>JAEQBH010001610.1:0-600000 GCA_016808115.1 Tetrastigma voinierianum
CGTAAATAAAAATATTTTGATAAGATAAATAAAAGCGGTCGAGTAAGCGGAATTTCGGTTGAATCCGCCATTCGGGTTGGGGCACGGGGATTAGTCGCGACACTTTTGAAAAGAAAAGAACAAATAAATAAAAAGTAAATGAAAAGAATTAAACGAGCACCCTAGATCCGGTTCGGACCCGCCAATCGGGTTGGACTAGAAAGGGGTGCTACATTAGATATGAAAACAACTAAAAGGAGTGCTTGGTTATCTTCAAAAATGGTAGATTATGCTTTGTTTTGCACCAGAAAGATTAACCCTAAACACTCTTAACACCACCTTTTTGGAACTAATTGCATGCTTTGAAGTCATGCCTTGATTTTACATCATTCTCCTCCTGTTGAAAAAAATAATTACCCAAACCTCATTAACCTTAAATGGATTCTTTTTTTTCTCAAACTTTTAATATTTTTTTAATTAAATCTTCAAAAGGTAAGCAAGCATGACGAGAACTAGATGTGATACCAATTTGATGCAAGGCTGCACTGGTTGATGGGACTTATAATAAGATAGTCTCTCGAATTGTTTTACTATCATGTTCGAAAGGGGAAAGTTAAGACGCCACAATCAATTATGGAATGATTGATTGATTGATAAGTCGATGGGATACTGATGATGCCACAATTAATTATGGAAATGTTGATTGATAAATCAGGGACAATGAAGACGACACAATCAACTATCGAAGGATTGATTAATAAGTCGATGGGATAATGAATATGCCATAATCAAGCGTGAAGGAGTTCTTGATAAGTCGATGGGATGCAAAGATGTCGCGATAAATTATGGAATGATTAATTGATAAGTCGATTGGATGATCTGCGATCGGTATGGAACAATTGATTGATAAGTCGAGGGAGATAATGAAAGGCGACAATCAACTATGAAATGGTTGATTGATAAGTCAATAGGATAGATGCCACGGAAAATTCCGATAAGTTCAAGGTTCTTTGAAAGCGAGGAGAAGACTCTCACAATTTTTTTAATCAATATTCTTCTATATTATTTAGATGGTAAACATGCTTTTTTATAAGCTATAAACGAGAAATAAAATATCTACTGCAATTTTTAACCTAAATCACACCTAAAACTAGAAAATGAAATAAATCTAAATAGGTTGGGATCTTTGTTGACCTTATCACCACCCATATATGCCTAAGGAAAGTAAATAAATCTAAAATAAAAAGTAAGTAAATAAATAAACTAAAGGAAAGTAAATAACTTAGCATACAAGTTATACAATATGATCTCGAAAACATCCCAAATGCGTTTGGATTGATAAAAGCCCCAGAATTAATATATTGAGTCGCATCCCCTTGATTTTCTTTCCTTGTACTTTAAAACTGTCTTTTGAAACTTTAATTACATGCTTTGAAGTCATCTTTGATTTTTGCATAAAACCAACAATGTCAAAATGTATGGAGTATCTAACAATAAAAATACTTACATGTTAAAAAAAAATTACTATACACCAAGAAGAAGTTAACGTACTTTGAGAATAATCAGTGAAATGATCTAACATACTAGAATCTCAAATGAAAATGATAATCAAACATGTTGTGAGACAAATCATCTAAACAAAGGTCGCAATGTGTTATCAATAACTATAACAAGAAAAAGCACAAAGAAATAGGGGTACCCATTTATCGACGATCAATCCCATATTTGTCTCAACTTGTATTCAAGATTTACCTTCTAAATGATCCCTAGTACTGGAGTATCTATTTTGTGGACCCCAAATTTAAAAGATGTGTTTCCACTCGATAGTGAAACTTGTTATTTGCAATTTTTTTTAAAGAAGTTGATTTTGAGAATGTTGAGTCACCATTTATTTTTATTTTACTTTTAAAATGGAAAAAATAATAAAAAAGACCCTAAATATGGTTTCTAATAAGAAAAATAAGTCTGAAAAATCGAGTTTAGGTTTGAGTACATCAAATTACCAATCAAAAGATACCACAAGAACTGTGATACCTCTAACCTTCTAGATTGGATCTTTACTAATAATCAAGTTGAAGCAACCATGACAATCGATTGATTGATTAATCTATAGAGACTTAGGAATGAGAGTTAACCGAAACATAATAATAATTTCCACCGAAGACAGAGGAGTACGGACATAATTGAGTTGCAATTGCTGGTACTTTATGCCGGTTGCTTTTTGTAGAGAGATGTTAATGATGTCCAGCGAGATGAGAGTTTAAGACAATCTCAGGGAAATTACAACGTTACTCTTAATAGAATGTTTACATCCTAGATTCACTTACACTCTGTGGTATCCTTGATTTGTTACCCACTCAATCGCTTCTGCTACTTCTCATTCACGTTCTCTCCCTATGTCTTTACCATGATTTTCGTTTGTGCTCATGTTATCAGTAGGGGGAGTGGGCAGAGGGAGGGGAACGCCTGTCTCTGGATCCACGGAAAGGAAGGCGAGCAGAAACCACATGGCTTATCAAGGGACGAACAGCTGGTTCCTCCTGGAGACACATCCTTGCAATTCCAACTGCTTTGTTCAATCCTCTCGCCGGATAGTTTCCTTGAAGATGTGTATCTGCGATTTGTGGGAATGAGCTGGGATCCTCTAATGTTGGTCCTGCCTGTTTGCAGCAGTTAACACATGAAGCACAATATCATTAACTATATTCAACTACATTGGACAGCTACGATGGAGAAAGAAAGATATGGGAAACTCACCCAGGTAATTAGATTTTCCTCCCGGCTTGGCTTTGTAGGATCGATCACTCTCCGGCCAGTGATCAACTCTAGTAACACAACTCCGAAACTGTATATATCTGCCTTTATAGTCAGTTGGCCTGTTTGTTGATATTCTGGGGCACAACCTGGCAGTTTGTTCCCATCACCCTTGGCAAATATATGGATCTTGTCACCAGTAGGTCCAAGCTTCGCTAGCCCGAAATCAGAGAGCTTTGCGTTGAAATCTTTGTCCAGTAAGATGTTTGAGCACTTCAGATTGCGATAAATGACAGGGGGATCGGCCTTGTCATGAAGATGTTCCAAACCTTTGGCAACACGTAATGCAACTTTCATTCTGGTGTACCAATCTAATGACTTTTGATCTGGTGGAGTATCTGTGAAAATTCAAATCCATTAAAGTCAATCAAAAAGTGTTACGGTTACTATCATAACCTAGCTGATAATTAAATGTTATATATTATGTATATAATGTTACCAAGAAAAGCACATAAAAATTAAAATCAAAATGAATGATATATTATCTAGTTTTAGATAGGATTTGAACTGTTCCATAATATATGAATTTAATCCAAGAGAGGAAATATGTTAACCCAATTAGTACCGAGTAGATGGCCATCCAAAGATCCGTATGGCATAAACTCATATACCAGAAGTCTTTCCTCTCCATCAGCACAATATCCTATAAGATTTATGATATTTTCATGGTGGAGGAGGCTCAACATCAAAACCTCCACAAGAAACTCTCTGTTTCCTTGCAGTCCCATTCCTGTCAGGATTGTTTCACAGCTACAATCTAAATTTCAATCAAATCATCCAATCTCACAGCTCAAAACTCCCTTAGTTGCATACAAATTTGAAAGAAGCCATCAAGACCAATATGGCAGCGTGCTAATTAAAGACCTTAATTATTTACCTGCCCAGTTTGCTCGAGTTTGCCTTTATAAACCCTTCCAAACCCACCTTCCCCCACTATGCATTCCTGCTGAAAGTTATTGGTTGCTGCGGCCAGATCCTGGAAAGTGAAATTTTGCGGTGCAATATTATTTACGCCAGCATCATTAGCTTCGGCCATGCTCATTGACTTGGGATTCAATGCACAAAAAAGATTAGGAGATTAATAAGTGCTTCTCCAGCAAGAAAAAAAAAAAATTAATCAGCTTTCATTATTTTCCTAGCTGATTTGAACAAGAATAATAAGATATGCTTTCTGATTTCAAATGTGCTTTCTGAGCCTGCGTGTTAACTTTTCCCCATGAAACAATTTAACAGCTGAAACTTCACATTTTTTCCAGTGAGGGTAAATCTACCAAATATCTATAAGAACTCTCCAGTTATAAAATACCCATATAGAAAAACCTCTTCCGCAGAGGAAATTCAAATATTTATATAATAATTCGCACCATTGTTCACCTAAAGACAACAAAAACCCAGAAAATTTTGAGGACAACAAAAGCACATAAAACAGGAAGTCGAGATCCAGCAATTTAGAAACTAATAGGAAATTGAAAGGAACACCAAACAGTTTACCCCTAAAGATCGACGTTTTCAGATTGGAAACTACTAACAGTTCATTTACATGATGAAAAAGAATCGATCTATAAGAGGTATAATTTCCAAAAGCAAGACTTACAAAACAACGATGACGAGGTCCAAAAATCAAACGAATGACCAAGACATGGATGTCTTCGTTGTTAAGTGCGTTTTATGGTGAAATTGAAGGTGGACTGGGGGCCAAAGCAAGTCTGGCCCAAACTTCCGAGAAAAGGTCCACCAGGGGAAGCCCCGGCTCTAGATCTAGGAGGTCCAAACCCCTTAAATATTTAATTAACATTCAACTAATAAATGTACCTATTCTACTTAAAAACCTGAATTTGTTGCGGGTAAAGCGAGGGTAAAGGTGCAAAAACCTTTTTCATGTTTTCTCAATTATCTCGCTTAGATCTTAAACTGTTTTCTCGCCCAAATTATTCTGGTAACTCAAATTAAACCCTTTCATAACTTTGGGAGTTAAATGGCTAAATCGATGTTAACTTGGCTGTAAAACAAGTCAAGCAATTGACATGACAATTTTTTTTACTCTAATCCAACTTAAAAGTTTAAAAGCTTCCAATTTAAGAACTAAAAAGCCTTAATTTCACTTTTACCCATTTGCTACAAAAAAACCTTTTCGCATCAAAGACAATCATAGGGTTTCTTGCTTCTTCTTCGATCATCTTTTTTAGAAATTCATCTCTTTTTCTTCCTCGATCATCTTCTTTCTCAATCCTCTTGTTCATAAATTGAAAAACAGATACGATGAGATGTTTGAATTTTGGAACGTAAAAAATAAATTTATTTTTAAAAAAAGCTATTCTTCAAAGCTGATCGAACCCATTGATTAGGATTATAAATGGGAAAAAGTAAAGGTGAAAACTTGGCGTGACCCATTCTCAGCTATGCAATGGCATGATGATAGTATTATTCCTACCCATAGAAAAACTGAAATCAACCAATAAACCCATCTACAGAAAAGCACCTTCCTACTTCCCAACCAAAAAATTTGTTCCCAGAATTGTCCCCCTATTTTCTCCGCTCTCCATTCCACCCGCCTGTTTTAACTGAAATATTTGATTGGATTGGACTAAACGGCGACGTGCCTCCTTCTCCCCAATTTTCTTTTTTCTTTTTATTTTTAGGTGAAAAACCGACGACCAACATCATTTAACTCAATTTCAAATGCATCCAATGCCAATTTTCTTGAACTTGTTCATATTTCAAATTTTGTGAAAACAAATTCAAGATTCAATGTTCTCTTAACAAATATAAAATAAATAAGCGGGGAAAATTAGGAATTTTTGGTGATAGAGATAGTTCTGGCGTGGGGATGTCGGTACTGGTTCGTCGACGCGGGGCATTAAGCGGCCTTGATATAAGGCTTGGAAAAAAAAAAAAAAGGGTCCAACGGTTGTCGCGATATTACGCCTTTCCGATGCTTAAGTCAGCAAAATGATGGAGAAGAAGAAGAAGGAAGAACGATAGTTAGGGTTGCATACCTTGCCCTCGTGGAGAGCCTTCCCTTTATACTCGAATTTCTCCTTGATTATAGGAAAGATAATCTCGTAATTTTGGTGATAAGATATTTCTTTCCTTATCAAGGACTAGTTCTTCCTTATCGAGGATTAACGTTTTTGAGGCGTATGGGATTTGGACATTAAGAGGCCCAGTGGATAAATATCTTGTGGGTGATTTCTTCCCTAACATAGTCATCCATAACACCCTTTCCATATGCGATAGAATGACTAGTTGGGGGAAACGGGATCCCAAACAGGTTCTAGGATTGCACTATCTAGTATGTTCCCGTGTGGTTTTAATATAGTGGGTCGCCTTGGGCCACTTCATTTGGTGGGCCAGGCGATGGGCCTATTGAGTAGTGGGTCTGGGCCCAAATGTCACGGTACTCACAATGCCCCATTTTTTCTTCGATTGGAAGATTATGCTCTTCTAGTTGGGGAAAAATACGTTGTTTCGGGACACCAAGTATGGAGAATTGTAGATTATTAATGCGCATATGTTCCAATGTGTCAATGACATGTGATGTCCCTATGGTGCATTTAATACATCTTCTGAGGTTCCACCTTTATATATATGGGGTTGAACCTCTAAAGTCTATGAAGTTGCGAATGGATTCCTCTTACAGTCACCTGAAAGCCTCTCTTCACTCTTGTGATTACCCCATCAGGTGTCCATAGGCCGACAAAGGGGAGAAGTTAGCGGAGGAGGCTTTGAGAAAATCTCTACAACTATTAGTCATTAATGGATGTTGTGTGTTTGAAGAGCGACATACGTGTTGACCTATCAGGTGTCCTAGATGGGAGGCCTAACTATGCCAACATCACCTTTTCAGAGCTCTTTCCTGGGCCTTGTGTAGATCAGACGGAGGTCATGGATGTTGAGCATAACATGAAATGAATATTATTTTTATTTATTATTCAGCAACAAATTATAATTAATTTGCTTTTAGGGCACTGTTCCTAACAATGGACAAGGGGCCTGATTATGCTATTGCCCTTCTTCCAGAGTTTTGGGTTGGGGCTAGGTGCCCCCCTATGCTGATGCCCTTTGGAGGTGTAGTAGTCAAGATGTATGGTTTGGAGAAAGAGAGCCTTCAAGCACAGCGTTTCAGATTCTTCTTTTTCTTCCACTTTTTCTCCTTCGTGTATGGCTAAGAGAAGGAGAGCCTTTAAGCAAAGCATTTCAGACTCTTATTTTTCTTCAATTTTTTCCTTTCTTCTTTTTAGTTTTCTTTCGATGATCAGTCAGGTATGGTTGCTTGGACATATTTGTAATGGGTCTATGATGGTTGCTTGGGTGTCTCTATTTTGTGTAACCACCGATGCCTATTGGCGTATTTTAATAAGATTTGGTTAATGGTGTACTTATGCATCGAACTTTCTTGTCTTTCATTCTTTTTATGTATGTTTCCTGGGGTTGCAATCGTCCTTAGGATGGCTTTTGAGAAGCCTTTACTGGTTGTGAATGCGTTTTCGGATTTCCCGGCCTGTTGTATTCAGCACGGCTAGTGGGCCTGGGCCTTCTTGAAAGGAAAATTATGGGGCCCAGCATCAGGCAGCCCTAGGCCCATAAAGCTTTTGGGCTTCGGCAGTCGATAGATCTAAAAGGCGGGGCACTTTGATGTCTTGGAAGATGAAACGTGTTGTGAATATCAGTCGTGGGAGAAGAGGCGCACGTCTCCTGATATTGTGGCTGACCTATCGGTGCATTTAATACGCTTGTTCGTGCCTTGACCTATATAGGGATAGGGGTGTAGGCGTTATTTACTTTGTCGTTATTCAGAAACTTTTCGCCTAAGAGTCCTTTGAGCGTCTGCAGCCCTCCTAAAGATTTTAGTGAAGGAACCGCGGAAGAGTTCGGACCATTTTCAATCTCTTGGTGGGTTTTTACTTTCGATTTCGTTTGTAAGGATTGTTTTGAATGCACACTTTTCAATCGTTGGTAAGGTTCCGGCGACGGAACTATAAGCAGCGTTTTGGGATGTACCCATTCTTGGGTACGTCCTACTAGTTTTCGAGAAGCTCCTCAGTTTGGGGCGTTGGTCCTGCTTATCGTTTTGCCAAGAGATCCTCTAGTTGATCCTCATTCTTTGTTTATCTGTAGAATGATGAAAGGTCAAGATGAGACTTCCATTAGTCAGGTTGGGCATAGGAAGGGGTTCAGCTAGGAGTCGCCTACTGCGAGCAGTCTTATGTCTTCTATGTCCATGGAGGAACTGAGGTCCTTCTTCCGAGTCTTAGACAACATTAACTTAGAATTATTGAACGAGCCGACTCACTCTACTGTAGGACATGCGGATAACACCGTCTACTTCACTCAGGAGTAGTTCACTCCTGGACTTCGCTTCCCGATTTCGTCGCCGGTGAAGCAATTCATACAGGTCACCTAGGCTCCTCTCGCGCTTGTTCATCCAAATGTTTTTTGGATTTTAATGGGTTCTAGTGTGCTTAACTTTCTCTACCAGCTGGATATTTCGCAAGCAAATATATGATTTGTCTATACGTTGAAGTTAGGGACCGGGGGCTGGCTGTCCACGTCGGCCCACAGTCCTCGGCTACAATTTGTAACCGGGCTCCCCGACTCCCCCAAGATAGAGGCGAAGAGGGTTGTCCTAATTAGGGGCCCGTGGTACAAGACACCCAGCTCTTTGGGGCTTCCTTTTGATGTGAATCATTCTTTGACGTTCCCAGGTTGGTCTTAGTTCGGTTTAAAATCATGTTTTGTTAGATGATTCGTGTTTTTTGACACCTGCGATGCTGTCTATGACAAACCCCCTTCTAGTAATGAAATATGCAAACAACTCCATAGTAACCTCCAACCAAGCTTGCTCGACTGACAAGTTACCATGAAGCTAAGCCGTTAAAACTCTTTGACGTCTTTGGGAAAGCGTGGGTTATAAAATTTTCACTTTTATCAAAATCACACCTTTAGATTTAATCCGTGACATACTTATTTTGATGGTTAAGCCCGAAATACAAAAATCACTGTATAAAAAAAAAATACACTCCCAATGTTTTCCAAATATCCAGTACAACCATAAGGACCCTGGTCCTCATCAAAATATAAGATGAGATCAATCAACATAATTTCATCATACTTTGTTTTTCTCAAAACCATGCATGCATATTTACGAATATTTACATATACAAAATGTCGCATTTTAACTTTTACTACTTTTACTTTACACCTTGTCGCTATATATAATCACAACAGGCGTTTAGGACTAAGGATCCTAGAAAGGTCTTTCGGCTTTGACACCTGCACCTGAAAAATTATTTAAAAGCAGAAGAAAGCGTGAGCCAAACGGGCTCGTGGAGTACTATAAGTTCTAAATGTTGTTGCCTGCTATCTTGCCTCCCAATATGAAAATGCATCTGAGAAATTGTTGTAGTTGTTTATGAGAAAGCGAGTTTTGCTATGAAAACCATTTACGAAAATTGTCTTTGAAAACTATTTATCTTTGTTGGCGTTACGAAAACTATTTAACTGGCGAAAATTGTTTTCGTGGTAGTTAATATGCAGTGTTATGCGTAAATCAAAAGTACCATCCCTTTGGCCCATTTCTGAAATACCACTAGATGTGATGCCCACGTAACCTCGAACGACATCGGTAGTGAACGGAATTTTCACCGGAGTCTAATATAGTCCGGTGAACACGGCGGGATCTCTATAAACATAATGGAACCTCGGAACCAAAATGCCCGGTGATGGAACCTCGGAACCAACACCTCATCGTCATGTACTAAGTCAGCGCGCTAACTATCTATATACCCCGAATGTGCAGAGGGCGACTCACTATATAAATATATAATATATCTAACCCCTAATTGCTGACCAGACAATATAGTTAGTCATAATGTCCCATAACTACATATGCACAATCGAATACATCGACCGAGAAGTGGTGAATGCCATCTAGGGGTTTTAGTAAACCGAACTATTGTTTCTTAATCTTGAAATTAATTTCTGGCAGTATAACAAGTGGGAGATAAAAAAATGCTTTATAAATTACATTATATTTTCAAGCACTACAAACTTGTAATTTAAACACTTTTCGTTTTAGAAAAGTTTTGAGTACTCACCTTTTCCCTCGACTAATTTCTTTAAATTCTTGTTAAGCACTCCTAGATTATCGTGGATGCTCTGATACGCCTACACAATCCATACAAAGTACAAAAATGCCCTTAGTTCAACGTTTTAACCATAAAACATACATAGGGCTTTCAAAGCGACTATATCGAACGAACTTCGATTCTAACAATACTTTACGTGCTAGTCCCATTCGATAAAGACATCGATAATATGATGTGAAATTGACCAAAATGTCCCTACACATTAAATGCCCCATAAAAACTATCTGTTTTAGCAAACTTTTGACTCGAGGACTTTCCATAGAGTCTAAAAAAACCCCTGAAAACTGCATTTTATGAAATTATGTCAGACATATCGACTACAATCACGAAATTTCAATCCCGGCTGTCCAGCTTGATCCGAAATTCAGCCAGGCTGTCATTTTCTGATCCCAAAAATTCCTAAACTCAATCCAAAAATTTTGGGACTGAAGTTAACGATCTTTCACGGCCTCTAAGAAAATTTCAAGCCATTACATAGCCTTTAGGCTCGAAATAACACAAATAAGAAAATTTCCTACCTCTTGAAGTGTGATGAAATGCTAAGCTTTTGGTACCTACGCGTAGCTCATTACGTAGGCAGAAACTTTGCGCCTGTTCACGACAAAAATCTATATGATCCGATTTTCGTAAATATGAAAGAAGCTAAAGAAGAAAAATTTAAAAAATAAAACTCTTTCCACGCCTTCTCTGTCTCTCTTCGTCCATCCCACACACTACCTTTTTTATTTTTATCCTTTTTTTCTTTCTTTCTTTTTTTCTTTTTCTTTAATTATTATTATTATTATTTGGATAAATGATTTCTATTGCCTCATTCGGTCCATTTTTATCGCGAAAAAATTTATTTCTTTCAATTCACTTTATTTTAAAATGAACTTGATCAATGAATTCTGACTTAGAGATTTTGTAAAATCTCGTCTTTGAATCCTTGGCAACTATCACCCGAGGAAATCGTAAAATATTACATTTGTCTCGGGAATTGACGAAATTTTAAGGTCACTAGATTTGTGAGACGAATTTAACGGCGCACTCTGTTAATCATCCGAGATCTAGAGAATTTTCTAGGTTTCCTTGAACCATTATGGTAATTTATTATTATTATTATCCTTTTAAAATTCCATAATTGGAATTTCACCCCTCCACTTTCCTTAATTGCAAAAGTGCCACAATTCTTTGAAAACTTTATAATTTCACCCTTAAAACAACTTTCAAAAATTCTATTATGGCATTAAAATAATTAAAGAAGCCCTTGGTGCACATACAACTCCGTACACCCTCTCGGGACGAGGCGTTACAATCTAGGTAAGCGCAGACGAGGCCGGCTAGTCAATTAGATAAAGAAGGCTGACCTAGAGAACATCAGGCGACTACTAGAGATAAGAGAGGCAAAGCGCAGTCATGAGCTTCTATTGAAGGCGAGGAACTTGCGAGAGTTTGCCGCCTGTGCCTTTCCTTACATCATCCTCGTCGTTCCTCACTTGTTGCCCTTAGAGCTGATTGAGTGAGAGCACTTTGTTCTCGTAGACCTTTGTAAGTCTAGCCCGGGTAGCTCTTCTAGGGTAGTTACTGCTCGAGAAGACCAAGTGAAGGTTGCCATAGGGACCTTAGTGAGGTCTATCTAGGTCACCAGAGCCTGAAATTAAAGTAACTTTGCCCCGGACACGAAAGAAGGAGCGAGATAGGAAGAGGGCCCGATGAGCTAAAGTGGCGGCATTGGGTTGGAAGGCTTTTGTGGATTGGGGCGGACATACTTTCGATTAGTGCAGGAAAGAAGATGTCTACGCTTCTTGCCGGGTTCTTTGCGGCGGATGCGAAAGGGGTTGAGGACTCGGAGGATGGAGTCCACCCCATTTCGATGGGAAGCATCGAGCGGTCTTCGCCGGGTGAAAGGCTGGGAAGGATTGGGCGTAATTAGGTGGACTCCTCGTAGGAGCCACCAATGAATTAGCCTATTTTGGAGCGTTCCTAGTGGTGATGCACCTCTCTAGAGGAGGGTCCTTCTAATGTTGTGAAGTGGGGAGGGGTCCACAAGTTAGTTCTTTGCTTCTCTACCCCAGCCGGGCCTACGAGATACAGTATCTAGCAAAGAGGCGCTTTGACACAGTGCTGCGAGCACGTATGTTTCTCCTTATGAGATGATCCACCCCCTAACGGGCATGGTTGCCCTTGATCTAGAGGGTGCTCGGGAGATCATTTACCACTAGAGCCCCTTTAACCAGGCGGAGCCTCTCGTTGCGCATGGCAGGCTTTGTATCCTAATTGCCAGAAGTATGCATGGCGGCTTGCGGCGGTATTCCATCCCGTTCCCTGTCTTTATGAATAAGGAGGCTTTCCAGTCGGTGGCCGAGGATGGGATGTCCATTCGCAACCATGATTTTAAGCGATCCGTGGGCGGTTGTATTGCTTTACTTGGTTACTATTTATGTTTAGTAATTTCGTTTTAACTTCTATTTTCACAGTCTTGACAACCATTCGAATATGGCCCTCCGGCACCGAGAATTTAGTCCGGCCCCAGATGACGCCGGCGGACTACGGCTTCATGTCTGCCCGGCTTGCCCCACAAGCACGAGGCCTTAGGAACTTCCTTAGCGGCGGAATCAGCTGCGACATTGAAGCGAGAACCAAAGGCGGTGAGGAGGTAGACGAGGCGAAAAGGAAAGGGACAAGGCTAAGTAAGAGGCTAAGGTGGCGCGATGTTTTCCAGTTAATGTATAGACTAAACCACTAAAATTTATCACCTCTACTGTAGCCTTACAATTCCCCTGCAGTGGGACCAAAATTGAAGCTAGTTGTTTGAAAATTAGAAAATGGTTTTATGTTCTGGAAATTATAAAATGAGTTTAGTCTAAGACACTACAAGTGCACGAGGTCATACAAATGGCTGCAGTGGATGCAGTCAGATGTATCATTCCCTCGGAGATTGACAAGAATTTTGAAATCAACTACCCTAATTACTCAAGATCCACACTATTTGCACCTCATTGTAATGGTTTCAAAACTGGAATTTAAAAGACAAGATAATTATGTATTATATTCCTCTAGTTAAAATAAAATTTGAATTAAAACAAAGAAAATAAACTGGACTGAATCAGTTCTCTGCTAGAAATGAACACTGATAAGGAACCGTTGTGAACAACCAATTTATGCATTATAATCCATTGATTGTCTCAATCCTGATTTTGATCTGGATTTATCAAAGATGCCTAATAATTCAAGTTTGATATCTCGATAATTCACTAATTAGAGGTCCCTGCTTCTTTCAGATACATGGATCTAATCAGTTACTTGTATTTAGAACACTCTTAATAAGATCTGAGTATTTTTCTTTCTCAATACTTCATACCCATTTCTTAAGACTGCAGATTTCTTGCACCTAAGTCTGGGCCATTGAAAAACCTCTACAGTGGTTGATGACTCCTTCTTTAGATCTGATGGATTTTTCCTTTTCCTTGATTAGATCTCAACTAACACAGGATCAAGATCTTTCCATCAGATTAAGGTGAAATCTCTGATTATTTAATTTGATAAATAATCCCCTTCAACTTCAACTATGAGTGAATTGGAAATTTATCGAAGTGGACACTCAGAGCTCTTTAGTTCTTCAATAGTAGTCTAACATACCCACAGATTGAATATTCCAAGCTCTCAGGAATCTCCATCTCTATGCCACTCTGAGGGCCTCCTGGAAATCAGAGCAGGATACAATCCTTGAAAGGGTATTCACTACTATTATTGGGAACAATTTAGTTCAAGAACACATCAATCAAATAAATCCCAAATCTAGGAAGTTCTTTCCAATTTATGCAGAAAAGACTAGAACTACCAATAGATCCATTTTAGTGGAAGTTGTGCTTCTCAAATAATGAATCACAATAAAAAATGTTTTGATCAAAGAATGTCCACTTTAACTGTAATAAACTGAAAGAATTGAATTCCAGAAATTGTCTAGACTTCATTAATTCCAGGCAGTGATTGGAAAAGAGATCGAACGATTTGATCCAGCTTCACAATTCAAAACAAATTGCTAGTTCAGATCCAGAAACAAAAAAAATAAAAAACGATTCTAACTAATCTATTTCTAAAAATATACAAGTGAGTCTTCTTCAATCTCCCAAGGATCTAGGTTCCGGAAGAGCTGCTTCCTCCTGACGCAAAGACACCTATTTATACATTTCCAGCAATTAGGCTTGATTCGAAGGCTTCAAGTGGATTTCCCCAAGTTAAATGGCCTAGCTAATTGTTCAGGTCACGACCTAAAGGAGCATGTCGAGACTGAGTTTGCTGTCATGAGCTTGCGAAGTCTGTCGTGACTTCAATTACTTGTTGCAACCTTCTTTGTTTTGTTTTTGGCAATAGGGAGTCACGACCCGATGTCTTATGTCACAACATCGTTCTTTGCAGCCTCTTCATTTAGTTGTCTCGACCCAGTTTTCTTTGTCGCGACTTAATTTGTTGCCTATCCCCTTGATTCTTGTTGCAACTAATTTTTTCTGGTCTCCAAGTATTTGTGTCATGACCTCAATTCCATGTCGCGACCTGGCTGTCCTTCCCTTTACTGAGTTTTGTGTCGCGACCTAGTTTTCATGTCGCGACACAATTTCTGATACCCGACCACTGATTCTGATCCCTGACTTCCCGGTTTATGTTGTGACATCATTTGTTGTCTTCTACCTTTATTGGAGTTGTGACTCAAAGCTGGCGATCTGTTTAGTTCCTTCTCATGACAAGAAGAAATTTTTGGAAATTCGCGACGGTTATTTCTTTCCTTGCTGCCGCATATCTCGCAGCCTCAGGTAGGTCGCGACTTGACTATACGTTTTTAATTCCCACTTTGTCGCAACCTCATTTCTCAGTTACAACTGTTTTTAATCAATTCAGCTTCTATTTCTGGTCGCGACCTAGAAAGTATGTCGCGACTGAATGGTTGCCCTTCTCAACTTTGCTTTTGTTGCAATTGCTCAAACTTTGTTACAACATGCTTTTAACTTTTGACCCTATTTTCATGTCGTGACATGAAATCTGTCGCGACCTCAACTAGTGTCTTCAACTTGTATTTGAGTCGCAGCAACAAAATTCCTTGTGGAGACTTTGTCGATTCATTAAGCAACCATTCCTCATCATGAAATCAGTTATCTGTTGCGACTAGAGTTGTTTTCTTTCGATGTCGCAACATACAGAGCGGTGTCGTGACAAGATCTTTCTTTGAAACCCCTTTTTTGTCTCAGCAACTGTTCTATTATAGCAATAGCTTTCGTTTGTGGGCTGCTGACGCGTGGACTCAGATAATATCTCCATCTTGTCATCATATCGCAACTTGAAAATCCTTTGTCGAGACTTGGTCAGTTTATGAAGCGGTCATTCCTTGTCGTGACATCGTTTTTCTGTCGCGACAAGATCCTTCTATCAAGCTTTATCTCTATCTCTGCATCCTGTCTCTTATACTTACTTGACCTTCTCTTGGCTGATATCACTTCTTATCGTGACCTTGATTCTCTGTCACGACACGAGATCTTTGTCCTAGCAGTTGCGACAACATGCTTACTTAGGTCATGACTTAAAAACTCTGCGATCCCCGGGGAGTCCCTTGTGTGACCTCCGCAATTCTGTCGTGACCTAGTTGCCTTGACCATATATATATTTTTCTTGCTTTAATTGCGAGTCAGTTGTGAAACACGCAAAATATAAATTTGGTAAGTTTTTATATTGCTCTGCATAAATGACAATTATATTGTAACACAGGTCAGAAAAATGGATTTAAAAATCAATAAGTTTGTTACTCATCAAATTCTCCCAAACTTAAAATTTTGCTTGTCCCCAAGCAAAGAAAAGAAAGATTTGTTTGTCCTCAAACAATTAAACTTCATTTTAAGGACATTTTTCTGTTCTATACTACAATCTTTTCTGATTCCACCAATTGACTTGAATTAAGTAAGTTGCAGTATTATTTCAAACTTCAGTTTTCAACTAAGAAAAAAGAATAGTTTCAACCTCTATTACAAATAAGCGATAGATTACGTGCGTAAGCGGGTTCGGTCAATTTGATCTGTTCTATGGGTGTGTGTTGCTCTTCTTTCCTTTTCTCCTTGTTAGATTAGTTAATCTTCTGGGATTCTCCTTGGAAAATTAATCAAAGTCCCATATGCTTGTTTTTCATATTTATCTCCACTAATTAGTGATTAGTGCTAAAAAAGTGCTATTTTGAACCTGGCGTGTTTTGACGCGCGTGTACTGGCAGGCGTAGAACTAACCGATTTGCACATTAAGGTCCTGCTATTCTCTTATTAGCATTTTGTGGAAAATTTTGCGGTTTTTACAAGCTATTTATGCGAATTGTTGAGTTGATCAAGCATGAAGAATTGAGTCAAGCTTCGGCCATTTACAAAATCAAAAACGAGAGAAGGAAGAAGAAGCGAGAAAATGCCAAGAAGTGGAGGCTGCGGGGGAAATTTGGCGGAGTTGCGAAATTCGCAACACGCAAAATTTTCCGCAGTTGCTTGTTCATCTACCTGCCACTATTCACATTTAAGCCACTGTTCCTTCCTACTGCTGGTTTTTGCTTTTTGTCTCTTTTGGTTTTCTTCCTTTTTTCCCCCATTGTAATAGTATTTGCTACGTTATTTTGGTAATTTGTAAGGGGTTTAGGTATAAAGCCTAAGATAAACATAGGGATCTCCTTCATTAATAAAGTTTCTTTTTTGCGGGAAGCTTTCAGCTCTCCCGCCTCTTTTTCTGCTGCTCCATTTCCCTCCCTCTTCACTTTCTCGAATTTGCCAAAACACCCCTTGAGGATGACCTCGGATACGTTCGTAGAAACCATTCTCCTTGAAGGGGAAGGCTCTGCGGGTCGCGAGGATGCGAAGGCGAGCTAAGGGTTCCATGGTTTTACGCGGATACTCAGCAGCGGTTTGTATTTCCTTTAGCGTAGGTTTAAATCCATAGATTCACCTTGAATGGTCATTACTTGATAATCTTTTGGGCTCATTTGATGCTTAATGTTAGATCCATTGATGTTTTGATTATCATTTATGATCCCTTGTAAGGTGAGTTAAGAGTTGTTTTCAGCGTCGGAGATAGCGTGCTCGTGGTACCATTTTCAAAGGATACTTATTAAGAGGTTAGGTTTATAACTAAATGAAGATCCGGTTTGGGAGATGACTATAGGTCTCGTCAACTGAGAAAGGACCTTGAAACCCTCAGTTGCCTTAGGAATCCAACCCTGTGACCTAACACTTCAAGGAGTTCTATTTTACATTTAAGTTATTTTTATTTTAAGTTTTAAACCCTCAACCTATTTGTTTTGCAAACACAAATCCAAACCAAATTCACCATTTAGCCTCCTTTGTAAATCATTTTGCATGAAGAAAACCCATCCAGAGTTCGACCTGAGCCACTATCTTTGCGGTAGCTTTGCTATGTGGTAGGAATCTAGGATATAAATTTTTTGATTAAGACACCCTCTTTGTGGCACGAATCATGTAGGCAAATTAAACCTTCAAGATCAATGAGGTCTTTTAGGCTTTTATTGTTAGGCTTGGAGTAATTGGGTAGAGTAATTGGAATATTTAAGCTATAAAGTGCAGTTCCGCTCTTTCCATACGCATAATTTCCTTTCTCTTTACATCCCTTCCTTCTCTGATGTAAACTTCAATAATTCCCCCGAACTTGGTTTGGTGTATCTTCTTGCATATTATGGTCTCTTTGATTTGCCGCTTTCAAACATGGTCTAGTTCCTTTAACTAGAACTTTTTGTCTCACTACATTAAAGATTTAGGAATAGTGCGATGTTTTGTCTTTTTAGGCTCTACCACTCTTAGAACTTTGGGTTTAGCAACTCCCACTACCTGATTGCGATAGGGTGCTAGGTGTTGAAACACCCTAAGAACTAATTGTTCGAGATAGGCCTAAGACAAAACTTATCCCCTTTTTTTGACTTAACTTTCTTCATCTTTGGTCTTTCAATTGATTTTCTCGTCATATTTACAATAAAAATATATTCCCCCGAACTTTCCCTTCTACATATTACAGGTTCTTGTCTTGAAAAGCTAGCGTAATTTAGGGTTCTTTGTTTGTAGGATTAGCTTAAAGGAGGGGATCCTTGGTTTCTAATTGATGTGTGATTAGGCATTTTGGCTCAAGCATGGAACTAGAGTGTATGCATTTTGCATACTCAATTATGCTTGAAAAGGGACAAACTTCAAAAGATGGCTCATCGTTCTTGTTAGTTGTTTTTGCCTAGGATTTCACCTCGACAATAATCTAACAAGTTCTAGGACTATGTACTATTAGTGCGTGAATCACCAGGGAAGATGTCACCAATCTTTACGGGGGTGTTAAGAATTATGACCATGTGTATTGTTTTACAAGATTTGTACTAACTTAACTATTTACGCACATATTCAAGCATCTTATTTGTTCTTTCAATTGTGTACTTCTTCCCAATTCTACAATTTCAACTTAATTCAAACTAAAACTATAACTTCTTATTTCAGTTCAATGAATCTACTCTATTTTGTCTAATATTCTTTAGATTTAATGATTTGTACCCAAGTAGTGCGGTATTGAGCCTTGTTTATAGCGGGTTTATGCACTTTTGTGTACTAATGTCGACTCAAATAACTCAATTGACATATTCGAGTCCGGCACACTCTTTGATCACATTTGTGGCTATTTTAGTAGTTTTGCGATTAGCCTCATGATTCCTCAATTTGACTCGAGCACATTGGGCAGGTTGGTCGAAAACTCATGATCAAATTAGTAGAAATTCGAACAAATTTATTGAGATTGTAGGGACGAACTATCCAAAATTTTGGGGGTTGCAAGTTGGCAACTTGCAGGTTCGCGGGTTGCGAAATTTGCAACTGCAGAGGCCCGAGTTTACCCTTATGTAATTTTGATTCCTTAATATACTTTGGTAATTTCTTAACTTTCTGCAGGCCTATATAAGCTCACGGCCATGCTTGTAATCAAGAAAACATCTTATCATTCAATCAATCGGTCAACCTGAAAGCTTCCTCTCTCGCTGCTTTGTTGGTGATTTTCTCTTCTTCCTTTACTTTCTTGCATTTCTTGGTTGCCGACACCCTTGATGACAAATCAGGGTGCTTGGCTAATCTCCTGATCCTTGAAGGGGAAGGCCACTAGGTGTTGTTTTTAGGTTTAGCTGCATGTTCTCATGTTCTTCATGTTTGTATTTTAGGGTATTTGTGCCCCTGCTTTTCATTGAGGTTAAAATCTCTTAAGCATGCTCTCTTTAATGTGTATTTGGCAGAAGCTTTTTTGGGTTGATGGATACTTTCCTCTCAGATCCATTGAAACGTTGATTGTCCCCATTAGTTATCATGGGGTAGGGTTTTGGAGATGTGTTTTCCTTCTTGGGGACATGCCTAATAAAATGCTATCTTTCAAGAGGAAAGCTATTAGGGTTTAGGTTTTAAAGCTAATTGAAGATACGGTTCGGAAATGACCATATGTGTCATGCTCCAATGCGAGGATATAGACCCAGGGACATGTTGGTTAACTAGAACACTAAGCTGGAGTGGCGAGACTGAGATTTCTCTTTTAACTTTTACTTCAGTTATTTCGGTTGCAACCATTCACACCTTTGTTTTCCACACACCCCTTTTAATCCAAGGAGAAAACACCATTTTGATACTGCTTTGTAACCCCTCTCTCCGCGAAGAAAACCCGTCCACTGTGTTCGGCCTAGAGCATTATCTTTGCAGTAGCTTTCTTCTACGTCGATAGTAAAATCTAGGTTATAAATTTTGTTGATTAGAACACCTACGAATTAAAACGAATCAGGTGGCGGATTGCGGATGGTGCCTAGTGAAAGAAAAGCAGGTGAACTTGTGATTCACATCACAGAAGTTTTGGTGCTATCTCATTTTTTTTTATTCATTTTCCTTGATTCGGGGTGAAGACTCAGCGTAGGGAGTTTGAACTTCCACATGCGGAGGCTGGTAATATTGTTTTGATTTTAGCTAACCAATAACCTTTTTGTTGGTCTAGTTTTTGTTGGTTTCTTGTGGTGTGATCATAGCGGTTTATGCGGGTGGGGCGAAACGCTGCGACGGTGGAAGGCTAGGTGCTTGATTGAAGAAGGTTGTGAAGTTAGCCTACACGTCGGATGGAGACTCCACACGAGGAACAACGAGCCCGACGGGGGTTGTGGGAACTGATACTGCCGGATCATTGAGGGATCACATTCATCGCCAAGGAATTTGAGTGCACCCTCATGCATAATACCCTGCGGAGGATGTGGCGTGAGACTATTTTGTTTGTCTCGACCTTTCATGGTATGGAAAACGAAATCCATACACCCATATTCGAGGGTTTTGGGAAGTTTGCCACGCGACTTTCAAAGAGGGAGCATTTGATATGGACTTGCTCAAGCTAAAGGCTTTGCCCTGACACTCAAAAGATAAAGCTAAAATTTGGCCCAATTCATTAAGGCTAAGGACCATCGAGGAGCGGGCTGAGGCATGGGTGGGTGCGAAGAAGTTCTTGGTGCTCATAAGACCCGACAACACGAAGAGGAAGATCTACACCTTCGTAGCTCTTGATAGTGAAAGATTTTGTGGTGTTGGAAGATATCACGAGACCATGGTGTGCCCTCATTTATGGCTTTGATACATGGTTTTCAGTGGAGCCATTTCTATGATGAGATAATCTTCCATGTGAAACAACTCCACAGAGACCATGTGTGGGGGACTTCCTTATGAATCACGAGTGAGCCATGGAGCGTTTTGCTTTATGTGTAATTTGAAACTTCAAAGGATGGGATGGTAGAATCAAGGGAGTAGGAAAGTTGATCCCTTGATGTAAACCGAGGGGAGCATTTATGCACTAACGGAGGTGGAATTAAGGAGTAGCTATCCACCACTAGCGAAGGATCGAAGAACTGACGAGAGAAACCACCGGGAGGTATGAGTAATTGTTTGAGGCATCGATGCCTATCGATACATGTTTTTAATTGCCGTCTACCGGTCATCAAGGGGAGCATTGTCCAATTTCCCCCTCAGTAAGGGATTTAATGGTTGAAAATGCAAATGTTGTGGGCCAAAATAGGCCACCCAGGCGGTACTTTGATATGGTAACATATAATCCCATTTGGAAGAACCACTGACTTGACTTGGAAGCCTAGGCCCACCTGTATATGTACTTTAGGGCACATCAACGACAACGGTATGGGTCCACCTCTCGGCGGCGGCTACCAGCTTCATCTTTGTGGAGCAAGCTATCAAGCTGAATTTAGTAGTGTTAGAATTTTGTGGAAGAGTACGCTATCAATGCTCAGATAAACAAGAATAGAAGGTAGAAAGCTCCATAGACAAAAGAATTAATGGAGAAGCCACAAAAGCCTAAATCAAAAAAATCGATACATTGCGGTCATCTATCGGTAAGCTTGACCGGTCGGCAACAAATGCAGGGGAAAAAAGGAGATTCCTTCCCGAGACCTTTACTTGATGAGAAGTCACATGAACTAAGCTTTCTCGCGAGCCGGCGCAAAATGGATGAAGTCAAGCCATTATCACTTTAAGAAAGTGGTAAGGATATTGGTAGCCAATGCCCAATCAATGAAATCGGAGAAGCAGGAGGAAGAGGAGGCTGAACACATTATCATAAAAGAAAATTCAATGAAAGAAAGCATGATCTCCATTTCCCAAGAGAGGTAAAAGAAGGCTTCTTCTAAGCAAGAAGGCATCCTAGAGGTACTGAGGCAGGTCAAGGTGAACATTCCCCTACTTGATATGATCAAACAGGTTCCAACTTATGCGAAATTTCTCAAGGACTTGTGCACAGTCAAAAGTTGGGCATTAATAAAGAAGGCCTTCGGCCCGAACAAGTCGGCTCACATCATCCGATGCAAAACCTTGTTGAAATACAAAGATCGGATCCCCACCATGATCAACATTGGAGGGACCTGCATAGACAAGGCACTGCTGGATTTTGGAGCTAGTGTCAACCTACTGCCATACTCAATGTACAAGCAGTTAAGTTTGGGGGGAGCTGAAGCCTACCAATATCACCCTATCCTTAGCAGATTGATAAGTGAAAATACCAAAGGGGATAGTTGAGGATGTATTGGTGAAGGTAGATAATTTCTATTATCCGGTAGATTTTGTGGTTCTTGATACAGAGCCAATGGCAGAGAGCACTCACCAAGTGCCCATCATACTTGGGAGGCCATTTTTGGCCACAACTAATGCTATAATCCAACTGCTAGGAAGGGGTTATGCGGCTCGCCTTTGGCAACGCATGACTTTGGAGCTCAAAATTTTTTCATCACGAGTAGCGAGGATAGCTAGGCGGGGATAGGCGAAGTCGGAAAGTACGCGAAGTGGCCTGAGTAAAGGGAGGCGGTATTGCGAACTCTGAAAAGAGGTGGTGAGAACCAGGAAGCGGTTGATGAAGGGTCACGCGATCCGACCTCCTTGCATCGACATACCACCAACACCACTAGACAGCATAATGCTTGACAACTAGGAGCAGAAGTTGGACTCAACTGCAGTACACCTCCTTCTTGAGCTTCTCCTCCTTGACCCCAATGAGACCTCTTTTTTAGCATCATGAGGAATTGGTTCTGTCTTTGGAACTTGGAGAGCACTCAAAACTTTAATTTGATTTTTTCTTTGTTTTATTTCAATTTTTACTTTAGGATTTTATTAAGGTCCTTTAATTTCCAAATTTTGTAAATTTTCTTATTTTTCTAGCTTAACTTCTTACAATTTTTGGTCTTGTTTTGTTGCAGGTGTTCAGTTTTGGAGGAGCAAAATATGCCTGAGAATTTCTCAGGTTGCAAAAATTCGCAACCTAGTATTGTTCATCTTCTCCTCCTGCAACTCTTTGTATCCTGCTGACCCTGCATTTGGCTGATTCACGAAATTAAATTTTCTAATCTTTTGGAACGAAGCAATTAATGGTTATTAAAGCCATTGTAATTCTCACATCTTCCCACACACCCTTCCTCCCTTTATAAACCCATGTTCCATTTCATTTTCACCTCACAAATCATCCTTTTAGTTTCGAACATCATCTCCTCCTCTCTGGTTGTTATTCCTCGGTCAGAAGATGGCAAAGGCAGAGGAACTCATATCATCGGGCGGCGGGTGCGCGGGGGCCCTTCTGCCTGCGAGTCGGCCCTCTCCTGTTTGTAGTCGGCTCCTCTCTGGCAGTAGGCATTCTTGGGCCCCCGCCCGTGACCTTGACCCTCGCCCCGTGCAGCGGGCGCCGACACAGTGCCCTGCTGCGAGGCCCCACTCTTTGCCTTCTTTGTCGGCCTTTTCTTCTTGGTGATCTTTGAGGTTCCTCCTGTAGCGCGCTACAGAGGAGGTATCATACTCGAGTTGGGCCCACACCATCGGTCCCTTCACATCCTAGACCAGCCTGGAGGGCCCCACCGGCCAAGAGGGTCCGGACATCAGGCCCAGAGTAGTCATCTACATCGAGATCGGGGCCTTCCGCCTTATTAGGGTATTAGGGCCCGGACTGTCTCCGAGGTCCATCATCAGGCGGCCTTACTTCCCCTGCGACCCCATCCCGGGGAATGTTAGCTGTAGGGATAGAGATTTTCTTAGGAGGTATGCTTATGATCTCGAGCATTTTACGCGGACCGGGGCTCCGAGACTCATGCTCCTCATCTGGTATTACCATGCAGGTCATTCATGGTGCCACATCAGTACTATTATCCGCGGTCGTCACCGAGTTCTATCACGCGATGACGCATCCGGCGAGAGCCAGCCGACGCTCTTCAATTCTCTATCGATGGCGAGGCTAAGGATACGCCCGGGCCTCCGGCATCCGCAGCTGACTCTCAATACGCATTGGTCCTCGCCCGTCTTGCCCGGTTATAGACAATGGCCACATCCTTCGACGGGAGTAATTAGGCTCCTCTATGGATGCCTCTTGGTGGAGTCGGTATTATTGAGCCACATTCCAGTATGCTTGATAGACCATGTTTTGAGGTCTGTATGTTTCCACTTCGGCATATAGTACGGAGGAGGAGGAGCTATTCTAGGGTGCTATGTCGTATTTGAGGAGGGATCTTGCGGTTCGGCCAGACGGGCTGATTATGACCTCGATATTCCATTTCGGGACGGGGTCCACCTCGGAGTACGCCACTGGTGAATCCACCTTTCTTCTATTTCCTCGCCTATTTATGGTTGCCCGAGGCATGTCGGGTTCGTAGAAACTCGTATAGAAGCGTCGACGGTACGTGAGGCCACCACCTACCCAGTTGATCGATGTGGGCGGGCCTCGAAGCTTTCCATCTTCCCCCTCCCGGATCAAACGAGGACGAGCCAGATGATGATGGTCCTTGTCGGGACTTGCCTGCCAGCTGAGCACGTGGGGTGCCTCGACCCTAGTGTCACCCGATATCCCCTCAGTCTCTTGAACTCCACTGCATTGCTCCAGTGGCTCCAACATGACGTACCATAGGCTCAGATGCCCTCTCTGCCTCTCCACGGACTTCGGGTTCGTGCCGCGGTTCGATCCGATATGGCGGTGAGCACCTCACACAGCCCCGCGATGCATTTACCCTCTCTGCCGGGGACTTTCCTGGCTCGTAGAGCGGTCAGCACATTCTACCGGCCACTCGGCTTCTTTGCGGCTTCCACGAGGCCACTTGGCGAGAGGATGACCCGCAGGCTTCTGTAAGCTCGGATCAGGCCAGCATCATGTGACTGAGAGTACTTGAGCCTCCTAATATCTCTCCCTCGGGCCCCTACTCGGCCCTCATCTATCCCTCTTCGGACGGGATCAACACCTCCACCCATTATTGACCTCTGCTTTGCTTCCACTAGATGTATTCGCGGCTCGAGCGGCATCCAGCCACTTCACCCACGACACCTCGGCTGCCCGAGTGCGAGGATGAGAACCTCTCGGAAGTAGCGATTGAGGATGTACCACTTCCTCCACTAACTTTCTCATTCCATTGCCGGGATAGTTAGTGTTGGAAGTGATGTTCATACTTTTGGTTTTGGTTTTACTTGTGCTTCATGCCCAGCAAAGCCCTTTTTGTGTTTATATAGAGGCTCTTTATACGTTTGCAAAAAGAGTCGAAAATTTTATGAAATTCACCTTGATATATAATACAAATCTATTTTCTTACTTTTGCATATCATTTTGACCTATATTTGTAGATTTTTGCCTTTCATATGAATTGAAGAATTAGAGCCTTTATTGTATAATTCCAAATGCTAGAATGAAAGAAGGTTTCCATTCATGATGAGTTTTAGTGGATTGTTGACCTGGTAATTACCCCTATCTTCCACGGCTCTCTGGCCACACACCTGATTCACATTAGTTTTCTTTAATGGGTTAGAAAGATTTGCTTTCTCTCTTGCTTTACAAAACCATTGTAGCTTAGTTGATGGCTATTAATAGTTGAGAGTTCATATGTATGAAGGCCAATGAGTCTTCTAAAAGAAAAAAGAAATGACAAAAGAAAAGAAAATGGATAAATGGCAGCTTTGCCTTAAGAGGCTTGGAAATACCCGATCAAGGGGTATCTCTGACAAAGCCTTTAAAGCACAATTGCCCTAAACCAACTAGTTAGGAGTCACCGACTTAGTGCTCGCTACATGGGTGGATGGGTAGAGTTTAGCGAGTTGTAGGTGCTGAATTTTCGAAATCATTGGTCGGGGTGAAACACAGTAGGAAGTTTATGATTGAAAGATCAGCGCGACTTGATGCTTTCTAAGCCTTAGTTGGTTGGGAGTCATCGGTGGATCCCCGCTACACGGACTTTGGTGAAGTCGAATTTTCAGCATTGCCACACAATACATTGGAAGTATGAAATAAGTGAGGCCCGAGATCTATTTAAGTTAGTCCCGACATGTCTAAGGTTTGGCGGCGATTGGTTGGGGGAGGTAGTTTGCGTATTGGTTTAAGTGATCACTCAAAAACATTTAGAGTTTAATTGGAAATTGATCGATTCACTTAAGGTGAATGCTGCGAAACTTATTCTATGTGGCATTTGTTATCGACTTTGTTTTTATACGAGTCCCGATTTGTGCATACTAAGGTTAGACATGAATTGCATATACCTTTTGAACAGACAGTACATTTTTGGCAAAAACATATCCTGCATGATCTACCTTCTTGATTATCATTGCTAAGGGACTAGCAATATCTCGGTTGGGGGGAGTGATTAGTACGAATATGATGCGATGTGAGCCTTGTTTATAGCGGTTTTATCGCCTTTTATTGTACCGTGAGCTTGATAACTCAATTGACATATTAGTCGGCTTTGCTTACTAATCACATTTTGTAGCTATTTTAGTAGTTTTGAAGGTCAAAAGCCTCATGATTCCTCAATTTGACTCGAGCATATTGAACCTGAGCTGAATTCGAAAGCTCATGATCAAACCAGTGGAAATTTGGAGCAAATTAGTAGGTGTAGGAAGCGCATCGAAATTTTGGGGGTTGCAAGGGTGGCAACACACCAAATTTCAGGGTTGCCAATTTTACGCAACCTGCGAGGGTGGCGGGTTGCGAGCCTCTGCTGCGGGAGATTTCGCGGGTTAAGATTCATGACTGCGGAAATTTCGCTATGTTCTGAGCCACCGCAACACACGAGACCTTTGCTCATCTCTTTATTACTTGTTATTTGCTTTTGATCCACTTGTTGGGTGGTTTATACAAGTTTACTCTTATGTAATTTTGATTCCTTAATATACTTTTGTAATTTTCTCTTTACTGAGCCTATATAATCTCAACCATGCTTGTAATCAAGAAAACATCTTATCATTCAATCAATCAGTCAAGCACGAAGCTTCCTCCCTCCTTGCTGTTGGTGATTTTCTCTTTGCTTCCCACTTGTTCATACCTTTCTTGGTTGCCAAACACCTTGATGATGAAAATCAAGGGATGTAGCTAATCTCACTGAATCCTTGAAGGGAAGGCCGTTGGAGTGTTGTTTTTAGGTTTAGGCATGGTCTCATGTTCTTCTTGTTTGTATTTTAGAATTATTTATGCTTTGCTTTTCAACGAGTTAAAATCTCTTAAGCATGCTCTCTTTAATGTGTATTTGGCAAGCTTTTTGGGTTCAATGGATACTTTCACTAGATCCATTGAGGCTCAGTTAGTTGTCTCCTATTAGTTATCGTGGGGTAGGGTTTTTGAGATGTGTTTTCACTGCTAGGGACATTTTTGCCTAATAAAATGCTATCTTTCAAAAGGAAAGCTATTAGGGTTTAGGTTTTAAAGCTAAATGAAGATCCGGTTCGGGAAATGACTATATGTCATGCTCCCAAATGTGAGGATATAGACCCGAGGACATGTTAGTTAGCTTTAAGTCTTAAAGCTCAACGAACTTCAAGGATTTCTCTTTTAACTTTTACTTCAGTTATTTCAGTTTGCAACCATTCACACACTGTTTTCCACACACACCTTTTAATCTAAGGAGAAAGCACCATTTTCAATGCCTTGTAGCCTCTCTCATGAAGAAAACCCATCCCACGTGTTCGACCACTGAAACCCCCTTTATCTGCGATAGCTTTGCTACGCCAGTGGTAGGAATCCTAGGTTATAAATTTTGTTGATTCCGAACACCTACCTGAATTAGAACGAATCATTTAATCAGTGGTTCTTGTGAAATTCACTATTAAAAGCTTTAATACAATGATCATTTCTTTAGAGACGAGCAAAGAGAATGACACCAAAGCAACCTATTTCACTCGAATTAGATCCAGCTGCCCAAACAATTTACTTTTCGTCAAACTCATTCAACCACCCAATCCTAGTTAAGCAGTTCAACAACATACATGTTCTAATTTCAACATTATCGAGAGCAAAAAAACCAAATTATCAGATCAGAAGAACAAATCACAAGACACTTTCAATGAACTATATTGGGCTTTTATTAATGGTGAAGAAAGAATACAATTAGAGGAGGGAAAATAGAAGAATTTGTGAGAATTCACTTTCTTCTCTTATAGGATTTGGTAGGTATGATATTAGGAGGATCAATGTCAGAGCTTGCCAAACAGGGAGAAAATTTTGATGATGCAATTCTTTTCTTATCGAGTGGGCTCTTCTTTTCGATGGTGCATATATCATTAGTGAACTCCACAAGAGTGATCAATTTATCTTGGTTCTGGCCAACTTTATTCATTGTGCTCTCTAACTCAGAAATCCAACTTAGCATATTTGACAAATTAGTATTGATCATATCCAGGCTCTCATGCCAAAATTTTCTCCTGTAGACATCATTGTCCTCCAACTCTTTATCTCTTTCTTTCATCAGCCTACCAAACTCCTTGATCTTCTCTTTATAGTAAAACTTGAAGGCTGCTATCTTTTTCAACATGTTGCCTTCCATTTCAGCTTCTCTTTTCTTCAGAATTGTTAGTAATTCTGCATCTCTATTGAATTGATTATTGTAGAAGGCTTCAAGCTGACCGTTTTTCTTCGATTCTTTCTCCACTTGTCCATCTCTTCTTTAATTTCTTCCTTACCCCTTTTGGCTGAATTTGCTCCAATTCTTTGTTCTTTTCTTTTAAAATCAGCTTCTAAGAATTCTTCTCTGATTTTCTGCTGGCTCTCCCACTTATTTTCTCTATCTTCCATTTCTTTCTTCATTGATATTAACATCTCCATTATTTCAGCAGTTCCTTCATTTCTTCTGAAGCTCTCCGCAGGCTTAGGAAAATTTTCTCACATCAGGGTATGAATGACTTAGTGGGCTCATTCTACATTGCATGTCCTCCTCTTCTTTTGTTGGAGGAGCTTTTTCTAGGAAATTTTCGATTTCCATGTTATCATTCTCCTACAGCCAGGCTCTGCTTCCACCTATATTATTCCCCTTTTTATTTCTTGGCCCTTTTGTTACCCCAGTCAAGGTTAAGGGAGAGACTCTAGGGCATACTTCTTCTTCTTCCCATGATCCCTTCACTCCAGCCAAGATGCATAATCTGGTGATGGTTGCTGGGTGGGGAATTAGCCCTCTTTTGTTGCTCAGATGATAGCCCCTAATGGAGCCTTCGATCAAACTTCCCATATTAATTTTATATATTTTCAAGATTGTATATAAAATTATGGCTTCCTGTTCCCTGACAGAGCACAAATGTTTAGTTGGGATTACAACTGATGCGATGAAATAGAACCAAACATTTGCCTCCTCTGTGAGAGATCCTCTGTTTATGGCTTGGTGTGGGTTCTTCTTCGTTGCCTCCCACTTTCCCTGTCCAGCTGTTAACAGGTTGATAATCTTTTCATGGTTTGGTTTTTCAACCAACTTCTTGAATTTTGAGCCATGTTTGAGTTCCTTCAGCTGAAATACTTCATTAATTCTCTTGTGTTCGAAAGGAACCCATACCCCTCGTACATATACAGAGTCCTCCTTCATCTCACCATGTTTGGTAAAATTCTCTTGCTAGACGTGGCTTGAGGCGCCTTGTGCTTACAAAAGAAATCCCAACCTTTCTTTTCTATTATCTCTTAAAAAAAGGGAAATTAGCTTTCCAAACCCCCTCTCGCTGATAAAACCCTTATCAGCAAATAGTTTGTTCCATAAAGCATGAGCCTCAGTAGAGAAAAAACCCTTATCACCTTCTGGTTCTGCTTCTTCATTATGCCTCACTAATCTCTGTCTTTTTGCTTTCCTTCCTTCCTCAGCTGGTTCTCCCACCTCGGTGGGCTTAGTTGGATTGCTGTTTGTCCCGGGTTGAGGTTCATTGAACCTCTACCTCCATGGTATATTCATTCATCATCTCACTCGAATTAGGAACAAGGTTACGGTTTTACGCCCGTGTGAGGTTTTTGATGTTAGGTTTTAGGACTACGGACTCTAGAGTTTTATATTTGAAGTGAGAAGAGAATGGAGAGAGATTGGGTGAGGATACGAATTAATTAAAAGTCTTGGAAGAAAATGGTTGTTCAACTTCAACTTTTTTCTTATTGATGGGCTCAATGATATCGTTGTTTTTATAAGTGTCCCTTGACATTAATGTAAGTCACAGCCTGCTTAATTGTTAACAATAAGTACCTCTTTTAATGTTGCGATGCCTCAGACAAAACGTTTAAAACCTACAATTACTGTGATTTAAACAATCCTGGTAGCGACCTACTTAGGTTTATCGTGACTACAAATGTGGTCTTGACAAATAAAATTGATGTCACGAAAAACCTTTCTCTTTCTTCAGTCATTCCTGGTCGCGACATAATTTCTACTATCTCGACATTGTGCCTTACACCAGTCATTTAGGTTCACACATGCTGTTGCAACCCAGGAATTAATGTTGTGACCTTAGATTGTTTTTAACAATAAGGCTTGTGTTGCAACACGAAATTTTCTTAGTTCTCATGTTATCAGTTCAGAACCTTCGCGACCTCAAAAGTCTATCATGACCTAGAAAATCTCCAGGTCTCTATAAACAATGTTTTATCCCTATTTTCCTGCAACTTCTAGTCTCCTTTGATTGACTCAATTCACCCCATGCATAGTTGTACAAACATGTATAACATTCAAGAAATCCAATTAATATAAGAACAATTCATCATTCGAATGTTCAACAAATCAACTCATCAAAGCATAAGATTCCCCGAGCTTCAATCATGCATTCTCTAAAAAGAAAAATGTTAATTAGAGCATAATACTTCCCCTTGTGTTCTTGTGTGCATACTGGAAGCAATAAGTGAAGACTCCATGTCTGTTGTACCCTCACTGACCTGCAAAAACACTCAAAAATTTTAAACAGTAGAACAACACACAAGTCTAACTAAAAACTTAAAATTTTAAACACATTAATTGACTATAAAACATAAAATAAAATATTGTATGGGTTGCCTCCCACAAAGGTACTTTCGATTTTGAGTTCTTAGTTAGTTGCTGCTATGATTCTCTTATCTCGGTAAAATTCTTCTTTAGCTTCGGAGCACAGGAATTAGTCTTGATTATCTTTACTGAAGGTAATGCTTTAATCTCTGACCATTCACTTTGAATTCTTCCCCTTTACTTGTTTTCAATGTCATTGTCCCAAAGGTTGTACTTGCCATTACTATATAAGGACCACTCCATTTTGATCTCAGCTTTCCTAGAAACAGTTTCACTCTAGAGTTGAATAACAGAACCTGATCTCCTGCCTGAAATTCCCTCTTGAAAATTTTCTGATCATGTCATTTCTTTGTTTTATCTTTGTAAATCTTGGCATTATCATAAGCTTCATTTCTCAATTCTTCCAATTTATTCAGTTGGAATAATCTTTCCTCTTTAGCAGCCTTGAAATCAAAATTTAATTTCTTGATGGCCCACATAGCCTTGTACTCTAATTCAAGAGGGAGGTGATAAGGTTTACGAAAGACAATTCTGTATGGGGACATTCCAATGGGAGTTTTATATGTAGTTCTGTAAGCCTACCTTGCATCATCAAGCTTTGAGACCATTCTTTAATCTTTGGAACTTACAATCTTTCAAGAATTTTCTTGATCTCCCTATTGGAAATTTCAGCTTACCCATTTGTTTGAGGATGGTAAGCCAAACTCATTATGTGTTTGATTCCATACATGCTCATGAGTTTCTCAAACACCTTCTTTGCAAAATTGCTCCCTCCATCACTTATGATAGTTCTGGGTGCCCCAAATCTGCTCAAAATATTTATCTGTAAGAATCCCACAACTGTATTAGCATCATTTTTTGGACAAGTTGTTGCTTCCGCGTTTGGATACATAGTCCTGGCCCAGGGTATGTCTGATTCCCAATGAGAAGATGGAAAAGGTCCCATGAAATCTATTCCCCACACATCAAAAAGCTACACCACCAAGATACCTTGCAGGGGCATTTCATGTCTTATATTGATATTTCCTATTCTCTGGCATTGATCACAAAGTTTAACCCACTCAAAACAATCTTTGAAATTGGTAGGCCAATAAAAACTTGATTGGAGAATTTTATAGGCTGTTTGTCTCCTGCAAAATGTCCTCCATATGGTGATGCATGACAGTCATATAAAATTCTGCCTTGTTCACTTTCTGGCACACACCTCCTGATTATCATATCAACTCTTCTTTTGAATGACAATGGGTGCATCCCATCTATAATTATCCTGGCTGTCAATTCTTAACTTCTTTCTCTGTTGGTAGCTGAATTATAGTGCCATAATTCCACAAGCTAGAAAATTTACAATGTCAGCATACCAGGGTGATTGGAATGACAATTGGAATAACTGCTCCTCTGGAAAGTTTTCTGCTAATTTTGTTCCCTCTTAGCACTGTAGTAATCTTTTCAATTCTTGACAAGTGATCAACTATCACATTATCACAACCCTTCCTGTCCTTGATCTCTAGATCAAATTCCTGCAATAACAATACCTATCTAATCATTCTTAGCTTAGCTTCTTTCTTTGCCATCAAATATTTAATGGCAGCATGATCAGTATGGATGATGACATGGGATCCCAATATATAGGGCCTGAATTTTTCACATGCAAATACCATAGCCAACATATTTTTAAGTAGTTGAGTAGTTCTATTGAGCTTCATTGAAGGTTTTGCTGGCATAGTATATGTCCCTAAACATCTTGTTGGTTTTCTATCCCAATACAGCTCCCATTGCATAATCACTGGCATCACACATAATCTCAAATTCATTATTCCAATCTGGTGTGGCCATGATGGGAGCTTCAACTAATCTGGATTTGATATCTTCAAATGAAGATTGGCAGGATTCATAAAAATTAAACTTGGTATCCTTTTCCAATAGTCTACACAATGGTCTTGCAATTTTTGAGAAGTCTCTGATAAATCTTTAATAAAAACCAGCATATCCCAAGAAACTTCTTATTCCCTTGACTGTTGTAGGTGGCAAAAGATTATGATGGAAACTTTGGCTTGGTTTACTTCCAGCCCTGCCGAAGAAATTATGTGCTCAAGGACAATGCCTTCTGTTACCATAAAATGTCATTTTTCCCAATTCAAGGCTAAATTCTTGTCCTAGCACCTGTGAAGTACTGTCCCCAAATTTTTCAGGCAATGTTCAAATCTGGATCCATAAACTATGAAGTCATCTATGAATATCTCCACCAACCTCCTGCCTTAAATCGAGAACATAAGACATCATGCATCTTTTGAAATGTAGCGAAGCATTGCATAGCAGATGGCATTCTTCTAAGCGAGTACCATAAGGACATTTGAAAGTAGTTTTGTCCTGGTCCTCAGGTGCAATAGCAATTTTGTTATATCTAGAATATCCATTAATAAAGTAGAAGTGAGGGTGTCACGCCAATCCTATCTAACATCTAATCAATGAATGGTAGGGAAAATGATCAGCCTGGATTTACAATATTCAATTTTATGTAATCTATGCACACCCTCCATCCTGTCACAGTTCTTGTAGGAATTAGTTCATTCCTTTCATTCCTGATCACAATGAATCCACCCTTCTTCGGAACCACATGAACTGGGCTTACCCAAGGGCTGTCTGATATTGCATATATAAAATCTGCATTTAACCATTTCAACACTTCCTTCCTTACAACATCCTTCATTACTTGATTCAGCCTCCTTTGGTGTTCAATTGAAGTCTTTACATTATCTTATAGCAGAATTTTGTGCATGCAAATAGAAGGACTGATACCTTTGAGGTCTTAAATTGACCAAGCAATTGTTTCCTTGTATTTCCTTAGAATCTTTAACAGCTTTTGTTCTTCATTCTCAGTCAATGCAGCTGATATAATCACTGGTTTTTCCATTTCTGGTTCTAAGAAAGCATATTTGAATCGACTAAACCCAATTTTATCAATATTAACCCTTCTGTACTTGTTTCTTGCTTAGTTGCTTTCTTTTCCTTATTGCATGAATTCTCTTCTTTTGTTTTCATTCAAACTCCAAGGCATTTTACGCATATTGCAAACTAGAATGCAGCAATTCATAATCAACACTCTTAAGATACTGGAAATTCATCTCATTTTCATTGATAGAATGAATGAATGAATGTTACAATCAGAATTCAGTTCAAAACTGATGGGACTAATTTTATCTACAGCCATACAATTTTCTTCATCAACATCAAACCGTGTTAAGCCTTTGTTGAGGTTGAAGTGCACTGCTTCATTTCCCACTCTCAGGGTTAGCTCATCCTTCTGTACATCAATTAGGGTAGCTCTAGTTGCTAAGAAGGGTCTTCCTAACAACAGAGGAACCTGTGTGTCCTCTTCCATTTTCATGAAAACAAAATCCACAAGGAAGGTGAATTTCCCTACCTTGACCAGTACATCCTCAAGGGCTCCTTCTAGTTGTGCCATTGACCTATAAGCCACTTGCAATTTAATTGCTGTTGGAGTAAGTTCTCCCAAACTCAACCTTTGTACCACTGATAAAGGCATCAAGTTGATGCTGGCACCTGAGTCACATAAAGCTTTTTTGAATTTATATTTCTCAATTGTGTAGGGAATGGTAAAATTGCCAAGGTCTTTCATCTTAGCTGGTAGGCTCTTTGGAATAACTGCATTGCATGTTGTAGTTAGGCTCACCACTCCTTCATTAGCAATTTTCTTCTTTTTGCTCAGTATATCCTTGAGGAGTTTTGTACAGTTTGGCATTTGAGTGATAGCATCTGCAAAGGGAATGTTAATTTCTATCTTCTTGAAAATCTCCAAGAATTTAGAAAATTGTTCCCCCTTCTTTGCTTTCTGAAGTCTTTGTGGGAAAGGAACTGCGAGTGCATAGGATTGAACCTTTTCTTTCTGTTGTTGCTCCGCGGTTTTTCGGTACTCGGTTGCACTTTATTCTCCGGTTGCCGATCCCGACTCTGGCCTGCTTTATTCTTTCTTCAGTTTCTTCCCTCTTCTTACTTTCAGTCTTCTTTCCTTTACGCTGTTGTTGCTCAATTCCTTGCCACTCCTCAGCTGGACTGCCATGTTGTCCCTTAGATTTTTAAGGTGTCCTTAGGGAAAACATCCACAGGTTTTGATACGCAAGGTTGTGGCGATTATGACCTATGTTTGCAAGTTCTTGAGTGAAGCATTAGTGTTTGCTTGAAAAATTTGTGTGTTGGATTTAAAAGTTCCCTACTCAACAAATATTTGTTCATGGAGGTTAAGAAGCTTTTTGTTGTCCCCCGTAATTGCGACATTTGTTCCTCGAGAAATTTAAGTCTCTTACGACCTTGATATTCATTTTATTATCTCCTTGTTGTTGCTGCTACTAGAACCTTAGTGGATTATATCCTTATTGAAAACCTTGCCCATGTCTTGGGCCCTGTGATACTCCTCCACTATATGGGAAGTTCTCATGGCCCCTCAGTGCTAGTGTTTAGTGTGTAGGCAAGTTAGGATAGGCTTGAAAGGGTAGCTTCTCCGTTCATTCAAATAATTGGCCTCCTCAACTTGATAGGGATCCTCATCAATTGGTCCGTCAGCACTTCTTCTGATTCCAACTCTTCCCACTGCTCCAATTTCATGAGCATAGTGTATTCTTTTCTCTTGATTCCCTAACTTGTGCATTATTGCATCAAGTTTTGCTTCCATAATAGTCATTTTATTGAGGCTGATGACCAGCTCCCCTTTGTTCTGTTATTTTGCTCCTTGAAGATTCGGATGGGCTTTCATATTCTTGATTACCGTGCCACGGTAGAATTTGAGCTAAAATCAACAAAATATACACCCTAAGTTCCTACTACTGTAAATCAAGCTCTTTGCGGTATGATGATCTGGAGTGAACACGCGGATGGGTTTCATCCTAAAAAATGGTTTGCATCAGTGCATGAAGGTAAGGCTTTCTATTTGGACTCTTTAGAATTGTGTTTCAAAAAGCGATTAGGAATGGTTTAGGCCCGAGAATTATAAAGCGAAAGTAAAGGTGAAAAGTTAACTTTGAAGATTTAGGTCACTAGCGTAGATTAGAGGCGAGCAAGTGTCCTCGGGTTTTATCCTCGCGTTATGACATGCAACCTATAGTCCATGGCATAGCAGGATGCATGTTTAACAACGGAAGCCTCACCCATGAAGCAGCTCCTATTTGAGTCAATACGAGGTAGCATGCGGTTCCTGGCCCCTTTTAAAACCCTAACATTAAATTATCATTTCGAGAGGCTCGTAAAGACCATCCTAAAGAACAAGCAGTGCATCTCTCGCTTTGTGCAGCATCCTAAAGCATGGAGAGTATTGGCTAAAAATAATACTTGATAAATGTTATTTAACCTAATTTGAAGAACCTAACATGTAAATATTATCTCGGAGGCTCGTAAAGACCATCCCAAAGATCATATGAGTACTTCTCTCACTTTGAATATGTACTTGATCCTAAAGCATGGAGAGTATTGGCCAAATCAATAACATTGATGTTATGCGGCCATGTTTTGAGAATATAAGGGCCATAAGTACACTGTGGCTTTTAGTACAAGAGGACAACATGCATATGCCCCACCACCAAGCTAGCTTCCTTCCTCTTGAAGAGGAGAACGTAAGCGTCTGCTTGAGTTGTCGTCCTCGAGAGTGTTTTGGCAGCCGAAAGGGAGAGAAAAGAAGAGAGAAGAAGAGAGAAAAAGAAATAAAAGCAAAACCTAAAATAAAAGACTTTATGTACAAAAATAAAAACTTACAAAATTATTCTCTCCCAATTGGTCCAAAAATTGTTACTTAGGTTACAAAACAAGAGGGGCTTATATAGGCCTCCTCGAGGTATGAAAATACGAAACCTATAAAATTGGCTAAGTTATAGAACCCGATTAAGTAGCTGCTGAGTTGGAGGCGGTTTGGCATTAATTACAAAGCATGTGAGGCATCAATTTTTCTTTAGTACGCAAAAATTTAAACTATTAAGCGAAATTACCAGGTCTAGCGAAAACATGAAATTTCGCTAAGGATGGCCAATTTCGCTAGCTAGCGAAATTTCGCTAAGCTAGCGAAATTCTTGTGAGTAGCGAAATCAGTTATTTTCGCTAAGAGTGGTGCCTAGCGAAATTGGGATGGGTCTAGCGAAATTTGGTGTTTTATTTGGGTTGCGGAATTTTATTGGGTTGCGAAAATTTTCGCAATCTTAGCGAAAATTTTCACTGCTTTCAAGCGAAAATTCCTGCGTGTTGATCATGTTTGCTTTTCATCTACATATGTATTTGCATCGAATTTTCTTAAAGCTTTGCCTTTGTTTTCTCATTGATTCTTGGGATTTGGTTGATGTGAGACTTGAATTCCAACTTCATGATTCATCATTTATTTCGAGATTGCAGACTCGAGAGTGCACAAATACATAAACAACCAAAAATACCTACCCTCACAAATGGCATATAAGTGTTACTAAGAAGACTAGAACACTTGATTGGTATAAATGACATGATTAATCATGGCTTACTCAAAACCTATCTAATATAGGGTTCAAAATTTCACTTTTGGGCTTAATCACACCCCCAACCGAAGCGTTGCTAGTCATACGTAATGCAAAGTAAAAGAGATGCATGTGGTGATTTTCAAAAAGTTTATGATTGAAAAGGTTTATGTACATATAAACATTACGTAGCGAAAATTAAATCAAATTTAGCGATATGAAAGAATCAAAACCATACAAGAACCATTTCGAGTCAAAATTAGGTCCATGATTCTCGACTTGAATTTCCACCTAAGTCTAATGGTTCTTTTTTGTAACCGAGATTAAGCCAATAAGTGCAAAATTTGTTCTCTCCCCTGACCTAGCAGCGACATGGCCTTAGGCATTTGAGCAACCTAGATAGGGTTAGTTACACTCTTCTTTCTTTATTCATCTACATCGTAGGGTGCAATGCTTAAAATCCGACTTCACCAAAGTCCGTGTAACGGGGGTCCACCGATGACTCCCAACCAATTAAGGTTTAGGGCATCAAGCCAAAGGATCATGACCAGCTAACTCAAAGGCTTCACCCAGGACTCGAATGATTTGAAAATTCGCACCCACAAGTCATTAAACTTCACCTATCCACCCATGTAATGAACACTAAATCGATGACTCCCAACCAATTAAGGCTTAGGGCATCGGGCTTCAAAGGCTTTCGCCATATACCCCTCGGACCGTGCTCGGGTTTCAAGACAAAGCTTCATGACTTTTATTTTTCTTTTTCTTCTTTTCTTTTTCTTTTTCTTGTTGCTTTTTCTTTTCTTTTCCATTTTGGAAGACTACATGGGCCTTCAACTGTGGGTAACACAAAACTATCCTAGGTTGCCAACATGCTTAAGGTCGGCTATGCAAAGCGAAGGGCGAACAAATTCCGGCTAATGAAATGTCTGGTGCGGTGTGTGAATTAGCATAAAGGGAGAAATTTCAAGTTGAGCATCTTTGGGCCCATGAGAAGTGACAAAATTGTTTCAAGCATGGAATTTGTCCTAGCATATAAGAAATTGACAAGCATTGATTCAATTTTCCAACATAAAGCAACCCAAATTCAATTGTCCGGTGTAGCAATTCAATTGTTCAATTGAAAGAAAAACATTTACATGGTAAAGACCTGAGAAGCATGATATGTAAAATTACCTTTAGAGGTTTGGGGCACCAGCAACGGAACCATAAAGGAAAACAAAATTTGAACATCCAGGACATGTGGAGCATGAAAATTACCTTTAACCGGCTCCTCAAGTATGGTGGGGATTGTAGGGCTCAGGGAGGATCCAGCAGGATAATTTCTTCACTGCCGGCCTGATGCACCACATAAGGGGTTTCACCACCTACGTCCATTGAGCTTTAAACACCCTATTATCATACGGATTGATTAAATCTTGAACCCGTTGGGGGTATACTTTGTTGGACCATGAATGGACCTGTCCATCGTGACTTGAGCTTGCCTGGAAATAGATGGGTGAGTCGTATAAAGAGACTTGGTCTCCTTCTTTAAAAATTCTTCCTGAGTTATCATTGATCCATGCCATCTTTTTGATTTTTCCTTTGCAATCTTCGAATTCAAATAGGCATCATTCCTTATTTCTTCCAATTCATTGAGATCAAGGAATCTCTTGACTCCGGCCTTACTTAGGTCCATGTTCAGCTTCTTAATTGCCCACCATGCTTTGTACTCGATCTCCACTGGAAGGTGACATGCCTTACCATGAACCCATTCGATGGGGCATTCCCGGGATTGTCTTGAAAGGCATCCTGTAGGCCCACCGATGAATCAAGTAGTTTGATAGACCAATGCTCTTTGTGAGGCACACACCTTTATTAGAATGAACGATCTCCTGTTGGCAAGTTCTACTTGACCACTTGTTTGAGGATGGTAAGGGGTGGCCACTTTGTGTTTCACACCATATTTAGCCATGAGGTTTTCAAATGGTTTATTACAGAAATGAGAACCTCCAACACTAATAATGGTTTTCGGAACTGAGCACGGAAAGATGTTGGCTTTCAGAATTTAATTACCACCTCTTGTCATTGGTTTTACTTGAGGGGAATTACATGACCCATTTGGAGACATGATACACTCCACCCAAAATACGTATGACCATATAATGAGGAAAGGTCCATAAAATCGATGCCCCACATCGAATAATTCACTTGACTAAGAATTAGGTTCAAAGGCATCATATGGCGAGAGGCGAAACTACGAGCCTTTGGCATATATCACATACACGGCACATTTGGTGTGCTTCCTTGAATAAGAGGCCTTGGTGAAACCGTAGCACCTTCATTGCTGTTTGCAGGAAGCAAAATGACCACCACAAGCACTCTCATGGCAATGGTTTGGAATTCCTTCTTTGTTCCTCCTCGAGTACATTTCACGATGATTTGATGCGATGTTGGGTCGGAAAGGCTCTTCCCAATAATAGGAATGGATTTTAGCAAAGAAATATTTCCTATCTGTCCTTTCATAATTGGGATTTCTCTGTGGTAAGAAAATTGGCAGTAATGAGCATGCCGGGGGAGCCTTCTCCAAATGCATTAGGGATTCTTCGGAAATTCATCATTAATAGGTGAATTTGTGAGTGTCGTGGGCTATAGTTAACCTTGGCCAGATGATCTGCCACCGATTTTCCACCCCTTTTTTATCTACAATTTGCAAGTTGAACTCCTGATAGTAGAACCCAGCGGATGGAGTCTTGCTTTTGCATTTGTTTGGTTAAGAGATATTTCAAAGCAAAATGATGCGTAAAAGCTAACTATCATCGGCCCCAACCAAGTATGCTCGAATTTATCACAAGGCGCCTGCGCGAGCAACTCTCTTTCTCGTAGTGGTATAATTCCTCGTAGCCATTCAGGGTTTTGCTTGCATAATACACCACATGAGGCTTCCCATTTCTCTTTGGCCGTCTTGCTCCTGGCAAGATCACTCGCATCACACATCACCTCAAATGGTAGCGCCAGTGGGTGCTCGAACTATTAGGGCATTAATTCAAATGAAATTTCGATTCTTCAAAACTCTTATGGCAATCTTTCTCCCCGAACAAATTGGCATCCTTCTCAAGAAGCTTGTACGAGGGGTTTGGCAATTTGGAAAAATCTTTAATGAGCGGAGTATTCGGTAGAAGCACGCATGACGGGGTGTCTAATTGTTTCATTCTTCCAGGGGCGGCAGATTTGGAAATCGCACGTCAATCTTTGCTTTATCGACTTCAATTCCTAGCTAAAAATAAATGTGCCTGATACAGTTCATGGTTTACCATAAAATGCTTTCTCCCGGTTAAGCACCAACTTCTTCTCTATGCACCTCTGCCAAAATGGCTTCCAAATTGGTTAAGCATTCTTCAAAATGCCCCCATATACTGTATGATATCAATCATGCGTACCTCCATTATCATCTGCCAGTATCGTGGGCATCTGAACATACATCGCTGAAAAGTGGTGGGGCGTTACAAAGCCACAGGCATCCTCTATAGCATACGTGCGAATGGACAAGTAAAGTAGTCTTTTCACGATCTTTTGGGGCAATTTCTATCTGGAAGTACCACGAATACCCATCGAAAAGTAATAGAAGGGTGTCAGGAAACTCTTCCGAGGTGATGGATGAAGCGGCAATGGAAAGTGGTCTTTCGTGTCACCTCATTGAGCCTTCTATAATCTATACATACTCTCAATGGTTGTAAATCAGATGAGCAATTCTTCACCCTTCTCGTTTTTCACGGTCGTTACTCGATTTCTTAGGCACCACACGAGTTGGGCTAACCAGTATGCTACTCGAAATGGGACAGTAATTACCGACTTGGGCAATTTGAGACCTCCACCACGAACTACTTCACGTAGATGGGGTCTGACCTCCATTAGGTGCCTACTTGACTTTAGACTCCTCTTCTAAATAGATGTGATGAGTGCAAATGGACGGATTTATGCCTTTCAAATCAGAAATTTTCCATCCCAATGCTTGCTTATTCTTTTTGAGAAGGTGCAGGAGATTATGCTCTTGTGCAGTGGTTAGCAGCGAAGAAATCACAACTGGGCACTGCTCATTTACTTCCAAAAATGCATACTTTAAATCAGTGGGGAGGGGTTTGAGTTCTAGCTGTTGAGGTTCCTTGGGTTCATTACCAGTCAATAGAGGCAAAATTTCTATTCTTTACCTCAAGGTACCCCTGTACTAAGCCAGTTCACGAAATTCATGTTGCCTCTGCAAGGCAATCGGACCTTTCTGAAGTTAATATCTCTTGCTGGCGTGATTTAGCTGTTCTTCTAGAATGGTATCTAAAATACAAAACTTCTTCAAGTCATCCTCCTCCAGTGCATATGCCTTTTACCCAAATGAAAAATATTGAGTTCCAAAATTCGTATTTCCAAATGTGAGTTAAATGACTCCATTCAGGCAATTGATGATTGCATTTGAAGTAATAAAAGGGTCTCCCTAATATGATGGGCTTTGATTAGGTCCTATTGCAGGCGAAGTTACGTATCCAAGTACAGCAAAATCTCTTGGATAGTAAAATCTGTCACTTGTATAAAACGTCCTCAATGTTCCTTTGGTATTTTAATGAACTGTCGGCGGCGAAAGTGTGATGGAAGTGGGTTTTGATTCACCCCAAACCCAATTGCTTGTACATAGAATACGACAACGAGATTCACACTGTTTCAGATCTAACAGTGCTTTCTCCATGATGCCTCCAATATTCACCGAGATGTAGGACATCTGGATCCTTATACTTCAACTGGAGTCTTGCTCTCCTATAGTAGCACTAACTTTGCTCGATTAAAAGGCGCACTTTTATTTACATTAAGACCCTTTTACCGTGCACAAATCCTTTAAGAATTTTTGCGTGAAGTAAGACTGTTTAATCATATCGAGGAGGAATATTGACTTTCACTTGCCACTTAATACTTCCAACATTTCTGTTTGGTTGGCAGGTGTTTCTTTATGGAGAACTGCGGAAACGAGGAGAGGGGATATTCTAATCTCTACTTCTTCCTTGTCCAACGGCGGTATTCTGAAGTGGCTCGACCACCTAATGGGCGACAATCGGCACGTCGCGTGGCTTTAATTCCTTTCCACTTGATAAGTCACAAGCGCCTTAACCTTCCATCAGTTTCATTTAAGTCCTCGGTCGGTCTGTTTCATTCACAGCTACGATATTGTTGTGCACGGAAAGGAGCGCTTCCTTTACGAACTGCGCAACTCACGATTAAGGCTTGAGTTTGAAATCTCAAATGCATATTGTCAATTTCTGTTGAGTAAGAGACTTTCCTGCGCTTCAATTTTGACCGTTTGGACGTGGCGCATACGTTCTTCTGAAATATGCCTACTACCTTACTTAAATTCAGGATTGCCTGTTCAACAGGAGAAGATAGTGGAGGCATCTGTTGTTGTATTGAAGTGGAATCAAACTGCTGATGTGCTCTTGAAGGGGTGTATACAAGGGGTTTGGATTTCCATGACAAATTTGGACAATTTCTCCAATTAGAGTTATTGAGTAATGCCATATGGGCATCTATGGGTAGTTTATTTTGACTTATGGCATGGGCATGCTCTTGGCGGTGCTCCCGCCCGGGAGTAATTATTTGGTAGTGAAGCAAGAAAATTGGGATGAAATGTGTTTCATTTCTTGTTTGCATTTCATGTTGATTTCTCATTCCGGATCATCCAGTCTTTGAGTTAAGCGGTCGTTCGCTTTCATCTGTGTCTTCGAGGAAATGCATACTTGCATGTCCCTTTTGTGGTTGATGGCAATCTTTCGGCTTCCTAGGACTAGGTTCATCCCAAGTTTTGGAGTTTAAGGCTTGGTTCCATGATCCATAGCTTAATCGGGATGCTTGCTCAAAAAGTTACCCCCACACATGGTTTCCAGCAATTGTTTCATGGCAGGAGACATACCATCATAGAAATGGTTCACCAACATCCAAGTATCAAACCCATGATGTGGACAGGCACTGATGGTTTCCATAAATCTCCCGACAACGGTAAAATCTCTCGCCCATCTGGTACAAAGGTGTAAATTTGTCTTTTCAAATTATTGGTCTTATGACGCGAAAGAACTGCCCCGGGAGTGCGCATGACTCGGCCCAATTTCTAATGGTTCTAGGCCTCGATGAGTTGAGCCATATCTTGGCAGCCTTGTCTTTAGAGTCAGTAGATGCCTTTGGCCAGAAGCTGAAATCCATGTCCATCATACCTTCCTTAAGGTAGTGCGAGACCTCCTCAAAATCCTAATATGAGTGTATGGATTTTGTTTTCCATGCCATGATATGTGGGGAGTAGGGGTACCAAATAAGGCCTCACTGCTACATCTTCAGCAGGAGGTATGATGCAGGATGGGGCACTGACTCTAGGAGGGTGAATGTGATCCCTCATGGTTCTATAAGCATTTGGATTCATGGGGGTTCCTGGTTGACTCTGTTGTTCCTCAGGTATGGGATCCATGGTATCAGTTGGTACACTAACCTCACTAAATTTGGGTCAAGAAGTTGTGTAACTATCTGTACAAATCTACGTGTCTCTATCCTTTGTTGCATAGCTTACTGTTACATAATTTAGAAGTGCAAAGAGCAATAAACAACTTGCAAAAAGATTAAATTAACTAACAACAATAAAGCGGCTGAATGAAAAGTGAAAGAGCTGAATCAAAAAGAAATGAGAAAACAGGGTGCTGATTCTTAATTGCTAAAGCGCTGGGTTCACAGGCGAGTTGCAAAGGGAGTAAGGTTACCTTCACTTGTGATGTGGATCACGAGTACTCTTCAACACCATTTGTAGTTTGGCAGATCCCCGACAGCGGCGCCATTTGATTAGTACCACGATGAGGTGAGCTAAAATCAACAAAATTTATATACACCTAAGTTCCTACTCTTTTGCCGTGATCAAGCTCTTTGCCAGTATTATAGTGGTCTAGGGTCGAACACGGGGATGGGTTTCTGCATCCACAAAATGGTTGCATCAAATTGCATGAAGGTAAGGCTTTCTATTTGGACTCTTTGGAATTGTGTTTCAAAAGCAGTGGGAATGGTTTGGAAGCGGGAGTGTAAGCGAGAAATTAAAGGTGAAAAAAGTTAACTTTGAAGATTTAGGTCACTAACCCAGCAAGTTAGGGCAAACAAGTGTCTCGGGTTTATCCTCGCGTTATGACATCGCGACCTATAGTCCATGGCATAAGCTAGGATCTATATTTAACCAAACCTCCTTGTAAACAACTCCTGATGAGTCAATACGGAGTAGCGTACGAGTTATGGCCCCTTTTAAAACCCTAACATTAAATTATCATTTTAGAGGCTCGTAAAGACCATCTAAAGAACAACAATGCATCTCTCACCTGTGCACTGTATCCTAAAGCATGGAGAGTATTGGCGAAATAATATGATAAATGTTATTTAACCTAATTTGAAGAACCTAACATGTAAATATTATCTCGGAGGCTCGTAAAGACCATCTAAGAATCACGGTACTTCTCTCCACTTTGAATGTACTTGATCCTAAAGCATGAGTATTGGCCAAATCAATAACATTGATGTTATCTGCAGTATGTTTGAGAATATGGCGCCATCGCTACTTGTAGCTTTTAGTACAAAGAGGACAACATGCATATGCCCCACCGCCCAAGTAGAGCAAGCCACTTCTTCCAAGAAGGAGGCTTAGCCAAGCATCTCTTGAGTTGTAAACCATCGAGAGGGTGTTTGGCAGCTAGAAAGGGAGAGAAAGAAGAGAGAGAAGAAGAGAGAAAAGAAATAAAGCAAACCTAAAATAAAAGACTTTATGTACAAAAATAAAAACTTACAAAAATTATTCTCTCCCAAATTGTTCCAAAAATTGTTACTTAGGTTACAAAACAAGAGGGCTTATCTTGGGCCCACTCCTCCAAGGTATGAAAATGCAAAAAACACATAAAATTGGCTAAGTTATAGAATGATTAAGTAATACACTGAAGGTTGGAGCGGTTTGGCAGTGTAATTATGACAGTGTGAGGCATTGATTTTCTTTAGGCTACAAAATTTCGCTAACTAAGCGAAATTACCAGATCTAGCGGCGTGGAAATTTAAGCTAAGGATGGCCAGGCATGCTAGCTAGCGAAATTTCGCTAAGCTAGCGAAATTCTTGTGAGTAGCGAAATCAGTTATTTTCGCTAAGAGTGGTGCCTAGCGAAAGTGGGATGGGTCTAGCGAAATTTGGTGTTTTCGCTAAGGTTGCAAAATTTTCGCTAAGGTTGCCGAAAATTTACCGCAATCTTAGCGAAAGAGCCCACTAAGCTTAGCGAAAATTCTGCATTATTGATCTTCTTGCTTTCATCTTGCCTTCAAGCGCATCAATTTTCTTCACTTTGCCTTTGTTTTCTCATTGGTCTTAGGAATTTGGTTGATGTTTGAGACTTGAATTCCAACTTCATGATTCATCATTTGACTCGAGATTGAACTCAAGAGTGCCTGAAAATACACGCAAAACAACCAAAAATACCCTACAAAAATGGCATAAGTGTTACTAAGAAGACTAGAACACTTCAATTAGTATAAATAGGCATGATTAATCTGCAAAAAACACTCAAAACCTATCTAATATAGGGTTCAAAATTGCACTTTTTGGGCATTAATCAATTGCATTTGGCCAGGTCTTCTATCAGCTGCTTTGCTTCCTCTGCACTTCTTCGCCAAATTCGCGGCCAAGTTCTGACTATGATACCTTAGAGGTATCATTTAAAGTATTAGACAATATCCATTTGGGTCTTGAGGTCTATGCCATTGATTAATTGCCACGGTAAATTTGGTGAATCAACAATATTTATATACCCTAAGTTCCTCCTACTGCCGTGGTCAGCTCTTTGTGATTATAGTGTTCTAGGGTCGAACACGGGGATGGGTTTCATCTAGAAATGGTTTGCATTAGGGCATGGGGTAAGGCTTTCTATTTGGACTTTTTGGTTGTGTCAAAAGCGTAAATGGTTTAAGCTGGAAGTACAAAAGGAAATGGTAAAAACTGAAATTTAAAGTGAAGAAATTAAACTTTGAAGATTTAGGTCACCAACTTGACAAGTTAGGGCAAACACATGTCCTCAGGTTTTATCCTCCTACGTGAGTCGACCACAGGGATGCGAGTTATGGCCCTTTTGTTTAAAACCTAACATTCCTTTATCATTTTTCTAAGGCTAGTAAAGACCATCCTAAGAATATCAGCGCATCTCTCACCCAGAAACCTTGAACCTAAAGTATGGAAGTATTGGCCGAGGCTAGTAAAACCATCTAAAGAATCACCAGTGCATCTCCTGAGAAACCTTTGAACCACCCCAAAGTATGGAAGTATTGGCCAAAACAATAAAAGTCAATGTTATTTAACCCTAATTTGAAGAACCCTAACATGTAAATGCTACCTCGAGAGCAAGTAAGGACCATCTAAAGAGCCACGATTACACGTCACTAAGCTTGGATCTAAAGCATGTAGGAAGTATTGGCCAAGACAATAACATCCCATGTTATGCAACTGAATTTTGAAAATAAGGGCCATAAATACACTACCGTGACTTTTAGTACAAGAGGACAACATGCTTAACCCCACCACCAAGCTAGCTTCCTTCCTCTTCAAAGGAAGGAGGCTTAGCCAAGCATCTCTTGAGTTGTCTCATCCTCGAGAGGTGTGTTTGGCAGCCAGGAAAGTGAGAAGAGAAGAGAAAGAAATAAAAGCAAAACCTAAAAAAAACTTTATTTACAAAAATAAAAACTTACAAAATATCTTCTCCCCAATTGTTCCTCCAATTCTTCACACAGGTTACAAAACAAGAGGGGCTTATATAGGCCTCCTCAAGGTATGAAAATACCAAAAAACCTAATAACTAGGCTAAGTTATAGGACAATTGGGTAATAAACCAAGTTTGAAGGCGGTTCAGCATTAATTACTGACATTACAGAGGCATGCAATTTTATTCTGAGGATGAATTTCGCTGGTGGCGAATTTGGGCAAGATGTAGCGAGAATTAGAAATTTAGCTAAAGGGTGCATTTTTCGCTAGCTAGCGAGAATTTCGCTAAGCTAGCGAAATAATGTGAAGCGAGGCGATGGTGGCTAATGAACCGGTGTTTAGCGAAATGGGATTTGGTTTAAGCGAAATTCATCATTTCGCTAGGCTTGCTGACGAGGGTTCGCGAAAGTCGCAACTACTTGAGGCCCGATTGCGAATGATTTTGCGAGGTCGCTAGGGTTGCGAATTGTTTGCGAACAGTTTGCGAAAATCCTGTTTTGCTGTTCTTCTATGCCTCTCATCCTGTCTTCAACTGCATCTCGTTTCTGTTTTCCTTTGTTTTTCCACATCGATTTTGGAAGCATTGATGGCTGAGGCTAAATTTCGACCTGATTGATCATCATTTGCATTGAGGTTGAAGTTCAAATGTGTACAAAAGTTCATGCAAACAACTAAAAACACCCTTCAAATTGATATAAGTGTTACTAAGATGACTAACACTTCAATCGGGAGAGCGACATGCTGATCAAAAGTACTCAAACCTATCTAATATGTGGTTCAAAATTGTACTTTTCGACACTAATCACACTTCAACCGAAACGCTAGTCCCTTAGCAATGCAAAATAAAAATTGAGATGCATATGGTGATTTTCAAAAAGGTTTGTGATTCAAAAGCGCATATTTCAAAAAAGGTTGATATGCATATATACATTACTTTAAACTGAAACATTGAAATTAAAATATGAAAACCTATATGAAAGACTCAACCATAAAGAGAACAATTTTAGAACAACACTAGTTCCATGATTTTCAACTTGGATTTCCACCTAAGTCTAATGGTTCTTTTTGTATCCGCATTGAGTCAATAAAATGCAAAATTTGCTTCTCCCCAACCTAGCATCGACATGGCCTTGATCCCGTTAACAATGTTAGGTTAGTTTACGCACTTCTTGTTTTCAATCATATTGTAGGATGCAATGCTAAAAAATTCGAGTTCACCAAAGTCCGTGTAACGGGGGTCCACCGATGACTCCCAACCAATTAAGGCTTCTGTGGCATCGTCAAAAAGGATCAAAGACCACTAACTCTAAAGGCTTCACCCCGACTTCAACCGACTTCGAAATCACACCTACTGTCTGGCTAATTTCTACCTCCACCCATGTATCGACACAAATCATGACTCCTCTAAACCAATGAAGGCTAGTGGCATCGTTTCAAAGGCTTTCGCCATACACCCCTCGGATCAGGTTTCTGTTTCTAAAGCAAAACTTCACGATTTTATTCTTTCTTTTTCTTCTTTCTTTTCTTTTTTTCTTTTTTCCTTTTTCGAAGACAACATCGTCCTCAATTGTTAAATCAAACCTATTCTAGGTTGTCAACATGCCTAAGGCCGGTTATAAAGTGGGAAGGAGGATACAAATTTACAACCTATTGAAGCAATCTAGAGTGCGTGGTGTGAAATAGCATAAAGGGGAAATTTCCAAGTTGAGTATGCTGAATGAAGGATCGAACACAAATTGCTTCAAGCATGGCATTTGTTCTAGCATATAGTGGACAAATAAGTGATGATTCAATTATCCAATTTAAAGCAATTCAATTGAATTAATTGAAGCACCAATTGTTCAATGAAGCAATTCAATTATTCGGGCTTTGAAAGAAAAACACATAAGTACAAATAAGAGACTAAACATGATATGAACAGTCGAATATATATAAACTCAGAAGCTTTTGACAGAGCCAAATGGCGAATACATGCATAATAAAGTTACACATTAAACATATCACGCTACTTATACAATACAAAAATCATAATCAAAATTAGTAGGCGCTAATAAAGCCGAAACTATACATAAATCAAAGAGACCTAACCACCACCGCTGGTGGTGGTGGCTACCGCAGCCACGCCGTGATATCCAATGAGCCGATCGCGGGCAAGTTCCTCTCTCGGGCAAGATCACGGCGGGCTGACCCGCACGTGGTCATGGATCCGACGTGGCGCATGAACGGCACTGTCTCCAGCGGCCTCACCAGCCAATCTTCCGGTCATGCATTTATGCCGGGTCGTCTCGAGTCGCGCAGGTGTGCGGTGCACGCATCCATCACTCCAAATGCATCTCCTCGAGCCAACACGTGTATACTCCGGTGACTCGGTGTGCCGACATGAAGGCCCCGAGTATCTCAGAGGGGCCGGCAGCCTAGCGAAAGGCGGAGGAGATGGAGGGGAACGACCAAATGGGGAGGCGGGAGGCCTCTCAGATTTCAGGTGCGTGGAGCAGTGGATCATCCGCATGGTGGTCATCGCCCTCCCGATCCTGGGTGACCCGTCTCACTGGCGATAGCGGAAATGGACTCCGCATAGTCATAACCCGTCCATCGCTACTACATGTAGGCATCGTCAGATTCTATCCCAGCTCCTCTCGAAATCCCATCTATCAAGAACATAGGAAAGAAGCCTCGACATAAGAAGTGGTATGCTCTTCAAGGCGTGCGAGGTCTCCCATGGACCTCTCCTCAAATCGTAAGAGCGAAGTCATCACTCACTGGGATGGCTAAAACCGTAAATCGCCTGAGATCCCAGACAATGCCTCCGTGATAGAACCTCCGCACATAATGTCGGCAGAGGGAATAAGGTGCGCAGCAGATGGTCGATGATCAGCATATGAGGCTATCGCCTCCGATAAAGGACTGACCACCAAGATCCTCGGCTGCTCAATCCATCGCCTGGCGAGGGTGGGCCTAATCTTCGTGAATTCAAAGATTAAGCGCTACGGTATGCGCACTCAAGGCTGCAATAACCATTGATCGAGTACACTCGCTGGCCATCTATCCCGGTTGACCTTAATGACCATCCGCATCCCGAGAGGCCATGGAGCGATAGAACTCCGCCTAATTCACTCCTGCAGAACTGTCGGACGCAAATGGCGAGTTTGACACCTCTCATCAACATCACCTCGAGTCTGGGTCGACGACCAGAACTGAGAACCACTCTCACTAAATGGTCACACGATATTCCCGTGATTTCTAATGTGGTAGGCTCCATTTAATATAGCTCTCCCCGATCCGGGCGAGGCCGCGCTGAGTAATGGTGAATGTTCTCAGCCATTGGAGCAAGTACGGGCGATGATGGCGTTTCAGACGATGATGACTCAGCTCTGTCGAAGTGCGGTCGGCCAAGGTCGGCCCTCCTAGCTCTCCTTCCGGGAGGCACCGATGGGGCCCGAGGTCCCATCCGTCTGCATCGCTCAATCCCAGAGGCTCGCCAGTACTCTACGGACAGGTGATGGTTTCGGTGTCACCCAGCGACCGCTCGTGTGCTAAACCTCACCAGGTCGACCCGACTCCAATTCCTCAGATTTACTCATATCCGAGATATAAAATAAATCATTAAAATGCGTAGGACTCACCGAATATGGCTGGGTCCCGTGACTGACCAAGCTCTCCACTCAATCTCTCCGGAAGGTTGGCCGGACTTCTCTGAATACCCCCACCGACCTGTGTGGCCAAAATGATCGAAATCAGCCCGCCCCGAATGATAAATCGTGGCTCACGTATCAAGGATCGGGCGGTACCGTAATGAACCAGGCTACTATAGCGACTTCCGCCAAAGCCTAGTGCGCGTGGTGAAGGTCAGCACCGCTTTCGTGCAAGCCGGATCGCGGGAGGCTCGCTCTAAATGTGATGCAAGAATCGACGCAGTGGATTCGCGGCGGCGGTCGGGCCGGGCCCAGGCACGGCCACGGGCAAACAAGTTTGCAGAATTCCGCCGCACTGAATGCTAGTTTAGAACAAAGGGAGGTAAATGCTAAGTGGTTTTGTTACAAACCCTCCCCTGCTTAAATAGACATCCCTCTGCAACCGAAAGTCCATTGTGTCTTTCTCGCTACTCCAGCGACTAAGCACATGGGCCTTCTCAAATTAACAAAGTTTTAAATTACATACTAAAAATTATATATTATGAATTTTAACTTACAGGTACTAATATTAAAATCTAAATACACAATATTACTATAAAACTATATAAAAATTATCCTAAGTTAAAATTTTAGAAAATAACTATGAATCGACAAAATTGACTAATATATGACAAAAATTAAAATCATGAACTGCACCCTGCTTTGAAAACACCGAATCCGCCTTCGAAGTTCGAATACTCAAGGGGGTCAAGGAGGATGATCTCCTCAACCCATGCAAAGGGTTTGGCTCCGGCTCCATGATGTTAGGTGGCCATAAGTTGGACTGCTCTCCGAATGGTTGTGGATTTGAGCAATCGTGGCTTGCACTCGTGTCAAGGCAAGACTAATTCTCCTTCATCACCAAGGCCGATCACTCTTGCATTTTCTCGGGCAATTGTTTTCTCTCGCACATTGATCATTTGAAACAATTTCATCAGAATTTGATTTTCAATTTCTAGCAACTCATGCTCTGTTGTTCAAATGAAAGATATTCAATCATAGTCATGTTACCAAAAGTTAATTGCATGACTCATTCCTAAGTAATTTATTATTGCATCAAGTAAAGGGCTTAAATGGTCTTCCTAAGATGATCGTACATGATCGGGTTCACTAGCAATTGTCTACTATCAAGTACAAAATCTACTGGGTAGTAGAATTTGTCTATCTTAACTAGGACATCCTCAACTATCCCCTTAGGGATTTTCACTGATCTATCGGCCAATGAGAGTGTGATTGAGGTAGGTTTAAGCTCACCTAAACCTAACTGCATGTATACTGAAAATGGCATAAGACTACTAATCGGCTCCTAAATCTAGCAATGCCTTATTTATGCAATTCCCACCAATATTGACTGCATTGTGGAGCAACTAGATCTTCAGATTTGACAGGTATTTGCTTTCAATTATGGCACTGACATGTTCAAAGGAGAAATGCTTTCTTCTCAATGCCTAATCTCTTCTTGATTGTGCAAAGATCTTTCAAAATTTTGCATATAGAACTTGTTTGATTAGGTCCAAAGAAAGGTATGTTAACCTTCACTTGCCTTAAAACCTCAAGAATGCCCGCTGGCTGAGATAGCTCTCTTACCTCTAAGTGCTCAGGAAGTCTTGAGGTGGTATGGTATCACTGAATCCTCCTAGAGAACAGCCTAGCGTAAATTTTTCCCGCCAGGTTCTTCAATGTGTTTTGGTATAGTCTAGACTTAACTCTTTTCCAATTTCGTGGTGATTATGAATTCTCACCTCATCCATTCCTCGACTGTTTGATAATCCTATCTCATAATTCCTTTAGATTTAACTGCTTATATTTTGAAACCCTTCCATTCTTGTACTTCTAGGAACTTGTTGATCTTGGTGATTGAATACTGTAGGTTATCAATTTTCTGTTGAGATTGCTCTCAAGCCCATCTATTCTTATTCAATGTACTTTCGACAAGATTAATCTTTCAGGCGCTATGATGCACTTTTGTTCCTCATTTGTTGCCTCATAATTCATCTATCAATCTAATATGGTTTACTCTACTGAGAAGAGGATGGTGTTGTCAGGATCAGGAGGGGAAACTAAACTGAGGTCAAAATCAGTACATACAGGGGGCTGGTCCCATAGATTGGTGGTGATTCTTCCGTAATCGAATTGTAGGTATTACCATATGGAGTATTGGATTGTTGTGGCTGTATTGTCCTACAAAGTTGTTTAAACATTCTGACATCAATCCCACTCAGGGCCATAGGACACTGCTCGTTGGGTGTGACTGAAAATTGCAAGGATTAGACTGCACAGATTTTCACACGATGCACCTCTCGGGAGCCGTTGCCTGCTCCTCCACTTCCTAGCTAGGTTGGAAATCTCAGCTCCCTCATTCCTTTATTTTCAGCAAGGCATACATCCTCGTTTGCTGGATCGTGTTCTATCCTGCCGCAGGTCCTTCCCTCCTCTCCTCTCTCCTCCTCTCTTCCTCCTCCTCCTCCTCCCTCCTCCCCCTGTGTGGCTAAGCCCCATCCCAACCCTTAGGAAGTTTGCCACGCACTTAAGAAACTACGGGCTTCACCGGGGATGCTGCTTGCAGCCCCCCCACACATGAGCTTTCTAAAAAGCCGCCTCATGGCAAGAGACACACCACCATAGAAGTGGCTCACCAACATCCATGTGTCAAACCCATGGTGTGGACATGCACCGATGGTTTCCATAAATCTCTCCCAACACCGGTAAAATCTTCACCATCCCGAGTCAGAAGTATAATTGGTCTTTTCAAATTATTAGTCCACGAGCAATCAAAAAACTTCTTTAGAATCTCACTGCAAATTTCAAATTTCAATTTCTTATGGTTCTAGGTCTCAAAGGAGTTGAATACATTCGCCTTGTCCTTTAGAGTCACGAAATGCCTTTCCGCAATCATACCATCACACTCAATAAGAAAACCTCCTCAAATCCTTTATATGTATGGATTTTCATTTTCCATACCCATGATATGTGGGGAAAGAGGGTGTCAATATGCTCCACCGCTACATCTTTCAGCAGAGGAATGATACAAAGACGGGCACTAACTCTGTGGAGGGTGAATGTGATCCCATGGCTCATAGGTACTGATTCACACCCTGTTGGCTCTGGTTGCTCGTGTATGGGATCCATGAGACCGTGGTGTACACTAAATCCCACTAGCTAGGTCAGTTAGCCAATCCGGTCCAGCCTACCTGAAGTGTCTCTATCATCCCACTCTTGCATACACGCTGTTACAGTTACTAACAGAGACGCTGAAATAGAACCAACAAAGAGTGCTAAAAGAAAATTAAAACTAATCTAACAAAAATGAAATGATCCAATGAAAAACTGCTTGACCTGTTGCAAGCATCGCTGGCGTTAAAAATCGCAGCCTTACAACCTGACATACAAAAAGAGGTAAAAAGTATATATACTTCACTGTAGGATGGATCACAAGTACTCTTCAACTTACATTAGTAGCGCAATCATCCCCTAAGACGCAATATTTTGATCTGTGCCACAAGAGGTCAGAAATAATCGCCTAATATTTATATACCTGTCTTTCCACCGAGTCAAGCTTATTTGCAAAGATAGTGTTCTGTGGCCTAACACGGACGGGTTTTCATCCTGTAATGGTTTTATTAGTGCGCTTAGCGTAAGGCTTTCTATTTGACTTTCGATTTGTGTCAAAACTCAGAATGGTTTAAATCGAAATTGCAAAACTCTTGAAATGGTAAAACTGGAAATTTTAAAGTGAAGAAATTAAACTTGAAGATTTAGTCACCAACTCTGGTTGCTGAAAACACATGTCCTCAGGTTTTATCCTCCTATGAGCCAACACAGATGCGCTATGGCCTTTGCCGAAACCTAACATCTTTATCATTTTTCTAAGGCTAGTAAAGACCATCTAAAGAATCACAACAGACTCTCACCCGAGCACCGAACCTTAAAGCATGGAGAGCATTGGTCGAGCTAGTAAAAACCATTTAAAGAATCACAAGGCATCTTCACCCGAAGACCGAACCCCAAAGTATGGAGAGCACTGGCCAAACAATAAAAGTCACGCATTTAACCCTAATTTTGAAGAACCCTAACATAAATGCTACTCGTGAGGCAAGTATGACCATCTAAAGAGCTACGCATCATTACTTCGCACCGACTAAAGCATGAGAGAGCTGGCTGGGCGATAATAATATCCATGTTATGCAAATCAATTTTGAAAATAAGGGCCATAAATACTCAATTCAGACTTTAGTACAAGAGACAACATGTTTAACCCCCACCACTGCCAGCTTCCTTCCTCTTCAAAGGAAGAGGCTGACTACATCTCTTGAGTTAGTCATCCCCAAGAGTGGTTTACAAATTTTAAGTGAGAGAAAGAAGAGAGAGAAGAGAGAAAAGAAATAAAAAGCAAAACCTAAAAACTTTTATTTACAAAATAAAAACTTACAAAATATCTTCTTTCTCCCCACTGTCTCTTCCTAATTCTTCACACAGTTACAAAAACAAGAGGGGCTACATAAAGCCTCAAGGTATGAAAATAATAAAAACCCTAATTAGGTTGTTATAATACCGTATTAAACCAAGTTTGAAGGCTATCAAAGATATTTCACAAAGATGACGAGGCATGCAATTTCAAGCATTGTGGATGAATTTCAAGCACTAGCTTATCTTCTATATAATAAAATTGGAAATTTCGCTAGTATGCATTTTCTAAGAAGCTGTAATTTCTTCGCTTAAGCTAGCGAAATAATGTGAGAAGTAAACCGATAATTTCGCTAATGAATGCTGTTTAGCTTAAATGGATTTGGTTTAATGAATTCATCATTTTCGCTAGGTTTATAACAGTTGCGAATTGCTTTAACTTGCGGTAGAATCATTATGTAATGATTTATAAATTGCTTAGTTATGGTTTGTTTGCTAACAAACAAGAAAATCCCCGTTTTATCGTTTATGTTTCTCATCCCGCTCTTCAATCATCTCTGCTTTCTTCCATTTTTCCTTGTTTTTCCATCGATTTTTGGGCTTGCTTGATGGTCGAGACTAAATTTCCGACCTCATGATTGATCATTTGCATTGAGGCTGGGAACCAAAATGTGTACAAAGTCTACAAACAACCAAAAACACCCCTAAACTGACATAAGTGTTACTAAGATGACTCTTGAACACTTGACTAGATATATGATATGGATTACGATCAAAGTACCTCAAAACCTATCTAATATAGGTTCAAAATTGTACTTTGGACACTAATCACCATGCATATGGAAACTTCTTTCTAACAACCTTTCAAATTCTTCCAGATATGCTTTTCATCCTCCCCTTGTTTGAACACAATAATCTCCTTCTTCTTTCAAGGCTAGAGTGATAGGGAAAAATCGCTCTGTGCAAGCCCCACCAACTTCCTGTTTATTAACTCAAATGGGCCATATGGAAAGTCGATCATACCCATGTGGGCTGTACATCTCCGCAAGGAAAAGGGAGAGATGTAGTTTGATTCACCGGTCTCACAATCGTTTAAGGACCGTGTTGGCCATCCCGAGGAATCTCGCCCATGGATCATTAGGGATTTTACAGATATTCAGAATTAATTCATTGATTCATGGTGATCAAGTATTTGGTTTCAACTCAAATGTTAGTCTTTATGTTAGTTGAGTCGAATCGTTTCGAATATTCTTCTTGGATAATCGGTCTCCGTAAATCCTCCATTGTATCTTCTATCTGAGCCCTTCTCGCTCCCCGCTTGCTCAACCTGGGTCTCGACCCATTCTTTCATTTGCCATAATTTATGTTTCTGCACTTCTGACCTTCCTTAAGTTCCTCAATGTTCTTTCCAATTTAGTATCTAAGGGAAACATATCTGATTCTGACTTCCTGTGCATGAAATAACTTCCTAAAATGGAAACATATTGAGATTAACTGGAAACAGTGGTATTAAAAATCATATATCCTTTAAGTTTCTAAAAGATCAAGAGTTTATGTAGCCACTCTGTCAAACTGCTTTTTGTGAATTCTTTATAAATAAAGAAAATGTCCAAATTAGCATTTCTTTTGTCATAATATTGATTTATTCAAACTTTCAATCCCCAACAACGGCGCCTATAAAAACTGGCTTGCTAGTTAATGTATAGACTAAACCACTAATTTTATCACCTCTTACTTGAGCCCACAATTCTACAATGGGACCAAAATCAAGCTAGTTGTTTGAAAATTAGAAAATGGTTTTATGTTCGAAATTATAAATGAGTTTAGTCTAAGACACTAAGTGCAATGTGTCATACAAGTAGTAAAAATCGATGCAAGTCCGCATATCATTCCCTCATAGATTGATAAGAATTTTGAAATCAACTACCCTAACTACTCAAGATCCACATTGTAATGGTTTGAAAACTGGAATTAAAAGACAAGATAATCATGTATTATATTCCTCTAGTTAAAATAAAATTCCAATTAAAAACAAATAAATAAATCGGATCGAATCTCAGTCATTAGAAATGAACACTAATAAGGAATCATTGTGAATAATCAATTTCCTTCATTATAATCACTTATTTTCAATCCTTATTTTGATCCGGATTGTTAAAGATGCCTAATAATGTAGCTTGATTTCTACAATTCACTAATTGTAGGTCCCCGCTCTTTCAAAGACATGGATCTAACTGGCCATTTCTATATTTAGAACACCTTAATAAGATCTGGATATTTTTCTTTTTCAATACTTCATACTCATTTCTTAAGACTGCTGATTTCTTGCACCCCAAGTCGGGCCATTACAAAACCTCTACAAATTGGTTGATGACTCCTCCTTTAGATCTGATGGATTTTTCCTTTTCTTGATTAGATCTCAGCTAACATAGGATCAAGATCTTTCCATCAGATTAAGGTGAAATCTCTGATTATTTAATTTGATAAATAATCCCTTAACCTTAACTATGAGTGAATTGAAATTTGATCATGGGATACCTCGAGTTTCTTGTTCTTTCAATAGTAGTCTAACATACCCACAAATTGAATATTCCAAGCTCTCAGGAATCTCCATCTTTGTGTCACTAAGAGGGCCTCTTGGAAATTAGAGCAGGATACAATCCTTGAAAGGGTATTCGATACTACTATTGGGAACAATTCAGTTCAAGAACACATCAATCAAATAAATCCCAAATCCAGGAAGTTCTTTCCAATTTATGCAGAAAAGACTAGAACTAACAACATATCCATTTCAATGGAAGCTGTGCTTCTCAAATACTGAATCACAATCAACAATGGAGTATTGATTAAGAACGTCCACTGTAACTGTAATAAATTGAAAGAACTGAATTCCATAAATTGTCTAAACTTCATTAATTCCAAGCAGTGATTGGAAAAGAGATTAAATGAGCTTTACAATTCAAAACAGATTGCTGGTTCAGATCCAGAAACAAAAAAATAAAAAACAATTCTAACTTATCTATTCTAAAAATATACAAGTGAGTCTTCTTCAATCCCCCAAGGATCTAGGTTCCGGAAGAGCTGCTTCCTCCTGACACAAAGACACCTATTTATACATTTCTAGCAATCGCTCCGATTCGGCTTCAAGTGGATTTCCTAAATTAATGTGGCCTAAGTCACTATTTAGGTCATGACTTGCATGAGCTGTCTGCGACCGAAGTTTTCATTATGAGCTTGCGTCCTGCTCGTGGACTTCACTCACTTATCGCAAATTCCTCTTGTTTTGTTTTCGCAAAGTAGGGTCACACTTGATGTCTTATGTCACAACATCATTCTTTGCAACCTTTTCATTTAGTTATCGCGACCCAGTTTTCTTTGTCGCAGCTTAAGTTGTTGCCTATCCCCTTCATTCTTGTTGCAACTAAGTTTTTTTGGTCTCCAAGTATTTGTGTTGCAACCTCAATCCCATGTCTTACTGAATGTCCTTCCTTTATCATTGAGTTCGCTTTTGGCACCAGTTTGTATGTTGTGACATAATTTCTGCTGCAAGCTACTTGATTCTCGATCACAATTTTTACCTTTATGTTACATCATTTGTTTGTCTTCACCTTTATTCGTTAAGTACCTAAAATCATTGACTATTAGTTCTTGTCGCAATACAATTTTAGGTCGCGACTCAGTTTTTAAGTTTCTTTCCCATCGTACTTTCTCTGTCGCAATCCAAAAGGTAGGTCACGTACTTGACTATACGCTTTAATTCCCACTCGTTTAACCTCATTTCGCTTATGACTGCTTTACCAATTCACTTCTATTTTTGGTCACGACCTAGAAAGTATGTCGCAACTGAATGGTTGCCCTTCTCACCTTTGCCTTTGTTGCAGTTGCAACATACTTTTCAACCTATTTTCATGTCGCGACATGAAATCAGTGTCGCGACCTCAACTTGTGTCTTCAGCTTGTATTTTGTCACAACATCAAATTCCCTTGTGGAGACCTATCCCATTCATTAAGCAACCATTCCTCGTCGTGAGATCAGCCATTCATTACACCAGAGTTGTTTTCTTTCTGTCGGATACATGTAATGTGTCTACAAGATCTTTCTTTGAAACCCCTTTTTTGTCTCAATAACTTTTCTCTTGTCGCAACAGCTTTCGTTTGGCCTATACTTCTTTCTTGTCACGACTTGAAGCCTTTATCGTGACCTTGAACACATTCCATCTCACATCATGTCGCAACTTTGAAAATCATTTGTCAAGACTTGGTTAGTTTATGAAGCTTGGCCATTCCCATCGCAACATCGCTTTTCAGAACGACAAGAGTCGCCTCATTGTCGATTAGTGCCCAAAAGTGCTATTGGTTCTATTTATTGTGGGGTTTTGAGCACTTTTTGTGTACTAATCAACCGAATTAACCTGATTTGCACATTAAGGTCCCGGCTATTCTACTGATCACATTTTGTGGTTCATTTTTATAGTTTTCGCAAGCTATTAATGCCAAATTTGTTGAATGGGCCCAAGAATGAAGAATTCGAGTCGAACCCATCTTTCCATATCTGAAATAAGAAGGAAAGGAGGGGAGTGTAAGAAGTGCATGTACTAATTTCAAGATTCTCGTATGTAAAATTCTTACCTGCAAAATTTTCCCGCATTTTGACTTTCGCCCTTGATCCCATTCCCTTCCCCTCCCCCCTCTCCTCCTCCTCCTCAGATAATGCCTTTTGAGGGTATGTTGGTATTTTACCTTATTCGAGCTCTATATGTTTTCAAACATTGTAGAGACGAGGGATTGATTTTTTCGGCTTGGTTGGAAATATAGAGCACTGGGCGGTAAGCTTTCCCGCTGCTTTCCTCTTCTTTCATTTTCTTTGTTTTTCTTTTATTTTCTATACAAACACCTCGAGGATGACAACTCAGGATGATTGGCCAAACCCCCCCCCCCCCTCCCTCCCTCCCCCTCTCTCCCTTCCATCCTTGAAGAGGAGGGCTACATAGTAGTTTTGATGTTTTATTTGGTTCTCATGGCTTAATGCAAGCATTTATGGGTATTTATGTCTCTATTTCTATGTTAGGTTTAAATCTCTTTGATGTACCTCGTTAACCTCGTACTTCGCAAGATTTAAGGTTCAAGGATGCTTATCGCTAGCTCCACTGAGATTCAATAGTTGTTATTTATTAGTTAATGTAGGGTAGATTTTTAGGAGATAGATTTTCACTGCCCGAGAACATTAATGTCCAATAAATGCTATATTTCAAAAGGAAAATTATTATGGTTCAGTTTTGATAGCCAAATGAAGATCCGGTTTAGGAAATGACTATAGGTCATCCTCCCTAACGTGAGGAAAAGGACCCGAGAACCTCTCATTTTAACTATGACCTCAACCCTAGTAGCCCGATGCTTTAAGGAGTTCTTTTTCTTATTTTTCTTCATTTTATTTTTAGCTTGCAAACCACCATACACTACTGTTTTTATCCAATCCAAAAATCCAAATTGAATTCACCATTTTGAGCTTAACTGCACATCATTTACATGAAGAAAACCTATCCCAAGTATTTCACTACATTATAGTAGCTATGCTACTTTAGGATAATTCAGGGTTTAGGGTATTTTGAGTGATTCGCACTATTGCGACACGAACTCCGCTGTGGATGGTGCCTAATCGCAAATGATGACTCTGATGAACACTGTGACCTCATCACAAGTCTTACCAATTTCTCTCAGATATACTTTACTTAATCTGCCTAGCTTCACGCTTTATTTATTTTTTAGGTAACCCTAGCCTTTAGGTATGTGGATTGCTTTGGTCGCTGGGTGTTTTCCTTGTTTTTGCAAGAGAATTCATGTTCAAATGGTAAGGAATTCGAGGATAGTCACCAAAGTCAATATTCCATAAGAACTCGGACTGAATTTGAATACTCAATTCAAATGGAAGAGGGAGCAATACGTTGAGTACTCAGCTGAGAGAAACCATGGTGCATATATGTCCATGAGGGATTGGCGTACACCTTCCATGGTAGAACCAAGAACCCGTGGAGAGAAATCCAACCTCATCTAGGTCCACGAGGGACTATAGAAACCCTTCACTGATGAGTGCACTTCTCCCACATGGTTCCCAAGAAGTGCAAATTCATATGAAAATGCTTACAACCCTAGTCAGGGGAACCACAAATTCCTCATGGAATCAAGACCTCCACAAAGATACACCTCATGCTCCTCCACATGCTTCAACCTCAAACCCACCACAACCACCACAGTTATCCTCTGAAGTTGAGGAAGCAATATTGAACTTGAGCAAATTGGTGGATACTTTTATAGAGGAGCGGAAAGAAGTGAATGTTCAGGCCAATAAAAAATGACACAATGGAGAGCAAAATTGACATAGTGGAGAGCTCTTTGGACAAGAGAATTGATGGATTTCAAAGCGAAATTGATTAGAAATATGAAATCCTGCAGAAATCAATTTCAAAGCTTGCCAGTCAGCAATGTTCATCAAGAGGAAGGAAATCTAGAGGGAGAGTGCCTAGTGACACCTGTTGAGTGAAACAGGCTCAGCTGCAACCAGAAAAATTGAAAGAGGGAACCGCGGAGGCTCTGAGAAAGCTGTGGGATGCCCCCACAATTATGTGTGGTCTATGGGCCATGGAGAAAAAAAATAAGAAATCCTTCCCTTTTTAGGTAAGGAAGGTAATGGAAAGAGACGAGGAGAAAAGCCAAAGCAGCTCTGAGCCTGATAGCCATTGCCTTGTCCTTGTGGTGTATATCCTGCTTCACTTCCGGCCCATTCAACACCTAAAACACCTCACATGGCCATCCCATCTACATTGCACGCCTGAAACCTCAAAAGCTAGTGGCCATTATTTCAAACCTTATGCTATCACAGACATTAGCGGCTACTCGTATTCGTAGCACATTGGATGATTAGTCTTTGGATTGATTGGAGCACCTAAACCTCGGCATTTTCTACAAGCTCCACACCGGAGTTTGTTAGCCTCCAAAGGCTTGAGCCCAGTTTTTAGAAGGCTGATATCCCCCACTTTTATTTTAATTTTCTTTCTTTACTTTATTTTATCTTATTTTATTTTGGTTCTTTAATTTTTCGCTTTAGGTTTCTCTAATTTTTAATTTAATCTTTGTTTCTAGCTTATTTTTTCATTATTTTTGTATTTTTTAAAAAAATTTCCTATGTTATTTTTTCAGTTTTTGTCAAATTTTTGAAGGAGAGGATGCGGGATCTGAAACAGAGAAAAATTTGGAAATTCATAGCCCGCGAAGGAGTCTGAGTACTGCACTAGCGCAACCCCATTTGTTTCGCCCATAACTTTCTCATTCGAACTCCGTTTTGGGTAATTTTGGTACTGTTGGAAATCTTAGAGGGTTTAGAATCCAAATATAGCTAGAAAGAATACTTTTGAAATTATTATGAAGGTATAATTTTCAAAATGATCCTATTGGTCACTTTTTCTTCTATCTTTCTTCTTCAACTAGTTCATTTAAAGCCCCAGATGGAGTGAATATGGTCTCAGTGGAAAGCTTGCGAAGTCTCCTACCCAACAATTTTATCTCATCATGGAGGTATCTTCCTTCTCTAACTTTCCAATCTGATCCCCATTGCGGACAATGAGACATTTGGTTGGGGGAGAGTTAAGCGAAAGGAAGTGGCATTTATTTGTGTTTGTTTCCATTTTGAGCAAGCCTATTTGTTAAGTTTAATGATGACTTGCTATTTAGTTTCCTTTTGTATAGTTGTTTTGTTTGTTTGTGAAATTGTTAGTTGTTTTTGAAAAGTGAGAGCATATCATTATTTATCTTATACCTTCTGGCTTACATCTACAGCTTCAAAACCACACCCATTTTTTTGTGTTTTGCCTAGCCTATAGTTTGAAAAATTGAAACACTATCCAATTCTATTGCTGTTAGATTAGTTCCATGCTTGATTAAGTGGATAATTAGTTGAAATCTCATTGTTTTAAACCCTGTCTTTCCACCTTTAGCTAACCACACATAGTGCACATTAGGTTTCTTCAATAACTGGAAAAAACTACCTAGCCTCCTATGCCTTGCAAGAGTCTATCCTAGTTTCATTTACTACCTTCAATAGTTCAGGATCCCATGAGGCCAATGAGTCTTCCAAAATCAAAAGAAGAGAAAAAGAAAAAGAAAAGAAAAAGAAAAAGAAGAAAATCATGAGCTTTGTGAAACCCAGGAGCAGTCCCCCAGGGGTATATAGGCGAAAGTCTTTAAAGCACAGTACCTGGCTTGATTGGTTGGGAGTCATAGGCTTTGTGCTTACTACATGGGTGGATAGGTGAGGTTGCAAGTTGTAAGTCTTTGGAGTCTGAAATCATTCGAGAAATGCGAGGCAAACACCTGAAGGAGACTAGTGGTCGAAAAGATCATATGTGCCTAAGCCTTAATTGGTTGGGGTATCGTTGGATCCAGTTACATGGACTTTAGTGAGGTCGATTCCTTAGCTTTGCACACAACACAAAATGGGTAATGGAATAAGAGTGGATCCTGATCTATTTAGGTCAGTTAGTGTCTAGGTTGGGGCAATAGCTTGGTTGGGGGAAGTGCGGTTTGGCGGGTTTATTGTTGAAAACTACTCATATAAACACTTAGATTTTGGTGGAAATTCTAGGTTGATTCTCTAAAGAAGGAAACTCTTTTAATACTGAATTTTGTATGGCATCCATTCTCTTGTGATGGGTATTGGGCAGGGTTTCGGTGATTCTCATTGAGGGTTAGACATTACTCATTCACAACCTTTTTGAAATAACATTTTGTGAACGTCATTTTGTTATTGTTTTGTATGCTCTCTCTTTCTTTCTTTCATTGCTAAGGGACTAACAATGTGTTGGTTGGGGGGAGTGATTAGTGCCCAAAAAGTGCTATTTTGAGCCCTATTTATTTAGGTTTTGAGCACTTTTTGTGTACTAATCAATCGAATTAACCTGATTTTCATGAGTCCAGGTTATTCTCTAAATCACATTTGTGGCTAATTTTATAGTTTTTGCAAGATATTAATGCCAAATTTGTTGAATGGGCCCAAACATGAAGAATCCGAGTCGAACCCAGCTTTGCAGATCTGAAATCATACGGAAAGGAGGAGCAGAAGAAGAGCACATAAGAAATTTTGCACCCCTGTGCGAAAATTTCGCATCACTGTGCGAAAATTAATTTCGCCCAGTGTGAAATTTTCTCTTGCATTTTTGACTTTGGGTTCTTTTTTACTCAATTTTCCCCTTTTGCCCTCGTATAATGCCTTTTTAAGGGTATGTTGGTATTTTACCTTATTTGGAGCTCTATATAAGCTCAAACCATTTAGGGACGAGGGATCGATTTTTTTGGTTTGGTTGGAAATACGAGCCTTTGAGCGGTGGCTTTTCCGTACTTTCCTCTTCTTTCGTTTTTTCTTTGTTTTTCTTTTATTTTCTCGGTTGCCAAACACCCCTTGAGGATGACAACTCAAGGGATGATTAGCCTAAACCCATCCATCCTTGAAGGGAGGGCTGCGAGGCTAGGGTTTTTGAGGTAAAATGGCGGTTCTCATGTATTATTGTCTGGCATTTATGGGTATTTATATATACATTTCTCATAATGGTTTAAATCTCTTTGATGTACCTTGGTTAACCTGTGCCAGCAGGCTTTTAGGGTTGTTGGATGCTTGTGCTAGATCCTAAGATTCATTAGTTGTCATTTATTAGTTAATGTAGGGTAGATTTTAGGAGATAGATTTTCATTGCCCGGGAACATTTATGTATAATAAATGTTATATTTCAAAAGGAAAATTATTATGGTTCAGTTTTGATAGCCAAATGAAGATCCGATTCGGGAAATGACTATAGGTTATCCTCCCCAACGGGAGGAAAAGGACCCGAGAACCTCTCATTTGCCTAGGACCTGACCCTAGCCTTTGATGCTTGAGGAATTCTTTTTCTTATTTTCTTCATTTTTATTTTCAGCACATAAACCACCATACACTCTTTTTGTTTTTTATCAAACCCAAAATCCAAATTGAATTTCACCATTTTGAACTTAGCACATCATTTACATGAAGAAAACCCCATCCACTGTGTTGACCTAGGCCACTATCTTCTGGTAGCTATGCTCACAATGAGTAGGAAGAAACTAGATTTATAAATTTTGTTGATTCCGGCACACCTATTGCGACACGAATCACGTCGCGGCATCTAGAACGATGTCACTACAAGATCCTTCTTTCAAGTTTTTTCTCTGTCTCTGCATCCTGTCTCTTGTCGCAACAGCTTTCTCTTGGCCCCAGTATCACTTCTTGTCATGACCTCGATTCTCTGTCACGACCTGCGGTCTTTGTCTAACAGATTTGTAGCAACATGCTTACTCAGGTCGTGACTTAAAAACTGCTGATATGAGGAATCCCTTGTTGTGACCTCACAAGTCTGTCGTGACCTAGCTGCCTTGTCCATATATATCTTTTTCTTGCTAGAATTGCCAAGTCTTTTGTAAAAACATGCAAAATATAAATTTGGTAAGGTTTCCATATTTCTGCATAAAAATAAGCAATTATATTGTAACACAGGTCAGAAAAATGGATTTAAAAATCAATGAGTTTTTTACTCATCACCGTAGTAACTATATGGTGAGGCCAAGGCAAAGTGAGGATGAGGCCCGACTAGGAGCAGGGATGCCTTAGTGGCTACGGAGGAAGACGAGAGCGGGTTGGAGGCTATTGTTGTCCGTCTATTGGTTAAGAGAACGTCGCTCTTACTAGAACTCATGGCATCCAGGGATGAGGTGTCTGCTCTTTATTCCCAGGTGGGTAAGGACAAGGAAGCCATGGTGGAAGACTAACAAAAAGCCTTGGAGTAGATTTTCGCTTGTGGCTACCGATGCTACGTGTTGAAACATGGCATCCGCGGTGACCGGCCAAGGATTCTGGATGGCATGCTTGACTCTGCTGACCCACTTCCTCTGGAGTTTTTTTGCGAATCTGGGGTGCCCCGGTCGACACCCGGTCGGGACGAGGTGTGAAGGTGCATGCGAGTGAAACGGAGAAGGATCTGGTAGAGGGCATCGTTGCAGAGGAGCATGGCTAACTCTTTCCCTTATATTAGTTTTAGGTTATTTCTAGGAGATTTTTGTAAGAGGTGCCGTTTTGCCACCAGAATGCATACTATTCCCTGTAACCCTTGGCGCTCTTTAGGGCATTTTAATGAAATACAGAGGCGTCAGCAGAATATGAATCATGCTTTGATAAAAAGCCATACCCTGCTCCATTTCTTTTATTTTGAATCCAGCAGGGCAATAATCATATCTAGACTTTCTTATATGTCAACAGGACATCAACCATGTCTGAAATTTTTAGAATGGCAGTAGGACAACAACCATATATGGACTTTAGAATACCAGCAGGACAACAACCACATCTGGACCTTTAGGATGCCAACATGACAACAAACATATATGGATTTTTAGAATGCTAGTAGGACAACAACCATATCTAGACTTTTAAAATTCCAGTAGGACAACAACCATATCTTGACTTTTAGAATGACAGTAGGACAACAACCATATCTGGACTTTTAGGAAGAAGCAACTGTAGGTTTTAAGAGGAATTGTGTAAAGGATAATCTTTTATTGATGATAATCTCCTCAAAGAATATACTACTGATAATACTTTTTAAGATGCATGGCGTTCACATCTAGGAAAAATGAATCTCGTCTTGTTGCTCAACATAAGACTACGTCTGTCTCGAACCACCTTGTATGTTCCTTCCTAGTTATTTAGAAACGTCCCCATCTATTTGGGTTAATTTGTTTTCAAAGACCCTTCTTAAGACTAACTATTCAGCTTTGAATGTATGCGACTTTACACGCCGGTTGTGTAAGTTTGCTAGCCTTTGCTGGTATGATACTATACGCACAGCCGCCGCTTCACGGATTTCGTCTGTTGTGTTTAGGTCTTTGGTTATGGCTTCGGCATTCGCTACCTCTGTAATTTCTATCTGAATGGTGGGCAACCTGATTTCTATGGGGATGATAGCTTGCATCCCGTATGTAAGGGCGAACGATGATTCCCCCGTCGGCTTTTGTTTGGTTGTTCTGGCCTATAATATACAGTAGTTCTTCTACCCGCTTTTCTTTATTTAAATGTAGGCATTTTGAGCTAATATGAGTGTTTTATTAGGCGCTTACGGCCATTGCTTTCACGGTACGGTCGAGTATAGGTTTTTTATTTTCAATTTTTTGCAAAAGTTCCTATATTCCCGGTTATCGAATTATGGCCCAGTGTCTATTACAATCATTGGGGTATTCCGAACCTGCACACAATGGTCTTCCATATAAACTGAACAACCTCTTTGTCTTTTATGGATGCGAAGGCTTCGACTTCTATCCATTTTTTGAAGTAGTTGGTGTGACCAGTGCGAAACTGCCGAGTTGGGCGGTAGGTAGTGGCTGACTATGTTAATACCCAACGACGAGAGGTTGAGGGCTTGTTATGGTTGTTAAATTTTAGGCCGGGAGCTTTGAGACGAGGGCCTGTCGCTGGCAGCGGTCACACATTTGAACATAAGCGAGGCATCCATACGTATGGTCGGCCAATAGTAGCCTTGGGTATGAGCTCTATATGCCAACGTCATGCCGCCTAGATGATTTCCGCATATCCCATTATGGAGTTCTTCTAATATGTCTTTCATCCACTTCTAGTAAGTGGGGCATAGATGGGGCTCGCGAAGCCTTATATAAGCCAGAATGCTAATAAGGGAGAATCGAGCTGCCTAGACTTGGATCTTATGGCCTTCAACTCTATTATCCTGTAGTTCCCCCGAACTCAAATAGCGGGCTATAGGAGTCATCCACGAAGGACATGTTTCGTCTATTTCATTCACCCGGTTCGTGGTGATCGATGGCTTTGGCTGGTAGTACACAGGTAGGAGCATTGTTTCTTTTATTGGTAGGGACACGGTTACGGTCGCCAAAGCGTCTGCCTTTTCATTAGAATTTCTTAGGACATGCTCCAACCGCCAAGATGTAAAGCTTCCCAACTGTAGGTTCACATACTTGGTCATGCGCTAGTCTCTTGTTTCATATTCGTTGTTCACCTGCCCTACCACCGATTGAGAGTCGCCTTATGATGATTTTTTTCTAAGGATACGGAGATTGCAAAGTTGAGCACGGCTATTATTGCTTCATACTCGGCCTCTTTATTGGAAGTGGGGAAATCTAAACGTATGGCTTGTTCTATTATTTCCCCGGTTAGGGCTTCAAGTTGCAGCCTTAGTCCGGCTCCTGTCTATCGCGGAGCGCCATCCACATTCAGGATCCACTAGCTGGAGTTGTCTAACTTCGATTCTTACTGAGGAATCTCCGCTAAAAAGTCAGCTAGTTTATGAGTCTTACACTCATCTATTTTTAATCCATTTTTCTGGCTTATTTTGAGTATCTTCATATATGTTTTAATGTCAAATTATGGAATATTTACCAACTTTGTGTTTTGCAGGTTTTAATTTAAAAAGGAGAAATTTCCAACAGGAAAGAAGAGAAAACGACAATTGTAATAACCATGGCAACAAACTTTTAGAGCATGCTTAAAGGAACTTCGGTCCACGACAATATTTCCTTTGTCGCAACACAAAGGTCTGAATATTGACAGATGAGCTCTGTCATGACAAAAGACAGCGTGTCGGGAAAGAAAATGGGAAGAATATAACAAGTCAATTGAGACAAAGAAAGTTTATGTTGCAACAAAGTTTTTAGTAGGATGTCAACACAAGGAAGAAATTGTCGCGATAAAGAAGCTCATGTATTCTGAGTAAACGAGGAAAAGGCAAAGTGCATGCATTACAAGATTATCTTCTGTCACGACGAGAAGTTTTAAAATACGGAAGAATCTTTGCCTTTGTATAAGTTTATGTTGCAGCATAATGGAGAGCGAGAAGGCGGGAATCTGCATGCGCGACAAAATCCTCTTGTTGTGACGCGATTTTCTGACATAGAGCTTGTTGAGATAGAAGAAGAGCTTCGAAGAAAGATTTCTGTCGCGACAAGGTTATGTATGTCGCAATGTTGAAAGAAAAAGAAACTTTGGTCGTGACGGTCGCGAAGTCACGACATGTGATGCTTGTAGTGAAGCCCGGCGTGGTCGCAGCCAAAAGAATCTAATGTTGCGACATACTTAAAGTTTGAAAGACCTTCCGATGTCTCGGCGGGGATCTTAAGGTCCTGAAAACCAAAGATAAAATTTGAATCTGAAAAGTCTTGTCGTGACATAACAAACTGGGCCACGAAGCAAACATCGACTATACCAAGAGGCCATGTCGCAACATCAAAATGGAGCTGCAATAAGAAATTAGGTTAAGTGGCGACAAAACTCTATCGCGACAGACTTTCTGGGTCGCGACAGAAATTCTGACAATACAAGAAATATTGTTTCAACAAGAACTAAAATAGAAGAGCTATCGCGACATAAAAACTAGTCGCGACACCAATTTGAAGGCTGCGAAAAGCGTTGTTCTGTGGAAATTGTCGGAATGTGTGACATAACTATTCAAGGAACCACACATAAGATTGTCACAACATAGAACGGTTAGAGCAACAGACTTTACAAGACAGATTGTTAAGGAGCCAAAGAAAGATCTATCACGACAGAGGAAACTCTTTCGCGACAAAATGAATATGCTGAAGAAAAGAATACAGTCGTGACCAAGGAAACTCTATCGCGACAAAACTTTCAGGTCGAGACAGAGAATGCAATCTGGGCCAGAATTTTGGGGATCCACAATGTAGCCTCAAATTTAGGGCCCAAACTTTTGGGGCTCTATAAATAGAAACAATTTAAGAAAAATGGAGTGGTCGGGGGGGTGGGGGAACCGGAGCATCGGGGAGTTAGGGACTCTTTTGTATTATATTTTTCTTTTCTTTTCTTTGTAGATTATATTTAGCATAGAATTTTAATTTGTCCTCTTTTGGACCTGGAAATAGTGGTGTTAAGAAGTTTAGAACTGAATTAATTTGTTGATTTTCATTTTTGATTCTTTAATTGAATCGATGAAATCTGGAAATGAATGCTAAATTCATTTCTTCCCGAGTTAGTTGCGTGCGGTGGAATTTTCTGTGATATTTGTTATTCACTTTGTGATCTAGTTTTCAAGAAACACAACTTCCGTTGGGAAAGATCTGATGTTAGTTATGGTATTTTCTGCACAATTAGAAAGAAATTTCTTGGGTTGAGAATCTTGAATTTAATTGAATGGTGATGTTCATAGTGGTGTTCCCGATAATCGACATCTGGGGAGTTGAGGACTCTTTTGTATTATATTTTTCTTTTATTTTCTTTGTAGATTATATTTAGCATAGAATTTTAATTTGTCTACTGGACCTGAAATAGTGAATTGTTAAAGTTTTAGAACTTGAATTAATTTGTTGATTTTCATTTTGATTCTTGTTTGAGATCGATGAAATACAGACAAATGCTAAATTCATTTCTTTCGATTGATTGCGATTACCGAGTGGAATTTTTCTGATTAGTATTTCGAGTGTTCAGCGTGATCTGATTTTCAAAACACAACAGTTGAAGAATCGATGTTAGTTATGGTATTTTACGCTGATGAAAATTTCTTGGGTTGAGAATCTTGAATTTAATTGAATGGTGATGTTCATGAAGTGAATTGTTCCCAATATTAGAAAATAATACCCATAAAAGGACTATCATTTGGCTTTAATTTCTAGGAGGCCCTCTAAGTGACACAGAGATGGAGATTCCTGAGAGCATGGAGCAGTTCCTTAGGGTATGCTAGACTAATTTTAAAGAACTAATGAGCCCTGAAATATTATTGATTAGTACCCAAAAAGTGCTATTTTGAACCCTATTTAAGATAGGTTTTGAGTGCTTTTTGTGTACTAATCATATTAATTAAGCCAATTGACACGTGTAGGTCCCTTTGATACTAATGATTGTATTTGGTTGTTTGTGGTAGTTTTGCGGGTTCATAAACCTATCCTACCATATCAAGCTAAGCATATCGAAGTTGGTGGATTTACGAGTTCGTGTGATTTATTTTCGATTACATCAATGGAATGAGGAATTGAAGATAAAACAAGTTGGATCTTGTTTGGAATAAATGGGGATGCAAACAGGAGAAGACAAGGAAATTTCGCTAGAACAGCGAAATTTTCGCTATGTAGTGCAATTTCGCTACATATCGAAATTTCGCTATGCTAGCAAAATTTCGCTACATAGCGAAAATTTCACTACATAACGAAATTTTCGCAATAATAGCGAAATTTTCAAAATTATAGCGAAATTTTCGCTATGTAGTACAATTTATTATGCTAAGCGAAATTTTATTCTATAAGCGAAATTTTCTCTTGTGTGAAATTTCCTACTTCGTGTTTTTGTGTACAAACGACCCCGTTTTGATTAATTTCATTTCTACCCTTCCTGTAGTGATACTATTAAGGATAAATTGGTATTTCACCTTTTTGTAAGGTTATATAAGCCATGTTATGAACAATTTGTAACCTAACTTTTATTTTAACGCATTTCCATTACGACCCCTCTTTTCGGCCCTCATTTGCTCTCTTCTCTCTCCTCTTTCTCTCATTTTATAGGCAAAACACACCCCTTAAGGATGACAAGTCAAAGGATGTTTGGCTAAAGCCTCCAAACCTTGAAGAGGAGGATTGCTAGGTTGGTTGATGTGGTTTGCTGGTGTTCCTCTGTTTTTCAAGACGCAGGTATTGCGTATTTATGTTCCAAACTTTCAAAACTAGGTTTAAAAGCTATTTGATGTACTTTCTTTGGTCAATACTTGGCATGCTTGATGGGTTCAGTGTATTCTTAATGGTAAATACACTGACATCCATTAGATGTCATTTACGAGCCATTGAGGGTAGTTTAAATGCTGGATTTCAACTGTAGGAACATTAAATGCTCAGTAAATGCCATATTTCAAAGAGGAATGGTACTAAGAAGTTAGTTTCTAAGTTAAACAAAAGATCTGGTTTGGAGATGACTATATGTCATATTCCTAATGCGGTAAAACCGAGGACACCTTTGCAACCCTATCATACCAAACTAGTGGCGAGCTTTAAGGTCTTCTTTTTACATTTTATTTGATTGCACAGTTAACATAGTAGCAACCACACTTTTATACAAATCGAAATCGAACAAAAGCCCCTCACCATTTTGAATCATTATACAAATCATTTGTTAGATGAAAACCCATCACAGTGTTCGATCCTAGAGCCACTATCTTTGCGATAGTTCTACTATGGCGGTAGGAGAACTAGGTATAAATTTTGTTGACCGGAACCACTATTAGGCATGAATCGAATGGCGCGGGTTGCGAGAGGAATGGTTCGACTCTGAGATAATGAGTTGATGGGTACTTGTAATTCTCATTACAAGTATTGGTGACCTTTACTTTTAATTTCATTTGTTTAAATTTCAAGTTTTTTTACTCGTGATCCTTCTTGAAATTTGTTTATAACAATCATTTTATTTTCAGCTAACTGCTGATCTTTTAGCGAAGCCCGGGTTGTTGCTCTTTGCTTTATCTCTTTTTGTGTCACGGTATTTATGCATCAACTTTGGGATAGGAGTATATCGGTGGGTGCAAAGGTTAGTCGCAATTGAACGAGGTTGTGAAGTCGGTGTACATAGTGAGGCAAATGGATCCTCCACGAGAAGAAACGACAAAGTCGACGAGGTGCTCTAGTGAATCCTACAGCATATAAGTCAATGAGAGACCACATACACCCTCATAGAGTGAGTGCACCTTCTTGCATCATACCACCTGCTGATGATGTGGCAGTGAGACCCTATCTAGTGCCCTTGCTTCCCACTTTTCATGGAATGGAGAATGAAAATCCATATACTCATATCCGGGAGTTCGAGGGGAAGTTTGCCTGACTTTAAGAAGGTGTGTACGACATGGACACAGCAAGGTGAAAGCATTCCCTTTGACAACTGAAAACCAGGCCAGATTTGGCTCAATTGCGAGCCGAGAACAATTAGAAATTGGGCCGATCTTCGTGAATTTTGAAAAAATTTAGTACAACCAAGACCAACAGTTTGAAGGGCAAATCTACACTTACTCGGCCCTACGATATTGAAGTTTTATCGGTGTTGGGAGGATTCATGGAACCATCGGTGCTTGTCCACACCATGGGTTTGATACATGGATGCTTGTGAATCACTTCTATGATGGTATGTCTCAGGCCCATGAAGCAACTCTTTTGGAAACCATGTGTGGAGGACTTTACGAGCAAGAACCGGATGAAGCCATGAACTTTTTGAACTATGTGGCAAAACCTCCAAAGCATGGGACCCGAGCCGAGATCGAAATTTGAAAAAATGAGGCGCCCCGACCCGCAAGGAGAGCATTTATGCGCTTTACGAGACACGGAGATGAAAGAAAAAGTGACCACTTTGACGAGAAGGTTGGAGCTTGAAATGAAATCGGCATGAAGTGCAAGCGTGAATGAATTGCATCTGCGACTTGTTTTAAGCGTCAATCAAACGCCATCTGGAAACAGCGTCCATTAGTTCCTTGTTGAGGACTTAATGCAAGAGCATGCCCATGTCTTGGGCCAAAATAAGCCACCTTCAAATGCTCCTTATGGCAGCACCTATAACTTGATTGGAGGAATCATCAAACCTATCATGGAAGCGAAAACCTCACGCATATGCTCCCCGAGAACCTGACAACGATTTAGCTCCACTTGACAGCCCGACATCCTCCACCTTCTTCTCTATTGAAGCGAGGCAAATCCCGAATTTAAGCAAGGTGAGTGGGTATCTTTGTGGAGGAGCAAAAAAATTGTTAAATGTTGAGCCAGTAAAAAAATTGACGATGCAGCTTGCCAGCCAAAGAAGATCGACGGTATGCATTGGAGATCTCAAGCAAATATGACAACTACTTGAAAGTTCCATTTCGAGTTATCTAACAGTAGCGAGAGGTCACGAAGAAATTCCTTCGAGACAGCAAAACCCTAGGGGAATGCATGAGATAGGCTACACTTGATGATCTAATGTAAATTGGTAGAATCAGCGGTAGTGATTTTGAGAAGTGGTACAAAATTGAGACCAGCGGCCCCGGCACCAACCAAGAAAGCTCCCATAGTGGTTGAACCACCAGAGGAAGAACAACCGATGACGGGGAAGAGGAGAAGGTGAAACCGCAGTGTACCCCCTCCTTTCCCACGAGGCATAGAAAAGGAAAAATTCGATTAACCCAGGCTGAAATTTTAGAAGTCTCTACAGTGAAAGTTAACATCCCTCTCTCCGGCTGCAGTCCACGAGTCCCAGCGTATGCAAAATTTTTTGAAGGACCTATGCACGGTGAAAGAGGCTTTAATGTGAATAAAATGCCTTTTGACCAAGCAAGAGATTATATCATTGAGTGCAAGACTCCTGTGAAGTATAAAGATCCGGGGTGTCCTACAATCTCCGTGAACATAGGCGGCACTTGTGTGGAAAAGGCATTGCTAGATTTGGGGGCAAGTGTAAATCTATTGCCTTTTTCCATGTACCAGCAGCTTGGGCTAGGTGAACTTAAGCCAACCACTATCACCTTGTCTCTAGCAGATAGGTCCATCAAAATACCAAAGGGGATAGTTGAGGATGTTTTGATTCAGGTGGACAAATTCTACTAGCCAGTGGATTTTGCAGTGCTTGATACCGAACCGGTCATAGTAGGGGCTAATCACGTGCCAATCATCCTGGGAAGGCCATTTTTGGCCACTTCCAATGCGATCATCAATTGCCGAAATGGGGTTATGCAACTCACCTTTGGGAACATGACTTTGGAACTCAATATCTTCCACTTGAGTAAAAGCATAATACGGCCGGTGAGATGGCGTGAAGAAGTGCGCATAGCCGTCACAATTCTTGAAGAGACGGAGGCTAATGAGCGGCAAGTGCAAGATGTGCTAACCCGGGAGAGTTATCAGAGTGCCTTGTAAAATGCAGGGAACCTCAATGCATGAGCACAGTGCGAGAGAATGTGGAAGAAAAAATGGAAATTCTACCTTTGTTTACTGGAGAAGAGGAAAAGAACCTCCAACGGTTGGATCTCAAACCCACACTGTGGAATTAAAATATGCATTTTTGGGAAGAAAAGCAAGCGGTGTCGGTTGTAATATCGTCCTTTGCTATGCTATAGGAAGACAATCGGCACACCCTCTCAAGATGAACAAGTAAGCTTTGGGGTGAAAATTTCTGATTTAAAGGCATCAACCCAACAATCTGCACCACATCACATTTATTTGAAGAAGATTAAAGCGGTTGGCGACCATAGAGAGATTGAATCCTCCACGTACGGGGTAGTTCGCGTTAGAAGTCATGAAGTTCTTTGTAATGGGTTATCATTATCCCATATCTGATAGCACTTGGGTAAGCCCAACTCAGGTGGTGCCTAAGAAGTCAGGGGTGACCACTGTAAAAAATGAAAAGGGCGAGGATTTGTCTACCCGCCTTACCACTGGTTGGAGGGTATGCATAGATTACAAGAGGCTGATGCAATAACAGAAAGATCACTTCCCTTTACCCTTCATTGATCGGCTTCTTGAGGGGAACACAGGCACCCATTCTATTGCTTTTTGGATGGGTATTCAGGGTACTTTCAGATAGAGATCGCACCAGAAGATCAAGAAAAGACCACCTTTACTTGTCCATTTGGAACTTATGCTTACAGGAGGATGCCTTTTGGTCTTTGCAATGCCCTTGCCACCTTCCAGAGATGTATGCTTAGTATATTTAGTGATATGGTGGAGCGCATAATGGAAGTATACATGGATGATATCACTATATATAGAGGTGATTTTGAAGAATGTTTGACTAATCTTGAAGGTATCTGTGAGTGCATTAGAAAGGACACAGTCTTGTGGGAGAAATGCCATTTATGTGGATAACGAGAGTTGTGCTAGGGCATGTCATTTCCAGCAGGGGAATAGAAGTTGATAAGGCAAAAATTGAACTTATTTCCAAACTGCCTTTTCCAACAAATGTAAAAACAGTTAGGCAATTCCTTGGCCATGTAGGCTTTTACAGGAGATTCATCAAGGACTTTTCAAAGATTGCTAAGCCCCTTTATAAGCTGCTCGAGAAAGATGCTAAATTTTCTTGGGATAGAGACTGTCAGAAGAGCTTTGAAGAGTTGAGGTCCCATTTGACCACTACACCAATAGTAAGGGCACCCAATTGGCAGTTGCCTTTTGAGGTGATGTGTGATGCAGGTGATCTTGCTATTGGAGCAGTTCTTGGACAACGAGAAGGTGGAAAACCTTATGTAGTCTATTATGCAAGCAAAACCTTGAATGAGGCACAAAGGAACTACACTACTACGGAGAAAGAATTGTTGGCAGTGGTCTATGCCTTAGACAAATTTCGAGCATACATGGTTGGGTCTGATATAGTCATTTTTACAGATCATTCCACTTTGAAATATCTGCTAACCAAGCAAAATGCTAAGGCAAGACTTATCCGATGGACTAATACAGCGGGGAATTTAATTTGCAAATTAAGGACAAAAGGGTAGAGAATGTTGTAGCGGACCATCTTTCAAGATTAACCATAGCCTGACACTCGTAGCCCCCAATGATGATGAATTTCCTAAAGAATCTCTAATGCAGTTGAAGAATGCTCCCTGGTATGCTCACATTGCCAATTTCCTAACAACAGGAGAAATTCCAACTGATTGGAAAGAACAAGATATGAAGTATTTCTTAGCGAAAATCCATTCCTATTATTGGGAATAACCTTTCTTGTTTAAATACTGTTCAGATCAGATAATTAGGAAGTGTGTGCACGAGAAGAGAGCAACGGGGAATTAAGCCAGCGCCGCTGAGAATGCCATAATTGGTCACTTTGCTTCCCGAAGAGCGACAATGAAGGTATTGCGATGCGAACCTCGCGGCCTTCTCTTTTAAAGAGCTCACCAAAATGTGCGAGTATGTGATAGATGCCAAAGGCTCAGTAATCTACTTAAAACATATGATGCCCCTAAACCCAATTTTAGTAGTCGAGCTATTTGATGTTTGGGGCATCGATTTCATGGGACCTTTCCCCACGTCTTATGGGCATGCATACATATTGGTGGGGGTAGACTATGTATCTAAATGGGTTAAGGCAATCCCCTGCAAAACCAATGACCATAGGGTGGTGCTCAAATTCTTGAAAGAAAACATGTTTTCCAGGTTTGGGAATTGCAAAAGCCATTATTAGTGATGGGGTTCACATACGCCAACAAACCTTTTTGAAAACCTCATGGCTAAATATGGTGTTAAACACAAAGTGGCTGCCCCACCCTCAAACAGAGTGGTCAGTAGAGCTTGCAACATGGAGATAAAGACCATTTAATGAAGGTGGTGAGCAATGACGAAAAGATTGGTCCCTCAATTTCTTGATTCACTTCATTAGACTACTGGAAACGGCTTTCAGACAATTCTTGAGTCATCACACCGTTTGGTCTATGGCAAGGCATACCATATTCCGGTATAAATCAGTATAAAGCATGGTGGGCAATCAAAGAAGCCCCAGTTTATGGATTTAAATGGGAATGAACTCAGATTCCTTGATCTCAATGAGTTGGAGGAACTACGAAATGATGCCTACTTGAACTCGAAGATTGCAAAGGAAAGATCGAAAAAATGGCATGATCAGATGATAACTAGTAAGAATTTCAAGGGGGACCAAGTCCTCCTGTATGATTCAAACACCATATTTCGAGGCGAGCTCAAGTGCGATGGGCTGGGCCCATTTATCATTCATCGGGAATACTGATGGCTCGGTAGATTTGCTCCACGACCAGGGGATAATAGAGTGTTCAAGGTCAATGGGTGAGTCAAATACTATCTTTGTTGATCGTGCAGTAGGAGATTTCCCTTATTGATCCTCCATAGTAGACATTATTGAGTTGGTTTGGTCTCCTTGCCCCGAGACAAGCTGCGACTCCAAAATTTTGGTTTTCTTTTTTGTTCAAATTTTTAATTTTTTTTTTTTTTTTTTTAGTATTTTTTTTTATTCATTTTAGTTTTTTAATTAAAAATATCTTTGAAATGTTCAGTTTAATATTTTATTTTTATTTTTATTTATTTTATTTTAATTTATTTATATTATTTATGTTTTTTATTTTTGCGGGATAAATGTTTGGTGCGGACTTAAATTCGCTATAATGGCGAGAATATTTTGCCACGGCTCTTCGGTACAGGGGGACCTTTAATTTGCCCAGTGCCATTAACCCTCATTTTCATTCACCTCGCTGGACCTTCCGTGGTAGCTTGAGCTCCCACGCTCCCACCTCTCTCAGCGCCTGGTGGTGCAGTCCCTGTGCTTGACCACGGTAGCGCACCTATTCGACCACCCCAGGCCTACCCCTGGCTCTGCCTCCGCCTCTCCCCTACCATCACCACGGTCCCCAGCCGTGCGGCCGGAGCAGGTCTCTCTGAGTGTGCGCTCGCCCCGAGGTCGCCTCGGGCGAGCCATTCAGTCCCTTGCCTCCTCACTTTGCTTGAGCGCACGGCGGGTCATTTTGTTGCGAGTCGGCTCTGTGCCTTGCAGGCCTCCCGGCCGTGGTTCGCACCGTGGAGGGCATCTATTCGGCCTAGGGTTCGGGCCAGTACCCTGCCGAGAGATGGCATTTGGAACATCGAGTGCCGCGGACCATTCTCAGGCTCGGGATGCCAGGGGCACCTCTGCCGGGTGACCCCTGCGGTGCGGTCGTGATGTAGAGTTCGGCCTGCTGCTGCTATTCCCGGGGGCCCGAGGCTGGGGTCTGAGGCCCCCCCATCGGTGCCACACCGGGTGAGACCTCGCCCTGCTCTGAGCCCGGTCACCCGAGATCGCCTTCAAATTTGGCCGGGACATCGGGGAGTCTTCCGGCGTCCCCTAGGCAGGAGCCTTCGCCTCCTCCGGTACTCGAGAGGTCATCGCCTCGATTATCCCGGCTTTGGTCCAGCGTCCAATGTTTGGCTATGGCCCGATGCGAGGAGCGTGGGTTGCTGGTGCCAAGGACTTTCACGGAGAAGTCCTGCTACTATGATATCTGGCGCGGCAGGACCGCGGTTGAGAGATCGATGCGGTTGGTCAGAGAGGTGACCCCTTCTTTGTCATTTATGTCTACGAGGCGGTTTTCTATCCCGAGTGGTACTTAGGTTTTATCATACTATGACATCCCGGGGTGTCCGATCCCGATCAGAAGCCGGTTCGGCATAGATGGTAGATCACGGGATTACTAGCGGCCTCGGATCCGCTGGCGCTGGGCTTGGCGTGGATTGCGGAAAACTCTGCAGATTATTATTGGCAGTGGCCTCAGCCGTCGCCTAGAGAGATGATTCGCTCTCTCTCTCGAGACACTACAGCCGGATCTATACTTTTCCGTCGGCAGCTTACTCCGCAGATGCTCCTCACGGACCACGTACTTCGGTTTAATCTGTTCCCACTACAACATTATTCTGTAGAGGGAGCTATTCTCGAGGGGAGCTCTGTCTGGGATATTCGAGGGTGTGGTTCAATCCGTGGCTTTGGTTGTGGCCTTTACTTAGCCGAGGAGAAAGTCCACCCGCGAGGACAGCTAGGGGCGGAGGTATTCATTTGTGATGTCGAGGTTACTATGCCACGTCTTGGAGCATCTTGGGTTCCGGAGCCATGTATAGGCGTCGCGAGTTGTCTCGGATCTTATCTAGTGGCGGACCTTGTCTATGGCACTCTGGGCCTTGCACCCGCAGGAGGAGGTAGAGGATGATTTTACGGAGGACCTACCTAGGGGTGAGCAGCCAGTCCCAGTGGTGGAGGTGGAGAGGACTTCAGTTCCAGATTCATCCCCTTCAATTCCACCTCCTACTGCCTCAGCTCCTCCTGAGACTGCAGGCCCATCCTCCACATCACGACCAGGCACATGCGAGGCACATCCACGTCATATCTTGATTTATGTTGATGGATCTTGTCCAGGCGCACTACGACTCTTGCATCTTTAGCGGCTACTCAGACGGCATTAGTGACGGATGGTCGGCGGAGTCACTCTGCGAGAATCAGGCTATTCTTCTCTGAATCTGAGAGCCACACAGGTCTCCCACGATTCTGATGGCCAGAGCCTACTCTGACCCACTACTCGCGGCCCGGTCTTGTTTTGGCCGCGACCTTGTTGGATATGCTTTCCGCGGTGTTGCGGCGAAACCGGATCCTGCATCTACACCACCTGCAGAGTGAGGTGGTCACACTTCCTTCTCTAGCTTTCCTATCCCTAACCCGTGAGAACACAGTTATACTTTTGTTGAGGGGGAGAGTTAGCATCGGAAGTGGCATTTATCTTACTTTTGTTTTGTTTTATACTTGTTGTTTTAGTTTTATCAACTGCCTACTTGTCTTGTATAGGACTGTTTTGTATGTATGTATTAGCCAATAGTAGGCAGTGGTTTATTTTGCTTATTATGTATATTGTTCAGCTATGATAAGCTTGTACTAGCCCTTTTAGTTATATTAAAAGCTTTATAACAGTATTTACATTTTCTACTTTTGCACCCACATTTTTTTATTTTTTTTACTTAACTTTTGTATATGCATAATGTTTAGCCTTGCAGTGTGTTGAACTTAAAACTCTAATGGTGTTAGCGTTAGAAGGGTCCTATCTTGAGTAGAGTACCAGTTGACTAGTCAGCTTCTTGTCATATTTAACTTTACATCTCTTCACCTTTAGCTATCCACACACAGGCACATTAGGTCTCCATGATAAATTTGAGCTTGACACAAACCAGGCCCCTTTGTTGCAAATCCTAACCTAGTGTTGTTTACTCCCTTGAATAGATTATGGACCCCCATGCAAAGAAGGCCAATGTGTCTTCCAAAATAAAAGAAGAGATAAGGAAAAAGTTAAAAGAAAAGAAAAGAATTGAATCGCATTGCTTTGCCTTGAAACCCGAGCACGGTCCGAGGGGTATATGGCGAAGTCTTTGGCTTGAGTGCCACTAAACCTTCAGCTGGTTTGGAGTGTTGACTTAGTGTTTAACTGCAGATTGGATGGTGGATTTTAGCGAGTTGTAGGTCTTTGGAGCTTGAAATCGTCGGGTCAGGGGTGAAACCTATAGAGTTTGTGGTGAAAGATCCTCATGGCTTGTTGCCTAAGCCTTCATTGGTTGGGAGTCGTCGTTAATCCAGATTACCGCGGACTTTGGTGAAGTCGGACACCAACATTGTACCCTTCAGCATAAAAGAATTGTGTAATAAGGGCGAAGGTCGATCTATGTAGGTTTATTTAACACACAAGGTTATGGCATTAGCTCGGTTGGGGGGGGGGGGAGCGTACAGTTTCATAGTTTATGATCGAGACCTGATCAACAAACCCGTAGAAGAGCCTGGTTCATGCCTCGAGGAGGGAGCTTGTTTGTCAGTTAACGCGACATAGTTTTCATTCTTTCAAGATGGTTATTAGTTCAGGTTTTCGTGATTCTCATCGCATGCTATGCATTACTTTTACAAACCTTTTTGACCTCACATGTTTTTGTTCTCTACTTGTTGATTATTTCTGGCATTGCTACGGAATTTATGATAATGTCGGTTGAGGGAGTGTGATTAGTACCCAAAGTGCTATTTTGGGCCTATTTAGAGATGGTTTGAGTGTACGGAGTGCTAATCTGTCGTCGCCAATTGTGCGTGTAGGTCCTTACAGTACTAATAGAGATTGTATTTTTGAGGCTGTTTGTGGTAGTTTTTGCAGGTTTCATAAACCTATCCTACCATATCAAGCTAAGCATATCGAAGTTGAGCTGATTTACACTGAGTTTGTGTGATTTATTTTCGATTACATCAAGCCGGGAATGAAGGAATTGAAGATAAAACAAGTTGGATGCAGGTTGGAATAGGCAGGATGCAAGCAGGAGAAGATAAGGAATTTTCGCTAGAATAGCGAAATTTTGCAATAATAGCCAAAATTTTCGCTAGAATAGCGAAATTTTCACTATGTAGTGCAATTTCGCTACATAGCAAAAATTTCATTACATAGCGAAATTTTCGCAATAATAGCGAAATTTTCACAGTAATAGCGAAAATTTCTCAATTATAGCGAAAATTTCGCTATGTAGTACAATTTCTCTATATAGAGAAATTTATGTACTAGCATTTGCTTCATATGAATTTTACTGCGTAGCGAGAATTTCTTTGCTTCGTGTTTTTATTGTATAAGCGACCCACGTTTTGATTAATTTCATTTCTAACCTTATTGTAGTGATACTATTAAGGATAAATTGAGTATTACTCTTTTTGTAAGTCTATAAGCCTTGTTATGAACAATTTGTAACCTAACTCATTTTAACGCGTTTCCATTCACGACCCTGTTTTAAGCCTGATTTGCTCTCTCTCTCCTCTTTCTCTCATTTCTAGGCAACCAAACACACCCCTTGAGGATAATGACTCAAGGATGTTTGGTTAAAGCCTCCAAACCTTGAAGAGGAGGGTTGCTAGGTTAGTTGATGTGGTTTCTTGGTGTTCCCTCATTTTTTTTGAGCCTTAGTCTCTGCATTATTTATATTCCAAACTTTCAAAACTAGGTTTAAAGCTATTTGATGTACTTTCTTTGGTCAATACTTGGCATGTGATGGAGTTCAGTGTATTCTTAATGGTAGATGCACTTACGACATCCATTAGATGTCATTCTGAGCCATCGGTAGGTTAAATCTTTGGATTTCAACTGCAGGAACATTAAATGCTCAGTAAATGCCATATTTCAAAGAAGGAATAGTACTAAGGGTTAGCTTAAGTTAAACAAAGTCAGGTTTTAGATGACTATATGTGTCTTCCCTAATCTGTAGTGAAACCGAAGACACCTTTGCAACCACCATCATACCAAACTAATGGCGAAACGAGATGTACTTTTACATTTATTTTGAATTACTTTCGATTAACATAGTTACAAACACATACATACAGTCGATAAACAAAAGCCTCACCATTTTGAATCATTATACCGTCATTTTGTAAAGAGACGAAAAGCCATCCCGGTGTTAAGTCACAGGCATTATCTTTGCGGTGGGTTCTACGGCGGTGGGAGAAATTAGGTATAAATTTTGTTGATGGGGGCTTCATTGCGTACGAATCACTTACTTAGATAAACCCTCAATTTACTCATGGTTTGAGAATGAGTTGAGTGATCTATCAATTTAATCAATTAGAGATCTATCCTTGGTCTGGAGGAATGATCTTGATCCTGTGTTAGCTTAGATCTAATCAAGGAAAGGGAGAACTCTTTAAGATCTTAAAAAATGGGCATGTTCATCTTGCCAAAAAAATCGGCAATATTTTGTCTTGGGAAGCGAGAAATCTATAGTCATAAATAAGTATGAAGTATTGGAAAAGAAAATACCCCGGATCTAAAGAAATTAGATTACAGTAATTGATTAGAAACGTGAATCGGAAATAGACGATTTCTGTCGGTGAAAAGTATGGTTAAAGGAGAAATCAAACTATACTACCTTGCCTCTTTGACAATTTCAGATTCCAATTTATGATATATAATCAAATTAGATTATGATCACGAGAAATTGTCATTCTGCAGTGAAATCGATTAATCACTTCCAATAATAATCTGGTTCAGTCCAGTTTATGTTTAGGATTTTAAATTTTCCCTTTATTATAGATGTAGAGATTCATATAGTAGAATTCTTAGTTCGATTACAGAAATTTCTATGAAATGGAAGTTCGAATAGTGTGGAACTTGAGTAGTTAGAATTAATTTGGAATTTTAAATTCTTTTTCAATCTACTATTAGGAACGATATCCGAACTTATAGGTCCACTTTTATTACTTGTACGACCTGTGCAATTGCAGTATTAAGACCAAACTAAATCTTTAATGAATTCATTGACAAATCCATTTTTCTTATGAGCATACAAGTTATTTTTGGTCTGAACTAGTTTCTAATGCCTTTATTGAGGATTTGCATATAGCCCCGTGGTAATGGTGTCATAAATTTGTATATATCATTTGGTCTTATCACTAGTAATTGCCCCTTCATCGCCAGACGAAGTTTATATTGAATACCGAACTCACTAAATTCAGCCGCCCACGAGCAATCCGCCAGACGGATCTAATAGCATAACTTATAGTGCTCATGGCGGGAGGTTGGGTGGAGTACAATGTTAGGATGCGCTTGGAAGTAGGGCGAAGGTTTTAAGCGATTGCACGAGAGTGCGGTACGCTGCTCGAGATGGGTATATTGAGCTTTTGCCTCGGATAGGGACTTGCTTACAAAGAATATGGGTCTCTGCTTCCGTTTTTCATTTTCTTTGAACAATGCTGCACTTACCGAGATTTCGGAGATTGCTAAGTAAATATAGAGTGTGTCCCAGGCTTCAGGGCTAACAAGAACAAGTGATTCGATGAGATTGTTTGATTGTTGTAAGAGCCTGATCACATTCTTAATTACAGCCGACCTGTTGGTCTCCCTTTAGGGTGGCAAAGAAAGGCTTTAAATGATCTGTGAAGCGAGATGCTAAGATCACCCCTAGGGCTGTAATCCCATTGGTCCACTACAAACCCTTTTCTAGAAGTAGAGTGCGAGAATCCGTATGGCCTTTAAGTTGGATGGGATTAGCCTCTATCCTATGTGACCATAAAGCCCGGGGGAACTTTGCCGGAGCTGACTTTGAGAATCTGCGCCTTTAAAGGGTTAAGTTTCATGTTGTGTCTTCGCAATAGCTCGAAGGTTTCTTGTAAATGCCTTGTGTGGTCGGGGCGTTCATTGGATTTTTCAAGCATATCATCGATATAAACCTCCATGGATTGACCTATTAGGGGTCGAAACTGTCTTGATCACCATCAGCGATAGAAGTTGCTTACATGTTTTTCAGACCAAACGACATTACATTGTAGTAGTACAATAAGTGGGGCGTGATGAAGGCCGTTTTCTCCACGTCAGGCGAGTGAATAGGAATATGATGGTATTCGGAGAAGGCATCCAAAAATTATAGAATGCTATGCTCGGATGTTGCATCAACAATTTGATCTATGCGGGTAAGGGGAAGCTATCCTTGGGACATGCTTCTTTGAGATCAGTGTAGTCTACACATATGCGCCACTTCCCACCCTTTTTTGGTACCACCACCACATTGGCCAGCCATTTGGGTGAAAGATCTTCCAAGGGAGGCTGTTCGAAATTGCACTTCCCTCCTTGTTCTTCCAAGGTCAGTTGATAGCATTTTTATGCGGACAGCTGGCTGCTCAAAAGGTCGACTTGCCTTGCACTTGTCAAATACCTCACCATTTGGTGGTACATTGACGGAACTGCCTTCATGGAGTGCAACCAGGTCCGACCCACTATGGCATTATAAGGCCCCAAGTCTTCGATGATTGAGAACAAAACCCGGTGAGTGACTGGCCCGACTTTCACAAGGAGTGTGATGTCTCCCAACGTCGTTATAGTTGCTCCGTTGAAGCCGGAGAGGATTCGCCTGGTTGAATTTAGCATGTCAGAAGAAAGCTTCATCTTTGTGAAGGCTGGGAGTTAGGGTAAGTCTACCACACTACCTAGATCCACCAGTACCCTATGCACATCAAAACCATTATCTGAGGAGGAGGGTGAGTACTAGGGAATCGTGGTGAACGGTGACGACCCTATTAGACAACAGGGAAGATAATAGACCATCTATTGGCTAAAGTTTTTCGCTGAAACCTTTCTATATGATTAACTTTGTCTTAATATATTGTTTTTTGTGAAACACCCACATGGATCATTTTATTATTGTTTCTGATGGAATAATAATCATGTTAGTTAGACACTGAATATATATTATAATTGATTAGGCTGATGGGGCCATTGATTAATACAGTCTCCACTGGGACATACCTGAATCAACTCCTGATCAAACTTCTTAGAGGTGCACTCTAAGATATCTGTATGATCAACTTTCTACTAACAACTTTTGGGTTGTAGAAACATGATTGGTTTCTGTGTGCATGATGCCCATGATAATGCATCAGTTGTTTTCTTTCGCGGATCCATCTGGATGGTGTGATATTGGGAATCAGTGATTAATTGCGGATCAGAACGATATATTTAATATGGGATGTTCAGATTGATTGGCAGAATATTTTTTTTTTTTTTATGAGATTGGTCTCGAAGTCACTTTCGATTTCCATTCTAACCTTCCTTAGATGTGGACAGCTTCTTTCTAGCCGACTTATCTTTCTCAGCCGTCTGGTTTGTGATCATGACCGTTTAGGTTGTTGCTCGTATATTGTCCTCCAGTGTTAGTACACATCTACTTCTCATGTTCCACATTGTTGTTGGTGCAGAGATAGTGAATGGAAGAAGGGGGTCGCAGGCCCGAAGCTTCTCCTAAAGTTCTGAAGGGCTATGTCCATGTTGGAAAATTCTATTTATTGGACGGTTTTCCTGAACCTCCTCGTAAAGTCTAGTATGAACTCGTCTTCATGTTTCAAAATAGTTTGTAAGGAACTAATGTTTCCTTCCGTATAGCGAGCACAGGTGTTGTGAGATGAATGCTCCCCAAAGTTCGTTAAACGTGTTTATTGAGCTTCAAGGGAGCTTATGAAACCAGGCTAGTGCGAGGCCGCTCAGGCTAGCCGAGAAAACTTTGTATAGTAGGAGGTCATTGCCAGCATTTAAAGTCATTGCTTGTTTGTAATGGAGCATGTGATCATATGGGTTAGTAGAACTGTCAAACATAGGGAAAGTTGGAATGACAAACCCACGGGACGACTCATAGTTGAGACCTTAGGGGGAGGAAAGCATGTCGTTGAGACTTCGAATTGTTGCTTCAGGCGACATGTAGGGTGTCGGTGATGTACCGAAGGCGGGATAAATCGACCGTATGATCGACACCCGTACGATGGGTAATGCATAAAGCGTTTTAAGATTTTAGGCGCTGCCTCTGACTGTTTCTCTCTTGCCGGTAGAGTGAGCCATTATCGGTGTTGCTAAATGCAGGGTGATACGAGTGTCTCTAGCGCGATCTAGCCCTGTTGCTTTTTGTTGAGAGGGTTTGTGTTTCTTGAGATAACTTGTCGTATTTGGGGTATCTATATTGTCAAGGACGATGGGCTTCTTTCCTTTATCGTGAACTGTCGAGTGCTTTGCTTGGCCTCTATCTTGCACATCTTTTTCGCCAAGATTGCGCATTTCTTCAACCTAGGCCTACAAACGGTCGTTTTCTACATGCAAAAGTTCAGCACGATTGATTGATTGATTTTTAAACATAAACCAAAATCTGGTGAAGTAATTAGAAATTCCATTCAAAAGACTTTTCGGTCTCTAGGCGGAATTCCATAAACTTGTTTGACAGCTAAATTTTGATAAAAATATGTGTTTAGCCCTTTTTGAAAAAGGGATCCATTAAATTGATTTTGGTCTAAATCACTTTGCAGAAGTCTTGAGTCATACAAGTAATAAAATGGATTTAAGTCCAGATATCATTCCCACTAGGATTGATGATAAATCTAAAGATCAAGTACCACATCTACTCAAGATCTTTGCTATTTTAACTCCAAAGATAAAAATGGTTTGGTTCTAAAATCAAGCAAAAGTAAAAACTATATAAAACTCTATAACTACATGTAAAGAATTAAAATAAATGGATTGGAAAGTTCACTGGGTAAAGTAACACTGGGAAATAGATCAGTATGCAATTATAATTTACGCATCATTTTATAACATAATTCAACCATTAGTTTGAAATTTGAACTTGTCAAATATGCAGAGTAGTATAGTTAGTTCTCCACCAAACCATACATTTCACTAATTAGAGATCCATATTCCTTTTAGATACATGGGTCTAATAAGTTACTTATAGAATAGAAACCTCTTTCTAAAATCTGGGTGTTTTTTCCTTTTCAGTACTTCATACCCATTTCTTAGGACTGAAGACTTCTTGCCCATATAGACAGGATATTACAAGCCTTCTTCAATCTAATTGATAACTCATCCGTCTAATTTGATAAGATTCTCCATCTCCTTGATTAGATCTATGCTAACACGAGATCAAGATACTCTTATCAGATTGAGGAGAAACTTTTGATCAATTAAATTGATACATCATCCAACTATCCTCACACCATGAGTAAGTTAGTGATCTATCTAAGTGATCTTTCAGATTTCAATAGTTCCATAATATTAGTCTAACATAACCCCAAGTAATTGTTCCACACTCTTAGGAATCTCCATCTTTGTGTCACTTAGAGGGCTTCTTGAAAATCAGAGCAATATACAGTCCTTTTCTGGGTACAAGCTACTAATATTCTAAACAAGTAGCTTCAAGAACAGTACCAATTAAAAAAATCCAAAATTTCGAACTATGACCGTCTTTCAAGTTAAGTAGAAAATAATAATTAACATCAATCCATTCCTAGAGGGAGCTCAGTCTTTCAAAACTAGATCATAAATAACAATGACTAATTGATCAAGTAAATTCACTGAAATTGCAAACGAACTGAAATACATAAACTCCCGAAAATTTTCCAAATTCATTAAATCAGACAATAATGAAAAACATAACTTTACAGTGAACCCAACTCGAAACTTCACACCAGATCAGCATGCAATCTAAAAAAACTAAGCTAAAATGCTACTACAAAAGCTAAAGAAAGAAAATAATATACAAGAGTCTCATTTACCATAAGTTATTGGTTTGGTGGAAGATTGCGCCTGTTCTCTAGATGCATATTTATATATTTTCAAATGATGGGCATACTTTAGCCTTAAATTGTGGATCGAAATTATGGCCCCATTAGTAACTTTGTCCGCGACATAGTTTTCATCTTGCATCGCTAACATCTTGTCGTGGCATGAAGTTTACGTAGCATTTTATTACGCTCTTTCTTCTTGAATTATGTCGCGACATTATTTGGCAATGTCACGACAAAGTTACGCTAAGGTTGTCTGGTTTATGTCGAGATCAGAGTGTCTTGTGTCGCAACAATTCTTGGATCCTTTGTAGCTTCAATACTTGAATAGTTTGTCATGACAACAAAATTCTTTATCGGGCGAGATTTCCTTACTACCTTTGCTTTGTGTGACATAGAATTTATTATTAGAGGCAGAGTTGTAGTCTATGCTTTCTTTTATGTCGCGATCAAGTTTTAGAATGCTGTGACATAATTTGACAATTTCTTGTTCCTGACTGTGTCGTGACACTCTTCTATTTGCTTCCAAGCATTCCTCTTCAATTTATGTCACAACCACAAGCCGATTGTTGTGACAAAGAATTATACCTTGAGTTCATTCATTGTCGCAACATGTTAAAGAATGTTGCAACATTCTTCTTGTGGTTCTTTTCAACCTTTGTTGCGACATAGTAAAACATTGTTGCGATAGAGTTTCTCACATTTGCTTGGGTTTGTTGTCACGACAGACATTTTCTTTGTCGCGACATAATCGTCTTTGATCCTGGTTGCTGGCTGAACTATTTGTTGCAACATTGAAGTCTTTATCGTGACATACTTGTCTAGGTTGGTCTCATGTCTCTTCCATTTTCTATTGCGACATAAAACTTCTTTGTCATGACAGAAATCTCTTACTCCGCAATTTTTATTGTCGCGACATAATCTTCTTTTGTCACGATAGAGAGATTTACGCTGTTTTTCTACATTGCGTCGCCTTTGGAAATTTACGTGTTTGCAACATAGGTTTCCTTGAAGTGCACTTCAGCTTACGTCGATCTGGGTTATCCATACTTGAGTAGCCGTGTTTGTTGCAACAAAGTTCATGACCTCGTATTGTGTTTGTCGCAACAGAATTCTACGTCGTGATAAAGTGTTCTTATCCTTCATTGCTAACTCTGAATGTTGTGTCATAGCCTCGTTTTCTTATGTTGCAACATATAATTTGCCTTGAATCTTGTCATAAGCTAAAATGTCTGTCGCAACATAGAAAACTCTGTCGCAGGCACTTTGTCTTAACATGTCTCATTGTTTTGCTATTTTCTGTCACGACATAAAACTTTTTGTTGCAATAGAGTCTTCTTACCCTTCATAGTTGACTGTGAATTTTGTGTCGTGACATAGTTGTCTTTTGTCCTGATAGAGCTTTTCTACTATCTTCAATTCTTTATGCCGCGATAGAGTTATGAGATAATGCGACATAGGTTTCATTACCATTTTCTTCATCAATGTTGCGATGGAGTAAGAGATGTCGTGATCTTCTTATTGGCTGCACTTCTCCAGCTTTGTCGGGACCTAGAAATCCATTGTCACGACATAAATCTGTATGTCTATCAAAAATTATGTTGCGTCAGTCTTCTTTTCTGGCTGGAGTTCAGCTTGATCCTTGTTGCGACATAACTTCTACTGGTTCTATTAGGATTATGTAGCGACATTCGAAGCGTACGACCAGAATTACGCCGCAAGCGATTGCCTTTTCTTCGGCTGGGATATCTCTTTGTTCAAAACATTACAAAACAAAAGTTGATAGATATTATAATTCCAGCATAAAAATGAATCATAGACCACAGAAATATGCGAGAAAATGGATTAAAAATAGATGAGTTTAAGACTCATCGGTGATCCTCTAATTCCCTTATACGTTTTGCTTGCTCTTCTTGTTTTGTTCTCAGTCTTGACATCAATGAAAGAGCGATCCTCGTAGGCTAGATCACTAGGTTGTTAGTCATTGCACAGTGTCGGATGAATCACATGTGGGGATCTGTGAGTCAGACTCTTAGTGGCGAAGGGCTGTTGGATAAGGTGAGGGCAGGCTGGCGGGCGTTGGGCGGGGCGGGCCGGGGCGGGCCTCTTGAGTCGATGGGTTTGGGCCTAAAGGCCATGGGTACTCATAAGGAGACAAAGATGGGCGCGAGGGGTCTGACATTGAAAGAAAACGCCTTTTCTTATCTTGAGATAGTAGATTGACCACCAAATGAGAAGTTGTATGGAGGCGTTGCTAAAAAACACAAGGTAATGATAGGCCAGATACAGCAGTCAGAATTAAGTGTGGTTATGAAGTGTGAATTACAATCAAATGAAGGAAGGTCAATACAACGAGGAAGAAAAGTATTGGCAAGGAATAAATTTTGAATCATAAAGCCAGAAAACCCTGTAAGGATCATTTTTTTTTGTAGTCCCAGGGTTTTTGTAGCAAATGGAGGTAAAGGAAGGTGAAATTATAGGTTTTAATCTCTCATTAAAACCCTTAAAACTTAAGTTGAATTAGGACAAAATTGTCATGTTAGTTGCTTACATGATTGGTTTAATAGCCAGTTAATCGCGGTTTGACGGTAACCCCCGAGAGATTCTGACATGAGCTAATTTGAGCTACATGAGTAAACTGAAGGGCTTATTGGAAAAAAAAAAAAAAAAAAAAACTTGAGATGTAAGTGTGATGTTTGAGAAAATTGAGGGGGATTTTTGCACATTTACCCATTAAAGTGATGAATATGATGAAGCTTGGCTAGGGGTTAAGAGGTTAGATAGTGAAGAGACTAGGTTGAGTATCTATGAGGAACATAATAGTACAATGTTGTAAGGCAAAGCCGAATAGATGAAAAGAAAAGGTGATGAACACTTTAATTCCATTGAAATTTGAAAAGCACTAAAGAAGTAGACAGAGGAAAAATAGAAGAAAATAAAATTTGGGGAAAAATAAAAAATAGGCTTAAATTTAATAAATTAATTCTATATATTTATTGAAAATTATTTTATTTGTTTCTCTTTATTATATAAGGACTAATAAATTTAAAAATACGTAAAATTTTGATCATATTAAATTTTATTTTATTTTCTTCATGGTGAAATTAAACATGAGAAAATTATTATTTTTTAATATTTTTTTTGTTTTCGTAGTTCTTTCCAAGTTACAAAGAGAGCTTAAGGAATAGTTGTTGAAGTTATTAATTGGACTTCCATTTACTCACTTTCAAGATGAGTAGGAATTAAATGGAAGTCATTGTACGTCAAAGCCATAAAAGACTTCCTCGTCTTGCATAATGGACATTTGAGGATAAGAAAGTCTTTTTGAATTATTTTTATAATACCGATAATAAAAAAAAAAAAAAAAAAAATGAGGGGGCTATTTGCAGTACTCAAAGTTGAAGGGTTCTTGATTAATAGCAAAGATAGTTTTGCTAAAAGGGGGTTTTCCCTACACAATCCTAACTTTCTTCATCCTTTTTGTTTTTTCTCTCAAAGAAATGAGAGATGAACTAGGGTTTCAAAGAGAGTGGCTTCAAGCTTGAAGAAACATCAACCCCAAGTAAGTATTATTTTCCCCTCTTGATCCTTAGTAGTTAGGTTTTTCAAATGTTTAGATATGCAAGCTTAGGGTTTTCTAAAACTTGAAAATATGAAATCCTAGAAGTGATTAGGATGTATATAGCCAAGAAACTTGATTAGGGTTTGATGTTTCATGTATTTGAGCAAATTCTCATTATTGGAAACTTAGATTTGAAAACCTAAGATTACCTAAACTTTCAAGTATGAAACCGTAGGAATGTAGGAAAGATATAATATTAAGAAATTTGTTTGGGAATTGGTATTTGATGTATTTTGGTAGTTCCAAACTTTGGATTTGAAACCCTAGAGGATTCCCTAAAAGTTACAAAAAATCATGTAAGACCCTGAATTTCATATTTTCATGAATAGTAAATTTTGTTTTCGACAAGTATGTATTTGACTGGAAACGGTCAAATGAATAGTAATTTTCGAAAAATGAGACCCGAATAATCGAAATTGTTCAGAATAATGTATTGAGTCTAAAGAAACTGAAACTGATTAAAACGAAACTATTTTAAGGGGTGAGAATGTAAAACCCTGGAAAAATGTAATTTTTCTGGAAAATGGCAAAACGATAATTTGCCGTTGGAAAAAAATCTTTAATTTTTTTAGATCTTGGATGAAGAAACGGAATTCATCGTTGAATTCTTCTTGTAAAATCTAGCTACCCAGTCGAATTTCGTTGAATTTCAAGACAGTTGGAATTTTAGGTTTTTCGAGGTACGAGGTGTCAGTGCCACATGGCATGACTATGTGGCTGTCACATGGCTCCGTATGAGGAAGGCACATGACAAGTGGGGAGAGAGAGGATAAGAGTGAGATGAATCAAGGCCAAAACAAGAATCACTTCTAATACGAAACATATATTAAAACTAGTTCGTTCTAATATATACACAAAACAAGAATCAAGGCCACGGTCAGAGGCCCGGCTTCATAATCTGTTCGGCCTCTAAGGGCGTCGATGCGCCTGTACTGTCTGTACCTGAAAGGGGGGTCCCACGACGGGGTGAGCTAACGCCCAGTAGAGATAAATCCTACAAGGGCTATTCCCCACCTAGGTGCATATGCAAATGATCATTTCACAGTCAAACCAACAACCAATCCGTGCATACATGTTGTCCTATCATGGAAAAAATCTACATGCATGTATGAGATAACACTCTACATGCCCCAAGTACCGGGTCAACCTCCGACCCACCACCCAATGCAAGTACTAATGGGAAATCAATACCGAGTCAGTCCTGACTCCAATTTCACAACTCGTAGTCTATGTGATATTTATTTAATTGTTTCGTGTCTTGGGCAGCGAGGCACCCCGAGTCTCACCGCGGGTCTCTTACACCCTCCGACATTTTTCGGGCTCACTTGGAGTTGATACACTATCTAACCCGGGTTTTCAATCTTTTCACCGGAGGGGGTATCCTATCCCACACTTGCTCACGCCCAGAAACGTTTCATTTTCCATTTTTCGTTTAACTGCTTGTGGAACTCAATTGGACTCGTCCCATTCCCGAAGCCCACACGTTCAACACCCAAGCGCGTGCCAAATCGATACCATGAACACACTTTCATGTAATGTGGTGTTACCGCACAGCAATGCAATGCAATTTGTGCCACTGCACTTAAATCCATGACCAATGTATGAAGACCTCTACATGGACATTCTACACCATACACTGTGTGTGTTATGAACACTCATGTCTAATGCACACAACATTTTATATATTTAACATACATGCAGTCATGTTAATATTCCACATATTCAAATCAATACATCACATAAGCATGCACTACATTTTTTCTATCATTCGAGTCATTCGTGTCCAGCACATCATTCCATGTGTTAAAATAATTCAACCATTACTTAGGCAGTAATGCCATAATTTATATTATTCTTGGGTGAGACATAGTATGTTAGTCATACAACCCAATGCATATAATTATTTCCATCTTTTATCACATAATTTCCCATATTGACATGTCATTGGTGTTATGGAAATTAACACATTAGCCATTTCGGGCCATGTCGGCCATGCTTGGCTGAAATATCTGGACTTAGTCGAAAGTCCGATTTTTGTAAATACCACACAAAACATCCAACACTTTTGCCAATTCCACTCCAGGCCATATGCAGTCCCAAGCATTTCGGTTACAAACTGGTTTAGAAAACATAAGTTTCGGAAGCGGGTGACTATTCCTCAGCTGTCCATGGCCCATTGTCTTCAGCCTACATTTTGGTGAGAACTTTAGTTTATTAAATTCTAGACTGCGAGATTTCCATGAAGTCTAAGAAGCATTGCAAATCGGAGTTCGGACCCGAAAGATTATGGCCGTCTAAAGTTGCGGCCCGAATTCACAGGGTGTCTGCGGAAATTTGGGGCACACCGTTTATCATTACTGCTCGGGATTTTTCGTGCGAACCACGGTGTTAGGTCTCGAACAGTCCTAAAACCGGCAAAACTGGTCTTTGACCATCACACAATCTAAACAAACCACACAACATACAAATTCGCCCGGCTAGAGGCCATTACACAGTCCCTAAGGCAAAATAGCAGTAGGGAGGAAACCTAACCTACCTCTTGTAGCGTTAGCCTCCGGTTCTCACGCCCGAAATCGCTTCACTGTGCAACACTCCTTCCTCTTCCTCTTTCTTTTTCCTCTCTTCCTCTCCTTTCTTCTTCTCTTTTCTTCTTTCCTTTCTCCTTTCCTTTCCTCCCTTTCTCCTTTCCTTTCCTCCCTTTCTCTTCTCCTTTCCTCCCTTCCTCTTTTCCCTTCCTCCTCCTTCTCCGTCGCTCCCACTGAACGCTTCTTGCCCCCCCCCCTCCCACAAACCGATTTTGAGACCCCTTTATATGCTTTCAAAAGGCCATGACAGACATGGCATGCCATGTGTCACACACATGCATGCTCGCATGCATTGTGACACATGGCTTGCCATGTCACCCACATGGTTTGCCACACATGTGTCATCCACATGGCTCATGTGTCGCCCGACACCAGCTTTCGAAATACATGAAGTTTCGACTATCTTGAATCTCAAATAAATTCGACTGGCAGCTGAATTCGTGATACGCATTCCAATCTGGCTCAATCTGCTTCACATCCGAGATCTAGAAAATCCCAACTTTTCTTTGGACTATTCCAGAACCACCGTTTACCCTTTTATCTCGAAAATTTAAATTTAAAATTTTCTACTGGGTTTTGCATAAAACCATTTTTAATCTCAGACCAATTCACTGGGAGGAGTGAGGAGAGACAAATAAAAAAATAAAAAAGGTTAAGGAAATAAAATAAGGGGAAAGTAAAAATAAATAAAATGAAAGCAGAAGAGAAATCGAAAGCTTAGCGTGAGATAGAGCTCTATGTATGGGCAAGTTTCTTCTTCCATTCACGAAGTTCTTGGCTCAATAAACTTGACAGCGAGTTAAAGTCAGTTTCACGAGAAGAGAACTACGTTGCGGTACTCGTAATCATAAGATTTCGCCAAAGCCCAAAGTTTGGGTTTTTCCAGAAACCGAGAAAATGCAGTGTGTTGGGAAATCACGTTACTTGAGGTTGGGTTTTTCTCCTACTCGGGTTAATTTTTGTCTAAGGGCATGTATGTGTATGTGTGTCCAAGGTAGGTGTTGTTCCGTTTTTCCCTTCAACCCCATGCTAAGAGCCACATAATCGACCATCACTTATTAGTATTGAGTGATTCAAATTGCTGGGTAAATTAGACTGATATAAGAACATATCTCCGTGAAATAGGTATATCCAAATTCTGACACCTTGGAACTCATAAATTCATTCAAAGTGCACCACCACACTAATTCTCAGGTGGGACACAATAGTCATTTTTTTTATTGTTGGCCTCCAACTTCGGACGACTATAACTTCTTCGTCCGAACTCCGTTTTTGGTGTTTTTTGACTCTATGGAAGCCCATCGAGTCAAGATTCCATCCATGTGCCCAGAGGATAGGGTGATGATCAGAACATGGCTGAAAATTTATGTTTTGAACCAAGGTGCAGTTGCTTGATTATGTTTGATGTGAATAGTCGTTTTTGACATGACCATTCTCTACGGCGTGTCAGGATATTGTATTTGCAGAAATTTCCATGAGTTAGCCTAAGAAAAGCATGAAAAAAAAGAAGAGGTTGAGTTCAATTGATTTTAATCAATTGGAAATGATTAAATGTTTAAGGGTTGCTTGAAAGTATATTATAGTTAAAAGCTTAATTGAACATGATTAAGGTATGGATGTTAATGGATTTTATGGATAATGTGACTTGTAGGAGGAAAGTGATTAAGGACAAGGGTAGAGGTGGAAAGTTTTTTTAAAGGAGGGAAAATGGCTTAAATAACTAAGGTGAGGGAAAATGTAAATGTTTATGAATATATATTAATGTTTACCAATGTATATGTTTTAATATCTATGTTATAAATGTTCAAATGAATAAAAAATGTGGTTTTATTGACTTTAAATTATGTTGAGAGAATATGAAATGATTATGGTTTCCATAGTTTTATAAAGCATGATTTATGGTTTCCATGTTAAATGAAATGTTGAGAACATATATATATATATATATATATATATATATATATATATATATATGTTTACAAAATGTTTCAATCCATGGTTATCCATGTTATAAAGATAAAGTTTAAAGGTTTACTAAAGTACTTTCGCCAGGTACGGTACATGGGAAAGGGATAGATTTTTTTAGAGGGATGGGAAGAGGATGCATATTGCCATGCACGTGAAAAGTACGAAAAGGTTGTCAACGCATAATGTGATTTATTCCATAGTGCAACAGGTGGCTTTAAAAGAAGGCACATTTATCTGAGGTTCCGCCATCTGATCGTAAGACTGTTTCATTAGAGGTTCTTTCATGGGCCAACGGTGGTTAACGATAGGCGGGTTCCATTAGATATGACGGATTTAAAAAGGAAAAAAAAGTAAAGTAAATGTTTATTGAAATGAAATAATTATACAACCTGCTTTATTACATTGTATTTTGAATCAGATTCGAAACCTTATTTTCCTATGAATCAGACTTCCTCACCGAGCCCTTTAAATTTCACTTTTTTTTTCAAATGTTTATAAATGTTTGGGCGTAGACCGACAAGCGCTAGGAGCATCCTCCAGACGTTGATACACCCTCCGCTCGACGAATGCACTACTTTGAAAATGTATAGACCTTGTTAATAACTACTGTGCACCTTTATTTTCAGAATGTATATATGTTTTAAAATATTGTTTATATTTCTATGGTGTTTAGAAAAGAATTTTAAATTTTGATTTAAAATTTCTGGTGGTGGACTTGATGTCCCGTAGTTGGATGTGGAGTAAATGAATATTTTGGTAGTGTAAAATGTTTTATTGGCTGTGTGTTGTAAATTGGGAGATGTCCGAAAAATAGAGGAAACTCTGCCCGATTTTCTGCTAAATGTTTAATCGTTTAAAAGGGTTTAATGTTTAAAAGAAAAGAAAAAAAAAATATTTCCCACCATGTTTCATAAGGTTTTAATGGAAAGCATAACTATATAAATGGGTTCGCTCCACAAATTCACTTTTAAAAAGGGTTTAAAAGAAATGTTTTCTCAAATTCGTATGGCGCTGTGAGGGTCCCTCTCAAGTCAGGAAGATGAAATACAGGTTGGGTTCCTTCAAATCACTTGTTCATAAAATATTTGAGAATTTCAACCAAAAACCATGTTTTTGTGCAAAATCCTAATTGGGGATTTGCTGAATCGATAGAGCCGACAAAGGTGATGTTGAGGCTCTTATGGAAAACGCTCAATTTACTCAAATTCTCAAGCCAAGAGCTTGAGATTTTAGATTTAAATATTTTGGTTCCTATAAAAGAAAATTAGGAAATTATTTTTTTTATCTAATAGATGTTATTCATATTATTCAAGTGATTTTGTGGCTCTTCCGACTTCTCGGGTTTTTCTAGTACCTTGGAATATTGGGTAAGGAAGATTAATATAGTTTTTCCAATCAAACAAAATAGTTTGTTAGTATATGTGAATATGAGTTTTGGAATTTTTCTAGTTATTTAAATCACATGCATGGACCACATACATGTTTTGTATGGAAAATGGATTTGAGAATATTTACGATAAAAATTGGAAGTTATGGAGATACTTTTTGTATTTTGGGAAAATGATTACTACCCAAATAGTGTTGTTTTATACCCTTAACACTGTTGAGCACTTTTTGTGTAGTAATCAACCTAATTGACTAAGTTGACATGTTAAGGACCTAGAAAGGCTACTAATCAATTTTTGTGCAAGTTTTGTTGTTTTCAAAGGCTATATAAGGTGGAATCTCGCCCAAAGTAATAAGAGCACAATCAGAGTCTCGCAGCCTGTGCTAGAAGAAGTAAGTAGAAGCAGAAGAATAGCATAACCCTGCCACCGCAAGTGGTTGCAGCTATGTTCTTGCAAAATTTCGCAGGGGCTGCAAAATTTTCGCAACCCCTGCGAAAATGTCTATCACATTTGACTTTTTGAGTTCTTTTTGTGTTCTTCCCAATTTCTCCCCATGTAATAGTGTTTTATTTTGTATATTTTGGTAATTTGTATTGACTTGGTGGTATGTAAGGCCTTGAGAAGACTTTGTAATAATTTTTTCAAATTATCAAAGTTTCGTTTTTTCGGGAAGCCTGTTTCGAGAAGCTCCCATTTTCTTTTTCTTTCTAATTTTCCTTTCTTTTCCCAGATCGGTCAAACAACCTCGAGGATGATTTCTCGAGGACAGCATAAACCCCTCCTTCTCGGGCAAAGGCACTGGGCAAAGGAACCTATGGCAAACCAAGCGGATTTCATGTTTTTAGCGTATTCATTGTCATTTATGTTCTTCCTTCAATCCTGTTTCCGAACCTTCAATTCACTTCTCGAACGGTTAATATTTGTAAGCTTTCAAGGCCTATCGATACTCGTGATCAATTATTCAACTAATTATTCTTTGAAACTTCATTAATTCCAATTCATTCAAAAGTAAACATAAAGAAAGAAAGAACATATACACAAACACACAATATTTTACAAACAGGGTGAACACCAATTTCTACACAAAAATGCACACTTTATATTTCATTAACTTTCAAGGGTGGACATTAGGTACAGAGAGGGTGAAGATATGGAAGAGCAGGGTGAGCTATTTTCTTTTTCTTTCATGCCTATGGGAGAATGGTAGGTTAACTGGATCTATTTTGTACCCAGCTGCAGAAGATGAGAACTCGTGGATTTTGACTGCGGGTCAGTTTCGACTCTACGCTCTTCTCCACTTTATTTAGTACGCACTACCCATGGTTAGGATATTCGCTTGATCGTTTCTCTCATTTTGTCTCCTCGCCTGTCAGAGTTCAAGGTCCCAAACCTCGCCAAAGCGCAGTACATCCGATTAGGCCTTTGCTGATCATATCCAAGCTTTGGGCCCAGCACTCCTCCTCCCCCTGTGAGTTCAAGGTGCCTTCCCGCTTTTGTCCCTTTTTCAATTAAAGCTCTTATTTCCTCTCTAACTGTTCAGATAGATACCTCAAGGCATTTGCCTCTACACAAGTTCTTCCATAGCATCCTCCATTTCTTTTATTATCTTGAGTAGCTCACTATCTCTCCTGAGCTGATCTTAGAGAAAATCATCTTCTCTTGCTCTTAGTTCTTCACTTAGCTCTTGTTATCTTATTTCCCATCTACTCTTCCATTCCTCAAATCACTGCTTTAGAGCTTCTTCCAAAATTTGGTCCCTCATTTTCAACTCAACCTCCATGTATTCATCCCTAAGTTGTAGTTAGAGCTTCAGCTGGTTATCCCTCTCTTCCATTTCTTGCCTCATAGCTCTGAGCATCTCTAGGACTGCAAAGTTGTTACCTAGGAGGTTCGGAAATTCTCAACAAGCCGGTTGGACTCACCTCACCTCAGGAGAAGGCCGATAAAGGCTCAAACTTTGGCTGCCTCCGGCGGGCAAATATGGCGCTTCCACCTCTGCCGTGGCCGGTCGATTTTTGTCGGGCTCTTCTTCCTTCCCTTTACATCTCTCCATCCGTCTTCCCGCTTCCGCTAGCCCCTTAGCGATTCTTATTAATGTTGGGGGCATGTCTTAGGCGCCTTCTTCTTCCCGCCCTCGACACTTCTAAGATGCGGCAGTCTTCAAACCAAATGGCCGGTGAGAATCAGCCCTGTATCCTCCTCCTCGTGAATAACTCATAATTGAATTTTCTATTATCGCCCACACTGAATTAATGACCCTTAAGGATGGCATATAATAAGACTTCCTTCTCCTCGACCGTGCATTTATGCTGTGGGCGTGTTACTGATTGAACATAAAAAATAAACCAAACCTTCCCTCGCTCGCCGCGCTCTCCGGGCGATGGACTCGCGGTGGGTTCTTCTCGTGACATCTCCACTTCCCCTCGCGATCAAGAAGGTGTCTACAATCTTCTCGTAGTCGTGCTTCCCACCCGTGCTTGAATTTAGATCCATTCTTCCTTTCCTGAAGATTGTAAGTCTGGTCAATCTATTCTCTACCAAAGGATATCCATTTACCTCTGACATAGACAACCTTATCTTTCATCCCCACCATGTTGGTGTAGAACTTCTTCACCACATCTACAAATCCAGGAGCTTTGTGCTCGTAAAACTGATGCCATCCCTTGCTTTCGACCAGCTCTTGGAATGGAGAAACCCACTTGTTGAAGCCTCTCTCCCCTATGAAGTCTCTGTGCTGTAGTCTATCTCTCCAAGCAATATAAGCCATATCAGAGACCTAGTCACCAGCTTTTTGTTCGCTGCTGTCCTCTTCTTCATTCCCTCTTTTCCTCTTCTTAGATTCTTCCACTATCTACTCAAGTTCTTCGTTTACTCCTGCCAAATTCTTCTTCCACCTCGCCTTGCTAATGCCAATGGTCGAACTGCTTGCATTCCTCCAACTCATCATTTTCTTCCATGATTTTGTTGAGGTTTGAACCATGCTTAGGCCTGCATTGTGAGGCAGAGAGCGGTTTAAGGATCTAGGTTTTGAATGAGTTTCAGAGATTTAGCAGGGAGATTGAGCGGGTTTGAATATTATGAGGCAGGTGTTAATCTTAAGTCTTCAAACTTTTCTATTTATAGGCCAAGAGTTGTTCTCGCTTTTAATCGGCTTCACATGCATGTTTTGTACCTAAAGTTGTGCTCTTTGTTTAATAATATGTCGCGACATAGAGATATAATTGTCGTGACATAAATTTTCATTGAATTTTTAATTAGGGTAATTCCTTGTCGCAACTGAGCAAAAACTGCCATGACACAATTTTATCTATGCTCCAATTGAATTATGTTGCGACATATTGAAATCTTGTCACGACATGTTTTCTGAGGCCTAAGTTTTTTGTTTGTTGTGACATAGAGAAAATATGTCACGTCAAACTTTTTCTTGCATGTCTATTTTAGCACCAACTTTGCCAAAAGTTCAACCACTGTCGCGACATAAATTTCAGCCTTGGCTGTGGATAGATTCTCGTTTTCCCTCAAAATCTTTGCATGTTTTCTTACTTTCAACCATTCAAACCAAATGAAATTATGCAATAAAGTCTTCCACTTAGTTCATACTTGTGAAAACACACATTTCTTCAAACAATCCCCATTCAAGTATAAACAACAAATCTCTTTCTTCACTCAATATCATTCATCAAGATATTCAACAAAGCATTCAAGCAGTTGCACAAGAAAGTTGTCTAACAATTTATACTCTCAAAATCTTTATATTCCCCAACACTTCAACTATGCATTATTATTAAAAAAAAAAAAATTGAGGGAAATAGAAATACTCCCCCTTATAGTTATTTTCTGCACATTTTAGTTGAGAAAGTGTTCTTTTCAATAATAGCTCTTTCCAGTTGATCTTCCTTGTTAAAAAAAAAAAAAAAAAAATCAGCAATCTATCAAACATCATAATAAAATTTCTAACAAAACTTCAAACTAAAACTTCAAACTCATAAAAGTAATCAACATTAATCAAACTATCAAATGAAAATTTCGCTGGTTGCCTCCCTAAGAAGCTACTTACTAATGTCCTTAGATAGGCACTTCGATGCAGATGTCTTTATTTTAGCAAAACTCTTTCCCCTTTTCAAAATCTGGATCTATTTCATTTATGCTTCCTCCAAGATAATGCTTCAGTCTCTGACCATTTACTTTAAATTCACTTCCAGATTAATCTTTTAGTGTAATTGCTCCAAAGGTTGTACTTGTTACCACTGTGTAAGGACCACTCCATCTTGACTTCCATTTCCCTGGAAATACTGAGCCCTGGAGTCAGATAAAAGGACTTATTCTTCCGCTCTTGAATTCCTTCCTCATAATCTTGATCATGCCAATTTTCGTTTTTCTTTTCAAATTCCGCATTTTCAGAAGCTTCATTTCTCAACTCTTCCAGCTTCATTCATTCGAGCATTTCTTCCTCGTAAACTTTAAAGTCAAAATTCAATTTCTTGATAGCCCACATAGCTTTGTATTCCAGTTCTAAAGGGAGATGACAAGGTTTTCTAAATATGATTATGTAAGGGGACATTCCAACGGAGTTTCAGAAGGCTCCCATAAGCCCACAATGCATCATTTAGCTTACGCACCAATCCTTTTGTCAGATTTACTATTTTCTCTGTAATTTTCTTATCTCCCTCGTCTGGAAATTTCTACTTGCCCATTTGACTGAGGGTGATAAGCCAAACCCATCACATGTTTGTTTCCATATCTGCTCATGAGTTTTGCAAAAATTTTATTTGCAAAATGGCTTCCCTCATCACTGATGATTGTTCTGGGTGCTCCAAATCTACTCACAAAATTTCTTTGTATAAACCCAACCACTGTGATGGCATCATTTTTGGGACAAGCTGATGCTTCAACCCCTTTGGATACATAATCAACAGTAAGGAGAATGTATATATTACCAAATGAGGATGGGAAAGGTCCCATGAAATATATTCCCCAAACATCAAAAATCTACACCACCAGTGTCACGCCCCGATTCCCGTTCCGACCCGATTGGTGAGTCCGAACCGGTTTCGAGGTGCGAAACCATATACTGGGACTCCTTATTTTTATAACCAACAATCATTTACAATTGCAAAATGAAACTACCACCTGAGTGGTATCCATTAAAATTTATTCACATTTACTTCAAGTCCCATTTTCTTATACAAATACACATATATATACATATCTAATACAAACATCAGATCGCACGTTACCGGTGAGCACCTATCTCCGAGATGGCCCATCACGGTGGAATGTCCTATCCTCTTTTATCTCCTCTTTCAAGACTCCACACTCCGATTGAATAACACCCGTGCTAAGCTTTGCGCTAGTGGGAACATATAGAATAACCACCAATAATAATAATCGTTGTCACTGCCTTTACATTTACTTACTTATGCAAATAACAAAGTCTATTCTTATTCGACTTTCTGAATCATCTCATATTATACATGTAGATTTTATTCTTTTCTGATTCCTTATCATTTTCTTGTTCATATCACTTCCCTGTGTCAAGTCTTTTACAGGTTGTAACTCATATCTACTACATGTATGGCATATCATCCTATCATATTCAAAACAACGATTCATATACAATGGCAAATCGAACCATATCAAGTCATATTAAATAACTACAGTGTTAAATCAAACTAATACCCATACATATTAGACTCTTACCATTATCACAGTCGAAGCCATTAATCAACTCCCGTTAGAATTTACGTTTCATGATCTGGGATGCCCGTTAAAAACATTTTGTTTCAAGAGACACTTTATTTCCAAAGGTGTCGCGACCAACTCTCTACTGAATTCCTGGCTGGGCGATCCTCAAGCTGGAGCCTCTACTTATCTCGACGCTTTCTAATCAAAAAACATTTATTTTGTCTTATTAAATTTTCTTTTTTCAAAGTGTCGCGAATTCAACTCGACTCGACCCGAAGCACGGATCCTCGAACCGGAGCTCCATGCATTCGACATTTTCAATTATCTTTCCAAAACATGTTGTTTATGTTATTCTATTTTTGACCTCTTAATTAAGCCAAAACACTTCCCTTCGGGCAATCCCATGACCATTTACAAATTCAAAACACCCGTCACATTCACACTTAATACATGCATTTACTAAATGATGCCTTTTTACTATGTCCGTGTAATGTAAAAGATACTTATACAAATACACTTTTTAATACCATCGTTTTCCCTTTTCTACTGGTGGATTCCACATATAGCTATAGAATTCGGCCATCCACGATGCATTCTTGGTGAATCCCGCCGTTTGTCATTCAAAGAGTAATGTGGTTCCACATTCAATATTACCGTCTCACATATGACTATAGAATTCGACATTCATGACAGATTCAGCCAAGTGTAATCCTGGTCTGCCTCCGTCATTCATTAGCAATGTGGATTTCGCATTCAATTATTACCGTCACACATATGGCTATAGAAGCCAAGACCACGCACATATTCGCTTTGTGAATCCCCGCTCCGTCTGGTCATTCATTAGCAATGTGATTTCGCATTCAATTATTACCGCCTTTGCCATATGGCTATAGAAGCCTACATTCACGATGCATTCAGCTTGGTGAATCCTCGCCCCGTCTCACATTCATTAGCAATGTGATTTCTCGCATTCAATTATTACCGCCTCACATATGGTTATAGAAGTCGACATTCACGGCTGCATTCGCCAGAATCCCGTCTCGTCTGGCCATTCATTAGCAATGTGGGATTTCTCGCATTATTAATTATTTACCTTCATGATCGACCCGCTTGGTGAATTCCGTCATGTCACCAATCAATAAACTTGCCTAACCAATTTACTTTATGCGCAATTTCGCTTTATCGCCCAAATACATGCACACATGGCTACGTGTGACGCATTTCGAATAACAATCATTCAAATCAATATATATATATACATATATATATTTGGCCACCAACATTCATAACCGATCATAATCACATTCTTCAAATTTAATATCACTTTCGTATTATCTTTCAAAGATATACGCAATCTATGTACACATTTCATATGCTCATTTACATTCATTCACGTATACTCATTCATAAATGCTCATTCACGTGTTCATTCACGTATACTCATTCATATACACTACCATAAATTCATTCATATACTTTATTCATAAATTACTCATTCACATATTCAATCACGATAATTATCCATATAACATTTCTACGATAATTGCCATTTGTTATCATTTTTCTCGTTATATGTGATAATAATCATATATCACTTACCCACATTATGTGTTCATGACATATTGCCTCGCATGTTCACAATCATGTTTCAATTCGTTTTCATTTTCATTTTCCATAATCATTTTCATGTTTCATGAACACATCTTTACATTTTTCATTTTCTACTTTTTCCTTGTTTCATGCCTATTACATATGGCACTTCATATTCTTGTGAAGTATGATGTCTATGAGATCACACCTCATTCATATATTCTCATTCTTTTATGAATCTAAGCTTACTTATGAATTGGAATCAATCCACCTGATTTATCCAAATTAAAGCTATGGTATTTTCATGCCAACTAGTCATTTTACCGATTTTTCTAGTGACAGTTTGTATTACTCATTTTTCCCGAGGTCTTAACTTCATATTTTGACACTATGTCCTTATACTCATTTAAATCTAAGGTGCTAAGGGTTCTATTCCAACTGGAATCACCCGATTCGGAGCACCGAAACTCAAGTTACGTCCGAAACAACCCGGACTACTCTATGTCCAAAGCTGATGCAGGAATTTTTCTTGCACATGGCTCCACTTTGAGTGAATTTTTAGATCACTTAGGATCAGAATTTGACGATGCCTTCTCTTTAAGTTTGGTTCTCCTTGAAGTCTATTTTACTTAGCCACTTGAATCACTCAAATCGGATAAGAAATGAGCAAGTTATGGCTAAAATACGAAAACTGGTCAGAACAGTGAAATAGGGACAAGTCCTACTGAAACTTAACTCCTACCGGTAGGACTTGGCCAAAAATGACCAGAATCAAAGTTCTACCGGTAGAACTTAACTTATACCGGTAGGACTCTCCGAAAAGTGCCCATAATGTGTGTTTTCTCACATTTTTCCATATGTTTCCACTCCAATCAACTCTATACCTCATAAATACTTCAAGACCACTTCAAATTCATCTTATGATCTCTTTTCTACTCAATTTATTCAATCCTTCTCTTATTTCAAAGACCTATTATGAATTTCCTTCAAAAATCATTCTAATATGGGTCTTAACCCATACATACTAAATACACAAATTTATTAGGGCTTGTTCTAACTCAACCCTTTTTCTTTGCAATTAAACCGTAAATCCAACCTCAGCGGAGGATTCCATGTTTTTCTCAGGCCATTTAGAGTTTTCGTTAAACTTAATTCCAATACATCTTTGGTTAGGATGAAATCCTAACAAACCCAAGGTTTGGGTACAACAAATAACCATTAACCAAACAAAACCAAGGATCCATACTCAAGGTTTGTAGTTCCATACCTTGTGAGCTCAGATGGTTTGATCTCGCCCTCCCTCTTTCTTCCTCTTCCTCTTTTTCTCTTCTTTGCTCTTCCCTCTCTCTCTCTACTGCTCCTCAAATGAGACCAATTTTGGTCTTTAAACATGGATTTTAAGGCCATGTTTGGCCCTCCAAATAAAACCCATTTTTGACTTTTAACTTTCTCATTTTGCATTTAAGCCCTTCCATTCATTCCAATTTCAATTCCATCTTTTCTCTATTTCCATAATGGCATATAACTTATGGATTTATGTCATTTGGCATATAACTTATTAAATTTCTATTTTGGCATCCCATCCTTTGGCTTTATTACCTTTGGGTCCTCATGTACCACTTTACCCTCGGCTCGACCAATTCCGGTCTCTCGTTTTATTTCCCAAAAATTTCCATTTAGCTTCTAATATACCCTAAACAAGTCCGAAAACTGCTAGGGTATATTTCGGGATGTTACAACCAGAATTCCTTGCAGGGGCATTTCATTTTTTCTGCTGATGTTACCCATTCTCTAACAAGCATCACAATGTTTCACCCATTCAAAATGGGCCTTTGAATGTAGTAGCCAATAAGAACTGATTGAGAATTTTATAAATGTTATGTCTCTTGCAAAGTGTCCTCCATATGTGGTGATGCATGACATTTCCTCCATAATACCACCTTCTTCTCGTTTCTTGAACACATCTTAACGCCCCAAAATACCCTGCACTTTTTATAATAATTTAATTATATATTCCGTAAGAACTGAGTCAAACTGGGTTTTTTCGAAATTTGATAAATTGATAAATCTTGTAAAATGTAAATTGAAAGTCTGGCATATGATCGAATATTATATACTAAATTGAAAAGGATTAACTCCTAAATAACCTTAAGTGAAAAGGAAAATGTGGAATTGTACAATGAGGGACCTAAGGGTCAATTGTTATAAAGAATAAATGTCTAAGCGAATTTATGATAAAATGAATGGCAAAAGTGGAATAATGTGGAGACTTTAAATGAAATAATGTGGGTTGTGCCAAACAAGTGCCTTATGGAAATAAAGAATCAAAGACCAAAAGGAGAAATGAAATGAGGATAGGTGGAAGGCCAAATACGCCTTTACACTTGCGGATTTAAAAGACCAAAAGTGGTCTCGGGAGCTCATTTTATGAGCAAGACCTGCTTTTAGAGAAGCGAGAGGAGAAAAGTGGGGAGTAAAGATTGTGGTTCAGAAGAAGGAGTGGTCGGGTTGGCTCGCCCCATTTCTTCCCTCCTAAGGGACTCAAAAACCTTACAAAGAGGAGATTCAAGAGATAAGGTAAGAAAATCAAACCCTAACTTCCTCTTTTATGATATTGATTGGGAAAAGCCCTAACTTAAGAGAAAAGGGTTTCATTGGATTCTCAACCACCTTCGGGAGTTGTTTTCGTGGATTCCATGGCAGGACTCCATGGTGGATTTTGATACGGGATGAATCGAGGAGGTTTATCAAGAAAATGGGTGAAAATGCCAAAATCCGACATTTTCTTAGCAAAAATTGCGTATTGGTACCAATACCAAAAAGTGGTACCGATAATCTATGATGTACGCGTTGCACCGGTACCACTCAAATTGGTACCGCATCTATCGGCAAAGAAGGGACCTGTACCTAAATCCGCGAAAGTGGTACCGACGCAACTTCCACACTCCCATTTTTGCATATTTTGCACCATGCTTAGACTGTGATACCGATTGTTTAGGACCCTAAGAAACGATCAACTAGGGGTTTAAATAAGAATGAGACTAAGTGAAAAACGTGACAGACTCGCCCTACAAGCTTCGATCGCCTGCCGATATTCGTTTAGTATGATTATTTGTTTAACCACTAAGAGTGAAGAATTTATATTTGACTAGGTGTGGGTAAAGACGACAACCCGACCTAGGACTGGTATCGAAAGAGAAAAGGAATTTGAGCACTGGGTTTGTTTCATTTGTTCTTTATTCTATTTGTTCTATGTTCTTTATTCTCTGGTCATTGTTTCCTTTTCAGACTAATTTCCATTTCAAGTTCTATTTTGTGGAAATATATATATATATATATATATATATATATATATATAGAGGTAGAGTAGGTGTATATATATATATATATATATATATCGATTCAATTATTAGTATTCGAAATGTTTGTCAAATATCTGCATGTGTGCGTGTATTTGAACTATAAGTGAAATTGATTTGAAATGTATTATAGAATGACCAACATGATGGGATTTACCAATTGAATTCGTCATGAGGGTAACTGTATTTGTTCAATGCGAAATCACATTGCTACTGAATGACAAACAGGACAAGATTCACCAACTGAATCTGTCGTGAATGTCGACTTCTATAGTCATATGTGAGATTACAATATTGAATGTGATATCACATTGCTACTGAATGAAAAATAGGACAGGATTCACCAACCGAATCTATCGTGAATGTCGACTTCTATAGTCATATGTGAGATTACAATATTGAATGTGAGATCACATTGCTACTGAATGACAAACAGGATAGGATTCACCAACTGAATCTGTCGTGAATGTCGACTCTATAGCCATATGTGAAATCGCAAACCGAAACGCGAAAAATGATTTGAAAAATGTATTTGTATAAGTATCTTTTACATTACACATAGACATTGTATAAAGGCATTATTTTGATAAATGCATGATCTGTGACAACCGTAAGTGGGAATAGAAAGTAATGTATAAACCACTAAGCATGAAAATGCTTATGTATTGTTTTAATCAATACGCAGGTATCGGTTTATTGTATTTGTCCGGAAGTTTTAATTCCAAGGTCGAGGAGCTCAAAGTCATCTAGAAGGTTCATGGAGTATGCTCCGTTACATGCATCCTCACCATTTTTAACATGACATTGTTTTGTAAACAAAAGGAGTTCAACTCCGAAATTATTTTTGTACTTATATCCGATTACGATTTTGGATATTATGTTGTAAACGGCATAAAATGCCATTTTTGGTTAAGTGCATATTTTGTAAAGGAATTGCATTGAAATTGTAAATGTTTATGGGCCCTAAATGGAAATCGCTTCCGTAAAGATTTGAGAATGAAAACGTTTATATTAATGAATTGTATTTGATAAAAGGCTTCAGCCAGACGTCCCTGTGGTTTCGATTCGTATCCGCCTAACCGACCCAAGGCCGGCTCGAGGGTCTCTACATCTCCCATGATCATATCCGCCTTCTTCATAAAGTATTAGGTCATCCCAAATATAGAATCCGCAATCGCCTCAATTTTCTTCTATGTCATCGACCGTGTGGCATAACCTTGCAGCAAGTAATTGACAATATTAGCATACCGGAGTGTTTGAACTGACAATAAAAACAATTGCTCATTAGGAAAATATTATGCTATTTCGCCTTTTCTTTCCAAGATTCATTTCAAATCTAGACAAGCGATCCGCTATCACATCACACTACCCTTCTTATCTGATCTCAAGATCAAACTCCTCAGAGCGTAGTACCCATTTGATCGGGCCTTAGTTTGGCCTCTTTCTTGCCATCGATATTTAATTGCAAAGATGATCATGTGTATTATAACATGGGACCCCCAATATATAAGGCCTAAATTTTTCACAAGCAAACACCATCACGATCTCCTTTCTTGGTCGAGCAGTTTTTCAGGCCTCATTAAAGGTTTTGTTGGCATAGTATATGGCCTTGAATATCTTTTTCGCTCTTCTTTGTCCTTAATACGCCTCCCATTGCATAAATCCACTAGCATCACATAATTTCAAAATCATTATTGTTCCAAACAGTATCAACATGATGGGAGTCACAATTAATCCGAATTTAATTTCATCAAACGTAGATCCGCATGATTCATCAAAAATCAAATTTGTATCCTTCAAATAGCCATATAATGGTCTGGAGATTTTTGAGAAGTCCTTTATGAATCTTCTTTAAAAACCAGCATGTCCAAGGAAGCTTCTTATCCCCTTGACTGTTGTAGGTGGCATGAGAGTTTTTATAACAATAACTTTTGCTTGGTCTACTTCCAATCCAGCAACATAAATCTTGTGTGCCAAGACAATACCTTATGTTACCATAAAATGACATTTTTCTCAATTTAAAGCTAGATTTTAGTCTTGACACTCAAGTACTCAAGCTTAAATTTTTCAAACGTAACCTCAAAACGTGATCCATATATCGAGAAGTGTTAGTACAAGTACTCTGTGCCTATCATGGATACGGTATTAATTATTTATAAGAATTAATTATTATGATGATTCGTATGTTTATTATATATATATAATGTCTTGAATAATATTATTAATTATTCTAAATGTCCCTAATCTGCTATTGTTATGGGAATAACAATGAATTAAGATTGTATAAAGTTTGATTCATATTCACGGGATGAATATGTGTATGAGATACAAATCAAATTTATATCTAATTGTTGAGAACAAATATCGATGCACTCGCTCGGGAGATTAATACATGGATTCCAAAGTCATAAGTTAATCTCTAATAGTTGTGTCATTAAATCCTCGACCCGAGATCGCTATAGTTCTCAACATAAGGAATATCAGGTTTTGATATAATCAAACGTCAGTTTTAATCTGATGACTATAATGTTATACTTGAACATGGCAATTATGTAGCGAGATATGAGTGATTGTTAAATTTGTCCCTCTTATTATAAGAGAGATATCTCTGGGTCCCCTCGACAATTGAGATTGAGAAATGCATGGTTTGCTCAATGAATCACTGAGATCAATGTCATTTGTTTAGTCGCCTAACTGGGTTTCGATAATCAAAGATAGAACGATATAAGGTCAATTTGTCCATGCCTTATATTCTATCAAGATATCATGAGACAAAAGGATTATGTCATTAGCTATATTAAGGTTGTCTCGGACACGAGTTTTTCTTATTTAATTTTAGCTATAATGTCTGCTAGAGGCCACTTATGACTCAGTAGATCAAATGTGATTTGTGCTCACTCGCCAATGTTAATTGAACCTATGGTCGCACATTAAGAAACTAATAATAACTGCTATGGTTTTTCACTTCCGTGAGTAATTTAAAATGATGAGATTATTTTAAATTACAAATAACAATTAGTTGTTATTTAAATTCGAATTTAATTTTGAGAAAGTTTAAATTCGTGATTTAAATTATATCAAATAATTAAATTGTTATATTTTCTTATTGGATAAGGAAATAATCTGTAAAGGGTTTTTTTTTTTTGGATGTGAATTTAAATTGTTATTATTTAAAAGAGTTTTAAATATATAATAATATAAATTCGTTTCTTATCTGATAAGGATTTGAATTTAAATTGTTATTATTTAAAAGAGTTTTAAATATATAATAATATAAAATTCATTTTTGACTTAAACCCTAGCAGACTTATATAGATATATATATATGTGAGACATATATATTTTGTAGTAGTTGTCTTTTACTCTAAGAACAACCAAAACAGAGAGAAAGAAAAGAAAACCTTAATTTCACTGAGAAGACGAACCCTAATCCAAGATTCAACAAGATCGTTCATTATTTGTTCATGTGTGGATACTTGTAAAGGGTGGTCACTTTTCAGAAAGGTAGCACCTTTGAAGATCCGAATAAACCAAGACGTTGCACTTTGGAAGGCTCTACTGACCGATCTACAAGAGGTAAGCTCATTTATCCTTCCTTCTAGCTTATGAAACGTATGTGATCCCGTGGGTTAAGGATAAAAATTTTTAATTTCGGGCCGCATTATGTTCCAATCGGGATTGATATTATGCTCGTGAACTCCAACAAAGGAAATGTAATCTAATTTCAGGTTTTCATAAAAATTGATAATATGTCGTTTTTAATGTGATTTTGATGGTTTCTACTTATTCAAAATTTACTGATGAGATGGAATGAAAAATTCTAATTTTCGAGATGAAACTCTAATGTTTCGAAGGTAGTAATCTTATGAATTTAATTGGTTTTAAATACACGCCTATTATAATTTATTTCTTTTAATGCAAATTATTATGCTATATGATAACATGATATATTTTGTAATGTTGTGTCAAGCTTCCACGCTTACGTGATACTTTTTTGACCAATGTGTTTGGCAGGTTATTATTATTGTTTTACAAGGGTTGTAATTATTAAACGCGCCTTGGTATGCCGCTTTTGTTTTATTGTAATTTTATTTTACTACAGAGTATTTATTTAATCAAGGTAATAAAACAAAGAGACAATGCAAGCCATTTCAAGTCATGAATCCAACCATGATGATGGAGAGCCAGGTGTTATGCGCAAGTCAGGTCAAATCGACATCATGGAGCCGTTTATTACTACCTAGGAATGACTTTTGATCTTCATATCGGGCTTATGGAGATCAATCTAGATTAAGGCCATAATCGTGACACGCTTTATTATATGCATGTATGATGCTATGACATGTTACATGAGTATGTGATACTAGATGTATGATGAGAGATCTATTAATTGAAAATTAAAATCAATCAAGATCCTCACATAAAATTTAAAGTTGGAGACGCCATCCATTTAAACACTTGTTAAACCTTTATCACCTTAATGTGGGTTCTACCAAAGTAGCACATTAGGGTTACATTAGTGAGACAAGATGAGTAATGGTGCTACCCATATGTTTAAAAATGGTTTAACTTATTAGGTTATCAAATGGTTTCTGGGGCCTAATGGCATTAGATGGGATTTAAACATGCCGACATATGATGTCAAAATCCCATAAATATCTAAGAGTTTTACGAGATGTAATCGTAAGAGTTACCTACCTAAATAACTTAATTTTAAGTGTCATGCCAAAGCTGACTTAAAGTTGAGTAAAATATGGATCTTAGCTCACTAGATTAATATGATTATTCTGAGGCTGTTAATTTAGTGAGAATTTTTCATAATCAAAATACTTATCTAACTGAGTATCCACGTTGTAGATGGCCAAATAATAACAACAACAATTTACTATGTCACCTGATCGCTCCCGAGAAGGATAAACTTACTAGACTAACTTCCCTGACTGGTTTCAAAATTTGAGAATTGTTCTCAAACAAGAAAGGGAGTTTTATGTCCCGATGAACCTCTCCCCAAGAACCAGCCACATAATGCTCAGAGCGAATAGAAATGCTTAAGTGAGAAGCATCATAATGACTCTATCAAGTCGTGATGCTCGATGCTAGCTACCATGAGTTCTCGAACTGTAAGGATCCGAAAATACGGAAGCTTATGATATGATCTTCAATCTTAAGGAAATGTTCCAACAACAAGCAAGGCAAGAAAGGTATGAGACTACCAAGGCACTACATTCTTGCAAGATGGCTGAGGGTGCTCAGCTTAAGGCTCATGTCTCTAAAAAATGAAAGGCTATATCAGCACCTCGATAGGTTCGATTTATCGAAAGCCAAGAGTTGGCTAATGATTTGATCCCGACCTACTTCCTTATAGTTACGGCCAATTTGTCATGAACTATAACATGAATGAAATGACAACTCTATCTCCGAGCCGCACACGATGCTTAAACCGCCGAGCGTAATATTAAATCCAAGCCCGACCTACGCTCATGGTTCAAAACGGAAAGGGCTTCAAGAACAAGTGGCAAGGGCAAGGGCAAGGGGCAAGGGCAAGGGCAAAGGAAAGTCCAATGCTTAACCCAAACAAAGTGTAAGCTAATCGAAGATACATCGCCAACCCTATCCAATATCTCAAATGGCCCTATATATCTCTGTCGCCTTTCTTCCCGAATCTCATCACTCCCTTCATAGAGATATTTTAAGGAAAACGTGATCACCTACACCAAACCCGTACATCCCGCTTCCTGACAAGATAACTCTTTTGTCGACCAAAGTCGTCCCTCATTCTCTCCCGAATAATGTGTACTTTCGTAAGCTTCTCCGATCAACTCGACCTTCCAATTCTCTATCACCTACCTCCATCCAACAAGAAAGTGACCTACATTTCCGTCAATAGAGTGCCTCATATGGAGCCATTCCAATCATAGAATGGTAGCTGTTATTATAAGAAAACTCTACCAAAGGCAAATATTTTTCCCAACTACCTCCGAAATCCATAACACACATCCGGAGCATATCCTCAAGAGTCCGGATCGGGTCCGTCTGACCGCCATACGTCCGATACGGAAGGTCGCATCGAATCTAGTTTGCACCCAGGCTTCCCGGCTTCGCCAAAACCTCGAGGTGAACCGCGACCTCCGTCAAATACTATGGACATCGGGCACTGCAAAGGCTACTATACTTCCAGATACATCCGTGCATACCGCTGCCGCCGTATAAGTGGTCTTAACAACTAAGAATAGCTGATTTCATCAACTGGTCAACTATAACCCGCATCGAATCACGCCTCTTCGAGTCTTCGTAACCCAACCACGGTCCATAAGAATTCTCTCCCATTTCCATTCGTAACGGCAACTCCCGCAGGCACCCGCGGGTCTCTCGTGCCTCGACTCACTTGTCAGCATGTCAAACATGATGCCACATACCGCGCCATCCTTTTTCATCCTATTCCACCAATACATACCTTTAACATCCCGTACTGGCCTCGTGACTCCCCGGATGAACACTATAAGGTGCATTACGCTTCCCCAGAGAACTTTCTGTCTCAACCCATCTACATCAAAGTAATACGCCTATTTCCTCATCTCAAAGACGCCATCCCTACTCAACCGATGTCCTGGTTCCGACCAGATTGCCTCCTCAATTTAATAAAGGAAGGATCCTCATCTCGTCAGCCTGATCTCATCAATCAATAAGTGGCCTCACCTGAACTGCTCATCCAATCCTCGACTCGAACTTTAAATCAGATCCCATATTAAAATGCATCCCTCTCAACTCCTTCACTATACTCCTCTTATGTACCGAAATACGTATAGATCGCTCTACGGACTTCGCTAAAGCATCGCCACTACATTAGCCTTCCCAGATGATATAAAATCGCAATCATAGTCTTCGCAACTCTACCCATCTCTCTACCCGAGATTCAAATCTCTCACGAATGTATCGAAGGCTTTTGTGATCCGTGTAAATCTCTACACTTCACCATATAAGTAGTGCCTCCATATCTTCAAAAATCACTCGCCATCTCCGTGCCTTCGTGTGGATAATTCAACTCATGTCTCCTCAATTGTCTGGATGCATATGTTATTACCTTCCCATTCCGCATTAAACACAACCTAATCCTACTCCGAGGCATCACAATATTAATCGCCATACCTCCTTGATCTCAGGTAATGCTAACACCGGAGCAAGAGTTACAATCCTTAAGTTTATGGAAACTTGCTCACAGTGTCATCCCACTCAAATTTTGCATTTGGCTCGATCACCGCGGTCGCTGGAGCAGAGACTGAAAAATCTTCACAAATCTCCCGTGAATATCAAGCCATGACCTTAAAACTACGTATCTCTACCATCAGGAGTTCCAGCCGCTAGACACTCGCTTTTACCTCGGATCCACCCGAACACCCTCCTCGTTTATCACATGCCCCAAGAAACTCTACACTGCTTCTCAAACTCACATTTAGACAAAGCCAGATACACTTGATGTGTGTTCTAAGGGTCCGCAGCATAACTCGAGGTGTTCCCCATGTTCCACATGACTTTTCGAATAAATCAGGATATCATCTATAAACACCACCACAAATTTATCCAGATAGGGTTTGAAAACCCGGTTCATCAAATCCATAAACGCGGCTGGTGCGTTAGTCAACCCAAACGGTAATACCAGGAACTCATAATGACCATACCGAGTCCTGAATGCAGTCTTGGGTATATCTTCCCTCCTTATCTTCAACTGATGGTAACCAGACCGAAGGTCAATCTTTGAAAAATGACTGGCCCCCTGTAACTGGTCAAACAAATCATCTATTCTGGGAAGTGGATACCTATTCTTGATTGTTACCTTATTCAACTGTTTGTAATCAATGCACATCCTCATAGTCCCATCTTTTTCTTCACAAATAACAATTTGGCACCCTCTACTGAACTCCGCTGTCTAATAAAACCCTTTATCCAGCAATTCTTAAATCGCTCTTTCAATCCTTCAATTCAAAGGTGCCATACTGCATGGTGCAATATATAGGATTCAGACTGTAACAAGTCAATATTAAACCCAATTTCCTCGTCCGTGCTAACTTTAAATCATCGTGAAAGATCCGAAAGTAATCCTCACAAATGTATATCTCCCAAATCAAGAGAGGGAATTCTAAGATCTCTCACATGAGCTAAATAATTCGGCAACCCTTCTTAAGTAACCTCCGGAGGCTATACCGAAATCATGTACTGTGGCTTCCATTATAATCTCCCGAAAACAAACTCGTATTCTCCCAATGGTTCTAATCGCTTATCTTCTTTCTATAACAATCCATGGTCAGATAGTTATCGACAACCATTCCATACCTAAGATAACATCAAACTCCAAAGATAGGCAATTCAATCAAATCAAGATATAATCGCTATCCCCTATCTTTATCTCACATGATCTCGTACATATAGTTCACCTCAACTATTTCTACAGCGGTGTGCTAATAGCTATGATTTTCCATTATCATTTTACCCTTGTTCAATTTCTTAGCATAAGATGGGGATACAAATGAGTGAGTGGCTCCCAGATCATAGATCTCCCTTCGCCCTTGGCGAGGTGGTCCACGCCTGGTATCGCTTGTTGTCTTCTCGTGGCATTCCTCGACAACCAAGAAAACAAATGATACTTAGATTCACACATATCAAGAGTACTTAAACTTTTCATCTACAGGATACACGTAAATCAACTATACTATGATGACATACAAAAGACAATTTGAATCCTATGTGCCCCATGGTGTCACATTTTATCATTTACCCAAATAACATCCCCAAAGCCCTTTTAAACCCGGGCTCGATACCACCCTTGCGGACATCCCACTTTATAGCCCGTGACTGGGCCGCTAGTGGAATGGGGTAGGCTTAAGGCCACCAAAACCTCGTAGCAAGCCTAACTGCATAATTTCTACCGAAAATCTCTAAGACCTATTCGCTTCTATAACAAATGACGATCCCGTTATCTCGCAATATCAATCTAAAATCTACTAATAATTAACTCAAAATCTCATATCATGATATTATCTCAAATAACATTACAAATAGACCTCCGTGGTCATCCACTAACAAAAACGACCTCAACGGTTTCATCAAAAATATCAATAAGGTTTCATCAAAAGCAAAATTTATCCAACTCAACTATTCAAAATTTATCGATTGAACCAAATAATTAACCCAATAACTAAGCATCTACCATGGAGCCTCTAGGAAACTTAGACTCTCATTCACCAAATAAACAAAATAATAATCCATTACATGTTTCCAAATAGAATCCAAGTGGTCAAGAAATGCCCGGATTCTCCTTCTGTCTACCCCGAAAAGGAGGAAATCAACTGGGTGAGATAACTCAGAGTAAAAAATATATCACCATACTCGCGAGGCCAGTACTCAAGGCCACTCACAAGGATGGTTATACTAATCAATCAATCACCGTACATAGGTTATGCAACAAATAGCTAAGAATATGAACAAATAATATCAAAAGAGATTAAAGTTTGAAACACGTAAATATAGGTTTACCATTCAGAACTGCATTCCTTACCTTTATAATCGAACTTACATTCTTAACCAAAGATCCGTAGAACTGCCGTGGTTCTACGCCTAGAGTTGTACCACCTCTCTAGGAAGGCATTGGCTTTGCCCGCACCAGAGGGTACCATGTGCACATAGCCTGATGACCTCCCCATCAGTTAGGCTTTCTGTGATTCATACCATCAAATGACATTAACGATTTACAAGTTATAACTGACTGTACTCAGCATGCAATAAGTGATAACACCAAATACAATAAGAGTTAGTTGACCGTGCTCAGTATGAATATTCATCAAGACACGTGACTTGTGGCATATGACAAATTCAATTCAATGAATGCTCAAGAATAAGGGTCTTAATCATAGTCAATTACTACGATCAAGTCAAACAATGAAAACACCGCTATACATTTCGAAGGTGCAAGTACGATGATATAAATTTAGTCACCTCCCTATTAGTCCGTGCTCGCCCAGGCTATTCACCCCGAACGCGGTGAGCCTTCCCCCAACTTCGCTTGCTGGCGTACCAATATTCATGCAAGAAAAGAAATATAAAGATAACGTCAAAAATCATAACGAGTCATACTGTTATTCACCACCACCAAAGTCGCTTAATTCGCTTTCTATTTAATCGCCTAACTTGAGCTTTTTAAATAAATTTTTTTTTAAAACTTCTTTGTTTTCCTTACCTTCAACATTCTGCCTTTTTAACATCTTAAATACCAGAAATTATAATTTTAATATTCAATTTCACAACTAATTTCTTATATCTAATGTTTAATCAATAAACTCGTTTTTTTTCGCATTGCGCATCAATAGTATTTGCCTATATCTTTCTCACCAAGTTTAAAAGACTTAAACCGTGGAAAATTTTTTACTAACATCCATATCTTTCCAATAACATGCCAATTGGCCCTAAAATTCGTCCATTAGGTCCTCCTATGATTCTGTCCAAATCGACTTCAAAAAGAAATCTACATTCAATCGATTCAACTCCTTAATTCCACTAATTACCACCTCAATTTCATTCTAAAATACATTTTCCCAAATTTTAAACATACCAGACTTAATTCATACCTCTTAGGTCACATTTTATAGATTCAAATGCAATTGCAACCTAGCATACACATTAGGAACAATTAATTCATTCCAAAACAGCCCTAATTGACCATCCAAACAACAACTGCTTATCAATTCAGCCCCTTTCCTCCACATGCACTATGCAAAACCAAAATTAAAACTATGGCGCTTTAATATACCTTCATAAGTCTCCCACCATGAAAATCACAGGTTGATTCAAAGGGAATTGGCTGCAACAAAATTTTCTTCCTTCCCCTAGCCGGCTACGAACGGAGAACCTAGGGTTTCAATTTTTTTTTTCTTTGTTTTCTCTCGCTCGATTTTATAGAGGGCCTAATATTTTTAAAAATTAATTTATTGCACTTAAGTCCCTGCGGTTTTTCTTGAATTTTTAAGGCCCCGGGAATTATTAAAAATGTCTCAGCCCTCGTCAACAAACCATTCGACTTTTCCCCCTACTCGATTCACTTGTCACATATTTTTATTTTTATTTTTATATTCATGTATTTTTTAATTTTATTTTTATATCATATATTTGGACCTTTATTTGGCTTTCATAAAAATTCCCATAATTTATTTATCTTATCGGGTATTTTTAAAATTCTATTTTAGTCAACTCGTCGTAATTTGACCTTACTGGTATATTTTCCTAAAATTCCATTTAATTGGAGAAATACCTTAAAAATTATTATAAATTCATGATGGACCTTAAAACACCTAAAAATTAAATTCCATGAAAAAAATCATTTAAAAAAAAATGTCTGGGGGGTGTTACAAAGACTTAGGCGAGCTTTATATCCTAGTGATAAAGATCTACAGAGATGCATCTAAGAGCTTCATCGGGTCTAAGTCAAAGTGCTTACATAGACAAAGTACTGGAACGGTTCAGTATGCAAGATTCCAAGAGAGGATACTTGCCCATGTCTCATGGTATTACCTAGCAACCAAAGTCCCAACACTAAAGATGAGCGAGAGCTTACGAGTAAGATCTCCATGCGCCCCAAAGAATAGACTTATCATGTGATGTCACAGGTTTCCGTAAAACTAGACTGTATGTATCTTATGCTTTAAGCATAATCGAGTAGATACCGCCGATCCCTGAGAGTCACCGATGTACCGCCAAGAACATTCTTAAGTATCCGAGTAGCTGGGTCTAAAGATATGTTCTCGTGTACGCGATCGAAAATGATCTGTTGTAAATGGTTACACGTGATGTCGTGGTTTTGTTTAAATGGTGGTGCGCTTAGCTAGAAAAGTTCGGTAAAGAAAGGCATCAAGATCGATTCTACAATCGGTTGAATACATAGCAAAGATCCGATGCAGCAAAGGAAGCGCTTGGATCAAGAAGTTCATTACCGACCTTGAAGTGGTTCCTAGCATTACAAACTCGCTGATGTTTATCAGACAATACCGGTGCTATTGCATACAAAGGAACCTAGATCACATCAGCGATCCAAACACATTCTTAGGCATTATCATTTCATTCGAGAAATCATTAAGAGAGGTGACGCAGATATGCGTAGTTCCAAATAAAATGATAATGTTACATCCACTGACTAAGCCTCTACCACAAGCAAAGCATGATCGTCATGCTAGGTTAATAGGTATTAGATATATTGATGAATGGGCCTACGCAAGTTGGAGATTGTTAGTAATAGTGCTCTAGGCCTATTGTATGGACATGGTATTTTGACTATTTATGAGAATTAATTATTATGATGATTTGCATGTTTATTATATATAATGTCCTCGAATAATATTATTAATTATTCTAAATGTCCCTAATCTGCTATTGTTATGGGAATAACAATGAATTAAGATTTGTATAAAGTTTGATTCATATTCATGGGATGAATATGTGTATGAGATACAAATCAAATTTATATCTATTTGTTGAGAACAAATATCGACGTAATTGTCTCGAGATTAATACATGGATCAAAGTCATAAGTTAATCTATGGGCTAGTTGTGTCATTAAACTTTGACCTGAGATCGCTATAGTTCTCAAACATAAGGAATATCGTTTTGATATAATCAAACGTTGTCTTTAATCTAGATGACTATAAAGGTTATACTTGAACATAATAAGAATTAAGGAGCGTAGATATGGAGCGATTGAAAGTCGAATTCATTCCTCTTATTATAAGAGACATCTCGGGTCCCCACAATTGAGACTCGAGAAATGCATCATTGCGGCTCAAATGAATTGATGGAGATCAATGTTATTTGTTTAGTCGCCTAATCGGGTTTCGAGGAATCAAGATAGAACGATATAGGTCGACTTTGTCCATGCCTTATATTCTATCAAGATATCAGCGAGACAAAAGGATTGCGCGTCATTAGCTATATTAAGGTTGTCTCGATCATGAGTTTTTCATTTAACTCGGGTAGTCATAATGTCTTGCTAGGAGGCCACTTATGACTTGTAGGATCAAATGTGATTTAGCCTACCGCCAATGTTAATCGAACCCATGTGTGGTCGACATTAAGAACGACAATAATCTACTTATGGTTTTTCATCAGAGTAATTTAAAATGATGAGATTATTTTAAATTACAAATAACAATTAGTTGTTATTTAAATTAGAACTCACCTCGATAAGTCAAAACCCAAGGGACTCAAACCATAAATCAACCCGTCATGTACCCTCTATCGGATAAGGAAATAATCAGAAGTGGTTTTTTTTTTTTTTTGATGTGAATTTAAATTGCTTATTATTTAAAGAGTTTTAAATATATAATAATATAAAATTCGTTTTTAACTTAAACCCTAGCAAACTTATATATATATATATATATATATATATATATATATATGTGTGTGTGTGTGTGTGTGTGTGTGTGTGTGTGTGTGTGTGTGTGTGTGTGAGATATATATATTTTGTAGTAGTCGTTTCTTTAACAAGAAACAACCAAAACAAGTAGAGAAAGAAAAGAAAAACCTTAATTTCGTTTTGAGAAGATGAACCTGAACTAGCATTCAACAAGACCGTTCATTATTTGTTCGTGTGTGGATACTTGTAGAGGGTGGTCGATTTTCCGAAAGGCATCACCTTTGAAGATCCGAATAAACCGAATAAACCAAGACGCATACTTTGAAGGCTTGACGAATCGATACTCCACAAGAGGTAAAGCTCTGCTACCCTTCTTTCTGCTTTTTTATGAAACGATGTGATCCGGTGGGTTATGATAAAATTTTAAATTCCATCATGCATTTATGTTCCAATCATATTGATGTTCTCGGCTTCAACCCAACAAGAAGTCATCCATACGTATCGTTTGCTTAGCCTCTTCCACCAAATCGTAAAACATAGACATCATACACTACAAAGGTGGTAAGAGCATTACATAATCCAAAAGGCATCCTTCTAAAGCAAAGGTACCATAAGGACATGTAAATGTAGTTTTCGATCCTTCTAAGGTTATAGAAATCAAGCTATACCTTAATATCCATAAAGAAAATGTTGATGGGAGGTCCTCCTGTCGTCCCAAAGATTTGGTCACGAGCGGAGGATAATGATCATGGAAACCCGAGAAAAGCATATTTTTCCGAAAATGAGCTGACCTGCACTTGCCGAGACGGGTACGTATAAAACCCTACATTTTTCTCTAGACCCTGATGGCGAAACGGATCACTAGAATCATCTCACAAATCTAGTTGAACTAAACAAATCAAGCACACCCGAGACAATTAATTTTTCACGCATTTTCGAGACGTAATCCGCCAACTTACGGGTGCCATGTGGCACTTGCACGGGAGACACTCGGGCACATGGTACAAGCGTCATGCCCTTAGATCGCATGAGTCGGGTGGGAGGCCAATGTCAAGCCACCCCATACTTCTGAGCATGAAAAGTGGTTGAAATTGTGGCATGGAGAACACTTATTCTTGAGTTGACCAAGTGTCAAACAAATTGGTGTTAAGTGTGCTCCACCTAGGTCAAACCAACTTGGTGGTTTGAGGAGGGATTCCAAACAATTCGTAGACAATAGGAGAAGAAAGAAAAGAGAGAAAGAAAGAAAGAAAAGAATGGAAGGAAGGAAGGAAGGAAGAGGAGGAGGAGGAAAAGCCACAAAACACCTCCATTTTTGCAAGGTTGAAGGATCAAGGACTTGATCCCACACACTACAAGAGGTATGGTACACCTATTTAGTTGTACTGCCTCTTGGGGCCATGAAAATGGCATTGGTTGAGGATTTTGTTGTGACCTAAATGGAGAGACTTACGTGTATAGGGTAAATGTTATAGGGGAGATGTTGCCCGAGTTTTCTTTGCCGACCCCTTGACAATGTTTTGGCCATAATTTGGCCATCACATATCATAATTGAGTGATTCAAGTTGTTGGATAAACTAGACTTAAAGGAGAACATATCCCCTTGAAATAGGTCTATATAATTTCGCACTGCTTTTGACTCATAAATGCACTCAAAGTGGAGCTAGGTTCAGGCAGTTTTCTGGTTCTATGTTGAGATCCTAGGACTGTGTTTTGGCCATAACTTGGCCATCACACATTAGAATTTAATGATTCTAGTTTCTGGGTTAACTAGACTTAGAGGGGAACATATCTTCTTGAAATAGGTCTGTCCAAATTCCGACTCCTTTGGACTCAAAAAATTCATTCAAATGGAGATCATGTTCATGCGATTCCCGGTCTTGTTTAGCGAGTTAAACATGTTTCCAAAGCACATTTTTCCTTCAACACAGATCGGTTTGATTCATGGATTTGGTGAATTATGGGTCCAATCTCTAGACCCGGGTTATGATAGAATGAGCTTAAATTTAAAGCCATTGTGGTGTTGAGATTAAAGGTCACCTCTTGGTTAAGAGATGACACCATTGTTTTTAGTATTGTGTTCCAAAGTATTTGGATTGTATTGGTTTGAGCTTGAACACCGGCCATGTGCCCAGCATGTTACGGGTTGTGTGGCGGAGTGTATGTCTCGACACGAGACATGAGCCTTGACATTTACTTGTCTAAGTGATGTTAAAATTATGGAATCATGCTCACATGATGTATTGAATTGAATGTGGAATATTAATATGATTGCATGTATATTGATATTAGGCTGAATATATGAAGCTAGTGTATGCATTAGACATGAGGTTCATAGCATACATATAATGTACAATGTAAAATGTCCATCATGAGGGTCCTGCCCATTGGGCATGAGTTTGATGCGGTGCCTGATTGCATTCTGACCAGTGTGCAATGGCTCTTGCATTACATGGGTGTGTGTACATGATCTGGGTTGGCCTTGCATTTGGTCTTTGGCAGATTGTGTGGGCTAGAGAATAGGGCCCAGGAGTCAAATTGAGTCCTACGGTGTTAAATGAAAATGGAAAATGAAATGTGTCGGACATAGCAAGTAGGGGATGAACCATCCCCCCTCGAGGTGAAAACTGAAAACACAGTTTAGGCTTGTATCCGGTGAAAGCTTAGAAAAAATGTCGGAGGGTGTAAGAGACCCTAGTGGGTGAGACCGGAAGTTATTTGCCCAAAGACACAACAAGGACGAGTAAATAAATATCCACATAGACTACGGGTTGTGTGATGTGAGTCGGGGCGACTTCGGTGTTGATTCTCCCATTGGCACTTGCATTGGGTGGTGGGTGATGGTTGACCCAGATACATGGGAACATATGAAGTGTCATCTCATACACTGGCATATAGTTTTCCCATGATGGAAAGCATGTCTAAATGGATTATGTTGTTTGTGTGACTGTGGCACGATCATTTGCATATGCACCTAGGTAGGGAGTAGCGGTAGGTTTGTCTCTGAGCGCGCTGCCCAAATCCATCGAGGAACCCCCTTACCCCAGGAATTATTAGTCCTGTGCGGATAGATGGCGGCTATAGAATATGAGTTGAAAGGGTCGGGTTGTGACACTGATCATGTTTTTGTATATGCATGAGGTATTTACTCTTAATGCGCCTCACATTTTGTTTATTAGAACAACATTTGGTTCTAATGCACGTATTTATACCTGATGAGCTTAAAAGTCATCATTTTGGTCCATTTTCACGATTGATTTCTAATAAAAGCTGGTTATGTGTAGAAATGTTAAATAATACTATTGCTATGCGGAGTAGGAAATTCAGAAGAGGATATTGCGTTAAAGGAGTAGAAATGTGAACGGGAATGACCGATTGGGCTGAATGATGTTACAACGGGAGAAATACTTCAGGAAGAAAGGTTTGTTGTAGCAGCCTAGACAGTGAAGAATCACATCAGATCGCAAACCACAAAACTCGAATTAGCGACATAAGAGTGTGAAGGCAAAGAAGCGAGTCGCAACGAAACTCAAGTCGGGCAACCATAAATTAATAAGAACAAGATATGATAGCCATGACACAATTTAAGTCGCGGCGGTGAAACGAAGCAGTGAACCATGGAGGTCATGACGCGCAGAATAGAAATTCGCTCTGAAGATTTTCAAGAGGCCCGAACATAAAGTCGCTGACGTAAGTGATGGTGCGACCCACCGGTTACAAAGGAATTCGGCGTCATTCGGTGAATTGTGACATCGATTCTGAAAGAAGCCCAAAGATTCGCGGCGTGTTCGATTAGTCGCACGACGTAGTTACAAGGAAAGAAGGTCGCGACATCATTTAGCGGTCGCGACATCAGATCTAAGGGATGCTAATGCAAGTCGCAACCAAATAAAAGCGCGGCGTAGGCGGGACAATGAGAGTCGCGACCGAAGAGATCGAGGTCCGACATTAACAACGAATGGGCCGGTTAATCACATGAAATCCGCAAGGAGGTGCATCAGTTAGGGCCCAACTTGAACCCTAAATCTGTATTTGCCTTTCTTGAAGGAAACTGACTCGACTCAAAAAAGAGAGATCTACGGGTGGCGAGGCTCTTGTATTTTAATTTTCTTTTCTTTTCTTTTGGATTTTATTTTAGATTAGTTTGTTATTTCTTTCAAATTTGGATCTACGGACTTTAGATTTGTTAGAAGTGAAAATTTGAATCACGAGAATTCTATTTCTTTCAAATTACTTGCTAGTTATGCGAATTCGGACAAATTTTGGAAATTCAGTTTCAGTTTCCGATTTGGTTTCTTGTTCCAATGACCATTGTAGGGTGTAATCTAGTGATTTAGAAACCCGGCTTCCATTGAATAGACTGTTGCTTCAATTATCTTTCTGAGAGGATTTCTTCAGAGTATTGAACTATCGATTAGTAAATCTACTTGCTGGTTTGGGTGATACGTAATTGATCCCATTGTAAGCGTTTATACCCATAATGGATTGTCTCATTGCTCACGATTCCAGGAGGCCTGTTAACCTGAAGGCAATCCTGGAGAGGGAGAGGAAGGAGGGATGGGCAATTCCCGAAGGTATATGAATCGACAATGGTGATCTAATGAGCTCTATAATTCATCGATAATCCCTCTTCTCACTTGAAGTCGAATGAGTTGAATCCACTTATCCATTTAAACAAGTAGAGGTCACCTCGTTCGAATAGTAAGTCGATCCCGTGTTAGTAAGGATCTAATTAAGGAAATGATGAAGCTGTTCCAATTTTGAGAAGAGAAACCGGAGTCAAGTAGTAAGCCCATTACTATGCACGTACCAGAACTAGTTTAATTACGTTACAGGTATGAAGTATTGAGAAAAGAAAAATATCCGAGAACGAGGCGGCCAGTTAAAGTAGTTTATAATTTTACGTCTTGAAAGAAAGCAGTGAAGTTTAGATGATGAGCGATTAGGGTATGGAGATCCATTGCACTATCTTATTTCTTGGACGGAGTTTAAATGCGCTGGTTCATGAAGCAAAGTTTCGGTCACGGGTGCACGAAGGAATTAATGTTCACAATAGCAGTCTTTTCAATGTTCCCTTTAAAAGATAATTGTTCAGTCTGAATTTGTTATTTTTGAATTTTTAGTTTTAATTCATTTTGTTAATAATTCACATATCTTAGGCTTATTTTACATTTCAAGGTTTGTAAAACTTATTCCAATTACCTATCTGAGTCCAAATAGTATAGAGTTTGAGTAGTTAGAAATTTAGTTGATTGAGAATTCTTGAGATCTACGTGGGATCGATATACGGACTTAAATCGATTTACTACTTGTTCGACTGTACACTTACGGCATCTTGGATCAAAACTAGAAGAAAATTATTTATTCTTAAGAAAACCGCTTTAATCGATTACTTATAATAGATGAGAACTAACAAAACCAGTTTCATGACCATTTATTCTTTTGGGGATTAGATAATAGTTCTTGGGTGATAATGTCCTGTAATTGTATAGGTGTTTGGTCCATCAGAAAGAATTGAACAATACCATATGTGTAAGTGAGATGCTATAAGTTATTTTGTATACGGACTGTATGAAGTTATTTTGTGTATTTATAGACAAATATGCGGGGATGAGTTTTCATTATCGAGACATGTGAGTGATATCGGGATACTCGATTTCCATAGACTTCCATAGGTTGACAGGTTATCGATGAGACCCTCGAGTTTTGAGACTCCTGTTGATCCTTTCTAGTAGCGATTGTTTAGTTTTACGCCAATCTATACACACTCTCCATCTTTGTCCACGGTTCTTGCCAAGAATCAATTCATTCTTCTCATTTCGATCCTGATGAATCCTCCCTTCTTTGGAGTCCACATGATGGGCTTACCAAAATTTTGAGATTGCATATATGAAGCCTGCATTTAGCCATTTCAGAACTTCTCTTCTAACTACTTCTTTTATTACTGGATTCATCCTTCTCTGATGTTCTATAGAGGTTTTAGCATTCTCCTCTACCAGGATCTTGTGCATATAAATAGAAGGGCTGATTCCTTTCAAATCTTCTATGGACCAAGCTATGGCTTTCTTATATTTTCTGAGAACCTCCAGCAGTTTTTGTTCTTCAAGCTCAGTCAGTCTAGCTGCAATGATGACTGGTTTTCCTTTTTCTGTTTGCAAGAAAGCATACTTCAAATGCACAGGTAATTCTTTTAGAATTAAATCCTCTGAACTTTTGTTTACTTCAACATCTTCCTTTTCATAAATCGGATTTTTCAGATATTTTCTTCATCACCGAGTATCGACTCTTTCAATTTAACATTGAGTCTAGGAAAGTCAACTCAAGACATGCTAGATATTAAAATTCATCTCATTCTTATTCATTGAACTCTAAAAAATACAATCATTAATCAGTTCAGAACTGATGGGAATTTTTGTTTCTACAATTCACAATCAGCATTACTTAGTTCAGACTGTTTCAAACTGTGATTTAGATTGAAATGCACGGCCTCATCTCCAACCTTGAGAGTTAATTCTGTAACTCCCTGTCCCGGGAGGGTGTATGGTACGTGTAACCGTAAGGTCACATATGTGCACCAAGGGTTTCCTTAATTAGTTGAGAGCCATAGTAGTATTTTTTAAAGTTGTTTTTAAGGATGAAATTGTAAAGTTTTCAAAGAATTGTGGCACTTTTTCAATTAATGAAAGTGGAGGGGTGAAAATACAAATCATGGAAACTTTAATTAGTTAAAGTTTGTCATTTTCTCGAGACTTGCAATTAAAAGCAAAACCAACCCATTCGGGGGAAGAATGTCGTGAGCTTCACTAGTAGAGGAAGGGGTGATGATTTCTTTAGCTTTTTCTTTAGTTTTTGCAAGGGTTTTGGTCCTGAATGTGGTGATACAGGCATCAATTACAAGAGTTACTTTATTGGGGCAAGAATCACAAAGTGGAAACCATGTTTGTAATTTCACCATGAAAACTTGGTTATTTTTCAAAGTTAATGCATAGGTTTTGGTTCCTTGCATGTTATTATCTTGCTTGATTGTGGTTGATTTCATGGTTTGGGCATGATTTGTAAGTGAATATCTAAGTTAGGGTTTAAGGAACATAGATGCCCCACCATGTGTTTGATTTATGGCCTAAGTGAAATCTTTAGCTTAAAAGTTAAGTGGTCAGTTTCAAATGTTGTTGTAAGGCAAGCACTGTAAATTTTAATACGATTGGTTTGAATTCTAACTTTGCCAAGTTGAAGGGCATTTTGAGGTTTTCCCTTTAGAGCTATTTGTGCATGGATTTAAGGTCCTAAGTGCTTAGATTTGATGCCGGAATCGATAGGAATTGAAGTGGTTAACAAAGAGTTACCACATTTTCATCCCAATTTTACTAGTAAGCATGTTTTTGGCCGTAGGAGTAAAATGGTCATTTCTTTTCTGGATTTTTATTTAAAAGTCTAAGTTTAGGACCTCAAGAGAGTGTTTTGTGGCGACCGTTGAATTTATTACGCATCGTAGCGTAAATTTGCAAAATTTCAGCCTTCTCGCCGAATGGTATTTTGTGGAAGAGTGTTAGTGATATGCTCTAGCCCAAAGGGCATATACATTCGTCATTATATGTTTATATACATGAGGCATTTATCATTTTATCTTTGTTATTTAAATTGTGGTTTAACTTTGATAAAATTAGATCCTCGAATAGTCAGTTCGCTTTATGTCATCAAGGTGACTTGATAGTAAAAACCTTAAGGCATAAGAACACTATTCTTAAATAGTCCACGCTTGATCATTATTGTGGGAATAATAATGAAGCAAGACTATTATGTTTTCCGAGAAAAGACCACGCTTTGTCGGGTCATGAACATAAGATGTTACTCTCGTAACATAAATACATGTCAAGTTCATGTTATCGATCGACTCGCACAGAAATAATTAAGCATGGATTATGTCATCAATTCACAAGAGTGGTATTTGAGTCCTTCGAATCTGAATCACCATGGACTCCTACATGAGGAACTTCGTGTCTTGACGTAGCTCAATAACGTCTTTAACAGGATGGTAATACAAGCTATGGTTGGGCATGCAGTAAATCATGTGGAGGAATGTGAGGATAGTGAAGAATCGTCCACTCTTAATCGAAAGTGATGTCTATCGACTCCTCGATAAGTGAGACTGAGAAATGCATGGCCGTGCTCGAATGAGATTGATAGGAGTTATCAATATCATTTGTTTAGTCAGTCTACTTGAGAATCAAGAAACAATTAAGTTGTATAAAGATGACTTCGTCCATGCTTTGTGTTTAATTGAGACATCATGTGACAAAGGACTAATATCATACTATGGTAAGGTTTTTTGAGTCATCGAATTCACTTGATTTGGGTAGTAATAATGTCTTGCTAGAGACCAATTATAACTTATGGGCTTAGAATATGATTTGGGGCTCCGTCATTAACATTGAGGAACCATAGGCTACACGTAAAGAATGAAAGCTATAATGGATGTTAAAGGCTCTTTTTAGGTCCATAATTAAGCCCAAGCCCAAACCTAAGGCCAAGCCCATTAATAGTTAATGGAATTTGGTTTCAATTGCTTAATAAAAGGGTTTGGGAGGCTTGATATAAATATGGGGTTTATCATCTAAAAGTGTGGTTCCTTTTGAAGTGGGCGATTTTGAGAGAAAATTCTTGTAGTTTTGAAGACACTAAGGTGTCTTCGCTTGGGACAAAGACCTATAATAAGTGCTAAAGCACATCCATCCCATCCATTAGTCGCTCGTGGAGGATACCTTTAGAGGGCGCTTTACCACCGTAGACTGCCTTGGCTCAAGTTGCCGATGAGCTTAAAAGTCATCTATTTTCAGTCCATTTTTCTGATTTATTTTATTCTAAAAAGGCTGAGATGGCTAGAATACGGAATATTTACCAAACTGGGCTGCAAGTACAGGAATTAGCAAAAGAAAGCAGAAATTGCAAGAAAGGAGCACATGACTCGAACAATACTGCTCCACTGGTCAAGGAAGTTGCGCAGGAGAGGCGCAAAAGGATCAAAAGATTGATAGTTCGTGGAAGCTTCTTTTTCAACAATCAAAATACATATTAAGGTCAGAACTACAAAGCTCCAAATAGCAATTGAAGCTGCGAATCAAAGACAAAACGAGCTGGGCGTGAAAGGAACTCCAAGTAAAGCAACAAGGAATTGATGAAGAAGAAAACATGATGTCGCGATAGAATTAAACTCAGTACAGTGGATAATGAGGTCGCTACACCAAAAAGAAGTCGCGACAGAAGAGAAATAATTGAATGAACATTTATGTCGCGACATCTGGATGCAATCGCAACACCAACACTGAATCAGAAGCAGTCGCGACATCAGCTTGCAAGGAAACTAAGGTCGACATCATCATCTAAAGAAAGAAGGTCGACATCATTCAAATGGTCGCTATTATCGGCCAGACTAAAAAGTTAAGGTCGCGACAAGATCAAGCTTATCGCGACATCAACTACACGTAAAGGAAGTCGCGAGCATCACTCAGCTGCTATGGCAACAGCTTATAAGAGGAAGGTCGCATAACACCGGGTTGTCGCGACATCAATTGCAAGACTTGAGGTCGCGACATCATTAAACGCCTTGACAACGTGGCTAGCGAAAGAGGTCATGGCTATCCGCCGCAAGGACCGTAAGGCTGCGACATCCGCTACAAAGACCAAGGTCGCGATTAACATCAGCCGTCGCGACATCAAATACAAAGAGGTGAGGTCGCTGACGCCAGCAGCGTCGTCGCGACATCGATTCAAAGAAAAGAGGTCGCCATTAAGAGTAAGTCGTCGCTGACATCGGGCCACCAAAGACATGTCGCGACTCAAACAAGGCTTCGCTTACAAAGATCGGTGACAATAGAAGTCGCTGATAATGAATTGATGTCGCGATATCAACAAACTAATCAACGTTAATCCAAAGTCCAAAAGAGGTGTGACAAATTAGGTCCAACTTAACCCTGAGAAATATGTAGTCATGTACAAAGGAACGCAAATTTCTCGTGAGACTTGAAAGAGAGATCTAAAGTTTAAGGCTCCTCAGATTTTAATTTTCTTTTCTTTTCTTTTTTTAATTTTTTTAGATTAGTTTGTATTTTTGTTTAATTTGGATTTGAACGTTAGTCAGAAGGTCAGAGCCGAATGCAAATTTATATTTCTTCAAATTACTGGTCTGTCGATTGAATTCCGCATTAAAATTTTGATTTCTCGAACACTGGGGCTTCCGATTTGCGCGGTTTTCTTGATCGCAAGCCAATGTATGGTGTGTATCCAAAGGATTTAGAAACCTACCCCATTGAAATGACGCTATTGTCGAAATTATCTTTCCCGCAGAATTTTATTCATTATCACGAACTCGCTTATAAATCGTACTTTCCGGGTTTTGCGTGTTTCCTCGAATCGATCCAATGTCGGGCTCTGTCTACAACGGTTGTTCCAAGCTCGACATTTCGTGAGGCCCTCCGAAAGGACACGTAGAAGGCGCACTCTGAGAGTGATGAACAATTTCCGAGGGTATGAGAACCCTCGATATCGATGATCTAATGTGCTCGTAATTAAATCGATACATCCTCTTCTCACTTGAAATGTAGAATGAGTTTAGTGAGTTATCAATTCTAAGACAGAGAGTTCGCCTCAATTTGAATTGTGAATTCAATCCCGTGTTAGCAACGATCTAATCAAGGAAAGAATGAGATGCTCTAATTTTGAGGAAGAGGAACCAGTATAGTGTAAACCCATGCAATGACTATACAAAGGAGCTACAATTCACAAATTCATGAGCATGGTATGAAGTATCGAGAAAGAAAAAATACCCGCACAAGGCTACCCAGATTAAAAGTAGTTATCAAGCCCACCTGTGATTCGGCAGAGAAACCAAGGGAAGGAGATGATGAACTAAGTGTGGTTTGGAGAGAGATCCAAACAGACTATCATATCTTCGACTAGTTTTAAAACTGCGGTTCAGAAGCAAAAATTCATCAAGGCTGTCGAGGAACTGGATTCTCTTCACAATAGCTTTATTTCAATGTTCTTTATAGATAACTGTTCAATCTAAATTTGTCATTTCATTATTTCAGTAGTCATTCATTTGTTATTCATTCATATTATTTTTTGGTTTTCATTATTTCAAGGCTTTCACAATTGATTCAAATTGTCTAGTATAGTCCAAATAGTATAGAGCTTGAGTAGTTGGGGTAGTTGATTGAAGTAAATTTCGAGATCTCCGGGATCGAGATTCGACTTAAATCCAATTTACTACTTGCGACCGTGTATCTGCGGGAAGATGATGGATCAAACCACTTAACACAATGATTTACTCTTAATAAAAATGTTCTTAATGAATACAATAGCTATAGAACACAAAATACAAGTTGTTGGCATTATTGTCAGATTAGACAATAGTCCTTTGGGTAATAGTGCGAGCAATTTGTATATGTCTTGATCCAACCAACAAAAGTTTTATGGCGCCGTTGTCGGATCACAAAAGAACTAGTAGATCATTCGCATCGAAATAAGGAAATACTTATTCGGGATATTTAAAAAGAAAGAACAAAATAGTTTTTCAAGCAAAGGGTTATTTTTAGCTACTAATCTTTAACAAGCCATCTTGAAAATTTTTGTCAGCTTGACTAATCCTATTAATATGAGTATGTTTTCAATTGTGGAAAACTTTAATGTATAGGAAATGTAATCGATCCGATTCCAAAGAGATAATCGAATTGTAAAGAACACTCGTAAGCTTGAGAAAACGAAAGTGGCGTAAAACTCACTGGCGGCGTATGAAAGGAAAGAATGCATCAAGGACAGAATAGCAGCCTATGCACTTCCAACTACTAATACAATGGAGGACTTTCGAGACCTATAATCTGTGATTATCATCAAGAATCGCATGTTCTACGCTTGATGCAAATAATTTTGAACCGTCAAGATCGACATAAATGGTTCAACAATAATGCATCGGTCATCCCATTAAGACTCCAAATGAGCACCGGGAAGGTTTCTCAGATGGCAAACACGGTAGTTGAATGGGGTGAGACCGGAGGTCATAAATTGCATTTTATTCCCATTTTCTCTAAGAGATACAAAGGTACCACATGGTATGAATCTTTACCATATGGTTCGTTGATACTGGAGGAGCTTCAGAGAAGCCTATTTAAGATTCTTCCCCATCACCACTCGCAGAGAAGGAGGAGATAATTGTGTTCCGTTATGAAGACGAGCCTTTATGTAGCATGGAGAGATTCAAAATGTTGGCCGAAAAGATGCCCATGCATGGAATAGGACTTGAAGACTCCTCGATGGACATAGGCGTATCATGCCTTGAATGATACATCTATAAGTATCATCGATGCTTCATGCTGTGGAGCATTCAAACGTAAGAGGCCAAGAGGCAAGAGATCTTACGAGGACTCGGCTAAATGCAAATATGAAAGCTCCACGTAGTTTTCAAGAGTAATTGGCAGAGGAAGAGGAGCTATGGAGCTGAGCAAGATGATGCCATGGAGGCTAAGTTAGATGCCATCATGCATAGAATGACAAGCAAGAGAAGAAGATGCACACCGCCTATGAAACAGAGCAAATGAGTAGGAACCATTGAGATGGCGCCGATGTATCCACTAAAGAACTGCTTTTATGATGTCGAGGAGGTTAAGTACTGGGAGCCAAGAAGTTATTACTCAAACCAAATCCTAACTCGCCAAAGACACCATCATCCAAAGATCGAGGAACTATGAAAAATTTTTCATATGGCGGATATAAGGCCCAAGGCATGACAACATCTTCAATGGTGGATAACAAGAACCACTAAGGCCCTCGCAAAGTTGTTAAGGAGGAAAATAGAAACGGTATCAAAGTCGAGGAGAGCTCAACCATTTGAAGATCAACGCCGCACTACCAAAATAACAAGAAGTCGTTTAACCTCCATGAACAAAGCTCTGCAGAATCGAACCCCAAACACCACCTCAACTTTCGAAGACCACAAATGCCTCTCAAGAACCTGACACAAATAGGCAATCGGTCTAACCCCGCAAACTGCATGAAAGATGCCTTCCCAAAGGACAAAGAAGAATCCTAAAGACTGTATGGCTGTGCAGTTAAGAAGTGGGAAAGACTCGAGAAGAAGAGTAGAAAAAGATGAAAGCAACAAGTGAGAGGGAAGGCCTGCATACGTCGAAACACTCGGAGAAGGAAAGAAAGAAGGAACAAATTGCCGTGAGAAGAAGGAAGCAAGAAGAAAACTCAACAGCTTTGCATGCAGCATCATTTGACAAGAGGTCGTTAAATCAAAGATAGAAGAATGCTTGCAAGGTTTTTGAAAACCTTTCAGAAGCCTGAGATCGCGTATGCCTTCACGTAAGTAAGGACTTTATGCCACTTTATGCAAAATTTTTGAAAGACATACTGAGCAAAAAGAGGAAGATTGTTGAAGAAGGAATTGTGAACTTGACTGCAACTTGCAGTGCTGTGATCAAGAGAGACTCTACCGGCATAAGATCCTGTGGAGCTTCAATGGCCCTCGCACCTACTGAGAGTTTGAGTTCGTAAAGCTCTCTGTGACCTGTGCTAGTATCAATTTAATGCCCTATCTCCTCGTTGCCAAGAAGTTAAGTCTGGGGGAGCTATTCCCACCACTGCTATTTCCAAATGGCGAGGAACCCCTGCAAACTCAAGGAATCATAGAAGATGTGCCTCGGTAAAGGTGGGAAAATTTATTTTCCAAATTTGACTTCACTCATAATCGGATATGGAAGAAGAATCACAAGTTCCTATGTTGTTGGGAAGGCCATTCCCGTAACCTGGAGCAAATTCTAATCGGGATATGTGCATGGGAATTTCTACTCGCAGTTGGAGAAGAGGCAGCCATTTCAATTTAACTTAAGTTCGAGGAATTTAGACATAGAAAGGGAAGATATCAAGTCAATAAGCATGTATGTGTCAACAATTTCGATTGTTACTATGATTGTAATTCCCAACTTTCAATCAATGAAGAAGAGATGAATTTCCCAGATTCGAAGGTTTTGATTCAGATTTTTGCACATCACTTATATTCCATCAAAAGTGACTTAGTCTCTGGAATAAAACAATAAAAAAGGAGACAAAATGAAGAAAAGGAATTTCATCAAGAAACCAGTGGAAAAGAGTTAGTTTTAAAAGAGTTACCAAGTCATTTTAAAGTATGTTTACCTGGACGCCAAAGAGTAAACCAAGAATGATTTCCTGACTCCAATGGGATGTCAAGAACAGAGGGTTGCTAGGAAATTTTAAGGAATCATCAGGAGTCTATAGCTTGGTCTATTGAAGACTGATGCTGGGGAAGAATTTAAAGTCAATGGACAAAGACTGAAGCACTATCAAAGTAGGGAGGAAAGAAAGGAAGAGCTACAACTGGTTCATTAAGAGAGAGAGAGAATCAGAATAGCAAGTCCAGATAAGGACTCAAAATCGAGTAAACCTGATGGGAGGCAAACCTATAGAGATTTCAGCTTGATTTTAGACTTTAATTTGTTTTTAGAATTCACTTGAGTTTGTTTTCTTTAGTTCTTATAATGATTAGTTAGTACCCGAGAAGTTAATTTTTGTTTAATGAAATCCTTCTGAAATAAATGTCAGCAGAGTGCTTATGAAGAATGGCCTGTGCAAGAAGTGGAACAAACTCCGCATAACTCCAAAGAACTTATAGAAGAGAACGACAAGAAAATGGGAGCATTCCTTTCCCTATAGAAATTCCGTGAAAACGGAACAGGAATACATGCTTGAATTTCGTGTGAATGATTTAATTCGAACGAGGAATTTGCACATCGAGCAACAGAAAAGTTGTATGTTCATTAAAATCGAGGCACTGCGTACTAGGGTCGCGACAAAAACTTATGTCGCGACAGAAGTTGATGTCGTGACTCAGTCAGTGCTGAAGGAAGAGCAAGAATGAGGTCGCGACCAAAAGGTATGTCGCGACAGAAATAGAGGTAATAATGTCATCAGATGCCTGATATCGCAGCTTCAGGATGACTTGTCCTCCCACACATGATTCATGTCGCGACATCAAGGAAAAGTTTGCCAGCTGGGCAACTTTTAATTCTGCCCTAAAGTTAATGACAGCAATTTATTCAACCTTTATGTTATGGTAACATTTATTCAAATCGGGGAATTAGATAATAATTAATGCAACAGACCAACTTATCGAATGAACCGATTGGTTTATAGTTTGTCATTTTCGAGGAGAATAATCAGAGGAGATTTAGAAAATCTTCAATATTCATTACTTCATTCTAAAAAATTTCATTGGAAATGATCAAGAGAACAAGAATTCGAGGAGTCTCATTTAATACATATATTGAAAAATTAAAAGAAGAATAAATAACCTCCGTCTTCGTAGAAGTTAAAATCACTATAAAAGGACGGGAAGACAAGGGAAGAATAAACAAAAAAAATGAGGAAGATGAAAAAAAAAAAGAAAAAAAAAGAGCTTCAAGGTTATGAACACAGAGTTTATGGAATGAATGGAGTCGGAAAACAAACCTATTCGATTCCTTATTCCATAGAACGATGTGTAATGAAGAGAATGGTTGATGGGAAAGGAATTGGAAGAAGGGTTAATTAGAACCCATCAACCAGAGAAGCTCCAAAGAAAAAGGGAGAGAAGGCCCCAATTTGTTGAACGGTAATTCTTATTAACTCCGACCACTAAGGAAGAGCTCAAGGTTTGTGGGCCAAACTCAGCTGTGAGTCAACTTTCAAAAAGATATATATAGGAATTTAGATCAAGAAATAAAGGGTTTTTCTTAACTTAGCTAATGGGCTTTTATTTGTAAGAAAAGGCAGATTGTACAATATCGAAATAATTTGATCTTTGAATAAAATTTCTGTTGATTGACAAATTGGTTGTTCATTAAATTTGAATTGTGTTTCTCAGTTATTCTATTTTATGTTTAGGAATTAAATAAATAATTATGTTCTTCCTAAAAGAAATGCACTTTGCATAGTCAAGGCATGAATAAAGAAATCAAATTAGGAGTACTTATTGATCTATTTAATCATTTTTAGTCATAAGAATTGAAAATTAGTTCTCGCTCGACAACAAAATATTCGTTAGCTAATGGGTAAACAAAGGAATAAGCATGGTAGTCTCAAGAAATAATACACATTGGTCAACAAAACTGTGAAACTTTGACAGAATTAGGAATATTCTCCTTGGGAATCTGTGGATTTAGAGTTCATAATCCTAGAAATTTGTTTGATTATTGATTGAGGCGAAATCCTAGGTAGAAACAACCAGAAATGATAGGCTATCCTCGCGCCAGCCTTCTAGCCACCATTATTTATATGCTTGCACTACACCTTAGCTCCTGGGGAATTTGAGCCAAAACAGTCCCTATCTTCAAAATGCAATTGAAATCCCAAGCCACCTTATAACTAATCATCTAGTAAAGAACCTCCGATTACCTAAAACTAAGAAGGAAGAAAGAAGAAATAAAGTCTGGGGAGTATTTTGGAGAACTAAGGAGAACATAGAAATGTGAAGAAGGACAGACTCCAAAGCAGAGGAAACAACATAAGAAAGCTTAAAGGAAGAAGTTTTGTCTTGTGGCCTAAACTCTCTCAACAATTAAGTTCTTAGGTTTCACACCCAGTACCCTAAATGCCAACTAGTATGGGAGCCACAACCCAAAGTTCGCTAAGAGTGTTAGAAAGCCTAAAAGATACTTAACATTAGACTTTTCCCGAAAAGTGGCAAGAAAGAGTTCCAACAATGAGAAATACAAATGAGAAATTGGAACAGTCAGCTTTTTAAAACACAAGAATTCAGCTGAAATAATTCCCAAAGATGAAGTTCGGGGAAATCAACTAGTTAAGTTAAAAGAAAATAAGGTAGCAATTAAGTAAGAAAGAAGAAAGAGTCTGGGTAATCTTAACTCAAAAATTCCATCTATCCTACTCATTACCCAAGCCTAACATTACTAAGCCTCGAAAGACCTCATTGATTCGAAGGCTGAATTTACTCTACACATGAGATCAATGAGAAAACAAGACAGTGGGATTTTGATAAATAATCCAAGAAAACCTCGTAAGATTAAATCAATTCAACATGAAGTTGCAAAGGATTGGGCACTCTGCACACACACAATGTAACAAGACTTGTTAAATAAACTCGTTTAAATACATTACTTATCAAGAAATTTTGTAATAGAAGTACACTATGCCTGCCTTGCATAAAAACCGAAATTTGAAATAATAGTAGATATCTCTTAATTCTTAATTAAGAGTGGAATTAGAAAATCGTAAAGACAAAACAAAAATGTCCTTTTGTTTGAGGACAAACAAATCTTTCTTTTCTTTGCTTCAGGGGGAGCTCACGAAGCTTAAAAGTCATCTATTTCGCCATTTTCTGATTATTTTATTCTAAAAGGCCTGATTATGTGTGAATATGGAAATATTTTTACCAATCTACTGCAAGTGTGCCAGGAATTCAAAAGAAAGGTAAATTGCGTAGAAAAGGAGTGTATTATGATCAACAAAGACTGGTCTAATTGGTCAAGGAAGTCAGTAGCAGAGAGGCTAAATAAGACAGTGGTGATTTGATGTCGTGGAAGCTTTTCAAAGAATCAAAATACATATTAAGGTTGCACTACAAAGCTCCAATCGCACTTCAAGCCGTAATCAAAGACAAAACGAGTCGGCGTGAAAGGAACTCCAAGTCAAGCAAACTGGGAATTGATGAAGAAGAAGAGATGATGTCTACACTGGTCTGTGAGGTCGCTGGTTGCAGACCAAACCCAAGATAAAGGATAATGAGGTCGCACCAAAAAGAAGTCAATGCATAGTAATATAAATAATTGAATGAACATTTACGCCGCGATATCCTGACGCAATCGCAAATAATTAACATCGAATCGGCGTCGCGACATCAGCTTGCAAGGAAACTAAGGTCGCTACATCATCATCTAAAGAAAGAAGGTCGCGATATCATTCAAATGGTCGCGATATCATTCAAAATGGTCATACATCGCTGCACTAAAAGAAGGTCGCGATAAGATCAAGCCGCCGCGACATCAACTATAAAAAGGAAGTCACATATCACTCAAATGTCGCGATACAACGCTTATAAGAAAAGAAGGTCGCGACAACATTTGGATGTCGCGACATCCATTGCGAAGACTTGAGGTCGCGACATCATTGGAATGTCACATAAATGTGGCTAGCGAAAAGAGGTCGCGATGATCCGCTGCAAGTGACTAAGGTCGCGACATCCGCCGCAAAGACCAAAGCAGCCACATCCGCTCGTAAAGACCAAGGTCGCGGATAAATACTCGAGCCGTCGCGACATCAAATACAAGAGGTGAGGTCGCGACGCTGCTAGTCGGGCCGCGACATCGATCCAAAGAAAAGAGGTCGCGATAAGAGGTGTTTCGTCACACATCAGCCACCAAAGATATGTCGCGACTTCAACAAGGGCTGGGTCAGCGACAAAGACCGAGACAAATGTAATAGACAATGAATTGATGTCGCTACATCAACAAACTAACTGGCCACGAATTCAAAGTCCAAAAAGAGGTGTATCGAATTAGCGCTTCCAACTTTAACCTATAAATATGTAGTCAAGCATCGGGCGAACGCAGCCTTCGGCAAATTTGAAAGAGAGATCCGGCGGCCAAGGCCCCAGATTTTAATTTTCTTTTCTTTTCTTTAATTTTTTTAGATTAGTTTGTATAATCGCTTAATTGATTTGAAACGCTAGTCAGAAGGTTGTAGCCGAATGTGATTTATATTTCTTCAAATTACTGCCTCAACATTTAAATTTTAAAAATTTTGGATTTCGAACTACTCAGCTTCCGATTTACGTGGTTTTCTCGACAAGAAGCCAATGTATGGTGTAATCCAATGATTTAGGAAACCTGGCCCCATTGAAATGACGCTATTGTCGAAATTATATTTCCTGCGTAATTTTATTCATTATCATGAACTCGGTTTATAAAATCGACTTGCCGGTTTTGCGTGAGCCGAATTGATCCTACCGTCGGGATTTCTATACCTTGACCTGGGTTGTTCTAAGCTCGATTCCAGGAGGCTCCGAGTGACACAAGAGAAGGCATTCCCGAAGCCAGATGAACAATTTTCGAGGGTATGAGAACCCGATATTGATGATCTAATGTGCTCAATTAAATCGACATCCTCTCTCACTTGAAACCGAGAATGAGCTGGTTGAGTTATCAATTTAAGCATGCAGAGAGTTCACTAATTTGAATTGTGAATTCACCTGTATAGCAACGCATCTAACCTGAAGGAAAGAATAGAGTTGTTCTAATTTTGAGGAAGAGGAACCGCATAGTGTAAACCCATGCAATGATCTACACAAAGATTATGTCTACAAATACCATGTTATAAAAGGAAGTATTGAGAAAGAAAAATACCCAATAAGGTTACCTGCATTAAAAGTAGTTATCGTTTCCACCATTCAGAGAAACGCAGAAGAGATTAATTAATCTGTGGTCTGGAGAGATCCAGCCGCATCTATCATATTCCTTGGACTAGTTTTAAAATCGTGGTCTGTAGCTAAAATTATCACATGTCGTAGGGAATTGATTCTTCATAATAGCTATTTCCTAGTTGTTCTTTATAGATAATCTGCTCAATCTAAATTTGTGTCGAATATTCATTTGTTATTCATTCATATTATTTTTTTGGTTTTTGGCTGTTTGGTTTCAAAGCAAATTTAATTAAAATTGTTTAGTATAGTCCAAATAGTATAGAGTCAGAGAAGTTGGGGAAGTTGATTTGAAAATTTTGAGATCTCTCGTGGGATCGATATCCTGACTTAAATCCAATTTACTACTTGTTAGACTATGGCACTTAAGTGTGCGACGATGGATCAAAACCAATTTAACACAATGATTTACTCTTAATAAAAATGTTCTTAGCTGAATACAATAGTTATAGAACACACACAAGTTGTTGGCTTATTGGCTGGGATTAGACAATAAACTTTTGCAATAAGTATATAAATTTATATGTCTTTTGGTCCAAACTAACGCTTGCTGAATCGCTTCCGTATGAGTTCTATTTATGTTTCAAGAGGTGTGTGATCAAGCAAATCTGCAATTAGTCAAAAGGATCTGATCTACAAGAAAAGTCATAGATTCTCCGATTTCTTGATTCATTGTTTGTTTCACGCTTGATCCCGGGCGTGCATCAACGTTAAATTTTTTATCACTGCTTTCTTATCGCTAGATTCCAACAAATAGTGGGAGGGTAGTTGGTCATTTTGACTTGAATTCTAGGCCTCCCGACTCGTAATGTGGTCCCCTGTCGAATTTCATTTGAAATGTAGTAAGATAGCTTAGGCTCAGCTAGTAAGTTACAAAGGAGGGTTTTAAGGGGCTTTTTGTGCTAAAAGGTAATTTGGTGGATTTATATAAATGTTGTGTGATCCTAATGTGACTTGTGTGTGAAGTTTCATTAAAATCCTAATTCATTTCAAAATAGTCGTTTTGTAGGCCTACGTTAAGTTTTACGCGATTACGCAGGCAACTAATGCTTCTACCGCATTCTCTCGAGAGTAGGTAAAGCTGAGGCTAGAAATTGTAGTTTATGCCTAAATCTTATTGTAAAATGGAAAAGTGAGTGGTTCTAAATCATTTTTAATACTAGTGTATTGTTTATAAATCAAGCATTTACTTGTATGTTATGGTTTTAATTGTTAAACCATATTTTAAAGCTTATGGTTTCGATTCGTTAAACCATAGTTTAAAGCTTATGGTTTTGATTTGTTAAACCATATTTTATAAACCAAACAAGCAAGCAATATGTTTTATTAAGTAACCAAAAATTATATTTTATAAGTTAGGCCTTAAGAAATCCCTAGTCTTAAGCAAGCATTACCATTTAGAGGTATCTCGTGACGTGTACTCCGTAGTTAAGACTTTTTGATTCTCTCATTGCATTTTATAATGCTTGGTCAGAACCTTAGCTCATGCAATAGTGGCATATTAGAGATGACCAGCAAGATGTAATCGAGTATAGGGTTAGCTACTAGCTTATTATGTGGTGATGGGAGCATCTAACCATATTTACAGGAATAGGTGATGGACATGAGGTCCTTCCACCGACACAAGAGACACTGTGTTTCGTTTACTAGGCCATGCAAGCAAGAAAGGGCATCAAGTGGTTTGAATCATTATATTTATAAGCATTTTTACATACGCGAAAAATCAATCACTCGATAAACAAGCTACTTTACTTAAAAGTGTTAGAAACTTTTATAGCAAAGTGAAGAAAGGTTTTCTCAAAGTGTTTTGTAAAGATAGTTTTACAATTTTGAGACATTTCTAAAAGCATTTTATAAAGTACATCCATTGAGCTCTTATAGCCCATTATTTTCCGTTTTTAAAATTCCATCTTCCAAGCACAGTACACTGACGCAGGACATATCGCATTCGACTCTCTAGATATATGTGCTATATTTACTCACCATTGTATATATTTGTAAAGAAATGCAATCAATTTTTTTGTTAGAAAATACTTTGAACTTGTATAGTTGTGCATATGTATGTACATAGTTTTGTTTTATGAAAATGTGATGATCCTAAGGCTCTTTTGAAAAAGTGTTGTTGGTTGCCATATTTTAGAAGTATCATTTGTATTTACAGGTTTTGGGACATGTCCTATATGTAGCTTTTATTCTGCTGAAATTTTATAAAATCACAAGTTTAGAAAAGAAAAAATTTTATACAGGTTTTCAGCAAGCAACACGACTTAAATTTTCCACAGGATTCTCTAGGTCATGAAGTATCTACCGAGCTCTTTGGGGTCGCTTGAACATCGCTCTGCATCACAGCTCCTATTGCTAAGAAAGGTCTTCCTAACAAAGAATGAGACTCATTTGTCTTCCTCTATATCAATGACTGTTAAGTCCATGGGGAAATGAATTTTCCCCACTTTGATCACATCTCTAAAAATGCCCTCAGGATGGGCCAATGTTATGTCTGCCATTTGCAAGGTCATGGCTGTGGGAGTAAGTTCCCCCAAACTTAGTCTTTAAAGAATGCATAAAGGCATGAAGTCGATAGTCTTAATCACACAAGGCTTTCCCATATCAGCATGCTCAATTTCGCAGGTATAGTGAAGTTGCCTGGATCATGCATCTTCTCTGGTAAAGAATTCTGAATTACTGCACTGCAGGTTGTTGTCAGGCTCACTATTCCTTCTTCAACAATTTTTATTTTTCTACTTAATATCTCCTTCATAAATTTTTCATAAAGAGGCATTTGAGTCAATGCTTATGAGAAAGGAATGTTGATCTCATCTTCTTAAAAATGTTTAAGAATCTAGAGAATTACTCTTCTAGCTTTGCCTTCTGCAACCTTTGAGGGAATGAAACTTGATGTTCATAAGCCTTAACCTCTTCTTTTTGCCCTTTTTTATTTGTTGCTCTGGCTGCATCTTTGCTGTTTTCTCTTCCTCTGTAGTTTCTGAACTGTGCTGATTAAATTCTTCTCCAATTTCTGCATAATTCTCTTCCTCATTGCCCTTCTTTTCAACTCTTCTCTCCTTCAATTCTTGGCCACTTCTTAGAGTTATCACATACAAATTCTCGATCCTTCCTTGTGTCACTTGAAATGAACTCTCTCGGACTGATTCTCGTATAGCCAGAGCCACTTGACCCTACCCAGTCTCAGATTCTTCAAAGAGGCATTGCGGTCGGGGCCTGAAACACGCTGGTGTTGGCCCCAAATACGCCTCTGTGTTTGCCCCAGAATGCCGCTAGCTCAGCTGAAAATTTTCATGTATATTTAGCAACCTTTTGTTTTCCCCCGTAAAAGCATGCATCTGGTCTTCAAATGAATTAGATCTCCTTTACCTAGATTATCTGTTCTCTGTCCTGCTTACTATTGCTGTTGTTGTTTTTGGAACCTAAGTGAGGCATGATATTGTTGCATATTCTGTCCAAGTCCTTGACCTTGTTGTGCTCCTCCACCATATGAGAAATTCTCGCGGTTCCCGAAAGCCGTGTGCAAGGATGGGCAGGGTCAGGGTTAGGTCTTGTAAAGTGTTTAAAGACTCTTTCCGATCCAACCTGATTGGTGGATTTGAATCGGTTTTTGGATGCTCGTTTAATTCTTTTTGTTTATTTTTCATTTGCTTTTTTTTTTTTTTTGTAAAAGTGTTGCGACCCGAATCCTCAGTCCGACTTGAAGGGTGGATCCGAACTGGAGCCTGGTTTACTCTTACCGTTTTCATTTATCTTATCAAAACATTTTATTTATGTCATTTTTTTAGGGTTTTCAATTACATGGAAGCATTTTCAAATGGTAGGCCTATAAACATTTACTCTTATACAATTCGTTTACAAAATGGCGTATCTTGCCTTTACAAAATGATACACAAAACAATAGTTCAGAGCGAATCTTATTTTGTCTCATGCACATCATGATGTTCAAAAGAAATGTGATATGCATATGACGGTGGTATATACTTATAAGTCAAGAATCCTTCTATGACCTCACGCTCTTGATCTTGCCTTCTTTCCTCGTTTAATTAAACCCTGTGAATAGATAAAAATCTACAAGCAAGTATTTTCATGCTTAGTGGTTCTATACAGTTCTATTCTAATTTTCAATTTAACATGACATGCATTTATCATAAAACCATGCCTTTTATATCAAACTATACTCTTGTTTATTCATTTTCACATGCTTTCACTTTACAAATCATTGATCATATCAAAATATGCATTTTCACATGCTTTCTACGACCATCCCAACTGCGATTCAAACATATACCTCAAGGATGTATTTAGTTCATAAAATCCCATTTCACATACCATCAAGCTCTTGTTATTTCACTCTGTCTATACACTACATTCATGATGGATTCCTGCTCAGTAATCCTGCTCTTTTATCATCTTGAATGTGCTTTATTATCATAACAATTTCGCCTTCACCGGCGATGGATGCCGATTGGTGCACCCCTTCATGTGATCATTTAAAATGCTATATCGCCATCCCCGATTTGGATGCCGATTGGCGCATCCGCCAAGTGGGACATTTCCTTCAATGCCATAAAACCATCATAACGGTGATGCCGATTGGCATCTCGCCAAGTGGACATTGACAATTCGGTTGCCTTCATGACATCCAATCATTGAATCCCGCCATGTCGGGTCAGTTTCCAGATATCGATTCAATTCAAGATGTCAAGAATTGACCAATTCGCTTGCAACTCAATAATTAATCACTCACATGAAATTAATTCTCTCGATATTTCAAATATCACATTTTCAAATCCATATGCATTTTCGTAGAACATTACTGTAAGATATATCATTCCATAATCATTTTTGGGATTTATTTGGTATTTACTTAAAACACTTGAAATAAGTGATAGAGGTCCAGTGGAACAAACCGGGCCGCGCCTCTGCTTCCTTCCTTCGATCTCAACTTAGATTAGGTGATCTCACACTGTATAAGATCTGAGGGTGCCATTTTGCACCTCTTACTCGCATGACAAGGCGCATCTCTACATCATAGCTGTAGGGCTACACTGGCGTGGCTATGGTCCCTACGCTACGGCGTAGGAGCCCGAATGCCCATAATTTCTTATTTGCTCTTTTGCGATTTTTTTCTCCAAAAATCCTCAAAATCCCAAAACAAAACATGGGAATCACTCCCAATAACATCCTAAAGTCATCCTAAACCAACCCTGAGCAAAACCCATTGATGGATTAGGGTTTTTCTAACCCACACATCAAATACAACTTTCTAGGGTTTAGGTTCTTACCTTAAATCCCTTTGAACCTTCTTCACCCAAGATGCTTGATCACATAGAAGTAAGAAATGGGAAGAAATCACCAACAATCTTGATCTTCTCACCTTGCCCTAGCTTTTCTCTCTCTCTTGTCTCCAAAACGTTTTTGCTCAAATGAGCATTCTAAGACCAAATGTGGTCTAATATCACTTACCCTTCTCAAGGCCACGTTTAGCACATCAAAAACCAATTTTTGGATTTAAGTTGCCTCAATTTACCTTATAGCACATATATCAATTCATACCTGGAATATGTAATAAAATTATTATAAAAATTCTAGGGTATTTTTAGGGCATTACAAGTATAGCCTATGTTAGTATCTGTGTATTACGCCTCCTCAACCCTCAGTAGAACTTCATGGTTCGGGGTCCTCGCATTCTTCTTCTTTCATCAACTATCAGCCTCCCACTTCATGCAAAAGTGTTTGCATTCTTCTTTCATTGCTTCATAGTTTGTTCATCATTGTATCTAGCTTTGTTTCTATGGCACATATTCTATTCAAATTTCTAATCAAACCACTTCCCTTCACCGTCATACTCGCAGCCTTCCGTGACAGCCTTGTAATCGGCGATTTGGCAAGGTCTTCAATCACCGCTCGGCTCTCTACACCTCTAAAAGCTCCCACAACAGATTTATAAATTATACTTTAGAGGCACATTCATAGCATGATATAATATATCCATCCGAGTGGTCGATCTATTCCATGCATGTGGCATCTTTAATAAATTTGTATCTCTCCCATGCATCAGAGATTCTCATCTCCCCCTTGGGTTTTTCTTGGAAGACACCATTTCTCCTCTTCGTGGCTAGAGTCGGAGGAAACATTCCGCTCATATAGGCCTCCACTAACTCTTCCCAGATATTCACTGATCCCATTGTCAATGATTCAAACCAAGTTGTTATCACATCTCTCAGTGAAAAGGGGAAGAGCTACAGCTTGATTACTTCTGGTCTCACCCTATTTAGCTTGACTATGTTGGCCATCCTCATGAATCTTCCCATATGCTCATTAGGATCTTCAGAGGGATGACCAGTGAACCAAGTGTTGCCGCACTATAGCACCACGTCGGGTTTGAGCTCAAAATTGTTGGCTTTAATTACAGTTTGTCTCACAGTAGAGTACTCCTCTTGGATAATAGGCCTAAAAGTCCTTCATAATATTAGGCCTTTGAGGTATCTCTACTTCTTCTTCTTCTTCTTCTTCTTCTGTAATAGCCTGTGGTCTTTCTCTTTGATTTGCCACACTTTTGGATTCTGCACTTGTGATTTTCCTCATATTCTTTAGTGTTCTCTTAATTTCAAAGCACAGGCAAATGTGATCTCGCTTCCTCGGCTTATGCATTTAAAATCTTCCTAAAATATAAAATACATCAAGATCAAAGAATTATATGGAGACAATTATCTCTATTTAAGCTCATAGAGTACCCCCAAGAGTTTCTTCACCAACTGACATTAAAACTGTTTTTGTGATTTTCTAAAATTTATAATAATAAAGAAAAATGTCCAAATTAGTAAATCCCTTTTTGATTAGAATATTGATCTTTAAATTCATCATTCTATCCCCCACAACTACGCGAAAAAAATATTTAAGAATTTATATTATATATATATATATATATATATATATATATATATATATATATAACACTCATTACCAAAGGACTATTAAATGTGGTATGCCAAACTGCACGCTTAATTAAAAGAACTATTCGGGCCTGGTTATTTATCAAACTTTTTAAGCCAGATGTTTGTGTAGATAAAAGATTGATTTGCTCCTTTTGAAATGTATTCCATTATAAATTGAGTTATCCTGATTATCGTATGCAATGTGTCGCATGCTACTAAAAGTGGATATTTAAAGTCCAGATATCGTTCTCACGAGGAGTGATGATATATCAAAAGACTAACTACCCCAACTCCTCAAGATCATTATTATTTGAACTCTACTGTTATGATGATGAGATGACTAAAAAGAATTCTAATTCTAGATTCCATTCCTTAATATATATATATATATATATATATATATATATATATATATATATATATGAAAATAAATAAAAATGGGTTGAGACTTCACTAAGTGAGACAAAAGTGGATATAGATCAATGAGTAATAATCAATCTATGCATCTTATCGATTCTTAGCTCAGCTATAAATTAGAAAACTAAGTTTGTCAAAGATGCATGGTAGTATGGTTTGGATTTCTCCCTTAATCATACTTTTCACTGATTAAAGGTTCATATTCATTTATGAGACGTGATTCTAATCAGTTACTTGTAATTTGTAACTCTCTTTATAAGATTTTAGTATTTTTCCTTTTTCGCATTTCATACCTAGATTCAGGACTGGAGAATTTCTCGCTCTACAGCAGTGGATATTGCAAAGCCTTCTCTAATTTGATCGACACTCATCCTTCGTTCATTTCTGATGAAAATTTCCATCTCCTTGATTAGATCTTTGCTAACACGGGATCAGAATCAATTCAGCAGAATGAGAAGTGACCTCTGAGTGATTAAACTGATACTTCATTCAACTATCCTCCATTATGAGTAAGTTAGTGATCTATTTGAGTAACCTATCAAAGTTTATTAGTTCCTTAGTATTAGTCTCAATATAATTATTAAAGAATTTAAATTTATACTCCTCAGATTCTAAATCAGGTCACGTAGAGAGCCTCTAGAAATCAAAGCAAGATAATGGACTCGTCACAAGTAACGTAGACTAGTAATCGAACAAATAAATTCAAAACAATACCAATCAAATAAATTCAAGAATCTCTATAAAAGCCGCTTCCACCTTATGCATAAAAAATGACTATCATCATTGACTCATTTCCAGAGAGCTCAACTTTTCAAAACTGGTTCACTCATATCGTTGACTAACCGATCGTGAAAATTCACTAAAATCATAAATCTAAAATGAAATAAAATGAACTCAAACTTTCCATCCTCCATTTAAACTCCGTATAAGAATGAGAAATATGATTTTAATAATAATTCCAAATTTGTCGCACTTTAGTTCAATACCCAAATCCAGAAATCTAAAAAAAATAAAAAATTACCAACTATAATCTACATTGAAACTCTACTGAAACTAACTCTACTAAAAAGAAAATAAAAGAAAAATAAACCATACATGAGTCTTCAGCTACCGAGACGTCCTGAAATTGCAGAAGCTGCACACAATGCCCTAGATGTGTCTATTTATAAACTTCCCAATGTTGGGCCGCACTTCATTAATTGCGTTATGGATCCCCAAATTTCTGGCCCAAATTGGTCACTATGTCGCGACATAGAAAAAGTTGCGTCTGATAAAGTTTTTAGTCTTTGTCATTGGCCTCTGTTGTCTCATGCAACCGCTGCACTGCTCGAGTTTTTCTTGAATTCCGGCTGACAAACTTTGATAATGTCGCGATCGTAATTTCGTGTAGCAAATTTTATGTTTTTTCAGAACAAGAATGTATTGTGTCACAACACAAAATCTGTTTACAACCATCATCTCATGTCTTTCTGCTTTTGGAGTCTATCGTGACATAATTTTCCTTGTCCCAATAAACATTTTCCTTTTCACTCATTAACTCAAGGCGGTATTAGCCTTCTCCGCCAATGACCGGATTTCTTCGAAGTCCTAGCAATTTCGCGTCGCGACAGAAACTCCTTAGTCATACAAACTTTCCTTCTCTGATTCTTGTCGCTTGTTGAGCTATTTGTTGCGACATATAAATCTTTGTTGCGACATGCTTGACTTGTCTAATCTTAGTTCTTCTTCTATTTCTGTCGCGACCTAATTTTATTCTATCGCGATAGAATTTTTTCATTCCATAGCTTTTATTGTCGTGACAAAAAATTTCTCTGTCGGGAAAGAGATTCTACCTTCATTTCTTTACTATGTCGCAGAGTTTCTTTGTCGCCATTATTTTTGTGTTGCTCTTCAACTCCTTGTCGCGATAGAGAATTCACCTTCTTCATGTTTTGTTTGTCACGACCGAAATAATCTTTGTCATGACAAAGATTTTGTTGCTCTTAGTTGTGAATTCTGAATGTTAAGTCACGATAGGATTTTCTTTGTTGCGACAGAAATCCCTCCTTAAGCTGGCTTGGTACTAGAAACTTTGTTGCAACATTAAAACACTTATCTCATTTGACTTGTGTTGTAGTCTTAGCATTTTCTGTCGCGACAAAATTGTCTTTTGTAGCGACAGAGTTCATCTGTTAGTCTTCAGCTTTTTATGTTGCAACAAATGAAATATTGTCACGACATAGCTCCTTTGCTCTATGCCTTGATCATTGTCGCGATAGAGTTAAGGACTACATGGCGCTTTCTCTACAATCTTCTAATAATTTTGTGGATGAAAACTTTATTTAAATAAAACCGTTTTTCAAATTCTCGAGTTCCCACTGGTAGCCATATTTACATTTAGTCACCGGCTGCACATAATTCTTCAGGGCCTCAGGCTTGAATTATGTCGGCATTAAAACTATGCCGCGATAAAGATTGCTACATTTTCCACTTTTTTGCTTATTTTCTGCTTATTTTCTCTCCTTCTTCAATTAACACCTGCAAAACACAAAGTTGGTGAATATTCCATAATTTGGCATAAAAATAGGTTAGAAAATGTCAAAAGCATGCTAGAAAATGGATTAAAAATAGATGAGTTTAAGACTTATCAACCACATACACCCTCCTCGGATGAGTGCACCCTCCTACATAATGCCTTCAACTGAGTAGATGGTCATCAGGCCTCACATTGTGCCACTCTTTCCCACTTTTCATGGCATGGAGAGTAAGAACCCTTATTCACACATGAGGGATTTTGAAGAGGTCAGCAACACCTTCAAGGAGGAGACTTGATTAGTGCCCAAAAAGTGCTATTTTGAACCCTATTTATTATAGGTTTTGAGTGCTTTTTGTGTACTAATCATTCTAATTAACCCGATTTGTATATTAAGGTCCTCTATATCTCTAATGACGTATTTTCAGGGCTAATTTTAGTTCGTGCTCTAATTATGCCGACTATTGAGTCGATCCAAGCACGAAGAATTCGAGTCAAACTCAGCATTGCAGATCAGAGATCAGAAGGAAAGAAGAGCAGAAAATGCAACAAAATGGAGCACTACAGGAATTTTTGCAAGGTGATAAATTGCTCCCGCCCGCCATTATTCATCGCGCTCCCACCGTTCACTTCTCACACACTATTCTTGGTCGCCGTTTCAAATTTCTTTTGACTCTTTGTTATTTTTATTTGCTTCCAAATTACTTTTGTAATAGTGATAGTTCATTTAATTTGGTAATTTTGTTTGTCTTTAGCTATTTGGCCATTCAGAAACACATGTATGAGACGTTTTTTGGTCGTGAATAAAATTTAGGGCTCCAGCTTCTCCTGCTTTTTTTCCATTTTCTTCTTTCTCTCCTTTCTCTGGCCATAAACACCTCCGAGGATGACAACTCGAGGATGAGCTACTAAAGCCCTTTTCCTTGGAGGAAGGCTATCAAGGTGGGATCAAGGTAACTCGAGGGTTTTTTAACATTTAACTGGGAGGTATTTCTACCATTTATGGCTCTCAATGAATCAGGCTTTAATCCCTTGGTTTCTTTGAATGATCAACATTCGATAAGCTTTTGGGTTCCTTGAATGCTTATCGTTAGATCCATTGACACCTGTTAGTTACCATCTATGGGTTATTGAAAGGCGATTCAAGGATATTTTTATTTTCTCCAAATTTAGGCCTGATCCCTTCCTGATCACTCAAACGGCCACTTGGTGTTTTAGGGTTCATTGTATACTTATTGTTAGATATGCTGATATCTATTAGTTATCATTTATTAGCGGTTGGAAAGTGAGTCAAGGTATGTTATTCACTCCGTCCGAGACCATCAATGGGAGGAAAATACCAATTTTTCAAAGATAGTTATTTAGGGTCAGTTTTTACAGTGAAATGAAGAACCGGTTTGGGAGATGACTATATGTCATCCTCCCCAACGCGAGGAAAAGACCCTAGAGAACCTCAGTTGCCCCAGTGACCTAACACTACAAGGAATTCTATTTTACATTTTTTTTAACTTCATTTTCATTTCCAGTTTTCACCATCAAAACCCCCGTGTTTTTATAAAACCTTAAAATCCAAAACCAAATTCACTAGTTTTCATATCACTGTAAGTCATTTGTGCAAAGAAAACCCATCTCTGTGTTCGATCCAGACGCTATAATCGTAGAGAGTTACGCTTATGACAGAGGGAATAATTTAGGGTTATAAATATTGCTGATTCATAACACCTATCAGGGTAATTTAATCAAACGGCGCCGCTTGCCGATGGTGCCTAAGTACATTTGACGAAAGGAAGGAACACGGTGATCCTCATCAGCAAGTAATCGGAGAACACGTTATGCTGGATTAAAAATTCTGGGGCGCAAGTAGTTCGGGCATGTTATGGAAAATCTGACTGATCAAATGGAAGCTAGCTGAGAAACAATATAGTGAATATTTGTTGAAAGAAACCCTAGAGAATACATGTCAATGAGGGATTATAGGAACCTTCCATGGCAGTGGCAGCAACCTGTAGAGAGAAATCCAAACCCATGTAGGTCTATGAGGGAATATAGAGACCAATGGATGAGTACACCCTCCTACAGTGTTACCCGAACTTATGCACCTCCTCCACATCCACAGTATGCCTCTTTGTCTCAAAATTTAACCATCATAGCCACACATCCCTGCCTTGAACAAGCAATTTAGACTCCTACTAAACCGGTGGGTGATGCTGTGTATGCGCAAGAAATTCACCCCAATTGTCAAAGAATTTGTACTATGGAAAGCTCTCTGAACAAAATATTAGATGTGCTTTAGAGTGACCTTGAGAAAAAAATTGACATCATGCAGCATTCTATTTCAAGGCTCACCATTCGGCATGGTCTTCAAAAGGAGGAGAACCTAGAGGGAGAGTGGTTGACTGACCAGGAGAAATTGATGCAGAAACCAGTGGAAGCTCCTGAGGAATTGCTAACAGGGGAAGATGGGGGAGGTAGAGGAAAAGAAGCAGGGGAAGAGCCCCAAGAACCGATCCTTCAGCCAATTCCCATGAAATTGAATCCTAGTTCCACTGCCCAAGCCACCAAAAGCCCATTGCCAGTAGCCCCCTCCACTGACCAAGTGTACATTTTGCCTACACCTGAAGCATACCCAACTCCTGAAGCACCTGCTGCTAAAGCTAAGGCCAGCCCATCACTGCCTACCATGCAAAACTTCAAGAGATTAGTGGCCATCAGACACCCACTCACTATATCAAAACAATGGCACAAGCCACATCAGATGACACAAAGGGATTGTTCTAGTGCCTGTCGGATTTGGGAGCAATCTAACCCCAGATTTAACTCCCTCCTGCCCGGGCCCCAAAGCAGCCTCCAAAGGCTAGAGAATCGGTTTTGGGAGCACATTTCCCTAATTTTTTTTTTTTTTAATTTTCTGTTTTATTTCATTTTATTTTATTTTATTTGATTTCTATAATTTTTCTTCTTAGATTTTCTAATTTTGTTAATCTTGTTCCAGTTTGATTTTCAATTTTTTGCAATTTTTTCTTAATTTTCTTGTATTAATTTTTGCAAATTTGTGTGAAAATTCTTGCAGAATCAAGACGTGAGTAAAGAGGGGAAATTTTCGCTAGAATGGGGGCTCTTTCAAGATGGCTGCAATTCTCGCTTACACAAATAAAAGTCAGACATGTGAGGCTCGGTGAATTGAATGGGGCTTAAGTAAAAAAAAAAAAAAAGATTTTATTTTTATTTTTAGCTTTTATAAAGTTTATTTTTATTTTTTCAAAAAATAAAAATTTTGTCTCAAAAAAAATTTTTGTTTTTTTTAATTAATTATTTTATTTCATTTATTAAAAAATTCTATTGAGAAGGGAATTTTCGCTACGTGTAAAATTTTCGCTACATAGCGAATTTTCGCTATGCTAGCGAAATTTTGCTACATAGCGAAAATTTTCGTTACTCTCCCTTGTTTTGCCTCTTGATTTTGTTTCACCCATAATTTTTCATCCTAATCCTTTTAGAGTTCTGGTATCAAGTGAAAGCTTAGAGTGTAGAATCCAAATATAGCCAGAAAGAATACTTTTGAAATTATTATGAAGGTGTAATTTTCAAAAAGCTCCAACTGGTCAATTTTTTCCTTTATTTTCTTCTCCTAACTTGTTTATTTGAAGCCCAAACGGAGTGAATAAGGTGTCGATGGAAAGATTGCGAAGTCTCCTATCCAACAACGATCACATCTCATCAAGGAAGTAACACTTACTTCCCTAACATTCCAATCCGAGCCCCATTGCTGACAATGAGACATTTGGTTGAGGGGGAGAGTTAGCGTAGGAAGTGGATTTAGCATTTATGTTTTTGTTACTATTTTGAGTAAGCCCATTTTGTGATATTCAGTGGCTTGCTAGTTTTCCTTTTTGTGAAGCTGTTATACTATACAACCTATTTTTTTCAAAAACTACACCCATTTTTTTTTGTGTTCTGCTTAACCTGCGGTTTGAAAATTTGAAACTTTGTCCAATTCTATTGATGTTAGATTGGTTCCATGCTTGGCTAAGTTGATAATAAGTTGAACTCTTGTTGCTTTCAACCATTTTTCTTCCACCTTTAGCTAACCACACACTGTGCACATCAGGTTTCTTCAATAACCTAAAAACCTGCCTAGCCTCCTAAGCCTTGCAATAACCTACCCTAGTTTCGTTGACCACCTTTAATAGGTTAAGGACCCTGATTCGCGCACAAGAGGCGATGCGAATCAACAAAATTTATATTCCTGTTTTCTCCCTACTGCCGTGAGTCAAGCTTACCGCAGATAGCGGCCCAGGGTCGAACATTGTGGATGGGTTTTCATCCTACCGAATGATTAGTACTGTTTGAAAATGGTGAGGCTTTTGTTTGATTTTCTGATTATGGAAAAACAGCTGGGGTCAGATGTTCACCGACTAACTAATGGTTTAAAGTGAAGGGTGAATGGTAACTTTGAAGTTTGGGTCACTAGTTTGATAACATGGGGCATTAAAATGTCCTCGGGTTATTCTTGCATTATGCAAATGACCTATAGTCAAAGCCGATCTTTGTTTGGCTCACAAAACCTAACCCTAGAACCACTCCTATTTAAGGTCAAACCAAGTACTAAGCATTCAAGAGTCCCATTCGGTTTAAAACCTAGCATTTAACCTCATTTGTTGACTCATAAATGACGTAAAGGACATGGTGCATCTCTTTGATAAGAATGCACTTTGAACCCCCAAAGCATAATGATATTGACCAAAGGAAAGACATTAAATGGCATTAACCCTAGATTGGAAAGTTGGGATTCATAAATCTTTGTACCTTAACATTCAAAACTTGAGGACAACCTACAGAACCCCAAAACAAAACTAGCAACCCTCCTCTTTCAAAGCTATGAGGCTTATGGCATCCCCTTGAGTTGTCATCCTCAAGGGGGTGTTTAGCGATAGAAAAATAGAAAGAGGAGAGAGAAACAAATAGAACCCTAAAATGAAAATTTGTGGGAAAAGCGTATAAAAATGAAAGTTGCTTAGGGTTACAAGAGGTGAGGGGTTTATATAGTCAAACCCAAAGGGTGTGAAAATACAAAAATACCTAAAATATGAAATTACATAAGGGTCAAAATGGTAATACATCAAAACGTGGTCGTTTGGGATCAAGTATACCAAAAACACAAGGGCTGAGATTTCGCTATGCAGGAAATTTCGCTAGCATAGCGAAAATTTCGCTATGCTAACGAAATTCTATAGAGATAGCGAAAATGGGAAATTTCGCTATCAACAGTGAATTTCGCTAGCCTACTGAGCCAGCTAGCCTAGCGAAATTCCCCAATTCGCTAGGATTGCGAGGAAATTTGCAATCAGCGAAATTTCGCAATCATAGCGAAAAATCTGAGATTGCTCTGCTTCTGTTGTTTTCATCCCTTCAATGCTCTGGACTTCTTATTCATCCTTTGCCTTCAATTCTTCCTTTGAATCTTGATATTTCATCGCACCAATTTGGGTGAAATCATCGAGGATTACTTGCAATCAACACCAATAAGAAGCCAAACTTCTTGATTGGGAAGTTCAGCTTGCAAAACTACCCAAACAATCTGAAACAAATCAAAAACAAGTGGACATGCACATGACAATTGGCTTAATTGATATGATTAGTGCGCAAAAAGCACTCAAAACCTATCTTAAATAGGACTCAAAATAGCACTTGCAGGCATAATCACCCCAGCCCGACACGTTGCTAGTCACCGCGATGTTAAAACAAAAATGGGATGCATCTTTGTGCTTTTACAAAAAAAAAAGTGTATTTGGGTCCAAAAATTAATATGCGGATTAAGCACACCTTTAGCATGAATAATTTACACCTGCATGAAAACCGACCTTGAAGAGCAAAGCCATATAAGAACAAGTTTTAGGGCAATGCCAATTTCAGGAAATCAACGAATTTCCACCAAAAAAATCTAATTGTTCTAAGGTAACTTGATTGAACCAATAAGAGATTTACGTCATATTCCCTCCCCCAACCTAGCTCGCATGGCCTTAAGCGTTGACCAACCTAAATGAAATTTAGCTACGCTCTTTATTTCTTCCTTGATTGCAATGTAGGGTGCAATGCCAAAGCTTCGACTTCGCAAAGTCGTAACGGAGGTCCACCGATGACTCTCAGCCAATTAAGGTTTGAGCATCAAGCGAAAGAATCACTTGACCTGAAACTCTGTGAAGCCTTTACAGGACTCGAGATGACGCCGAGAATTAAGCACCTACGACACGCTAAACTTACATCCACGGGTGTAGCGAACAGAGTCGATGACTCAGACGATTAAGGTTTAGGGCATCGGGTTTAAAACTGCCATATCCCCTCGGACCGTGTTGGGTTTCAGAAATGGCGTCGCGGCTTTTATTTTCTTTTTCTTCACTTTTTCTTTCTTTTGCTTTTTCTTTTCCTTTTGGAAGACTTCATTGGTCTTCATTCATGGAGTAACCTGAGCCTATTATGGGTCGTCGACAAATTTAAGGCCGACTTTGCAAAGTGGAAAAGATGTATATGGCTTAGCAACCCTATTGGCGCTTTTTGGTGTGCGAGTGTGTGAATTAGCTAAAGGGGGAATGTTCGAGGTTGACTATGCTGAAATCTCAATTGACAAAAAACTAAATCAAGCATGGAATTGTCCTATCATTAAGGTAACATACAGGGTTTTAAATCTTCAACTAAAGGCAAGAGAATATACACAAAATGGAGACACAAAAGTGATTTAAAAAGTTAAAGAAAAATGAAGCTGGCCACTGCAGGTTCTGTATATCTAGTAAAGCGAAATTTCAATAATATGAAAATTACTTTTAACGGGCTTAGCATGGAATGCAAAAACTAATGGACGGGACTGTACCACCTCAAACATGATGGCTGGAGCAGGGGCATTTCCATTTGTAGGTGTTCTTTAACATTTGTCGACAAAGGGAAATCAAATGTCGAACTCGATCATAACCACAAATTTTAAACAAGGAAATTTAATAGAAACTAGCGATGAGAGCAGTGGCTCTTTGGAACCAAGCGATAGCCACCCTTAAACCAGTGGGTAGGACTCGGGAGGGTCCAGCGGGGAGAATTTCCTCTGACGGTCTGTTGCCTGACGCGGGTTTCACCCTTTGTCCATTGACTTTGATCACCCATAATCTTTGGATCGAGTAGGTCTTGAACCATTAGGTATCTTTCATTTGAACAATGGATGGACCCGTCCATCGCGACTTGAGCTTCCCCGGAAATAGATGGAGTTTGGAGTCATATAGGAGGACTTGGTCCCCCTGCTAAGAAATTCTTCCAGGTTATCATGCGGTCATGCCATTTTTTGATCTCTTTCCTTTGCAATCTTGAATTCAAGTGACATCATTTCGTATTTCTTCGACTCATTGAGATCGAGTCTCTTGACTCGATACCTTGAATCCATGTTCGACTTTTTTGATTGCCCACCATGCCTTATATTCGATCTCCCTTTGGAAGGTGTGCGCTTTACCATAGACCAACGCGAAGAGGACATTCCGAATTGTCTTGAAAGGCTATTGTGGGCCAGCCAAATCAAGCGATTTGGTGGACCAATCTTTTAAGTGCTGTTACCACCTTCATTAGAATGGTCTTAATCTCTCTGTTAGCAAGTTCCTGCTTGACCACTTGTTTGAGATGGTAAGGGAATTTAGCCCTCTGTGTTTCACACCATATTTAGCCATGAGGTTTTTTTTCAAGGTTTGTTGCGAGAAATATGAACGCCATCGCTAATATTAGTTTGGCACCCGAACCTAGAAAAGATGTTTGCTTTTCAAGAATTTAAGTACCACTCTATGGTCATTGGTCTTACGAGAGTTGCCCCATTACTTGGACCATTAGTCCTCCCTTAAAATGTATGTATGACCATAGATGTGGGAAAGGTCCCATGAAATCGATGCCCCAAACATCAAAAAGCTCGACTACTAAAATTGGGTTCAGGGGCATCATATGACGGCGAGACAACTTCCCGAGTCTTTGGCATCTATCACACACTCGGCACATTTGGTGTGCTTCCTTAAACAAGGAAGGCCAGTAGAAACCAGACTGCAACACCTTCATTGTTGTTTTAACGCGAGCTTAAAGTGACCACCACCGAACTTTCGTGGCGTGGCTCGAATTCCACATTTGTTCCTCCTTAGGCACACACTTCCTGATTATCTGATCTTCACAGTATTTGAATAAGAATCTTCAATAAAGAATGGATCTTCGCAAAAATACTCTATCCTGTTCTTTCCACTCGATGGGATTTCCCCACAGTAGCGAGGAAATTGGCTATGTGAGCATACCGAAGGGGCTTTTTCATTGCATCGGGGATTCTTCGGGAAATTCATCATTGATGGGTGAAATTTGTAACAGATTGTCATAGGCTATTGTTAACCTTGAAAGATGATGCGCCCGCCATTTCTCTACCCCCTTCTTGTCTTTAATTTGCAAGTTAAACTCCACGAGTAAAAGAACCCATCGGATGAGCCTTGCTTCGCATTTGCTTGGTCGGGAGATATTTGAGCGGAATGGTCAGTAAAAATGACTATATCGGACCCAGGCCAAGTATGCTTGGAAATTTGTCCTAAAGCATAGACCACGCCAACAATTCCTTCTCTGTAGTAGTATAATTCCTTTGGCCAAAAGCTTCATTCAGGTTTGCTGGCATAATAGACTATGAGGTTTCCGGTCTCTCTTTGGCGAGTGCGCTCAGATGGCAGATCACTTGCATCACACATCACCTCAAAGGCAAGCGCCGGTGGGTGCTCATTACTATTAGTCGATAGTCAAAATGGGACTTGACTCTTCAAAACTCTCTGGCACATTCTTTCTCGAATAAATTTAGCATCTTTTCTAGGAGCTTGTAGAGGGGTTTGTGATCTTGAAGTCTTTTATGAATATTCCATAGAAGCTTTTTGCATGACCAGGAATTTTCATTTTATAGTAGATTGAGACCGCGATTTGGAGATAAGTTCAATTTTTGCTTTGTCAACTTCTATTCCCCTGCTGGAAATAATGTGCCCTAATACAATTCCTTGGTTAACCATAAAATGGCACTTCTCCCAGTTAAGCACCAGGTTCTTCTCTATGCACCTTTGCAGGATGGCTGATTAGTGCCCAAAAAGTGCTATTTTGAACCCTATATTAGATAGGTTTTGAGTGCTTTTTGCGCGCTAATCATGTCATTTATGCCAATTGAAGTGTTCGAGTCTTCTTAGTATCACTAATGCCGTTTAGAGTTATTTTGGTTGTTTTACGGGTTTTTGGTGTACTTTGGGAGTTCGATATCGAGACATATGATGAATCATGAAGATTAGACAATTGTCAACCATCAATCATACCAAAAATCAAAAGAGAGAGAATGAAACAAAAGTGAAGAAAAATCAATGCGTGGGGCGGAAAGGCAATGTAGTGAAGATCAGCAATTCCAGGGAATTTCGCTAAGATTGCGAAATTTCGCTGGGATTGCGAAAATTTGCGACCTTAGCAATTTATAATCTTAGCGGAATTGACAATTTTAAGCTAGACAGAAAATTTTCGCTAAACATTCCTAGCGAGAATTTCACGTTTAAGCTACTCACAGAATTTAGCTAAGCTAGCGAAATTTCGCTAGCTAAGCGAAATTGCCGGGGAGTCTAAGCGGGAGATTTCACTGTTTCCGCTATCTCTTTGGTGATTTAAGCTACCTAAGCGAGAATTTAGCTAGCTAGAATTTCGCTACTTGCAGGCTTGTATGTAGCGAAATTCAATTTGCCTTGTCACACTTTTGTAATTAATGCAAAGCCCAGGCTTCAATTTTGATGTATTACTCCCTTGTCCCTAAATTTAGCCAAATTGTTAGGCTTTATGGTATTTTCGCCACATTGGGTGGCCTATAAGCCCCCTCCCATTTTGTAACCCTAAGCAACAAATTGAGAGCTTGATTTTGGCAAGTTTTATTTTTGTAAATATCTTTCGTAGCTTTAGTTTAGGGTTTGGTGTTTCTCTCTTCTCTCTCCTCTTTCCTTATTTTCTTGGCACCTTAAACACCCTCTTGAGGATGACAACAAGAGATGCTTGGCTCGCCTCTTTTCTTTGAAGAGGAAGGCTAAGCTTGATGGTGGGGCATATGCGAGGTTGTCCTCTTGTGTTAAAAATTCACAGTCTTGTGTTTATGACCCCCAATCTTCTCAAACTAGGGTAAAATATCATTTAATGTCAGTAATTTGGCCAATACTTACCATGCTTTAGGATCTGATGTATACTTATTGCTAGATCTGCTTGTGGTTTTTAGATGGTCTTCTGAGCATTTGAAATGATGTTGAATGTTAGGGTTTCAAGCGCCAAAGGGGCCATAGATGCATGTTACTGTGTTACTCAAATGAGGTGGTTTCTAGGGTTAGGTTTGCTAGTTAAACATAGATCCGGTTGTATGGCTTGGACTATGGGTTGCTTGTCATAACGAAGATAAACCCAGAAGACCTTGTTTTGCCACCAAGTTTGCCAAGTTAGTGACCTAAATCTTCAAAGTTAACTTTTCACATGCTTTCGGTTTTACAATTTCTCGTGATTCATACTTCTTGTTTTTTGAAACAAAAAATCCAAAAAGTCAAATAGAAAGCCTTACCTTTTACCTTATGCAAATCATTCTAGGATGAAACCATCCCCGTGTTGACCCTAGACGGCTATCTGCGGTAGCTTGACTACGCTGTGGGAGGAACTAGGTATAAATTTGTTGATTATTTCGGCCCTGCGTGACACGAATCAATGGCCTCCAGATTAGTCAGACATTCTTCAAAATCGCCTCCATATACAATGATGTCATCCATGTATACTTCCATTATGCGTTCCACCATATCGCTGAACATGCTAAGCATACATCTCTGAAAAGTGGTTGGGGCGTTGCAAAGACCAAAAGGCATCCTCCTATAAGCATATGTACCAAATGGACAAGTGAAAGTGGTCTTTTCCTGATCCTCTGGGGCAATCTCTATCTGGAAATACCCTGAATACCCATCCAAAAAGCAATAGAATGGGTGTCCGGAAACCCTCTCAAGGAGCTGATCGATGAATGGCAACGGGAAGTGATCTTTTCTTGTTACCTCATTGAGCCTCCTATAATCTATGCACACTCAACCCAGGTAGTGAGACGGGTAGACAGTGCACCCTTTTCATTTTTTCACAGTTTGTCCTCTGACTTCTTAGACTTCCCTGAGTTGGGCTCGCGAGTGCTTGCTGTCGAAATGGGATAGTAATCTTAGGCTTGGAGCAATTTCGGGGACTTCAATGCGAACTTCCACTTCCCTCTGAGTGGGGTTCAACCTTATTTGTGTGGGCCTAACGGCCTTAGACTCCTCTTCTAGGTAAATATGATGGGTGCAGATTGCTGGGTTTATGCCTTTTAAATCAAGATTTTCCACCCCGATGCTTGCTTGTGTACGAAGGTGCGGCGGGTTTATTCTCTTGTGAAGTGGTCGATAGTGGTAAATCACAATTGGACATTGCCAATTTTTCTTCCGAATGCATGCTTCAACTCAAGCCCAGGAGGGGTTTGAGATCCTACTTTGTTGGGGTTCCCTTAGTTTGTCACCGATTAATAGAGGTAGGATTTATTTTTCTCCTCCAATACCCCTGTACTAAGCTCATGCATTGAGGTTCCTGTTGTTCTCCAAGGCACTCAGATAACTCTGGGGTTAATACATCTTGCACTTGCTGCTCGTTAGCCTGTTCTTCAAGAATTGCATCTATCATATAGACTTCTTCACAGTCATCTTCCTCTGAGTGCATATGTCTCTTACTCAGATGAAAGATATTGAGTTCTAAGGTCATATTCCCAAATGTGAGTTGCAGCATTCAGGCGGAGTTTATTATAGCCGAAGTAGCGAGAATGGTCTCCCAATATGATGGGCACATGATTGGTTCCCAGCGCCACTTAGAGCTCTGCAGTATCGAAATCTGACAAGTCCCAGCTGGGTAGTAGAATCACGTCACTTGTATTAACCGTCCTCAATGGTCCCCTTTGGTATCTTAATAGACCTGCTCGGTTAGTGATAGTGTGGAGCGTGAGTTTTAGTTCACCCGAGCCAAGTTGCTTGTACATGGAATACGACAAGCGGGTTCCTGCCCAGCTCCAAAGTCTAACGGTGCTTTCTCCACGCTAATGCCTCAATAACTAACGAGATTGTGGGACATCCAGGGTCTTTATATTTCGGATCACTCAATGATAGCACTCACTTGCTTGCTCGGTCAGAAAGGCCTTCTTGTTTACATTAAAGCCCTCTTTTCGGTGCATAAGTCATGAAAATTTATAGGTGGGGACTTGTTTGATCATGTCAAGGAAGGAATGTTAACACTTGCGCAAAACCTCTAGCATTTCTGTTTGGATTCTTGAATTTTCTTTTTTGGGCTTGTGGGAAGAATGGAGGGGGTACTAATTGTTCTTCACTCTTCTATTTGTCAGACTCATCTTCTTGCATGGTTAGGCTACCGTGGGGGGCCGATGGCTAGAGTTGGACCGACCTTATTCCTACCACTCTTAAAGTCACCACTGGGCTCTTTACTTCATCAATTCGCAGATTCGATCATCAATGAGCCTATTTCATGCACTCCTTCACTGTTATCGGACTGGAGGGAACCTTCCCTTTCTCGAACCCTCGAGAAATGCTGGTTGACAACCTTGAAATCCAGCATATTGTCCACCCGTTGATAGCTCTCAACTATCAATTTTTTGTCCGATATTCAAGAGACTTTTGTTCTTCTACAAATGTGCCTACCATATTTCTAAATCTCGTGGATCGCCGCCAACCGGAGAAAGCAAGAGGTTGAGTAGGTCGCCATAGGTTGAAGTGAGCCAACCGGGCCGTGGCTCCTCGAGGGACATATGCGGGGGTTTCATTTCCATGACATGCCTGATGATTTCTCCACTGTATTATGAAAAGGTCGCCATGGCGATCTTATGGGTGGTTTATTTGATGCGTGATTACGGGCATGCCTTACCAAAGGGTTCTAGATGACTATTTGTCTCGATAATCAAAAACAAGCCGGATGAGATGCGGTGTAACTCATTTACTACTTGCATTTCTGTGCCGGCTTCTCATTTCCAAATCTCCCTCCAACCTCGAGTCATGGTCACTTTTTCATCTCTCGTGTTCGAAAGTGCATAAATGCCTCGTGTGGTTCGGCTTTGATCTTTCTTCGGTTTCCCTTGAATCGTTCATCCATGCCCTTGAGGTTTCACCACATAGTTCAAGTGTCCATGGCCTCTATCCTGTTTCTTTGCTCGTGTTACCTCCACATGGTTTCCAATAGTTGCTTCATGGTGGAGACATACCATCATAAAAATGGTTCACTGGCATCCGTATCAAAACCTTGGTGTGGGCGTGCATTGATGGTCTCGATGAATCTTTCCCAACAGATAAAACTTCTCATTGTCGGTACGAGTAGTGTAGATTTGTCTCTTCAAAGCGGTAGTCTTTGTGGCGAAGAATTTCTTCAAAAATTCAGCTTGAAGATCGACCCAATTTCTAATTGTTCTCGGCCTTAGTGAATTGGGCCAAATTTTGGCTGTCCTTGAGTGTCGATTGGAAATGCTTTCGGCGAGGCAAATCCATGTCGGTTATACCCTCATAAGTTGTGCATACCTCCTCAAAATCCGTGTGTGAATATGGATTTTCATTTTCCATTCCTGAAATGTTGGGCGGCGCTGGTAAGATCTCGTCTTCACATCCCTCGGCCGGTATGATCTTGAGGAAGAGCGCTCACTCTAGGAGGGTGTATGTGTTCCCTCATCGACACAATATGTTTCATTTAGTTCATAGGGGGTGCTTGTTGACTTTCTTTGTTCCTCGAGTAGAGGATCCATTTGAAGTCCTTGTGCACACCCAATTTCACGACTTGTTAAATTGGTGCACTCGCTCTTTATAATCTACACGATATCCCTCATCCCGGTCTTTATAAACACATTACACAAATGGGGCAACAAAGAACACAAACAAACTTGCTAAAAAGGTCAGTGTTAGATAAAACAAAAGCGGCGTAGAAATAAAACGGTGCCGATGGCGGTAAGTGATGAAAACTTGGAGTTCTGCGCGCCAATTCAAAAGGATTGAAGGTCACCAACACTTGTAATGTAGTTACAAGTACGCATCAACTCATCATCGTAGTTTGGCACCATCCGACAGCGCCATTTGATTAGTGCCCTGATGGGTGTCACGGAATCAACAAAATTTATATTCCTAAGTTCCTCTCTCTTGCCGTAGTCGACTAACTGCCGGTATAGCGGTCTAGGGTTGAACACGGGGATGGGTTTTCATCCCATGAATGATTAGCATCAGTGTTTGAAAATGGTGAGGCTTTTGTTTGGATTTTCGGATTTTTGTTAAAAACAGTGGGGGTTGTATGTTCAGCGACTAGCGTAATGGTTTAAAATTGAAGTGTGAAATGGTAACTTTTGAAGGCTTAGATTACATTAGCTTGATAACATGGGGTATTAAAATGTCCTCGGGTTATTTCCTTGCATTAGAGCAAATGGCCAAGTCAAAGCTAGCCAGGATCTTTGTTTAGCTATAAAACCTAACCTAGAACCCTCTATTTTGAGTCAAACCAAGTACTAAGTGATGACCTCAGACGAAACATATCTGAATTTAGTTGCACAATTACCAAGGTTATTATCTAATCCTGGAAAGCGCACCATAATACTGTTTGAGACCAAAATCTCCTAGAGTTAATCATTTTTAATTTTGGTTTTGGCTGTATCTTTGCAAGTGCCGCGAATTCGACAAGTAATAAAATGGATATAAGTCGAGATATCGATCCCACCAGAGAGATCTCAGATTTTTAAATCAACTACCACGACTAATCAAGCTTAGTACTATTTGGACCATAAAGTGATATTGGAATCAACTTAGAAAATTGGAAATTATACTAACAGTAAAGTAAATGAGCAATCAAATAAATGGAATATAAAGAATAAAGAATAAAAAATAGTTAAGAAAACAAATGGACTTTGAATAATTATAACGAGAGAACCACGACCAGTATCTTTGCTATAGTAAGTACCAATCCTGTGGTTAATCTTGGTAAAACTTATTGAATATTTCGGGTTTTAAAATGTCAGGCGTTTAGCGGTAAAAATTTGGATCTCTCCACACTCCACATTTCATTATCTAGTTTTTCACGATTCTTTCGAAGACGGGAATGAGATAACTACTTTTAAAGAGATTTCCTTAATCTAGGTATTTTTCTTTTCTGTGCCGTACCCATTTTATGAATTTGTAAACCTTAGCTCCCAAGTTATCGGTCAAGCAAGGATATACAACTTCTAGGATGCTCTTCCTCAAAATTAGAATAGATCACCCTCTCCTTGATTAGATCTCAGCTAACACGGGATTGGCCTCACTATTCAAATGAGGTGAACTCTCTACTTGTTTAAATTGATAACTCATTCAACTCTTTCTTGATTTCAAGTGAGAAGAGATTTATCGAAGTAAACTTGCAAAGCTCATTAGATCTCAAATAGCAGGTTAATATACCTTCAAGCAATTGTTCATAGCTCTTAGGATGCCTTCCTACGTGTCACTCAAGGGCCACCTTGAAATCGAACAATGTCTAAATCTTATAACGGGTATAAGAATGATATTCGAGATCAAATAGTAAACCTGACACAGTAAATTCATAAATTGAAATTCAGAGGCTCTTTGGAAAGCGACTCTGAGAAGATAATTTCGACTATAGCATTCACTTAATGGAAGTACAGGATTCCGCAATTACTGAATTACGCATTGCAGGCATTCCTCGATCATGAGAATAAATGATTCAGCGAAGATTTGAATTCGAGAGAAATTTATCACGAACTTCAAACATTCCGGTCGTAATTTGAAAGAATAGAATTACGCATTCAACCTTGCTCCGTCGACAACACAGATCGAGAAAATAAAGCGAAAAATAAAGCGATAAGTCTAATCTAATCTCTAACTATCAACATTGAAGAAAAGAAAAAGAAAAGAAAAGAAAACTAAAAAAGAAAATAAAGAAGATTAGCCTTCAGCTCCCCAGACCTCTCGTGCATTGTCACGCGAGAAATTTGCGTTCCTTTACGGGTAAACTGCGTATTTATAGGGTTTCTCAATTGGGCCCTAATCCCAACGCATTCGGTTGTGGATTTCCACGTGGACTAGCCCAAGTTACTGTTCAAGTCGCGACCTCAAATCCCTTGTCGCGACATCATCCATGTTGTGACCTCGATCTCCGCGTGCGACATCAACAGAATCTATGCAGCAGGCGAGTGTTCCTTGATGTCGCGACCTCAATCTCTTGTCGTGACATCAACCCACGTCTTCACGCCGGGCTTCAAATGGTTGCTCGGATATGTGAACATCAATCTCTTGTCGCGACATCAACTTCATGAATTTGCCGGCTTCAAGCGGGAGTGCCGATGTCGCGACCTCGATCCATATCAGACATCACTTTATGCCTTTGCGGGCTTCAATAGGAGTTCTCGATGTCAGCGACATCGATCTTCATCAGCGACATGAGCTCAAAGTCTTGTAGCTTTTAAGCCCGAGCGTTCGCGATGTCTGACCACCGATCTCTTGTCGTGGCCGGTAGTTCATTTCTTTGCGGCTTTCATCGATGGTTCACGAGTAGCGACATCAATCTCTTTATCGGAAAGCATCACTTATGGCTGCAGCTTTGGAAGCTGGTCGTTCCTAGTGTCGCGACCTCGATCTCATGTCGCGACATCGACTTAGTTCTCACGGAGGCTTCAAGGCGAGATTTGCTTTTGGTGTGCGACGTCATTCGCTGCCGTGACATCGGCTTAAGGGAACACAAGCTTCCAGCGATTGCTCTTGGTGTCGCGACAAGCAATCACTAATCGCGACATCGACATGGATGGTCTTCAACGATGGTTCACGTTGTCGCGACATCAATCCAATCGCGACATCAATTCATGCCCTTGCCCGGAGTTTCAAGTGAGTCGTTCTTGATGTAGCGACTTGATCCTCTGTGCCAGCCATGACTTGAGTTACCTGACCCATCCTCACCGGCACAATGCCAGCTTCAAAGATTCTCCTGCCCGCCGACCCTCTATCGGTACTTCCATGTTTCACGATGTCACGACAAGCTTGATCATTCAGTGGATGTCGCGACCCCTTCTCAACACCACTCTTTGGTATCATGACGGCTACTATTTTATGGCCCCTTACGTATCATTGTCGATGTCTGACCCATCCGGATATCGCGACATGAAGTCTTCTTCTTCTTACGTTTCCTGGATTACTTCACTGGAGTTTCTTTAACTCTCAGGCTGCCTTGTTCTTCAAGTAAGCTTCGTTTCCGGCGGAGTTTTTGCTGCGCAACTGGATAGCCATTTTTGATTGATGCGAAGCTTCACGACATGAGGTTCCTTTTATCTTTGTCGCCTTTGCAAGCTATGACCTTGACCAATTATCTCGTCGCGCTCACAATCCACCTTCTGCTTCTTTTACGCAAAATATTCTTCTCTTTTCTTGAATTCCTGCCATTTTAACCAGGTTTGGTTAGTTATTCCATAGTGCATAAATTAGTCTTGTTTAGATAAAAATAGATCAGAAAAATGGACTAAAAATAGATGACTTTCAAGCTCATCAAACTCCCCCAAACTTAAAATTTTGGTTGTCCTCAAGCAAAGAAAAAGAAAGAATTGTTTAATCCTCAAACAAAATAAAGAAATTTTTAAGGACATTTTTACGATTTGTTACCATGGTAGCATTCAGTTAGGTAAATACAAGGTATGCATTATTTTAAATGCATCTAACCACAGTCGAGTTCAAGGTTGGTTTCTACTCTTTATAGTATACAAAACTAAAAATTTATTTAAATTGTTTTACAAACAACATAATCATTGGATCTGTTGAAAAAATAAATTGTTTTCCTTTCGTCTTCATAATTATTCGAACTCTAGGTCCTTCTGGAGTTTTCTTTGTTTATTGCTCCAAATTCAAACTTGTTATTCATGTGAGTCTCCACTAATGTAGGTAATTCCATCCTTCAGATCAATCGGTCTTTGGAGCTTGTAATGTTAGGCTTGGGTAAGGGTAGGATAGAAAGGAACACCGGTTTAGATTACCGAACTTTTCTCTGCTTGCTCTCTTTGCCCTTTTCCTTGTAGTTTCTTTGTCAAACTCCCCAAACTTCATTTTTGGGACATCTCCTGGATTTCTTCTATTCATAACTATATGCTCCCATTTCCCACTTGTAATTCAACTGGGGGAATTTTCTTTGTGTGTCACCATTCAGGGATAGTGCAATGTTTTACCTTCTTAGGCTTTCTAACACCCTTAGCGAACTTTGGGTTAGTAACTCCCATACCAGATGGCATTAGGGTACTAGATTTATTACCCACTAAGGGCATAATAGTTCAAGAGAATTAGGCCACAAGGTAAAACTTATCCCCTTTTTATTATATTTACATTTTGACCCTTTCTTTCATTCCCCTTTTTCTATCTTTCTCCTTGAGTTCTTCAAAACAACCTCCCCAAACCCAGTTTCTTTCTTCCTCTTTCGATTATTGGAATTGTCCTTGGGTTCTTTCTTGGAAGATTGATTCTTTAGTTTGGGGTTTAAATTGTGGCTGATCTTTAGAAATAAAGGCGATTGGCTCAATTCACGGAACTAAATTATATCTTTAGCATATAGGTAAAGGATAGCTTAGATAATAAACTTACCAAGAATGGCCTGCATCATTTCTTGTCAGCTGTATCACCTAGGATTTTGCCTCAATCAATAATCTAACAAGTTCTAAATTTCGATTAGCTCACATTGGTGACCATTAGGAGTTCCTTGCTTAATTTTTGTTGATGAGTAGTTAAACTCTTTAGTATCCAACAGGTTCCTTGACTCATTGTTCATACCACAATCTCAAAAATAAGTTTTGTTCCTTCAATTTCATTACTTTCCTCTATTCTGGACTCAACAGCTAAATTTAAGTCATTTTTGCACTTTGTGTTTCAATAAAATTGTATTCAGCTGACCCTTATTCCCTGAATTCCCGACATTTCTAATCTAACGCTTCATTCAAGCGTGACTCACTTGACATCTCAGTTTTTCTTAAGAACTAATTCCTACTTTTATTTTCCCAACTATGCATCACAAAAGAAACACAACATTAGACAAACAAATTCAAAATAGCACACAACAATTCAATTCAAATTTCTTATTTATTTTATTTCTGATTCAATTGCAACGGTTAAGTTCAATTCAAAATGGGATAAGAGGGTAAAGAAAGGTTAGAGCGAGGAGAAGGTCTATTTTTTTCTTTTGAAATAGCCAGGAGCAAAGATGTTGGAGATCTAGTCTAGTGTACCTAAATGGTAGAATTCGGAATTTTCAATTCTCTTCTTTCCTTTCTCTTCTTGGTTTCCCTCTCAATTTGTTCTTCAATGAAAATCTCATTAGAGAGATCAACCTTTTTGTTCAACTCATCCTGCCTCTTCCCCAAGCCATTCATTGTATTCTCCATTTCAGTCATGACCTCTAAAAATTTGGAGAGATTATTGATGTCAGAGATCAAATTTTCTAGCCGATATTTTGCCTATAGGATTCGATCATCCTTTTGCTTCTTATCTCCCATCATCGGAGTTATTTTCAAAAAATCCTTCTGTAGAGACTTGTATAGAGAACTTGAAGCCCTTGATTTGCTCCCAAATTTAGCTTCTTGCTCTGTATCTCTTTTCTTTATCAATGTGAGAAGTTGAGAATCATGCTCAAACTGATTGTTATAAAAAGCTTCATGACTTAGTTTGAGTTTCTGTAACAGATTGTGATCTCTTTCCTTCATTTCTTTCTTAAATTCTTCCCCTTGCTGCTTCAAAATTTTTCTCATCTGTTCCTCTCTTCTGTTCAGCTCTTCTCCCCACTGCTGTTCTCTTCTTTGTAGCTCAATCTCATGCTCCTTTTCCTTCCTGTTTAGCTCTTCCTCCCACTGTTGGTCTCTTCTTTTTGATTCTTTTCATAAATGCCTTCTGCAATTCTGCTTTGAGTTCCACTGCTACATTTTCATCCATTCTCTTTTGCATGGCATTGAGGCTTCAGTGTCATTGTTCTCTTGTGCTCCCTTGAGCTTTCTCCATGTTGGAAATTTACGTTACATGGGAGGCGGCTAAGGAATGGAGAAGTCTATTGTTTGCCTTCATCACGCCCTTCATTGTGCGCAAAAATGAAATCATTGTTGTTGTCGGAATTGAGTTTTAAGTTTGCTCTATCCTTGATCAGTAGCCCTCTGAGTCTCCTTTTAAGGTCTTTCCGGCAGGCTTCATCTCTTTTCTCTACAAGCACCCCTTTTCTTGGTTTCTTGGTCCTTTCTTAACTCACATCGAAGGGTGGTGAAACTCAGACACTTCTTCTTCGATTCCCATACTCCTTTCTGACCTTCAAACATAAAGCGGTAATTGTTCTTGGGTGAGAATCACCCTCTTTTGGTCCCTTCATGATACCTCATGATAGAATTTTCAATGACCAGCTCCTACGATTGATCTTGTATCCCTTTAGGATGGCATCTGTGTTTCCTGACTTCTTGTTCTCTCACTGTGCACACGTGTTTTGTTGGAACCAAGCGAAGCCGGGAAATAAAACCATACCTTCGCTTCCTCGGTGGGGCTTCCCACAATTGATATTCTTGGCATTCCTTCTCCTTGGTTTAAAATTTTTTACCATTAGTGAGCTTCTTGGCAATCTTTCAAAATCACGAGTTTTTCAAAAGTTTCTTGAATTTGGAACCGTAGCGTACCTTTGTCATACCCATGAAAAGCTACTCGTTGATGCGTGAAGCCATATGAAACCGGACTCCTCCTAACAAAACCGCTTCATCCTTCCTTCCTACAAATCTGAATAAAACTCTCTTACCGATCTTGTATATTGATTTTGGTGTGCGTAGGGGCTTCTCCCACCCTCTCCTGCTCATCATCTCCTTGAAAGGAGTAACAGGATTTTTGAATCTCCTCTCTGTGACAAACCCCTTGTTAGCATAATACTTTTTCCACTGGGAATACGCTTCGTCTAACACGAAATCTTCTACTTCTTCTTCTTCTCTCACCTTTACCTTTCCATTTTTTGCTCTTTCTTGGGGAAGTTGCGAAGCAGTGTTTACGATTGGCACCTCTCACGATTGTTCTTCTGACGAATCTCGTCCTAACCGTTGCTTCTTGTGATTTCTTCTTCTGGTTGTTCATGTTCCCTCATAATCTCGTCTAGGTTAGGGACTAAGGTGGGAATTTCAGCCATTGGAAATGGAAGAAAAGCTTTTAGAAGGTTTGGAAAGCTAGGGTTTTCAGGGGTTGAGATTCCGAAGGAGGAAGAAGGTGAATAGCTATGTGGTGTGGAGTGAATGATAAAGTTTCCAACAGTTGCAATTCAATCAATGTTTGTGGGCTAATTATTGCTTCATTAAAAACTTGTCGCGACTTCAATTCCGCCTCTTTTTATTTGAGATCATTGAATTTAGGGCTTTTTAAAGTGAGTTAATAGCATAAAAAAAACTCTTTTATGTCGCGACATGCTAAGTTTGTCGCGACATTATTGGTGAATTTAGGGTGTTTGATTATCATGTTCGCGACATCTTTTTTTTTTTTTTTCTGTTTTTTATTCCCATTTATTTCCTACCTTGCTGGGGTGGTCGCGACATCATTTTCATTTGAAACTTAATTCTCTATCGACTTCCACCGATTGGTGTCGACATGTACCTTCTTTCTTCCATGCTCACTAATTGCCCTTTCCAACCTGCCGAGGTCCACGACATCGATGTTTTGTCGCGACATCGGCTTTAATGTGACATAACCCTTACTATTGACCCTAAGCCCTTAACTCGATGATCTTAAAAAAAAAAAAACTTGAATTCTCTTATTGTTCCTAACCCCTTTAGACATCTCTTCAGGCATCTTCAAGCAACAATTTAACAATCAATTCAAGTATGCGAGTGGGTTAGGGAAGAAAGGTTACTCCCTTTTTCTCATGTTGTGACTTCTCGCAGTTCTTTGAATCCGTTCTGTGGTTGCCTTGCATTCATGTCTTTAAACCTTCTTGAAGCTCAACGCAATATTCAAGAAAATCTAATTAAACTACCATTAATTTCTAAAAATTAAATCTATCTTTTATAATAAATCGACCCAATTTTCAGCAACTAAAAGAAAAATATTTCAAAACTTAAAATCGAAATTAAATCCTTATGGGTTGCCTCCCATTAGGCACTCGGTTGAGTCATAGGCCGAGACTTGCTGTTGTGGTATTTCTTCTTCTTCCTTAGAACCGGTTGGAGTTCTTTATTTCCTCTTCCCTGTTTAGATGTCTTTAACCTCTGTCCAGTGACAGAATTCTTCCCCATTATCAGTCCTCGTGTCTTTGCTCCAAATGTAGTACTTGACACCCTTGTGTATATTGCTCCATTTTAAGTTTAATTTCCACAGGAAACAATTTAGTCTAGAATTCTTAATTGAACTGTTCCCTGCTCCCGAACTCTTTTCTCAAATTCTCCAGTCATGCCATTTTCTTTGTCTTGTCTTTGTATATTCTAGCATTATCCTCAGCTTCATTTCTCAATTCTTCAGTTCGAGACAGGTTAAGACAATCTTTCTTCCCTTGCGACCTTAAAATCGAAGTTTAACTTCCTTGAATGGCCCACATTGCCTTGTATTCCAACTCAAGGAGTAGATGACATGGTTTGCCAAAACAACTACGTATGGGGACATTCCAATGGGGTTTTGTAAACGATCTACCGTAAGCCCAGTGCATCAAATCAAGTTTGGAAGACCAATCCTTCTGCTCAGACTCACCGTCTTTTCAAAGTATTCTTTTGATCTCTGTTGGAAATTCTGTTTGTCCATTGGTGCGGGGATGATAAAAGCTAAACTCATTACATGCTTGATCCCATACTGCTCATAAGTTTGCAAATATTTTGTTTGCAAAGTGGGGTTCCCATCACTAATGATAGTTAAGGTGTTCCCGAATCTGCTCAAAATATTCTTTTGCAAAACTCACAGCGCCATTAGCATCATTCCTTGGACAAACCCTTGCTTCCACCCATTTGAAACGTAATCTTGCTAGCCGGTATGTATAGATTTCAAATGATGGTGGGAAAAGGTCCCATAAAATCAATTCCCATTACATCGAAAATTTGTATCCGCAAAATACCTTTGAGGGCATTTCATTCCTAGCTGTGATATTTCCGATCTTTTGGCATCTATCACACAATTTGCCTCAGCACAATCTCCCGAAGATAGTGGGCCAATAAAATCCGGATTGGAGTATCTTGTGGTTGTTCTTTCTCAGAAAAATGTCCCCATATGGTGATGCGTGGCATTCATTTAAAATGTTGCCTTGTTCGCTTCGGCACACATCTTCGTATTATCATGTCAGCACCTCTTTTGAATAATGGGTCATCCCAAATATAATACACAGCTGTCGAGTTCGAGTTTCCTCTTACGTTGGTGGTTGAGATGCGAAGGCATTACTCCACAAGCCAGATAATTCACAATATCAGCATACCATGGAAGTTGGAAGGAAACCTTAAACAATTGCTCATCTGGGAAGTTCTCTGTTAACATCACATTTTCTTCTTCATCATTGCTTCTTTCTACTCTTGACAAGTGATCAGCTATCACATTGTCACATCCCTTTTTATCCTTGATTTCCAAATCAAACTCACCCACCCATGCTTGACACCCACCTTATCAATCTTGGCTTAGCTTCATTCTTTGACATCGGTACTTGATTCTTGCATGATTAAGTGTGAATTACCCATGGGATCCTAAAATGTATTGCCCTAAATTTTCTAAGCAAATACAATGGCTAGCATCTCCTTTAGGTTGTTGAGTAGTTCTCTTGTGCTTCATTGAAGGTCTTACTAGCATAGTATATGGCCACCAGATACTTTCTCTTTTCTTTGCCCAACCACGGCTCCCATGGCAAATCAACGGCATCACACATTATTTCAAATCCCTGATCCCATTATGGTGCAGCCATTATAGGTGCTTGTACCAATTTGATTTTGATTTCTTCAAAAGCATCCTTGCAGGAGTCATCAAAATTGAACCTTGTATCTTTTTCCAGTAATCTGCATAGTGGTTTGGAAATTTTTGAAAAGTCTTTGATGAATCTCCTGTAAAATCCAGCATGTCCCATGAAGCTTCTTACTCCTTTTACTGTGGTAGGTGGTGCAAGAGTTTTGATAATGGATACCTTGGATTGGTCCACTTCTAGTCGATAGAAGAAATTTTATGCAGAACCAATGCCTTGTCACCATAAAGTAATATTTTTCCCAATTCGGTGCTAGGTTGTTTGTCTTGGCATCTTTGATCTTGTTTCAGTTGTTTTAAACATTGATCAAAATTTGGATCCATACCGCAATTAAGTCATCCATGAAAATTTCCATCACTTCTTCAACCAAATATGAGGAATATAAGACATCATACACCCTCTGGAATGTAGATTTGGGTACATAGCCCAAATGGCATCCTTACGAGGCAAGGTACCATAGGGGCATGTGAATGTATCTTCTCTTGATCCTCGAGGTGCAATAGCAATCTGATTGTATCTTGAGTACCCATCCAGAAAACAAAAGTAGAGGTGTCACGCTGGCACATCCGACATCGATCAATGAAAGGCAAAGGAAAAATGATCTTTTACGATTCTTGAATTTAACTTCTGTAATCAATACATACCCTCGCTCTAATCCTTTGTTCTTGTTGGAATCAATTATTTTTTCATTTTACGATCCGCGGAGTAAACCCCCCTTTCTTTGGAACCACATGTACTGGGCTCACCCAATTACTATCTGAAAAAGCATAGATAAAACCAGCATTCGGCAATTTGAGTACCTCCTTTCTGACTACTTCCTTCATCAACGGATTCGATCTCGCTGGTGTTCTATAGATGGTTTGAAGTCTCTTCTATGAAGTCTTATGCATGCGAATTGATGGTGTACCGCCCGATGTGATGGACCAAGAAATTTTAGCGATTCCTTATGCTTCCTTAATATTTTTCGACAATCTTTGTTCCTCGGCATCAGCGAGAGTGCAAGGTGAAATGATCCAGCCCCGGTTTTTCTTTGGTAATTCTAAGTAAGCATACTTTAAATGACATGGCAACTCTTTCAAACTAGTCATACGCCATGGTTTCTTGATGAATTTCCTCTCTCAATATTTTCCCATTGTCTTTTGTTTTGCTTCAAGCTCATCATAGTTTCTAAAAGAATGGCTAGCGTATGGAAATTGAGAATAGACATCTTCGGTATGCAGGAATTCATCTCTCTTTTTCATTGATAAAGCTGAGTATTACATTCATTGTTAACATATCGGGGTTGGAAATATAGACAAAATCTGCTACATTCTGCAACTTTCCTTGTCTCACATCCCATATTTTCATACTTTTGATCAAATTAAGCGACTTCTCAACCCTCAAGGTAAGAGCTCCTTTTGCATGTCAATGAGCGACTCCGGTAGCTAGGAATGGTCTTCCAGTGCTTGAAGTACTTGTGAATCTTAACACCATGTCGAATGATGAAGTCTCTTTGGAAAAACAAATTTCCCCAATTGACGAACATCTTCTAAAGACTCCCTTCGGGTTTCACCATCGTCTGTGCACGCCATTTGAAGAGTAGCAGTTGTGAATAACCTCCCCAAACTTAGTTTCTTAACCTTATGAAGAGGCATCAAATTGATACTAGCTCTGAGTCACGAGAGCTTCACAGGTGATTCCTCGACAATACAAAGAATGAAGTGAAGCTCCCTGGGTCTTTCATCTTTACTGGTAGTTCTTTTCTGATTACTGCACTGCAAGTGGCGGTGAGATTCACTATTCCTTCCTCTACTATTTTTCTTTTCTTGCTCAGTATGTCCTTCAGAAATTTTGCATAGAGTGGCATCTGAGTTACCACTTCAGTAAAAGGCATACTGATCTCCAGCTTCTGGAAAGTCTTCAAAAACCTTGCAAACTGCTCCTCTATCTTGGATTTCTGCAGTCTTTGTGGAAATGGGACTGCAAGTCTAGATTCTTGGATGTTCTTCCACATACTCCTTCTTTTCTTTCTCAGGTACCTCTTCCCTTTACGGTCTTGCTCCTTCTTTGTTCTTGTCATCTTTTTTCTTTCATCTTTTCTATTTCCTTCCACTCCTCAATTTGCCCGACCATCACGATCCTTTGGATTTTCTTTGTGTAGCTTGGGAAGGTATCTTTCCCACCCTACGGCTTTGCGAGTTAGAGACCAGCCGCCTACTTGTGTCTCAAAGGTTCCTCGGGGATGCATTGGTGGTGTTCTGAAAAATTTGAGAATTGGTAGCAGTTGCTTCCAATTCTGCAAACTTTTGTTCATGGAGGTTCAACGGCTTCTTATTATCCCCCGTGAAATCACGGCATCATTCTTCAAAAAGGTGGGCCCTCCTCGACCACGATATTCATTTAAAGTATCGTTCCTTAGCTACTTCTTCTTCCGGAACCTTGGTAGTACATTGATACCCTTGTTGAGGGTTCTGTCCCTGCCTTGGGCCTTGAGAAGCCCCTCCACCATATGAGAAATTCTCATGGTTCCTGAGTGCTGGGTGATAATGTGCTGGCAGGTTAGGATTGGGTTTGAAATGGTAAGCTCTTGGCTCACCCAGATACTTAACCTCTTCAGCATCATAGAATTGTTCTTCAGCAGCTCTCTCAGCACTTTCCTTCAATAACTCTCTGCTCATTTGCTCCTACTTCCAAGGGCGGGCCGCAGCCTCCTCTCTTGTTTGTCCATTCGATGCATAATTGCATCAACTTTGCCCCATAGTATTCATCTTGCTCGACTCCATGATCCCCTTTCCTCTCTTTGCTCCCTTTTGAAGAGGCTTCGAAGGAGTTTTCATATTGCATTGCCCGAGTCCTACATCGACTCTCTTTCCTCTTGACACTTTTTCGCTTAGATGCTCCACAACATGAAGCATCAATGATCCCTTTGATATATCATTCAAAGGCACTTGATATACAATGTCCATCCTACGTCTTGAAGTCTATCCATGCATAGGGCATCTTCGGCAACCATTTGAATCTTTCCCGGGCCACATATAGGCTCTCGTCTTCCCGCACTGAAACACAATGATTTCCCTCCTCCTTTATGAGGTGAGTGATGGGGGGAAGAATGCGCCCAATATGCCTCTACCCCGGCTCCTCCCAGTATCAGCGGAACCATGGTGAATTCATACCATGTGGCTATTGTATCTCTTAAAGAGAATGGGAATAGATGTAACTTGATAACCACAGTCTCACCCCATTCGACAAGCGTATTCAAGCCATCGTGAAATCTTCCGGGTGTTCATTAGGATCTTCGGTGGGATGACCGATGAAAGCGTGTTCTTTGCGCCATGGTAATTAAAGTGTTGGTTTAGTTCAAAGTTGTTGGCATCGATCGCGAAATTTACATCGATTGTTGAGTATTAGATCTGAATATTCGGCTTCAAGAAATCCTCCATGGTATCGGTGATTGGAGGTCTTAAGGTATTTGTCTGTTTCCCTGGAGTTTAAGTCACATCTTTAAATACGCCATGGAGTGTTTTCTGCTTTCTTTGTCTTTCTCAGGCTGCGAAGTGTTTTCTCTAATTGAATCCAGATTTGGAATTAGATCAGTACTACCGCCTATGCATCAAAGTTTTCGAAGCAAAACACACTCCCATTAATAGGATTGATCAAAGCGACAAATATATTCAATATGGTTTGTTGTAGGTTAGAAGTCAAAATGAACCAACGCGAAAAACTATTTTGTTCTTTTTTCTTTAAATGTCAATTAGTATTTCTTTGCTCATCCCTGAATATTGATCTATCAAATTCTTTCCGATCCCGGCTGCTTGGCGCCACGTAAAACTTGACCTCGAGACCAAAACACATATACAAATTTAGTTGCACAATTACCAAAGGGTTATTATCTAATCCGAGCGCACCATAAAACACATTTTGATACCAAAAATCTCCTAGAGTTAATCATTTTTAATTTTGGTTTTAGCATTATCTTTGCCGAGAGTGCAGTGCGACAAGTAAAAATGGATATAAGAATCCAGATATCGATCCCATGAGAGATCTCAAAATTTTTTAAATCAACTTCTGCGACTAATCAAGCTTCCGTACTATTTGGACCATAAAGTGATATTGGAATCCGACTTAAGAAAGTGGAATTATAACACAGTAAAGTAAATGAGCAATCAAATAAAAGCGGAATATAAAGAATAAAGAATAAAAAATAGTTAAGAAAACAAATGGACCTTTGAATGTAATTATGTTTTGAAGAACACATCAAATATCTTTGCTATAGTGAAGTACCAATTCACAGCCAGTTAATCTTGATAAAACTTCTTGAATATTTCAGGTTTTAAAATGCATCCAAGGTGTTTACTTGAGTAAAAATTTGGATCTCTCCACACTCCACATTTCATTATCTAATTTTCACGATTCTTTCGAAGGCAGGGGAATGAGATAACTACTTTTAAAGGAATTTCCTTAATCTGGGTATTTTTCTTTTGCAATACTTCATACCCATTTGGTGTAAAACCTTAGCTCAGTTATCGATTGACAAGGATATACAAAATTCCGAGGATGCTCTTCTCAATTAGAATAGATCACCCTCTCCTTGATTAGATCTCGGCTAACCGCCGGGATTGGCCTCACTATTCGGGTGGGGTGAACTCTCTGCTTGTTTAAATTGATAACTCATTCAACTCTTTCTTGATTTCAAGTGAGAAGAGATTTATCGAAGTAAACTTGCAAAGCTCGTAGATCTGGAAATAAGCGAGTTAATATACCTTGAGCAATTGTTCATAACTCTTAGGGTACGCCTTCTACGTGTCACTTAGGGCCCTCAGCGAAATCGAACAATGATACAAAATCTTATAAGCAGCGTATAGAGCGTATTCAAATCAAAAGCAGTAAACCTTGCAGTAAATTCATAAATTGAAATTCAAGAATTTGCTTCAGAGCTTGACTACAGGAAAGATAATTTCGACTATAGCATTCATAATGGAAATTTGGATTCCTCAATTCTTGAGAATTACACGCTGCGGCATTCCTCGATCATGAGAATAGCTACTTGATTCGAGCGAAAGATTTAATTCCAGAAATTTATGCGAACTAAAACATTCAGTAATGGTAGAAAAGAATAGAATTACGCAGTCGAAACCACGCTCAAAAATCGACAACACACAGATCCAGAAAATAAAACGAGAAAAATAAAACGATAAATCTAATCTAATCTCTAACTATCAACATTGAAAGAAAAGAAAAGAAAAGAAAACTAAAAGAAAATAAAAGAAGATGAGCCTTATTCACGGACCTCGTGCGTGTCACTTGCCAATGCGTTCGCTTTTACGGGTGGCGAGTATTTATAGGGTTTCTCGATTGGGCCCTAATCCGCGCGTCGGTTGTGGATTTCAAGTGGGTAGCCCAAATTCTTGTTGTCGCGACCTCAAATCCCTTATCGCGACATCATCCATGTCGCGACCTCGATCTCACGTCAGCGACATCAACTTAGAATCTATAGCGGCGGTCATTCGCGTGCATGACCTCAATCTCTTGTCGTGACATCAACCCACGTCTTCTGCAGGCTTCAAATGGTTGCTCCGGATGTCGCGACATCAATCTCTTATCCCGGCATCAACTACATGGTACCCAGCTTCCAAGCGTTGTCTTACGATGTGTGACCTCGGTCCCATATCGCGACATCACTTTACTCTGCCTGCGGGCTTCAATAGGGTTCTCGATGTCGACATCGATGTCTTGTCCCGCGACATGAGCTCAAGTCTTCGGCTTTTGGCGAGCGTTCATGATGTCGACCTCAATCTCTTCAGCCAAATGACAGCGATTCATTTCTTTGCGGCTTTCATCGATGGTTCACGGAAATTGTGACATCAATCTCTTGTCGCGACATCACTTTATGGCTCTGCAGCTTTGGCAGGCTGAGTCGTTCCTAGTGTCGACCCTCGATCTCATGTCGCGACATCGGCTTAGTTCTCTGGAAGCTGACTGGATTTGCTTTTGGTGTCATGACGTCATTCCTTTGTCGTGACATGGCAAGGTATACAAGCTTCAGCGATTTGCTCTTGGTGTCCAGACAACAATCTTGTCAGCGACATCGGCTTATGGATCTATGGTCTTCACTTGATGGTTCCTGTTAATCAGCGACATCAATCCCTTGTCAGCGACATCAATTCATGCCCATGCGAGGTTTCAAGTGATGCGTTCGCGATGTCGCGACTTCAATCTGTCAGCGACAACAACTTGAGGATTTTGTCGGCTTCATCTCCTGGCTTTGTCATAGCTTGGCCCGATTCTCTATCGCTGACCTCTATCAAAATTTCTTCCATGTTTCACGATGTCACGACAAGCGATCATTCGGTGGATGTAGTGACCTTCTCTTCACTCTTGTTGTCGCGACAGCTTCGCCCATTTTATATTGCCATGTATCATTGTCGATGTCCACGGCGCATCCGGTCTTCAGCGACATGAAATCTTCTTCTTCTTCATTTCTGGTTGCTTCACCTGGGTTTCTTTAACTCTCGTACCTTGTTCTTCAAGTAAGCTTTGTTTCCATTGGAGTTTTCACTGGCTGCAGCTTTGGATATCATTTGATTCTTTCTTAAGCTTCCGCGACATGGGTTATTTTATCTTTGTGCGCACTACCAACGCGACTTGCTTGGCCGATTATCTCGTAACGCTCGTCCACCTTACACTTCTTTTTTTGCAAATATTCTTCTTTTTCTTTAATTCCTTGCCATTTAACCAGTTTAGTTAGATTCCGCAATTACGCACATAAATCAGTCTTGTTTACATAAAAATAGATCGAGGAAAAATGGACTAAAAATAGATGACTTTCAGCTTTCGTCACTAAGCATTGAAGTCGATTCGATTTAAAACCTAGCGTTTAACCTCATTTCGGTGGCTCGTAAATGACATCTAAAGAATGTCAGAGTGCATCTAACATTAGAATGCTGCTTGAACCTAAAAACTATGACAAGTATTGACCAAAGGAAAGACATTAAATGGCATTAAACCTAGATTGGAAAGTTGGGGAACCATAAATGTTGTACCTTTAACATTCAAAACATGAGGACAACACACCTTAACCCCAAACCAAACGCAACCCTCCTCTTCAAAGCTATGAGGGCTTAGCCAAGCATCCCATGAGTTGTCATCCTCGAGAGTGTTTAACTTGTGAGAAAATGAAAGAAAGATGAGAGAGAAGAGAGCAAATAGAACCCTAAAATGAAAGCTGCGGGAAAACTGTATAAAAATGAAAAGTTGCTTAGGGTTACAAAGAGGTGGGGGTTTATATAGTCCAACCCAAAGTGTGAAAATACAAAAATACCTAAAATATGAAATTACATAAGGGTCAAAATGGTAATACATCAAAACGTGGTCGTTTGGGATCAAGTATACCAAAACACTGGAGTGGTTATTATGCGGGAAATTTCGCATGCGAAAATTTCGCTATGCTTGCTTCGAGAATTTATTAACCTAACGGAAATTCTACCGAATAAGCGAAAATGGGAAATTTCGCTAGCAACAATAATTTAGCTAGCCCTAAGAGAAATTTTTTTGTGAGATAAGCGAAGTGGAAAATTTCTCTAGGCATGATAAATTTAAGCTAGCTAAGCGAAATTTCGCTAACTGGCAATTCCCAATTTAAGCTAGGATTATGAAATTTTTCGCTATGGATTGAGAAAATTTTCGCAATCCAATGAAATTTTGCAATCATATGAAAAATCCTGGGATTATCACCTTCTTGTTTTTGCTCAACTGCATCCTCTCTGCACTTTTTATTCATCACTTTGCCTTGATTCTTCACTAAATCTTGATATTTCATCGCTACCGGCTGGGGTGAAATCATCGAGGATTCGCAATCAACACCAATAAGAAGCCAAGCTTGCTGATTGAAGTTCTCAAAAACCTGCAAAACTATCCAAAACAATCTCGAAAACAAATCAAAAACACTAAGTGGACATGCACATGACAATTGGCTTAATTGATATGATTAGTGCGCAAAAAGCACTCAAAACCTATCTTAAATAGGACTCAAAATAGCACTTTTTGGGCACTAATCAGACCCCCATGAATAGAAGGCTAATGTGTCTTCCAAAATAAAAAGAAGTGAAAAAGAAAAAGAAAAAGAAAAGAAAAAGAAAAAGAAAAGGAAGAAAATTGCAACACTTTGCATTGAAACCTGAGCACGGTCTGAGGGGTTTATGGCGAAATCCTTTAAAGCCTGGTGCCCTAAGCCAACTGGTTGGGAGCCACAGATTTAGTGTACGCTACATGAGTGGATGGGCGGAGTTTAGCGGTTGCAGGTGCTGGAGGTTGAGAAATCATTCGAAGTCGAGGTGGAAACCTATAGGGTTGTGGTGAAAGATCTCCTTGATTTGATGCCCTAAACCTTCACTGGTTGGGAGTCATCGGTTAATCCCCGTTACACGGACTTTGGTGAAGTCGAACCCTCAACATTGCACCCTACAACACAAAAAGAGTTGTGGAATAAAAGTGGGTCCTGATCTATTTAGGTTGGTTAGTGTCCTAGGTGGCGGCAGTAGCTTGGTTGGGGGGAGAGTGCAGTTTAGCAGTTTATTGTTGAACAAACAGTTAGATTTTGTTCGAAGTTTCTGGTTGATTCATCGAGAAGGAAACTCTTTTGATACTCAATTTTGTATGGCATTCATTCTCTCAAGATAGTTATTAGACAAGGCTTTGATGATTCTTACTTAGGGTTAGGCATTACTCATTCAACCTTTTTGAAATACCATTTTGTTATCATTTTGTATGCTCTCTCTTTCTTTCTTTCTTTCATTGCTAAGGGACTAGCAATGTGTAGGTTGGGGGTGTGATTAGATTGCCCAAAAAGTGCTATTTTGAACCCTAATTATTATAGGTTTTGAGTGCTTTTGTGTGCTAATCATTACCAGTAACCGATTTGCACATTAGGTCCCTACTATTCCTACGTGCATTTGTGGCTAATTTTGTAGTTTTCAAGCTAATTATGCCGGAGTGAGTCGATCAAACACGAAGAATTCGAGTCAAACTCATCATTGCGGTCGAGGAGACCCGAAGGAAGAATAGCGAAAATGCAACAAAATGGAGCCTCTCTGAGGGAATTTTTGCAAGGTGGCGAAATTGCTCACACCGCCACTATTCATCATGCCTCCCACATTCACTTCTCACACTTTGACATTCCTATTGCCGTTTGCACTTTTGACTCTTTTGTTAATTTTTATTTGCTTCCCAAATTACCCCTTTTTGTAATAGTGATAGTTCATTTAATTTGGTAATTTTGCTTGTCTTTGGCTATTTAAGCCATTTGTAAACACTGTAAAGGAGACGTTTTTGGCTGTGAATAAAATTTAGGGCTCCAATTCTCCCGTTTTTCCATTTTCTTCCTTTTTCTCTCCCTTTCTCGGCTGTCAAACACCCTCCGAGGATAACAACTCGGAGGATGAGCGGCTAAAGCCCTTTTTCCTTGGAGTGAAGGCTGTGGGCGGGGATCGAAGGCCCGAGGTTTTCCATGTTTTAACGGAGGTATTTTCTACCATTTATGGTTTCAGTCAAACGTAGGCTTTAATCCCTGCGATTGCTTTGAATGATCAATATTTGATAAGCTTTTAGGTTCCTTGGATGCTTATCGTTAGATCCATTGAGATCCCTTCGGATCACTATAAACGGCCAATACTTGGTAAGCTTTAGGGTTCATTGTATACTTATTGTTAGATACAGTGACATTCATTAGTTATCATTTATTAGCTGTTGGAAAGTGAGTCAAGGTGATGTTATTCACCGTCGAGACCATCGATGGAGGAAAATACCAATTTTTCAAAGATAGTTATTTTAGGGTCAGTTTTTCACAGGTTAAATAAAGAAATAGGTTTAGGGAGATGACTATGTGTCATCGCTTCCCAGCCAGCGAGGAAAAGACCCTAGAGAACCTCAGTTGCCCCAGTGACCTAACACTGCAAGGAATTCTATTTTACATTTTTTTAACTTCATTTTCATTTCCAGTTTTCACCATCAAAACCCCCCTGTTTTTACAAAACCTTAAAATCCAAAACCAAATTCACCAGTTTTCATATCATTGTAAGTCATTTGTACAAAGAAAACCCATCCCTGTGTTCGATCCTAGAGTCACTATATTGCAGTAGTTACGCTACGGCAGTAGGAGTAATTTAGGTTATAAATATTGTTGATTCATAACACCTACTGTGGCACGAATCAAGACTGCCACTGTGGATTTAATGAGCTTAAGTTTTTTCCTTTCACATTGAAGGATAAAGCAAAATTTTGGCTCAACTCCCTAAGGCCAAGGAGCAGTTGAGACTACACTAAGATGCAGGCTGAATTTTTGAAGAAATTCTTCCCCACTCATAGAATAAACAACTTGAAGAGGCAGATTTCCAACTTCTCTGAGACCCCGGATAAAGTAAAACGATAGATACAGGTTGCAAACCTAGGAATTTCTCTAGATCTCGGATGACGACGCGGGTCACATCGTTGAGTTTGTCTCGCGAAATCTAGGTACCACGATCCGAATTCGTTCAGATTCCTAAATAGTCGAATTTCACGTATTTCGGTGGATGAGCGAAAGTGACACGTGGCATGAGGATTGCATTCCAATGTGGAACTTGAGGGCCGCGAGACTTGGCACATTTTGTGAGTGGGGTAGTGTCAGAGTTTAAATCATGCATGAAAGATATTAGTGATAAGGAAGTGGGATATGGTGACATGTGGCATGCTTAGTGTCAGGAAGCATGGGGTGTTCTACACCTAGGGAAGTCTTCTCCACCTAAGAGAAATGCGACCGATTGGAAAGGAAGAAAGAAAAAGGAAAAAGGGAAGAATGAAAGGAGAAAGAGACCAGCGGAGTTCTGCGGAGTTCACGAGCGGAGGGAGTTGTAGCGTTGAACGGATCTACGCTTCAAGAAGTGAGGGTTCTCTCACCTTTCTGGTTAATCTTCATTTGAACCATGACTTATGGCTATGAGGTGTAACCTTGGTGATAAAGGCTGGTTCAAAGAGCAGTTTGACATAAGCTTGTTGGTGAGACCGGTTTCTTGGTCGTGTTTGTGGATTTCGAATACGAGTTCACGGAACTGATTCTTCGCTGATACGTGAATCTGATATTGATGATCTTGTTGTGTGTTATTGTTTGTTTGAATAACATGCAGATTGTGTGAATATTAATGTTGATATACTCATGTTTTATATATTAACATGATGCTTGGGATGAAGCATGAATATAATTATTGCAGTAGTTTTCAATATGCATGTAACATGAGATATTATGCAATGACATTATCATGCTGTGCGAATTTGTCCCAGCGTAAATCGGGTGTGAGTGCATGAATAAAATGAATTTTCGGAGGGTTTCCCCCGGTAACGGTGGATTCGGAGGGTTGTCGATAAATTATATCGGAGGGTTGTCAGTAAATTATATCGGAGGTTTGTCCAATGAACTCTATCGGAGGTTGTCGATAAAAAAGGGTTCACCGGAGATGGTCCAGTGGTTTGATACTCGGAGGGTGGTCGATTGGATTTAAAACAAAAGCTTTTGTTTTGAAAGCCGGTTCTCATACATGACAATTGCATGTGTGAGAGAGTCGGTGAGGATTTCGAGAAGCTAGGGCATGACATAGAACCAATTCCATCATAGAATGCTTCACATATTTTATCATGAATCTTCGTGTGAATGATTTGTGGATTATGTCTTGCATGCACTTAGGTGGGAGTAGCCCTTGTAGGAGACTTTCTCTCACCCGGGGCGTGCGCTCGCCCAGATCTTGGAAAAACATTTCAGGTGCGGAGGTACACGAAGGCACTTCATGAGGCCTTAGTTGAGAAGAGGTCGAGGATGGCTTGTTATGTATTTTGTAAGTCACGGCGAGAAAACCCGATTTTGGTATATCTTGAATTTGTTATCCGAGTTTACCGTAAATGTAATGTGAGATAAATTGTAATTAAACTCAGTTCACATGTTTAATACAATTTGGTAAAGGTTTTCTCTCACCTTTGTTATTTCTCATCTGACTTTAAGACTGATTTTTCGTTGGGTATAAAAGGGAATTTGGCCCTGTTTCCTTCTGGTATATTGTAGCCCCATTAGTAAGGTTGATGTAGGCTTTTGAATCACCCAAATCGGACCTCTACAGCCCAATTTATGGCCTTTTTACTCAGAAGGGTCTGAGAGGATGAGTTGTGGGCCAGGCTCATCTGCTTGAACTGACTTCTTTTGGTCAGGCTGAGCTCTCTTTGCATGAGCTATGGCTGAGCTCTCACACGAGTTGTCTTGACTCTCTGCATGAGTTGTGGCTGAGCTCTCCTACATGAGCTATGCTGAGCTCTCACCGCATGTTTGTGGGTGAGGCTCTTACGCATGGCCCGTGTTTGAGCTCTCCTGCATGAGCAATGTTGAGCTCTCCTGCATGAGCTGTGGCTGAGCTCTTCTGCATGAGTTGTCAGCGAGGCTCTTACGCATGAGCTCCATGAAGGCTGACCTCTTGTCTTTGGGCTCTTCTGCGTGAGCTGCATGGCCCCGACCCTTGTCGTGAGCTCTTACGCATGGTTTGTGTGGTGGTGACCTCCTTGGTGGGCCCTCTCTGGCCGAGGCTCGACAGGGAATGAGCTCGGCATTATAACGGACGATCCTTCTTTCGTCCGAAGTCCTTTTCATGCGTTCGTACACTCTAAGGAAATCCCTTTGAGTCTAGAATCCATCTATATATGGCTCAATATAATCTGAGCTCATATTGTGTTCGAAAAACCATAACTTCCTCGTTCGAAGTCCGTTTCAGGTGTTCTTAGACTCTATGGAAAGATCCTTGAGTCTAGAATCTTACCACATGCCTGTGGATGGAATTTAGTGCTCAAATATAGCCGAGCCGACCTCTTCGGCCAGTAGGCGTCCCTTTAATGAGGCGGCCTCGTCACAGGGAATGAGCTACGGCAATGCCAACCGGATGACCATAGCACCACCGTCCGAAGTCCGTTTTGTGCATTCTTGGACTCTATGGAAAGCTATTTGAGTCTAGAATCTAACCATATGCCTGAGGATGGAATTTGGTGCTCACATAGTTTCTGAAAAATTGATCATTGCACTAAGTGCACTAATTACTAGAATCTTGAATGAGATGGACTGTTATGTGTCATTGCTTAATGATTGAGTGACACGTGAATATGCGTGAATGAGGCTATTAAATAGCTTGTTGAAGGTCACCTATGAAAAAAAAAAAGACCCCCGGAATTTGGGGTGTCACATTCTCAGCCAATGAAAATGAAAAATTCTATGCATGCTGGGAGAGATATATGGAAGCACTCAATGCTTATCATCACCATGGGTTTGACACATGGTTGTTGGTCAGCTATTTTTATGATGGAATTACTTCTGCCATGAAGCAACTACTAGAGACTATGTGTGGAGAAGACTTCATGAGAAAAAATCCAAAGGAAGCTTTAGATTTCCTGAGTTATGTAGCTGAAGCATCAAAAGGTTGGGATGAACCTAATGTAACACCCTGAAATATACCCTAGTCATTTTCAGCATGTTTAGGGTATTTTGTAGATATAATTTTAATTTTTCGTGAATTAAATTCAAAAAGTGAAAATTGAGAAACTCGGAAATAAGCAAGGGTAAATTTGGAATTTGTCAAAACAGGTCACAAAAGTCATAATATAAGAAGGTGATATGCTATTATAGAAATAGCAATAGTTATGATGCAAATAGAAGGGATTTTGAGGACCAAAGTGCAATAAAAGGAAAATGTGAAGAAATAGGGATAAGACCAAGTTGGTCTCTCATTTGGGGGAGCAAAAACGTGAAGAAGAAGATAGGAGAAGAGAATAAGTAGAGGAAGAAGAAGAAGAAGAGGAAAGGTATGGAAACTATTTGAGTCTGGAATTGTTGTATGGATGGCTATGTTTTTGTATGGAATTTTTATGGAAGTGTTTGTACGGATATTAGTGGTTCCATTTCAAGGGTTTAGTTAGAAATTCATCCTAACCTTAGATTTATTGAGAATGGGGTTGGTAAAACCCTAGTTTGTATAAGATGAGTATGGAATCCTCCCTTTGAGTATGGATTTTTGGTTTATGATGTATGGATACATGTTTGGGTGTTAGGAAGTTAACCTAACTTACAAATAATTGAGTGGGAGTTTGGAAACACCCTATTTAATCTCTATGTTTGGTTTGGTTCAGGTTAGAACACACTTGGAAGATGTTTTTCTGGAGAGTATATGAGTATTCTTTTGTTTTTGGTTGGTTTTCTAGAAAAAGGGATGAAATCATGAAAATCTGGGAAAATTACGGGGTCCTATGCAGTAGCGTAGGCCCACGCTAAGGTGTGGCATGTCCATGCCGTGGCGTGTTACGGGAAGGAGGATTTGGCCAGCCTCACAGTGCAATAGGGCATATGATGCTACTACGTAGTGAAGAATTTTACCAGCAGTAGCCTTGTTCCTTTGCATGGAAATTTTGGTGTTTTGTTTTGTTTTGTCTTTCCGTTGCTCCAAGGACTTGTCTATTGGACTAATGAGGACCCTATAAGTGTATGAAAGGGTCCATTCATGTTTGTAAGGTAAAGGAAAGAAAAATTAGACCGTACCTCGCCATCGAGGCGAAGCGAGTTTGTCGTTTGCAAACTAAATGTCTTGCCCATGTGATAAGATCATAAGTTCCGAAACACATATAATTGTAGGAGTGCCTAAGATCGGATATTGAATGACATGGCACCTCTATTACGTTGGCAACCACGTATAGTACTTCAGTATTCTCTTATTAGTGCGACGACACTCTCTAACCGTACTTCGGCACATATAGTACTTTGGTACTCTCTAATTAGTGCTTCGGCACATTTAGTACTTCGATACTCTCTTATTAGTGCGATGACACTCTACTGTCGATTAGCCCGGCCTCCTAGCAGTGCTACGACACCTCGGTATTGTCTGGTAGCCGGTACATATTGTGTTGTGAATCACTGCTTATTCCTTATTCTTGGTCTAGGTAGTCGAATAGTTATATGATAAAATCCCTGAGATAGCGAATAAGTGTAAAGTAATGTACATCGTTCTGCTCTAAATGTACCTACGGGTACCTTTGTACAAGTATAAGCTTTGTAGTATCTACGGGTACCTCCATATAAGTATAAGCTCTGTAACTCCTACGGGAGATCTGAACAAGTATAAGTCTTCTATAAGTGCAAGTATGTGTATAAGTTTGTTATATGAATTCATGAAGGATTCGATATTTGCTGCGCCATATCTATTATTGTTATAATAAGCATACTTGTAAATGAGTATTAGTGCATGTGTATACATATAAGTCATATGTTTCCCACTAAGCGTTAAGCTTAGCATAGGTTTTAATCCGTGTAGGTACAGAGGACATCTGCGATCTTCCGCATCTTGTTGAATACCTACAAACTAGTAGATACATCACAATGGGTTTGTGCTTTTCCGGATTATGTAAATGTAAATGTACCCCGAGTTTTGTATATGTATATATAAATGGACTTAGGACTATATGTGTGACCTTGTAAACCCCCTACGATAGTAGTTTTATTTTGTATCTTTTTATATGATATTGTGATTAGGTTATAAGACTTGGAGCCCGCCCAATGCGAAAAAAAAACAAGTAAAGAGTTCCAGTATAGTTTCACGCCCCCTTCATCCGCCAAGGCAGGGGTTGGGGGTGTGACACCTAACCCAAGGGAGATGGAGAGAATGAGACCTCAATCCAGTACAAGGGGTGGCATGTATTCTCTTCAGAAGGATATGGACATTAAAGCTAAAGTTTCAACTTTAGCTAGAAGGTTGGAAGAACTGGAAATGATAAAACTGCATGAGGTGCAAGCAATGACTGAGATTCTTGTGTTAAATAAGCCATGTTTTATTTGTCAGTCCATTGAGCATCTGGGAGAACAATGTCCAACTATTCCAACAATGAGGGAAATGTTTGTGGAGTAAGCATATGTTGTTGGTCAATTCAAACCATCAACTAATGCACCATATGGCAATACTTACAACCCTAGTTGGAGAAATCACCCAAATCTCTCCTGGAAGCCAAAACCTCCATAGTATGCTCCACCTGCTCCTCCACAGTATGCATCAACATCTCAGCCATCAAAACCATAGTCCACCTCTCCAGTTGATGATTAGTGCCCAAATAGTGCTATTTTGAGCCCTGTTTATTGCAGGTTTTAAGCACTTTTTGTGTACTAATCAACTTAAATAACCCAATTGAAACTCTAAGGTCCCAGCTATACTAATGATCATATTTTGTGGTTATTTTTGTAGTTTTTCAAGCCAATTACACCATTATCATCGAGTAGACTCAAATACGAAGAACTCGGCGAACTTCATTTGCATGTACAAGTCGGAAGGCAATTGGAGCCAAAAACGAGAAGGAGAGGGAATCAGTGCGAGGAGGTTTTGCGTGTTCACGGAATTTTCGCAGCTTTGCATAATTTAACAGTTGCGAAATTCGCAACTTGCCACATTTTGTTGTTGTCGACTTTTAGTTGCTTTTTGTGATTTTTTTTTCCCAAAGCGTCACCAAATGTAATTTTGTTGTTTCATACTTTTTTTTAATTTTCTTGACTTTGAGCAGTATATAAGCCTCAATCAAGCTCTGTAAAATCAGTAAATCACTATCAATCAATAAAATTGGTGCCAAAGCTTTCAGCTCTCCCGCCTTGGTGCATTTCCCTCATTTTCTCTCCCTTTATTACACTTTATCACCTGACAAACACCCCTTGAGGATGACAATTCAAGGGATGTAGCTAAATCTCATCCTTGAAGAGGAGGGTCATTGGGTCAAGGTTCTTAAGGTAAAACACTGTCCTCCCTGTTGCCAATGCAGGCATTTATTATCATTTATGTTTTCGCATCTCACTTTAGGCTTAAATCCTTGTGATGTACCCTAATTGGCCAGTACTTGGCAAGCTTTTAAGGCTCAGTGGATACTTATTGCTAGATCCACTGATGCTCACTTAGTTGTCATTTATTTGCCTATGCAGTTTAGATAGAAGGACCAGTTTTCACTGCTTTGAAACATTAATGGTTAATAAATGCTGTATATTATGAGAAAAACTTTTAGGGTTCAGTTTTTATAGCCAAACGAAGATCCGGTTCAGGAAATGACTATAGGTCATCCTCCTAATGCTAGGAAAAGGATCGAGGACATTTGATTTTCCAGAACGAAGCCCGATGGCTCGAGACTTCAAGGAGTTCTCTTACTTTATTTCACTACATTCCCGAGTTTTCAAACCATTAATCTCCTTTGCTTTTTACAAGAAACCCCAAATCCAAAGTGAAATCACCATTTTCAATCAACTGTAAATCATTTTACACGAAGAAAACCCATCCCTGAGTTCGACCCTATAACCACTATACTGCAGTAGCTAGGCTACGGTAGTAGGAGTTTTAGGATATAAATATTGTTGATTCCAGTACACCTACTATGGCACAAATCAAATGGAGCAGTTTTAGGATGGTGCTAATTAGTGAAGTTGTTGAACTTGTGATCCACATCGCAGAAATGTTATGTTGATTCTCATTCTTTTTATTTTACCATTATTTCCCTAACCGAGTTCCTTGTTGGGGCAGTGAATCCCACCTTTGTGCATATCTAGATTTTCTTTGTTTTAATTTTAACCAACTTTAACCCTTTTTGGTAGCTTTGTTTTTGGTTTATTATTGTGTTGTATTGTGTTCTTAGGACTTTATGCACCATTGGGACTAGAACTACTGCGGGCAAGTTAGAAACCGGTGCTCCATGGAACGAGGGGTGTGAAGTGAGTTTACACAGCAACCAAATGAAGCCTCCACCTGAGGAGCAACAAAGTCAGCAGGGGGTATAAAGAAACCCCAATGCCTACAAGTCAATGAGGGACCATATACACCCACCCAAGGTGAGTGCACCCTCATGTATTATACCTCTTGCGGAAGATGTAGTTGTCAGGCTTGATTTGATGCCCCTGCTCCCAACTTTCCATGGCATGGAAAATGAAAATCCATACACACACATCCAAGATTTTGAGGAAGTTTGCATGACCTTCAAGGAGGGTGTAATTGATATGGAATTGATGAAGTTGAAAGCCTTCCCCTTAACCCTAAAAGACAAGGCCAAGATTTGGCTTAATTCTTTAAGGCTAAGAACCATCGAAATGATGACCCCGGAAGCAAGTTTGTGAAGAAGTTCTTCAATGCACACAAGACCAATAACTTGAAGAGGCAAATTTATACATTTGCAGCCCATGATAATGAGAAGTTTTACTAGTGTTGGGAGAGATATATGGAGACCATCAGTGCATGCCCTCACCATGGTTTTGACACACGGATGCTAGTGTATTTCTATGATGGGATCAATCTTGCCATGAAGCAACTTTTAGAAACCATGTGTGGAGGATTTCACGGTAGAATCAGGATGAAGCCATGGATTTCCTCAATTATGTGGCTGAAACTTCTAAATCTTAGGATGAGCCTAATCCCAGGGAAGTAGACAGGATGAGGCCACCAGCAAATTAAAGGGGAGGCATGTACTTACTCTCAGAGGACATGGAGATGAAAGCAAAGCTGTCCACCTTGGCTAGGAGGTTGGAAGAGCTTGAAATGAGAGAAATCGGCATAAAGAGTGCAATGATGGTAGGGCATCTATGCCTCTTGACCATCTTATTCGGTTGATTCATGCGCCGTGGGAGTGCCGGAATCAACAATATTTATAAACCTAAATTTCTCCTACTGCCGTAGCAAAGCTACTGCAGTATAGTGGCTCTAGGGTCGAACAAAGGGATGGGTTTTCTTCGTGTAAATGATTTGCAGTTGGCTCAAAATGGTGAATTTCAATTTGGATTTTGGGTTTTCATAAAAACAATGGGTTTTGTTGGTGGAAACTGAAAGTAAAACAAGTAAAAATATAAAAATAGAACTCCTTGAAGTGTTAGGTCAACGAGTTTGGATTCTAGGGCAGGCGGGGTTTCGGGGTCTTTCCTCGCATTAGGAGGATGACCTATAATTATCTCGAGCAGGATCTTCATTTAGCTATAAAAACTAACCGCCAGTAAATCTCTACGAAAATGGCATTCAACGGCCATTATGTTCTCAATCAATCTGAAACAAGTCTCCTTGACTCATTACAATGGCTACAATAAATGGTAACTAATGAACATCCTGAATCTAGTAATAAGCATCAAGTGAGCACTAAAAGATTAGCAAATGCCCAGACATTCAACATGAATCGAAGGGATCTAAACCTAGAGTTAAAAGGAGAACACAAATGACACTGAGTACCTGTGCGAAAAAGTGGAACCCTCAGCCTGCCTTAGGATCCCTCACCCAGTGTCCCTATACTTCAAGGAGGAAAGGTTTCTAGCCATACATCCCTTGAGTTGTCATCCTTAAGGGTTGTTTGGCAACTAGGAAAGTGCAAGAAAAAGAAAGAAAATGAAGGAAAAGAAGAATAAGCGGGAGAGCTGAAAGCTTCCCGTCAATTCCCGCTAAAAAGAAATTTTATTAAATGAAGGAAATCACTTACAGTGCTTGGCCTGGGGGCTTTATAGCCAGCCCCTCATACAAAATACAAAAAAACCAAAAGAAAATACTATTACAATGGGGCAAATTAGGAAGAAATCCAAAAAGATGACCAACATAAGTTAAAAAGTCAACATAAACATGAACAGTGCATAGGAAAGACAATTTCGCACTAGTGCGAAATTCTCTGCTTCTCTTCTTTCTCTGCTTCTGCTCCTTCTTTCCTTCTGATTCTGATCTACAATGTTGAGTTCGACTCGAATTCTTTGTGCTTAGACCGACTCGACAATCTTGGCTCTAATAGCTTGCAAAAACTACAAAATTAGCCACAAAATGCAATCAGTAGAATAACCGGGACCTTAATGTGCAAATCGGGTTAATTCGGTTGATTAGTACACAAAAAGCGCTCAAAACCTTCAATAAATAGGGCTCAAAATAGCACATTTTGGGCACTAATCACTCCCCCTAACTGACACATTGCTAGTCCCTTAGCAATGAAAGAAAAAAAGAAAGAAAGAAAGAGCAAACAAAATAATAACAAAATTATGTTCTCAAAAATGGGATTTCAAAGTATGTGGATTATAATGCCTAACCCTTGATTAGAAATCACCGAAAAACTCATTTCAATAACCATCACAAGAGAAATGGACAGATATACAAAATTCTATATCAAAAGAGTTTCCTTTTCTAGAGAATCAACCTAGAATTTCCACCAAAATTTAAGTGTTTATATGAGTAGTTTTCAACAATAAACTGCCAAACTGCACTCTCCCCCCAACTGGGTTATCGCTTCAACTCAGATACGAACCGACCTAAATAGATCAGATGCACTCTTATTCCACAAATTCTTTCTTGTGCTGCAGGGTTCAATACGCCGAGGAATCGACCTCACCAAAGTCCATGTAATGGGATCCACCAGCACTTTAACCAATTAAGGCTTAAGGCATCAAGCCATAAGGATCTTCAACACAAATCCTTCGTGTTTCAATTCCTAACTTTGAACGATTTCGAGACTTCAACACCTACAACTTGCTCAACCTCACCCATCCACCCATGTAGCGAGCACTAAGTCGGTGGCTCCCATGTAGGGCATCAGGCTTTAAAGACTTTTGCCATATACCCCTAAGACCGTGCTCGGGTTTTAAGGCAAAGTGTTGCGATTTTCTTCTTTTTCTTTTTCTTTTCTTTTTTTCTTTTTCTTTATTTGGAAGACTCATTGCCTCTTTCATGGCTCCTGAACTATTGAAGGTAGCAAATGAAACTAGGATAGGCTCTTGCAAGGCATAGGAGGCTAGGCAGTTTTTTTTTTCAGGTTATTGAAGAAACCTAATGTGCACTATGTGTGGTTAGCTAAAGGTGGAAAGATAGGGTTTAAAACGATGAGATTTCAACTAATCATCCACTTAATCAAGCATGGAACCAATCTAACATCAATAGAATTTGACAGTGTTTCAATTTTTCAAACTTTAGGCTAGGCAAAACACACAAAAAAATGGGTGTGCAATTTTTTTTTAAATCGAAAAGGAGTCAGATATTATGTATTATATAAAAAAATGAATATATTTTTAGCTTTTCAAAAACAAACGACAGCTTGGCCAAACAAATAACTATAAGAAACTAAATAGTGTGTCATTAAACAAAAGTAAAATAGACTTGCTCAAAAACATAAAACAACACTTCCTTCCTTAACTCTCCCCCAACGAATTCAACATTGTCCATCAGGGCTATGATGGAAATTCATGAGGAAGTGATACTCTTGATGAAATGTGCTCATTTTTAGATAGTAGACTTCACAAGCTTTCCACCGACACCTTATTCACTCCATTTAGGCTTCAAATGAACCAGTTAGGAGAAGAAAAGAGAGGAAAAAAATGACCAGTTTGAGCATTTTAAAAATTACACCTTCATAATAATTTCAAAAGTGTTATTTCAGATATATTTGACTTACACTCTAAGCTTTCCAACAATATCAAAATAACCCAAAACGGAGTTTGGATGAGAAAGTTATGGGCGAAACAAAATAGGGATGCTGTTCAGTGCAAAAATTCGCGACTGAAAAAAGAAACTCGCACTTCAGGCTGTACTGCAAGGTGTGCGAAAATTCTCGTGACCCTTCATTTAAATCGATTTTCCAATTTTTTTATGCCTGTATCTTGCATCATCTCCTTCAAAATTTTGACAAAAACTGTAAAAATAAACACATGAAAAATTTTAAAAAAATGCAGAAAAATGAAAAATAAGCTAGAAATAAAGATTAACTTAAAAATTAGAGAAAACCTAAAGAGAAAAATTTAATAAACTAAAATAAAATAAGATAAAATAAAGTAAAGCAAGAAAATTGAAACAAAAAGTGGGGGATACTGAGCCTCTCCTCTAAAACCGCTTCTCAAGCCTTGGAGGTCAAGTGAAACTAGTGGAGTTTAGAGAAAATGTCGAGAGTTCTGTTTCCAATCCGAACTTGAAGAACTCCAACTATATCCGCTCATTACGCAAGATGAGCAAATGCTGAAAAGTCTTTGATAGTAAGAGTTGAACATTGTATCACTAACTCGAGGTTTAGGCGCATATGTAGATGGGATGACCTTTGTGGTAGGTGTTTTTGTGTAAGGACGCCAAGTAGAAGGCAGATATACATTGAAGTAAGACAAGGCGGGGGCATATCGTGGCTTTGGCAAAGGGCTTGGGTTCTTTTCCCCGTCTTCTATTTCCCTTCCTTACCCAAAAATGGAAGGATTTCTTCTTTTTTTCTCCATGGCCCATAGACCACACATAATTGTGGGGCATCCAAATAGCTCAGAGCCTCTCACGGCCCTCTTCTTTCCACCCTTCCCGAAGTCGCTAGCTGAGCCTCGTTCACCCAACATAGTGTCAATCACTCTCCTCCGGATTTCCTTTCATGAACATGCTGGTGACTGGGTGCTTTGAAATTGATTTCGCAGATGTCAAATTTCTCACTAATTTTTATTGAAATCCATCAATTCTCTTATCCATAGAGCTCTCCACAGTGTCAATTTTGCTCTCCATTGTGTTAATTTTTTGATTGGCCTGAACATTCACTGCTTTCCTCTCCTCTATAAAAGTATCCACAATTTGCTCAGTTCGCATTAAGCTCCCTCTCAACCCGAAGAGATAACTCGTGGTGGCGGTGGCCTATGGTCAAGCACATTACTGAGGAGCAGGAGGTGTATACCGCGAGGTCTTGATTCCCATGAGGAATTTGTGTGGTTCCCAACTAGTCAGGAGCATTTTCATACGGTGCAATCTCTTAGGAACCATGTAGAAGGGGTGCACTCATCCATGGAGGGTTTCTATATAGTCCCCACGGACCTAGATGGGTTTGGATTTCTCTCCACTACAGCTGATTCATATGGAAGTGTCTATAATCCTCATGGACATATATGTTCATTGATTAGTGCTCAAAAAGTGCTATTAACCTTATTTATTATAGTTTTGAGTGCTGTGGTACTAATCATAATTAACCCGATTTGCACATGTCCTACTATTTTATTGATCGTGATTGCGGGCAAATTTTGCGCTTTGCGAGCCAATTATGCCGAAATTGTTGAGTCGATCTAAGCACGAAGAATCTGAATAAACTCAACATCATAGATCAAAGATCGAAGGAAAAGAAGAGAAAAATGTGAAGAAAAACACCACCGGCAGTGAAAACATTCCCCGCGCAGACTGCTTCCTACCACAATAAGACTGCTCTCTTCCCCGCAGCTCGTTTCTCCTCGTATCTCACGCCTTTTGTTCTTTTGTTATAGTTTTTGGTTTTTCTTCTTTCTAAATTAAGTGTAATCCACTATGTTAACAAAGTGGTATCCACTTTAGTTTTTGTAAGGCTAAGAAGCCATTTTGATACACCGCTGAGAGTAATGATTTTTTTGCCGAAATAAAATTGAGGCCCGCTCTCCCGCTTTTTCCTGCTTTTCTCATTTTCTCTCCCTTCGTTACAAAACACCTCCAAGATGACAACCCTGGAGGATGAGCTGCTATAACCTCTTCCTCCCTTAAAGAGGAAGGCTACTGGGTAACGACCAAGGCAACTCTGGTTCCCCTGCCACGCAAACAGATTTTTCCATTTTCGTTCCAAAATTTGCAACCCTAGGTTTAAAGCTTTTCTGATGCACTTCGGGCCAATACTTGGCAAGTTTTTTGGTAGTTCAGCAAGTATTCTTAGCATTAGATACACTGATATCCATTAGTTGCTCTTACGAGCTACCTGAGGTAGGTTAAGGTTTATTTCAACTTTTGTGTTAAAATCTCTACATGCTTTCCTAATGTGTATTTGGTGTTTTTAGTTCAATGGGATACTTTCTACTAGATTCAACAATGCCTAATTAGTTGTCTCTTATTAAGAATAAGTGGTAGGTTTTGAGACATGTTTTCATTCAAGGAACCATAAATGTTAAATAAATGCTTTTTATCAAAAGGAAAAATTATTAAATAGTTCTTTCAAAGTTAATGAAGATCCGTCGAGATGACTATATGTCATCCTCCCCAACGCGAGAAAGATCCTGAACCTCGCTACTCCTAGGAACCCAACCCTCAAAGAGTCAACAATTCAAGAGTTTTATTTACACTTTATTTTATTTAAATTTCAGTTTGCCAACCACCACTCCAATGTTACTACCACCTTAAAATCCAAATTTGAATTCACCATTTCTGTTTTCACCAAATCATTTGTACGAAACCCATCCCGTGTTCGACCCTAGATCACAGGCATCAAGAGTTTGACCACGCAGAGGAGGAACTGAATATAAATTTGTTGATTCCGCCACCCTACTGTGGGTACGAATCAACCATGGTTTCTCTCCACCTAGCACTACCGTATTGCTCTCCTTCCATTCGTCAGATTCAAATTCAATCCAGTTCGTGGAAAATTTACTGATCAACCCGTCACTTTGATTTTTAATCCACTGGAAATTCATAGTAAAAACAGGTAAACACCCAATGATCAAGAAAAACAATGCTACCTAAAAGGTTGTGGTTACCTAAAAAAATATAAACTCGTGGAACCGAAACTAAGATTAATGTGCAGAAATATATACAGAGAGAAATTACCAAGACTTGTGATTATGGACTGGCCAAGTGTCTCATTCTGGTGGTCATCATTCTACACTCTTTAGGAAATCAATTCCCCAGAACGCGCCATTTGATTCGTGGCCAAGAAGAAGGGTGCTGAATCATTATTATTTATAAACCTAATTCCTACCGCAGAGCAAAGCTACTACAGTATAGTGGCTCTAGGGTTGAACAAAGGTATGGGTTTTCTTCATGTAAATGATTATGTTTTTTGGCTCAAAAATGGTGAATTTCAATTGGATTTTGGGTTTGTAAAAAATAATGGGTTTTGTTGGTGAAATCAGTAAAACAAGGTAAAAATATAAAATGAACCTGAAAAGTAGTCACTGAGTTTGATCTAGGGCAATTGAGGGTTTCCTGGTGGTCCTTTCTCATATGGGGAGGATGACCAACAGTCATTCCTAACCCGATCTTCATTTAGCTATAAAACCAACCCCTTATTAAATTTCTCCTCAAAATGGCATTCATCGAAGGCCATTAATGTTCTTAATTTAGCAAACAAATCTCCTTTAATTAGCATTACAATGGATAATAAATGGTACTAATGAACATCATAAAGATCTAGTAATAAGTATCAAGTGAGCACTAAAGATTAGTAAGTACCGAACATTCAACATGGAACCCAAGGGATCTAAACCCTGTAGTTGTACAGAACACAAATGACACCGAGCACTGTGTGAAAACGTGGAACCCCACCGTCGGATCCCTCACCCAAAGGTCCCTCTACTTCAAGGAGGAAATAGTCTACATCCCTTGAGTTGTCATCCTTAAGGTTGTTTGGCAACTGGGAAAGTGCAAGAAAAAGAAAGAAAAGAAAGAAATGTAAGGAAAAGAAGAATAAAGCGGAGAGAGCCGAAGTTTCCTACAAAAGAAATTTTATTAAATGAAGGAGATCCCCATAGCGTTTTGGCCCGGGGCTTATAGCCAACCCTCATACAAAATACCAAAAACCAAAGAAAATACTACGCGAATGGGGCAATTAGAAGAAAGCCAGCATTTGACCAACGTGTCAAAAGTCAACATAAACATGAATAGTGCATAGGAGTTGCACTCGCGACTCAGTGCCACCTTCCGCTTCTCTTCTTTCTGGGCTTATGCTCCTGGTTTCCTTCCTCGATTCCTGGATCTACAATGTCGAAGTTCGACCGAATTCTTTATGCTTGACCGACTGACAATCTTGGCATTAATACCTGCAAAACTACAAAATTAGCCACAAAATGCGATCAGAATAATCGACCTTAATAAAAATCGGGTTAATTTGGTTTTATTAGCACACAAAGTTTTTCAAAACCTACAATAAATATGGCTCAAAATAAAGACTTCGGGGCACTAATCATCACCACGCTACCGTAAAGGAGAGCATCTGCAGTGTCTTGAGACTTTATTAACTAACATCGTCATAAACACTAATACACCATGTCATACAGGCGCCAGATAACTATACAGAACCACCCAAACCTCTCTGTAAGCCAAAACCCTCCATATGTGCCTCGCCGCACAATACAAACATGGATCCTCATCCTACCATACCACCACCATCCTCATCTCCGCTTGAACAAGCTTATTATGAACTTAACAAGTGAAGGGCAACTTTGTGGAGGAACAAGAGGTAAAGTGAATGCCTGTGCTAATCAAAGAATCGACATGCTGAAAGTACACTTAACAAGAAAAATGAATAACCTCGTGACTCGCAAATTTCCCAAAGCATGATGTTCAGCTGAATTTCCTGTAATATGACAACTCCGCAGCTGTCTAACATCAATACTAACCAACTAGCAAATGTGTATAGGAAAAGGAAATTTCTCTCGCACGCAACTAAATCCCAGGTGGTTCATGAAGTGAGCCCTCCAGCGGGAGCCAAATTCCAGGATGGATGAGGTCAAGGCAATTATCACATTGAAAGAGCTCAAACAGCTAGCACCCAAAGCAGTGGAACAAGGCCAAGAGGCTAAAGAGACTGAACCAGAAGAGGTGGTGACTAGGGAGACTGCAAGGAAAAATAGCACACGCCCACTTTTTCCTCAAGCACTAAAGGCTAAGAAAAAATCTATCAATCAAGCTAAAATACTAGAAGTGTTGAGACAAGTAAAAGTCAACATCCCCCTGCTTGATATGATTAAATAAGTCCCCACATATGCCAAATTTTTGAAGGACTTATGTATAGTGAAAAGAGGGTTGAATGTTGGCAAGAAGGCCTTCCGATCGAACAAGTCGCTACTCATCCAAAGGCAAGACTCCAAGGAAGTATAAAGATCCGGTCAGTTCTACCATCTCGGTTAATATTGAGGCACTTCGTGAAAAACACCGCGTGACCAAAGCAAGTGTAAATCTCCTCCCTATTCGATGTACAAGCAACACAGTCAGAGAACTAAAGCCCACCTCTGTCACACTGTCTCTTGTAGATAAATCCATAAAGATACCAAAGGGAACAGTGGAAGATGTTCTCATCCAAGTGGACAAATTCTACTATCCAGTAGATTTTTTTATGCTTGATACAAAACCAGCCGCAAGCAGGGTCAACTACGCCATCATCCTAGGGAGACCATTCGCCACCTCCAATGCGATTATCAATCACAAATGGTGTTATGCAACCCACCTTCGGAAACATGACCTTGTGAACTCAACATCTTCCACTTGAGTAAAAGCACATGCAACTGCAGGCGATGGCCTAAGAAGTTTGCATCAATGACACAATCCTCGAGGAATAGTCGACTAACAAAGGATGCAGATAAATAATCAAGAACTGTCAGTGTTCGTAAGAGCAAGAGAAGCCCAGACAGAAACATGTAGGGCACTGAGAAAAACAAGAAATTCTGCCTTTGATATTTGAGGAAGGAACCAGTGAAACCTAGAAATTTAAGCTTAAACCTTTGCTTGTGGAATTAAAATATGCCTATTTGGAAGAGCAGGAGGCCTCCCCGCTGTCATTCTCCCCCGTCAAAGACTTCACGTGAAAGTAGCTCAAAGGCACATCCTCAGGGAGAACAAGCAAGCCCTAGGGTGGAAGATTACTGATCTGAAGGGAATTAGCCCAGCAGTTTGCACCCATCACATCTACTTGGAGGAGAGGCAAAGTTAGTAAGGCAGCCACAGAGAAGACTGAATCCCCATATGAAGTGGTTAAAAAGGGGTAAGTCCTAAAGCCGCCAGAGTTGGTATCATCTACTCCATATCGTATAGCACTGGGTGAGTCCAACCTGTGTCAGGCTCTAAGAAATCAGGTAACAACTATACATAATGAAAAGGGAGAGGAGATTCCCACCCGTCTTACCACAAAAGGTTGGAGGGTATGTATTGATTATAGAAGACTAAATGAAGTGACAAGGAAGGATCACTTTACCTCTTCATGGATCACTCTTGAGAGGATTGGTCACCCTTCTACTCGCTTCCGGATGGCTATTCGTGATATTTTCAAATTGAAATTGCTACAAAAGACCAGGAAAAGACCACCTTCACATGCCCATTCGTGCACATATGCATGTGAGAATGCCTTTAAGCCAGGTAATGCCCCGCCACGCCCCAACGATGCATGCTCGCATTTTCGCGGATCTGATAGAGCGATTATGGAGGTTTACATGGATGACATTGGCGCCCATGGAGGGAGCTTGAAGAATGCCCGATCAACCTAGAAACTGGTCCCGCATTGTGCATAGAGAAAACTTGGTATTGAACTGTGAAAATGCCATTTGGCTGTCAACTAAGGAATTATGTCGGGCATATTATTTTTAAAAGGGATCAAGTTGACAAGGTAAAATTGACTTGATTTAAACCCGTCTCCCTACAAATGTCAAGACTGTGAAGACAATTTTTGTGATATGTTTCTATAGGAGGTTCATCATGGACTTCAAAATTTCCAAGCCACAAACCGCCGGAAAAATATGCCACCATTTAGATGGATCGCCAAAAGAGCTTTGAGGAGCCTCAAGGCCCGGTTTCAACTAATCTGACCAATAGCGAGGGCCCCTTAACCGGGCGCCACTGGAAGGGAGCAAAGCATGCAAGCTGATCTCGCCATTTGAGCAGTTCTTGGGAAAAGGGAAGGAGGAAAGCCTTATGTGGTCTATTATGCAAGCAAGACATTGAATAAGGCACAGGAATTACAATGTCCACATAAAAAGAATCTCACAGAAGTGGCTCCGCTTCTTTAGATAAGTTTCGAGTTTATTTGGTTAGGTCGGACATAATCATATTCACGGATCATTCAGCCTTGAAGTACCTACTCACCAAACAAAATGCTAAGGCTAGGCTTATCAGATGGGTTCTCCTGCTGCAAGAGTTCAACCTGCAAATCAAGACAAAAAGGGTGTGGAAAATGTTATTGCGATCACCTCTCGAGATTAACAATAGCACACAACACTCACAACCCTCCAATCAATGATGAGTTCCCTGAGGAGTCCCTGCTCCTGGTCGAGAAGACACTCTGGTATGCCCACATTACAAATTACTTGGCAAATGTGGGAGCCACGTAAATTGGTTACAAGACAAATTCCTTCTTGCAAAAATTCACTCCTATTATTGGGAAGAACCCTTCTTATACAAATACTGTGCTGATCAGATAATCAGAAGGTGTGTGCCCGAAGCAGAGCAATAAGGAATACTCAGCCACTGCCATGAGAATGAATGTGGAGGCCATTTTGCTTCCTAGAAAAACCGCTGTGAAGGTGTCAGAAAGTATGGGCTCTATCGCCTTCTTTTCAAGAATGCCCATAATATATAGCAAGAGAATGCGATAAATGCCAAAGGTTGGGAAAATTTATCGTCACATGATGCCTTAAACCGACATTAGTCACCTATTCGACGATGGTACCACTCATGGACCATTCCCTTCCTCCTTAGATACCTCTACATTTGTATGAGCTGACTATGTGTCAAAGTGAGTCAAGGCCCCTTGAAGAGGAAGCACTGGCCAGGTGGCACCGAAATTCTTAAAAGAGAACATACTCTCCAGATTTTGGGTCCCCAAATCCATAATTAGTGATGGGGGTTCGCATTTCTGCAACAAACCTTTTGAGAGCCTCCTCATTAAGTATGGTGTCAAGCATAAAGTAGCCACCCTATACTACCTCGCACTTCAAAGGGCCGTGCTGGAGCTAGCCAACAGGAATGAAGACACATCATGAAAGTGGTGAACTCTAACCTAAAGGATCGGGTCTTTGGGTTGTCGCCTCTTTCAGGCATATTAATGTACCCTACAAGACCATTCCCGCATGTCTCCTTATCTCCCAGTTTATGGCAAAGCATGTCACCCCGCCGAACACTGAGTATAAGGCATGGTGGGTGCTGGAAGAAACTAAACCTAGATATACAGAAATGTCTCAAAGGCTCCTCGATATCAACGGTAGTCGGGAAGAATCGGAGGAATGATGCCTACTAACTCAAAATTGCAAAAGATAAGCTGAAGAAGTGGCATGATCAACTAATAGCTCGTAAACATGTCAAACAAGGAGATCAAGGTTACCCTACTACCGGCTCCAATTTCTTTCCAGTAAGAATCAAGATGACCGCCATTCATCATCCGTAAGGTCTATCTCAACGGATCATCAGACTGCTTCAATTCTGCAAGGCAATAGTGGTGTTCGTTCACCGGGCAAAGGTCAAGCCATATGCAGTGCAACACTCAGCAGATAAAAAGGAGATCCCCCTCCTTGACCCCCCATGAATTCGAAAGACTACCTATGTGGGAGTGGCTTCTCAGTGATTCCCGTGTCACTAAAATTTTGTTAGGACTCGTGTGCTTTACTCTAAGTTTAGTTTTTAATCATTTATTTTCTTTGGATGTTAGTTTTGTTTTTCTTTTTCAATTTTTCATTTTTCGTGACTGCTTTTCATAATTTTTTTGCTTTTCATCTTTGTAAGTGTTGCGTAGGGTCGAGTTTTGAAGCAAGCAGGAATTTTCAAGACAAATAAGTAAATTTCACTCGCGCCTAATCGTCTCATCTTCTTCTTGCCCCTTCACTTACCTGCAACCTTTCGTTTCCTGTGCGCCATAAATTTTTCCAGATTTTTTAGCCTCAACCACTAACCACTCGCATTTATGATTTTAATTAGGCTTAACCCTTCAATTAACACCCACCCCTATATAAACCTCCTTTCTCCTTTTTAGTTCACATTTTAATCTCCCTCACTGGTTCCCTTCCACCTCCTCTCCTTCTCTAAATCCCCCAACCACAGCGAAGACCCGTGAGGACACACTTTCCCGCCCTAGGTGCACCATTCCTCCCTCCCCGCCAAGAACTCCAATCCACGCTCCACCACCGGTCACGTCGAGGTCCCAACCTCCACAAATTTTACCGCCACCGCCACCAACCCAGCCTCTTCCACTACCGCGCCACCATGCCCGCCTCCCGTCTGCATCCCATCCTCCTGAGGCCGGCCGCCTCATCCCAAGGAGATACCATACCCGGCCTCAGTCCTGCTCCTCCTCTTCGCCCTCATCCTGTGCCATCCTGGGAGGGCCTCACGTCTAAGAAGGCTCAGACCTCCCGCCAGAGTCCTCCGGGCCTGCCCGACTAGGGAGATGGTTCGGTCTCGCGGGGGCCAGACACAATAGCTGCCATGAACATCTTGCTCAGGAGGTGCCACGCAAGATGCCCCCGATGCACTACATACTACATTCTAATCTTTTTCCCCTCCAGCACATAGTCCAGAGGATAAGAGCCATTCTGGAGGCTCTATACCGCATCTCCGAGGGTTACTGGTTCAGCCCGCCGAGCTTATCATGATAGCCTTGTTCCACTTTAAGGACAAGGTTCATCGTAGGCACCTGACCAAAGCTAAGTCCACACCCCTCATGTTCCTGAGACTTCTAAGCGCTGTGTGTTGTGAGCACATTAGCTTCCCCCGTCGAGCCTGTGCCACAGAGCGCGTCGTGATCACGAGGCCATCCCCACAGCCTGATCGACAGCATATTATGCCCCATTCCTATCAGTCTCCCACCGGATCCATACGAGGACCCAACCGAAGCCGACCTCCCGCAGAGAGCGTACCACCTCTAATAAAGGCATACCGCGGAGCATTAGGTTCCCGTGATCCCGGCCTTTACTCCATTACCCACCGATCCCGCTTCCTTTGCACCTCTAGAGCCCTTTGCCCCCTATACCACCCCTACAGATGTTGTTGGGCCTAGCACTTCCGCACCGCCTCCGTAGTATATCACTATTTCCACCCAGGACTTTCTAACCATCATGGATGTAGTTTGCACATTCTCCTCCACATCAACATCATTTGTGATTGCCCATGCGGCCCTCGTAGAGAGGATGACTGCACGAGGTCGCCATGGCCTTACCACGCCATACTGCATAGAATCAAAGTCAACTCATGCGCATTCGTGAGTCACCTCTGGCCTACCAAGGATTTCATCTATGTCAAGACCGACCGCCTAATTCTTCTCCCAAGAAGACCAAGACTCAACCCATAAATTATCCCCTACACTCTCGACGTGCTAGTAGTCATAGCCAGCCAACCACTCCACCCGCAACACCTCAGCCCGTCCAAGACGAGGATGACTCTTCACCTACTGAATGAGGAGGTAGCACTTCCTTCTCTAACTTTCCAATCTTAACCCCATTGTGGACAATGTCACATTTGGTTGGGGGGAGAGTTAGCGAAGGAAGTGACTTTTACACTTTTGATATCATTTTTTTTTTACACTTTTGAGTCCATTGTCTATTTAAGCAAAGCCCATTTTGTAAGTTTAGTGGCTTGCTTTTTGCTCCTTTTTGTGAAGGCTATTTGTTTGTTTTTGAAAAAAAGTTGAACACATATTGACATAAATTTCTATACATACCATACAACTCATTTTCTTAATTCAAATTGCAACCATTTTTGCCCCCATTTTTTTTAGGTTTTGCCTAGCTTGCAAGTTGGAAAATTGACACACCGCCCAATGCCATTGATGTTAGGTTAGTTCCATGCATGATTAAGTAGATGATCAGCTGAAGTCTCATGGTGTTCACTTCTTTCCACCTTAACTAACTACACACAATGCACACTGGGCTTTCAAATAGGCTCGAGAACCGCATAGCTCCCTTACTTTGCAAAACCTACCCTAGTTTCTTGACCACCTATAATAGGTTGAGGACCCCCAAGAAAAGAAGGCCAATGAAGTCTTCCATAAAGAAAAATAGAAAAGCGCGACGTCATTTTGAAACCCGAGCACTGTCCTGAGTGCAGGCAGCAGCTGAAGCTCCAGCCTAAACCAGTCCGTTGGGAGCCACCACTTTAAGGCTCGCTACATAGGTGGATGGGTGAGGTCTGGCCGAAGTCAGAGGTGCCGGAGTTTCAAAATCATTCGTAGTCCGAGCGAACTCGAAGAGTTAGCGTGGGTCAAAAGATCCTTATGACTCGATGCCCTAAGCCTTAGTTGGTTCTGAGTCATTGGTGGACCCCTTTACATGGAATTTGGTGAGGTCGATTCACAACATTGCACCCATAAATACAAAAAAGAAATATGAAATAAGAGCGCCGATTTATTTAGGCTGGTCAATGTTCTAGGTCTCGCAATAGGCTCAATGGGGAGAGAGCTTAAAGGTGTTATTGTTAAAAATCGATCACATAAACACTTAGATTTTTGTGGAAGTTTCAGCTTTATCTCCTTGGGTTGATACTCTTTGAAACTTGGTTCAAGATAGCATTCTTTCTCTCAAGATAGTCATATACAGGTCTCGTGGATTCATACTTAGGGTGTGGCACATTATCCATATACTTTTGAGAATACCATTCCTTTGACGAGTATAATCCCATTCATTTTCCTTCTTTTGTCACCGCTTAAGGGACTAGCAATTATGTTCTGCTGGGGGGAGTGGATTACGCCCAAATAGTGATATTTTGAGCCCTGTTTATTGCTGGTTTTGAGCACTTTTTGTGTACTAATCAACTTAAATAACCCAACTGACACACTAAGGTCCCAGCTATACTACTGATCATATTTTGTGGTTATTTTTGCAGTTTTGCAAGCCAATGAGATCATTATCATCGAGTTGACTTCAAATACGAAGAACCCGAGCCGAACTCGCCGTGACTACGTCGAAGGCAATTGGAGCTAAAACATAAGAGGGAGCAAAGGTAGGTTTCAGAAGAGCTATGTAATTCGCAGACCGCCAAATTTCGTGCAGTTATGTAAATTTCGTGAATCTGCCCCGCTTATTGCTTGACCAACTTTTGACTGCTTTTTGTGATTTTTTTCCCAAACTATCCTCAATGTAATTTTGTTGTTTCATACTTTTTTTGTAATTTCCTTGACTCTGAGCAATATATAAGCCTCAGTCAAGCTCTGTAAATCAGTCAACCATCAATCAATAAAATTAGCGCAAAAGCTCAGCTTCCGCCTCTGGGTGATTTTCCTATTTTCTCTCCCTTTACACTTTCTCACCTACCAAATGGTTCCCTTTGAGGATGAGAACTCAATGGATGCTTAGCTAAACCTACCTCATCCTCAAGGAAGAGGTCACCAGTCAAGGTTCTGAGGTAAAACACTGGTCCCTCCTCAAGGTTAACTGCATTTATTATCATATATGTTTCGCATCTCACTTTAGGCTTAAATCCTTGTGATGTACCCCTCGACACAAGATTGCAGCTTTTTAAGGCTCATGGATACTTACTGCTAAATCCACCGATGCTCACTTAGCTGCCATTTGACTAGCCTCGCAGCTTAGATCGAAGGACCGCTTTCACCGGGCTTGAAACACACTGGTTACTAAATGTTGTATATTATGAGAAAAACTTAGGTTCGGGCTTTCTTTATAGCCAAACGAAGATCCTAAGCCAAATGACTATAGGGTCATCCTCCCAACGCGAGGAAAAGGATCCGAGGACATTTCATTTGCCTTATAAATCCCCGCCTCCGGAAGTGGGCTCAAGACTTTAAGGAGTTCTTTACACTTATTTCACTACATTCCCCTCGCTTTTCAAACCATCAATCCTAATCGCTTACAAGAAACCCCAAATCCAAAGTGAAATCACCATTTTCAATCAACTGTAAATCATTTTGCACGAAGAAAACCCATCCCTGAGTTCGACCCTATAGCCACTATACTACAGTAGCTAGGCTACGACAGTAGGAGTTTTAGGATATAAATATTGTTGATTTTTGTACACCCACTATGGCATGAATCAGTTAAGCAAGCCATTCTAAACCTGAGCAAAGTGGTGGGTGATTTTGTGGAAGAGCATAAAGCGGTCAATGCTCAGTTGAATCAGAGAATTGATACTATGGAAAGCACTTTGAACAAAAGAATAGATGGGCTCGAAAATAACATTACTCAAAAAATAGACAACTTGCAGCACTCCATCTCGAGGCTCACTAATCAGCACCAAGTGCTAGAAAATGGGAAATTTCCCACAAACCCAGCAAAATCCTAAAAGAGTCCACCAGATAGCTAGTTCCAGTGAACCTACTCCTAAGATTGATAAGGTGAAAGCAGTTATCACCTTGAGAAGTGGTAGGAAAGTTGAATAGCCAATGCCTAAGCCGCTTAATGAACCAAAGAAGGAGAAAATGAGGAGCCAGAGATGATAATGATTAAAGAAGACATGATGAAAAAGAGGATACGCTCACCATTCCCTGCTAATTTAGAGGTAAAAAGGGAGTGAACAACTCATTTGAGATTTTTGAAGTGCTGAGGCAAGTGAAACTTAATATTCCTCTTCTAGATATGATCAAGCAAGTCCCAACATATGCCAAATTTCTAAAAGACTTGTGCACTGTAAAGAGAGGACTGAATGTGAATAAGGGAGCCTTATTTACAAAGCAGGTGAGTGCCATCATATAGTACAAGACTCCAATGAAGTACAAAGATCCAAGGTGTCCTACCATTTCAGTGAACATTGGGGGAACTTGTGTAGAAAAAGCATTGTTGAATTTGGGAGCTAGAGTAAACTTGTTACCTTACTTAGTGTATAAGAATCGATCGAGAGTCAAGCCCACCACCATCACCTGTGATCTTGGCGTATAGATTCAGTGGAAAATTCCTAAAGGCACATGTTTCTTTCTGAAGATGTTTCGTGAAGCGGATAAGTTCTACTATCTTGGTGATCTTGTTGTTCTCGATATCAAGCCAATTATGTGCCTATCATAACGTAGAGACCATTCCTTGCTACACCAAATGCAATCATCAACTATAGAATGGGGTCATGCCACTCTAAGAACATGACAATGGAGCTTAACATCTTTCATTTAAACATAAAGCATGTTCATCCAGAGGAAGAAGTCCCAGAGGAAGTGTGCCTAATTGACACTATTATGGAGGAACATTGCACTCAGAAACTCTACCACCTGGCACCCATCAAAGAGGCTCTGAAAGAATCTCTCTAGCAGCTTCAGCCAGGACTTTGTACCTCCACAGAACTTCGCAATCCATTCTCAAAGGCTAGCCCCACCAAAGAACCTTCAGCCACTCTACCAATTGATCATCCTCTAGTTTCTACACAACCATAGACGAGGATGAGATTCCACCCCCCCCCCTCAGACATTCACTCGAGGAGTGCATCACTCTCCTCCCTTTAAGATTCTCCTCAAACCACATCAGGACAATGCAAATTTGTCAGGAGTTGCTGTTAAGCCCCCGTTTTCTTTTCTCTCATTTTTCTTCTTCCCACTAGCCAAAATGTTCTCCGAGGATGATTCTCAAAGGATGAGTGGCTAAACCCTCCTTCCTTGAAGTAAAAGGCACCGGGCAAAGGGAACCCTCGTGGGCAAACCAAGGGCTTTCTATGTTTTAAAGTGTGTATTAATCAATAATAATGTTCTTATCAACTCTTAGGTTTCATCCCTTCGATCACCTCGAATTTGTTAATATTCTCGTGTAAGCTTTCGTGGCCTATCGATACTTAATGCTAGATCAGAAGATGTTCAAGTAGCTATCACCAACTAACTATTGGAAGTTGAGTCAAGGAGACATGTTTTTATTGGACTTCCAGACCTCATTAATGGGCAGGAATGCCATTTTTCAAGGATATTTAATGAGGGTTAGTCTTTATAGCTAAATGAAGAACCGATTCGGGAGATAACTATATGTTATCCTCCCTAATGCAAGGAAAAGACCTGGAAAACCCCTCGTTTTCCTAAGGAACCTAAGCCTAGTGACCTGATACTTCAAGGGACTTATTTCCATATTTTTATCCATTTTATTTTCAGTTTTAACCATCAAAACCAACTCTTTTTATCACAACCCCAATATCCAAAATTAAATCACCGTGATAAGCCTCACCGTGTCAGCTTCCACTAAGAAACCCATATCTATGGATCTATCTCAGAACCACTATAATTATAGTAGCTATGCTACGCTAGTATGAGGTATTAGGTTATAAATTTTGTTGATTAATACCCTACTAAAGTACTTTAATCGTGAAATCAATATGAAGAAATATTTTACTTTGGTTTATATGGCCTTGTCAATAGTATAAATCCTGAAAATATGGCCCTCACAATGAGTATAAATCGATAAATACGGGCCCTTGTCAACGAGATAAACTTAACAACATGACCAATGGGTATAAACTTGACAAATATTGCCCCTGTCAATGGGTATAAACTTGAAAATACGGTCTTACATTGTGGTATAAACTTGACAACACGCCTCTAATCAATGGGTTATAGAAGTCGATAAATGACCTCACAATTACTTAGAATAGTTGACATTTTATTTGAAATAAATACTTATGAAAATCATGAGTATATGTTTTTTTGTTAAAAAAAAAAATTAGTGGATTGACTATGATATGGAATTGTTTGAGAAATAGAAAATATGATGAACATTAGTTTGAAATATATTTATCTCTTATTTTCTTGTATTCAAGGATTTTATGGGATTTTTGAGAAAAAGAAAAATATGTTATATCTCCAATTTGAGAATTTGATGTTTTGGTCCATGAACCGTATTAAAATTCTTTATCGGGCTTTTTAGCCTAATTTCTTATTATCATCATTTTCTGCAATTTTAGAACTTAGCGATGAGTGATGCTGGGTAGGTAGTGATGAGAATTGAAAAATATTTTCAATTAGTATCTTGTTGGAAGATTTACAATTATTGGACTATTTTTATTGTTAAATTGAATGTTTGTAAATTTTCATTCAAGGATTTATGTTGCTAAAATGTTATGTTTTGAGATTAATAGCTGTGAGAATTTTATCTCGAAGATGTTAGCTTAATTATATATATTGTTATAATTTTTTTAAGGAAGAGTTCATGTCATTGAAATTATTATTCTTATGAAGTAGAAATAAAACAAGATTCATAAGCAAAATTTTGAAGGTGTCATTTATAGTGGTTTTAGAGCCATATATGTGAACTGACAATAAAGCCTGAAGCCTGAGTCGTGCTACAAAGGTAAGACCTCATAATATTCTAATTTTTTTGAAAAATGGTAAATGAGAATTTCATCAAAATCCGAATTTTTCTAGATCTCGGATGACGAAACTGACTTCACATCGCTCGACCGTCTCGCAATCTAAATTTACCACGCCGAATTTCGCTGAATCTGCAGATAGCTGAAATTTCACGCTTTTCGAGGCAATCGAGGTACGATTAGTTCTGGCATCAGGAGTGGCTCAAGAGGTGCCACGTAGGTGCGTATCGAGTCAAACATGATGCCTGGCAGGGGCCATAGAAGACACATGGCACCTCAGGAGGGATGAGAATCCATGGTGTATGGATAAGAGGATAAGGAAACCAAGTCAACCTCAACGAAGGCCGATTACTTGGCAAGCAGGGAGTGACAAGTTCTCGACCAACTCGACCTAAACCGATTGACGGGAAAAGAGAGGGAAATAGGGAGAGAAAAGAAAGAGGAAAGAGAAATGAGAAATTATAGAGTGAGAAGCTCTCACTTCTCTCTAGATTTCCCAATGATCGATCCATCAAATTTCGGTGAGACAAGAGGCAACTTCACTCTCACTCGTGCGGCTAATACTATGGGGTACAAGTATTTGCGGGAGTTTCAACAACTCCAAGAGGTAGGGGTCTTCTCCTAGTTGGATATTCTTTGTTTAAAAGGCCATGAAAATGGTTTTGGGTGTTGTGAGGTTGAATGAAGCCACGATTTCTACCCTAAAGGGAACCGATGCTTGACGAGAGGGGTTGTCCACGACGTACCTCACGATCAAGCATGACTACTAAAAGTCCTGATTGATGGTCGACTGAAATTCATTCCATGTGTTTTGCTTGCATGCTATCATGAATTGAAATGGCTTGAAATGTATATAGGAAATGATATGTTAATGCATGCTAATTGATGTGTTAACATGAATGTTTGAATTATATGAAAATATTATTATGTGTGAGCCATTGGAATTGGATATATGAATTAGCATCATTGCATTCATATGCACGGTGACATCGCTTTGAGTTGGGTGTGGATGCACGGTAAGGTTGTTCACCACTCTTGGTGAATGTGGGTTGAGTTTGTCTTTGGGACTACGTCCAACAAAGACTCATAGTTCAAATTATAAAATGAGAAATAATTAATGTGCATTGGGCGTCCCTGGAACTCGGGTGTAGGAGACCCACGGTATTATTCGAAAGGTCCTACATGGGTGTGAGAGACCCGAATGGGTGTGAGAGAGACTCGCGGCAATTGTCCGGGGTGCTGTTTTGTATGGTGAGAGACCATGATACTATCCGAAGGTTTTATGGCAGCAAGACTCGCTGTAAGCCAAAATTTCGCGCCCAAAAGAAAACACACGATCATGTTTATCACTAAATTCTGTAGTCGAGTGATGAGTCGGGATTGACTGATGGGTTACCCATTGCAAATTGCATTGGTGTTGGTGAGCCGAAAAGGCTCACAGATTTGGGTGTCATTGGCATTATCAAGACTACACACTCGCATAGGCACGCAGAGAGCCTGCGGATCACCCTGGCATGTGTATGGAAATATTCATGATGCACGAGGTAAATCATTCCATGCATGCATCAGAAATCGTATGGAATGATGTCGTGATGCTACTGCATGTGCATTTTAGGTGGGGGAGTAGCCTCGTAGGAGAATTCAACCATCGGGCATTGCTCACCCCGGCCGTGGGATCCCCTTATGTATTCAGTGCATCAGACTCCTTAGAGGGGTCGGGATTATGAAGGGCCAGACCGTGACCATGATTCATGTTTTTGTGTATATTAGAACCGGCTCAGTTTTAATATATGCTTTGTATTAAGATTGATGTAATAACTCTCGAGTCTATAGAAATGCATGGTTTTGGTAATCGGTATAACAGTATGGATGATGGGCCCTATCATTTTATCACTTATTGGTCTCAAGGATGTGAGACACACAGGTTTCCTGCAGGTTACTGCAGGTGGTCACCCCGACCCCAGTTTCAGGTCGTCACATGGGCTTTTTCTCACTGCTTCTCATTTCTCAAATTATATAGCTTACATCGTTAGTTTGTTTTTCGCTTTATAAGATATTATTAATACAACCGAAATATAACATAAATTTTACTTATCTAATTAGTGTTTATTTTGTTCATATGTTTTATATAATGAGAAGCCATAAGAAAATTATTTTTCTTTGTTGGAGTTAAAAGCTATGCATAAATCATTATTAAATATTATATGCAAATTTTTATATGGAAAAAGCTATTTAAGATTCATTCTTATTATTAAGCTATTTAAAAATAATTATTTGTTTGATTAAATAAAAGTTTTACATAAATTATTTATAAAGTGTCTTAAATGAGCTTATGATTGATGGAGAAATTCCAATAAATTGTACAACCAACTAAATTAATCTTAATAAAAGTCAATGTAAGTACCATATTTGGAAACTATAAACTTTGTTAAAGACTGAGAATACTTACATAATGGCAATTACACGAAACAAGATACCATGTAAATGATGTTTTATATTCTTATAAATCTAGAAAATCTCTTAAATTCTAAAGATGATATCCTTAAAAAAAAAATATTAAAAACTACAAATGAAGATAACTTAAATATCTTTATGTTACTCCTATTATTTTCTAGCCAAAGTTTATAATGGAATAACTCTTGACTCCCTTTAGGTTTATCATATATACATCTATAAACCTATTGCTATATATTGTTATGAGCCAAAAGTTCAATAAGCGAAAAGTTCAATGAGCCAAAAATATATATCCTTTAGCATGATTAGCTAATTTATTCAGAGTCATTAGTGATGCATCAAATAATAAAACACGCACTAAAGAAGCACAAGATTCTTTCGCCCGTAAACACCCATGTGTCAAATTTACTCACAAGCACTAAAGTGATATTCAAACCATATTTTCCAATCCAAAGTCATGTCAGAGGTCACATACCAATCAATTTATAAATAATACATGGAACCACATGTATGTTCTCCCATCCACTATGTGATCATTATGTTATTTTATGATCTTAATAGATGCATCCATTCTGTACCCATATGTTTGTGTCTTGTCTACACATAATTTCTGATTATCTAGGCTCCTAGCACAAGATCAAATTAAAGCATAATTTCAAATTATTTAATCAAGATAATACGTCTTGATAATAATGGTGAATTTGCTTCTTAAGCATTCATTGACTACTATATGTTTATAGGGATAAATATTTTCTATTACTGATACTCATGTTCAAAATGGTTTTGCAAAATCCCTCATCAAACAACTAATTCAGACAGTTTAACATTACTATTGAAGACTAAATTACGATTTTTGCGTATTTGGAAAATATTAAATCAAATGTTTTACTTATGAATCCTGAGTTACTAATATATGCATCAATTGCACCTACATTTAAAATTGCCTCCAAGGAAGATTTAGATTTATGTATGTTTTGATTCATCTTATCGTAGCGTATCTTAAACCTTCAAGATATAGAAGATGTTTTACAACTTACTTTACATTGTCAATAATTTAGTGAGAGTATTTTCCAACCTTAAGGGAAGAAAAGTTTATTTTAGAATAATATTTAAAAATTACTTGGAATGTGACTACTATGTCTTATCTTGATGCTCATACAAAATCAATTTGAACTATATTCTAATACATGCATTTAAAAATTTATAAATCAATTATGTGATGCATTTATTGCTACAAAAAAAAAAAATTATTACAAAGTCATTTATCTTGACTGGAAAATATTTGCACTGATTGATGCCCTTATAAGATGACAAACATATGTGCTCTGAACATGGGCCCTGATGTTCGACAATGGTGAACATGTACACTCGAATTATACCCTAGTAGCTTTATGACGTGTTGGGGTATAGGGGATACAAGTCAAATTTGAATTTTTGAAATTAATATTGATCATCGGGAAAAAGGATATAATTGGAATTTTTACAAAGGATAAGCGGTAAATTATCAACATAAGGACTTAAGAGACATTATAAAACCTAAGAAAAATAATTTTTCCAAAAGGCAAAACTACAGACTACACTATAGTACAGGTGGGAAATCTAGAAATTCCCTACACCTCGGGGGACAGAACATACCTCATCAATAAATTCGTCTCGTGGAGTTTAGTTACCCTGACGAATTGCTTCGAATTTTGAGGTGTTTGGAATTTCACGTAATTCAAGGTGAGAATGGTAAATGGCATGACAACTTGTGGCACGTCACCAAATGGCATCATGACTTAAAATAGGGATATGTGTGGAAAATGCTTACGTAGAGACCATGTGTGGTCTGAAAGATCAATGAGTGGTTTATGCCATAGATCACACTCTGTCAACAAAAGGCAATACAGGTGACACATGGTGCCACAAGGTTTGACCCCTAAAGAAAGATCAAGTAGTGGATAAGAACGAATGAAGGGAAAGATGGAAATAAAGGAAAAAGAAAAAGGGGAAAAGAAAGGGGAAGCGATTGGTGAAACTTCCTTAGATCTCCGACAAAGTGACGATCAAAACTCATTGGACCAAGAGGCAACGTTTATCTACGCAACGAGCTTCGCAGATACCGTGGAGTTTTCGCCAAACCCAAGAGCTAGTGGTTTCAAGCACGCTAGCTACTCCTCGCCTAGGGTCATTTGATGGCCAAGGAGGTGTAGCCTGATTCTATACATGAGGGGTGACCTGAATCAACAAAATTTATATCCTTAAATTCCTCTTACTACCGTGAGTAAAGCTACCGCAAAGATAAATGCTCCAGGGTCAGAACACAGGATGGTTTTTCTTCTGCATCAAATGATTTACACAGGCTCAAAAATGGTACTTGTTTGATTTTGCTGTCTGTGTAAAAGTGTGTGTGTCGATGCTGGGTGGAAATTGAAAATAAAACTCCAAATTAAAACTAAAAATAAAGTGTAAAAAGAAATCCTTAGCGGTCATCACAGGTCAAATCGATAGGTTACAAAGATCCCCAACCATTTCTGTCGGGAGGGACGACCTATAGTCACTCCCGAACCGTGATCTTCATTTAGCTATAAAAACCAAACTCTAATAATTCTTCCTCAGAAAGCATAATTTAGCATTTATGGTTCCTACAAAGGAAATCTATCACCTGACCCATCCTACAATGATTCGTGTAAAGGGCAACTAATGAATTTCAAATGATCTAATAATACATCCACTGAACCTCTAAAAGATTACCAAGCATTGATCAATGAGGATACCCACAAAGGAAAATATAACCCCAACTCACTTCCAAAGGCTCTGTAAATAGCAACTAATGGATATCAGTGTATCTAAAGCTAAGAATACATTGAACCCTAAAAGCTTGCCAAGTATTGACCAAAGAAAGTACATCAAAGAGATTTAAACCTAGAGTTGTAAATTTGGGAACCAAAATGTCGAAACTTGCTGCGTGAAAAATAGGGGAACAAAATGCAAACCTTACTTCCTGGCTCATAACCTCTTTCTTCATGATCTAGGCCAAACATCCTTCGAGAGTTGTCATCCTCAAAGGAGGTTTGCACTGAGAAAGTGGGGAAAGAAAAATGAAAGAAAATGGAGAAAGGGGGGAAAGCAATACGGCAAAATGCCGCCACCGCCTATTACCAAAATGAAGTGATTGGGTAAGTTTGTGGCCAGACCGAGGATTATATAGGTGCTTGTATATGAAATTACAAAAACTAAAACAAAAAGCTATTATAAAGGATAAACGAAGAAACAAAAAATTGTAAAACAAAAGTGAAATAGCAGGAGAACATGATGAACAGTGCCGGAGGGGTGAATAGTGGCTGGGAGGTTAACAGTGGCAGGCAGGAGCAATTTCTCAAACATGCGAAATTTTGGTTGTGCTCCATTTTGTTTCATTTTCTGCTCTCATTCTCGTCTCTCGATCTACAATGCCAGTTTGACCTCGAATTCTTCGTGTGCTTGATCGACCAACAATTTCAGCATACATAGCTTGCAAAACTACAAAATTAGCCACAAAATGCGATCAGTAGAATATTAGGGACCTTAATGTGAAAATCGGGTTAATTAGAATGATTAGTACACGAAAAGCACTCAAAACCTATAATAAATAGGGTTCAAAATAGCACTTTTTGAGCACTAATCACACACCCCAACCTACACATTACTAGTCCCTTAGCAATGAAAGAAAGAAAGAAAGAAAGAAAGAAAGAGAGAGCATACAAAACGATAACAAAATAATGTTCACAAAATGGAATGTGTGTTTGAAGAAGTAAATGCTTCAACCTCAACGAATTTCACTCGAAACTTAGTCTAATAACTATCTGAGAGAATGAATGCCATAAAAATGGAGTATCAAAAGAGCTCTTCTCGATGACTCAACCAGAACTTCCACCAAATCTGCTTGTTTGATCAGCTCAACAATAAACCGTCAACCTGACTTTCCCCAACTGTTACTATCGCCACTCAGATACTACAACCAACCCAACAGATCGTGACCCACTCTATTCCACAACCCTTCTTTTGTGTTGTAGGGGCGCAATGTTGAGAATCACCTCAATTAAAGTCCATTCACTGAGAGATCTACCGATCTCAACCAATTAAGGCTTAGTGGCACTACAATACAAGGATCTTTCGACCACCAACTCTTTAGGTTTCTCACCCCCTAATCTCGAATGATTTCCTTCGAAACTCCAGCACCTACAACTTGCTGTAAACTTCACCTTACTCCACCGCGTGGTAGTGAGCACTAAGCTCCAGTGGCTCTCAAACTGGGGCTGACTTAGGTAATCTGCCAGCGTTCTTCCACCCTGACCGTGCTCTCGTTTCAAGGCAAAGCGTTGCAATTTTTCTTTTTCTTATTTTCTTTTTCCTTTTCTTTTTCTTTCTTTTCTTTTCTTTTTCTTTTCTTTTTCACTTCTTTTTTATTTGGGAAGACACACTGGCCTTTCTATTCACGTAAAATTTAACTCCACAAAGGTGGTCAACAAAACTAGGTGAATATCGTAAGGCTTAGAGGCTAGGCGCTTTTCTCGTGTTATTGAAGAAACCTGATGTGCCTAAGGTGTGTGATTAGCTAAAGGTAGAAGAAGAAAATGGTCAAAGCAACAAGAGTTCCAATCAATCATCCACTCATCCAGGGTATGGAACCAATCTAACATCAATAGAATTGACGTTTCACTTTTTAAACTACAGTTAGGCAAAAAACACAAAAAAAATGGGTGCTGAAAAAATAAGTTGTATATATAACAAATCTTTCACGAAAAGGAACCACAATCCACTAACATCACAAAGTCATTTTGCTCAAAATAACAAAAACATAATGTAAAGCCTTCGCTAACTCTCCCCCAACCAAATGTCTCATTGTCCGCAATGGGTCTGATTGGTTAGGGAATGGTTACCTCCTTGATGAGATGTGATCTTTTTTGATAGGATATCAGTAGTTTCCATCGACACCTTATTCACTTCGTTTGGGCTTCAAATAAACAAGTTAGGAGAAGAAATGAGAGGTAAAAAGTGACCAATTAGCTCATTTTAAAAATTACACCTTCATAATAATTTCAAAAGTGTTCTTTCTGGATATATTTGGATTCTACACTCTCTAAGATTTCAATCTGCACTACAAAAACAATCAAACGAGTTCTGATGAAAAGTTATGGGCTAAAACAAAATCAGAGGCAACATGGGGGGAGAAGGAAATTTTCACAGAAGCGAATTACTAGCATAGCTTAATAATTCACAGAGAGAAATTGCTTCACATAGCGAAAATTTCGCTATAATTGCGAAATTATTATTATTTTTTAATAAATAAAATAAAATAATTAATTAAAAAAAACAAATTTTTTTTTAGAGACAAAAATAGTTTTTTTTTTAGAGACAATTTTTTTTTGATAAAAATAAAAATAATGATAATTTTTTTTTTTAATTGTTCCTAATGCTCTGTTCCTTCAAGCCGCAACATCGACTTTTTACAGCGAAATTTCTACACATAATCTAAAATTTCGCTTATTCTAGCTAAATTTTGCTAAAATTGCGAATTTCCCCTGCTTAGATCGCTTCCCGATCTTCATTCCGCTTCAAATTTTCACGAATCGCAAAATTAATATAAGAAAAATTAAGAAAACCGCATAAAAGTGAAAAACAAGCTAGAACAAAGATGAACTTAAAAATTAGAGAAAATCTAGAAAGAAAAATTAAAGAAATCAAAATAAACTAGAATAAAATAAGAAAAATCAAAACAAAAATGAGTGAACTTTTTATTCACTCAAACCAATTTGCTCAGTCTTGTCCAGCTGGTGCTGTGAGGAACGGTGGATGAAATGTCGAGGTTCGGTGTTCCAACCGAATCCAAAGACCTGAACCATCCACTGGTGCTACATGCAGATGTGTAATATCACGTTTTTGATGTGGGGCAAATTCTGCATGCTGGCCACTAATTTCTTGGTTTTTCAAAGACAGGCGTGACGGGGTGGTTCTTATGGTGGGTGATTCAGGGGTTGGCAAAACGTACACTTGGTCATGAGGCCACCGGTAGTGGGCTGTTTAAGGGAAATGGATTCAAACAAGATCTGGGGCTCTTCCATTTTTCTTTCCACCCGTCTCTCCCCGGCTATAAAGGGAAGGATTTTCTTTCTACTCCCTTGGAAAACAAATGCACACATATATGAGGATCTCGCATAACCCTCTCAGACACCAATAAAATCCTCTTATAAGCCCCCCGCGTGGTCGTTGCCGACACCGCCTCCTCTACCATGGTGTCACTTTGGCACTCTTCCTCCGGTGGACATTGTTGTTGATCGAGGAGGTTTTCAATGGAGTCTTGCAAGTTGTCCCATTTATGCTCAAAGTCATTTTTCAGCCCATCTAATTTCTTTTGTTCAAATTGTCTTCCATGCTGACAATTCTTTTTGATTCAAACGGGCATTAGTCTCCGCCTCTCGCCACAAGTCATCCACCATTCCGGGGTAAGGTCCAAAAAATGGCTTGTTCAATGGAGGGACTGACTCGTGGTGGTCGAGGTGACCGAGGAGTTGAAGCATAAGATGAGGTTCGTGGAGGCATATTACTGTGGAGGTCTTGTTCCATGAGGAATTTGTGTGATTCTCCCAACCAAAGAAATGGCACACCATATATAATTCATCCATTTACTTTCAGAACCTTATGGACTCTATATTCACTGGATTCTTCCAGTTATGACTTACGCATGGTTGTTTTTAATCCCTCATGGACATGGTATGCACTAGGTTACCTCGCCACAGCGTCGACCGCATCGTCTTTCCCATCGGGTTCAAATTCAACCTCATCGAAACCTATCCTAATCGGAACATGAACCCCGCAACAAGAACAAAGCAAACACTAAACAAAGAAAAAAAACTCTACCAAAAGGGGTAAAGAATAAAACAAATAAATGAAATAAAATTAAACACACCGAAACACTAAAAAGATATATATACTTAAAAATTCACTTAACTTCAGGATGCAGGGATCACAAGTGTTCAACAGGTCATCATTCGCACTAAGGCACCATCCCCGGCAACGGCGCCATTTGATTTGTGCCACAATAGGGTGATCTGGAATCAACAAAATTTATATCCTAAATTCCTCCTACTACCGTAGCAAAGCCATCACAAAGATAGCTACTTCAAAGGTCGAACACATGACGGGTTTTCAGACCAAATGATTTACAATAGGCCAAAATGGTGAATTTGTTTTGATTCAAGGCTCATGTGTAAAAAGTGTGTGGTGTTGATGTTGTGAATTGAAAATAAAATGAAATAAACTAAAATAAAGTGTAAAAGAAATCCTTAAAGTGTCAGCTGCTGTGTCATTGATATAAGCTACAAAGAGGTCCTCGTTCATTTCTCGTGTTTGTACTACCTATAGTCAATTCCCGAACTGATTCTTCATTTAGCTATAAAAACTAAACTCCTAATAATTTTCCTTTATAGAAAGCATTATTTAGCATTTATGGTCTTGTCTATCACCTGACTCCATCCTACAATGATTCAGAAAGGGCAAACTAATGAATCTCGCTGGGATCTAATAAGCATCCACGAACCTCCTAAAAGATTACCAAGTATCGATCAATGAGGATGCATCTCCAAAGTGAAAATATAACCCTTAACCTACCTCCAAGTGGGCTCAGAATAGAAACTAATGGATATCAAAGCATTCAAAGCCAAGAATACACTAACTCTAATAGCTTGCTTTTCGGCATTGGCCAAAGAGTACATCAAAGAGATTTAAACCTAGAGTTGTAAATTGGGAACCAAATGTCTAAACCCTGTGAAAAACAGGGGAACAAAATGCAAACTTATCCCAAGCCTAGCAACCCTCTCTTTCTTCAAGTGATAATAGATTTAATAAACATCCTTTGTCACCTCAAAGGAGTGTTTGGCAGCCGAGAAAGGAAAGAAATGAAGAAATGGAGAAAGGGGAAGTACGGCAAAATGCCGCCACCGTCTATTGCCAAGGTTAAAAGTGAAGTGATTGTAAGGATGACCGAGGCTTATATAGGTGCTCGGGCAGTATTATGAAATTGATAAAAAAACTGAAACTAAAAGCTATTACAAGGATAAAATGTGAAGAAATAAAAAAATTGTAACAAAAACAACAAAAGCGTGAAATAGCAGGAGAACATGATGAACAGTGCTGGATGGGTGAATAGTGGCTGGGAGGTGAACAGCGGGCAGTGTGAGCAATTTCTCAAACGCGAAATTTTGGTTGTGGCTCCATTTGCTGCATTTTCTCGCCGTTCTTTCCTTCGGTCTCTCGATTCAGAATGTCGAGTTTGACTCGAATTCTTCATACTTGGATCGACTAAACAATTTCGGCATAAATAGCTTGCAAAACTACAAAATTAGCCACAAAAGGTGATCAATAGAATAGTAGGGACCTTAATATGCAAATCGGGTTAATTAGAATGATTAGTACACAAAAAGCACTCCAAACCTATAATAAATAGGTTCAAAATAGCACTCGAAAGCACTAAATCATAGCTCCCACGTGGTGGGGCTGATTCAAGAACAATTGAGATAAAAATGTTGGTGAATCATGGACCAATTTCTAGGTCCTTTCTACCTCGTAGAACCCAATGAAGCATGATGTAATTGGCCGGAAAGTACTCCAAGCTGAGTATGATGATTTCGTGTCGGGCGGCCGGACATGACTGACATACTAAATCGTGTGTATTGCTTAGGTCTTCAAACATGAAGATCCACTTGTGTTGTTTCTTGATTGAATGACATGCAAGTGTGTGAAAAACTCGTGGATATGCTGAACTCCATGTATTTACATGGGTTGTATTATGGATGTAAATTGTATGTCAGAGATATGATTATCCACTTAATCATAAATGTCAAGCCAGGATCTCATCACGAATGTAATGATGAAATAACATGCAATGACATTCTATATCGGTATATGCACGGGGCATCGCTAAAGGTAATAGGTGTGAGTGCAATACATGAAAGAACACTGTGTTTGGTGTTTAAATGGTGGGCTTTGAAAAAGGGACAACATCCTAGAGTCGCACGATTTGAAATTATGTGTCAGGTAGTAGCTAGAAGAGATAGACACCCCCTCAGGTGAAAGGCATGTATTCTTGGTCAAACATATGCATCTAACAGTGAAAGTCCGTTGATTCGCGGCTACAAAGAGGGGTGATCCTAATCAACAAAATTTGTATCTCAGTGGTTCCCATCAGCCGTAGAGTGCAGCTTTTTTGGCAAGATAGTTGTCTAGGGTCGAACACGGGGATGGGTTTTCTTCATGAGAGAAGAGTTGCAATGGATTGAAAATGGTGTTTCCTCTTTGGATTTAAGGATTTGTGTAAAAAACAATGTGGGTGAATGGTTGAAAACTGAAAATAAATTGAAATAAAATTAGAAAAGAACTCCTTGAAGTCTCATACCATTGGGCTTAGGGTACTAAGTCAACTGACATGTCCTCTCGCGTTAGGAGGATGACTTATAGTCATTTCCAATCCAGATCTTCATTTATTTTAAAACCTAAACCCTACAATTCTTTCCTATCGAATGTGGCATTTAATGAGCATAAATCGTCGCTGCATCAAGAGAACACACCTCCTAAACCTACCCTACAGTAACTAATAGGAGACAACTAACTGGGTATTAGTGGATCTAGTGATAAGTATACACTTAACCTAAAAAGCTTGCCAAATACAGGTTGGTGAGGGCATGTTTTGAAGATTTAAACCTATTGTGAAAAGCAGGAACGTAAACACCCATAAATGCTCACATGAAATGCAACAGAACAATTAGTTTACCTCAAAATCGGTACTCCAAGTGGCCTTCCTCTTCATGACGAGGGCCTAGCTAAGCATCCCTTGGATTTTTCATCATCAAAGGGTGTTTCGATGGTGAGAAAGTGCAAGAAAGCGAAGGAAAAAGGAGAGAAAAGGACAAAGAAATTCTGAGGAGAGGAAATTTGGCACCCAATTTTATCAATGATTGACGGATCCAAAGTCGATTGGATAAACATAGTTTTCTCGACCGAGCTTATATAAGATGCTCTCCAAGACTATGGAAATTACAAAATGTATATAAAGGGACCAAAATTACATAAGGTAGATTTGTACAAACCACAAAAAGGTGTCAAAAGTCGAAACAACAGGAGGCAGGGAGTAGTGGTTAGCGAATTTTCAACTCGTGAAATTCAGGTTGCGAATTTTCGCAACCCTGCCAAATTTCCACTGTGTCTTCCTTCTCTTCCGATTATTCCAAATCTCCCTCCGTTCGATTATGCATCTTCGAATCTCGCCGTTCATCGTGTTTGAATCGGATTGAAGATAATGAGGTATTTGGCTCACAAACTTACAAAATTAGCCATAAATGTGATTAAGAGTAAAGCCTGACCTCAATGTATCAATCAAGATGGTTGATTAGTACACAAAAGTGTTTAAAAACCCGCTATAAAATGGCCCAAAGTAGCACTATTTTGGGTACTAATCACCTAAGGTACGACGCCTAGGATGAAACCCCGAAAATTTTGTTACCCTTAAAAGACACATGGCTTTTGAATAAAGTGGTTTTTCAGAGACTGTTCAAGGAATTGAAATATAAAACAAAAATCTTTTGTTTTGGAAATGAAGGTTTTTCATACATGACGTGTACATTTGTGAGGGAGTTAATGGGGGCTTAGGGCATTAGCATGACATGAGAGAATTCATATAGAAACTCATATGTTTTGCTCAATGTGTTGATAATGTTAAATTGGCATTGTATTATAATTAGGCGGGGAGTGTACTCTTGTAGGAATTTCACTGGCATTTCGCTCACCCTATCGGGAAAATTATTTCAGGTGTTGGAGGCCCACTAAGAGATGGAACTCATCTGAGGCCTTAATGGTAAAGAAGGCCAAATTATGGCTTTTTTTATTATGTAAAAGAGAAGAGTTGTAATAAAACTCATTTTGAATTATTTAATACAGTTTGACAGGTTTTTCCGATATTTTTATGTTGCCTTTAATATGCCGAGGCCATAGTGATAACTGTCATTTTTTATATATAGACTAAAAACCCTCAAATTAACATATAGTTACAAGAACTTACACTTTCTTAATCCATGTCACTTGATAAATTTGTTGACAAAATAGTTTTCTTAATGTTCAAGGATTTAAAAATAAGGTTCAAGTCTATTACACTCAAAGTAAGTGCACAGTCATACAAGTAAGAAACTAATGTAAGTCCAGGCATCATTCCTACGTAGATCAAGTAAACTAATTAGAAGATCAATTACTCCAACTACTAAATTCCACATACTATTTGGACTAAGAATCTATAGTGAAAGTTTGATCTAAACAAATGTAAATCAAAGATCCTATACTATTGAATATTGTCAAACTATGCTAAAACAAAATGTAAATGAATAAAAAATAAATCAGACCTATAAGAATGATCGAATCGCTGTGGAGAAACGAAAGCTATTAGTGAAATACAATGAAACAGTCAATTCCAGCACTAAAGTACATTGTTCTGTTCTATGTATGGATCTGGTTTTGTCCAAGATTTCCTAATTGTTAGAATTGATTTGATATTCACCTAAGTTAGATAGTCCTGCTTCTCTCAAGACAAAATCCAACCGAAGCATTCGGCCACAGATTCCAAATTATCTTGGTAAGACCAAGAGCTCAATACTTCACACCCATTTCCTATTGATAGCAGACCTTTGCTTTCCTTCTCAGGATTTTCGCAGTTTCTACCACTTAATTGGTGTCAAACTTCCAAATCTATGGTTCGTCCCTCCGTTGATTGCATCTAAGCTAACACGTGGTTAGAACTACCTTAGATTAAGGGGGTGAACTTCTGATTATTTATATTGTTAACACACCCCCTCCAACTTCAATTATGAGTGAATGGGGGATTTATCAAAATAAATCTCGCAGCTCAGCTCATCAATGGTATCGAACATACCCAGAGCATCGTTCTCACCAGAATCTCCGTCTGTCACGCAGGGCATTTTGATATCGTGAGCAAGATACATTCCCTCAACTGGTATTAGGTACTACTATTGGGAACTTAACAATTTAACCACGACACCAAAGAAGTAAATCCAAACCCAAATTAGTTCTCCATATTTGTGCAGGAAAGACTGTAACTAAATGTAAATCAAATCTAGCAAAGTTGCGCTCTAATTACAGCATTGCGAATTAATAAATGGAGCACCGATCATTTACAACCACTGTAATTGCAATAAAACTGAAAAGAAATGAACTCCATAAATTTTTCTAGATTTCATAAATTTTTAGGTATTAATACTAAGAAAATAATCTGAATAAAAATCCAAATTTCCTACTCGTCTACGACAAAGACGCCAGATTCAAACTAAAAGAAATAAACTAAAAATAAAGAAAAAGAAATAAAATCTACTCTAAACTATACATCGAGTTCCTCTCCCTTCCCTTCTTTCGGGTAAAGGAAGACTCGATGCTACTTTACTATTCTAAACCGTCTATTTATACTGTGAAAAGGAATTTGGGCCAATCTCTAAAAAGCTCGTGAATTAAAGAAAAGCCCACTATCGTCTTACGCGTCGTGCGACTCTCAAGTCGGGACAGGTCGCGATACGGATTTGATTTCGTCGTGGATCGCGACTCCTTGTTTCTATCGTAACGCTTGCAATCGTTTGATTAATGTTCGCGATATCACAGAGTCGACCTTATTTGCTGGGTGTTTCCTTCACAGTTATTTGGCTGCCACACTTCGGGCCGCCATGTCGCGACATCTGGCTTTTCTTCTTCCAAATTTTCTCTGAGTCAAGGACATCAATTTTAGGTTATGACCACCTATCCGCTTCAGATGATGATTTCATGTTGACTTTAATTTCTTTGGTCGCAATTGTGTTGGTGGTCTTCTCCATCTTTACAGGTGTTTTCGATTTTTATGTCGTATGACTTCATGGTGATGTCGTAATCTCTTGCTACCTATTTCTTTTTCTTCCTCGGTCGTCCTTAGTTCCTTGTTGCAACCAATTTCTTCCTTTCCTCTTCCTTTGTGTCATGACCTCGTTGATGTCGCGACTCTGGATTTCTTCCGCTTAGCTCTTCTTCAGGTCGCTAATTCTTAAATGAGTGCAGTCGCTACATCGTGCTTTTATGTCTTAACACAATAAATGGTCGCGAATCATTTCTTGTTAAGACTCGTTTGGCTTTTCCAGTCATAATTTCCTTTTCTGCAGGCTTTTAAATTTTAATGTGGTTGCAATCTCACTTTTCCCTGGAGACTCTAGTTCCCTGCTACGCCGCTGATTTAACAACATACACTTCAATCGAGCCCTTCATCAAAAGTTAGTTGCAACTTCGCTATCAGAAGACCTCTCTCGTCGCTTTATCGACGGATCGACGCCGCGACTCGCAGTGATGTCGCTAATTGTATTGCATATCACGACATCGAGTGATGTCGCTTACATGGATTTCTTCGAGGTTTTACCCACCATATTTCTTGTCAGAATCTCTCTTCAAGCAACGACTCCCACCCCTTTAGATTCCATTTCTTCCCAAAGTCAGAATTCTGGTGATGTCGCACTGACCGGATCGACAACTAAGCTTCGTCGTGATCCCGATTTTCGCCTGCGACTCAATTCCGTCTAAACCGGTTTATTCTAATTTCACATTGATTTCTTTGAGACTTTAGCTTTTGTTGTATTTTCTGCAAATGAAATTTGAGTAAAATATCACATTTCTGCAAACAAATCAACATTTATCTGTATCCTTCTCATAAAAATGGATTAAAAATCTTATGAGTTTTGAACTCATCAGCAACTTACGGTCTGTCTTAGGAAAAATTTGGAAGTCTGAAATGCTAGAAAGGCTATTATAGGTTTGTGCAAGTTTTAGGTCACGACCTTAGGTTTCTTGGTTGCGATGGAGTTTTTGGTCTATCCGACATGGTTCTCAAGCTCTGGCCGGTTAGCTGAAATCGCGACATAGTATATTCATGTTGCGACGTGCTGTTTCTCTATCATTGTGATATCGCGGCCAGTGGTTTACTAGTGTTGTGACCGAGATGACCACAACAAGAGGTCAGGTGTTGCATCATTCATGTTACGCGAGGTTTGCATGGAAGGTTTCTTTGGTGACAGGGCGTTTGTTGCGATAGAGTTTGGTCAAGGCCAAAGAGTTTCTCGTCATGACAGTTATTTGTAGCGACGAGTTTAACAGGCGGGGATTTTATGTTGCGACAAAATGTTTTATGTCACGACGAGTTTAGTCGAGTCGAGAGTTTTGTGTCGACAAAATATTTTGGCAATACATGACAAAGTTGGCCTTGGCCGAAGAAGAATTTATGTCACGACGGAGTATTTTTGTGTTGTGACAGAGTTTAGCCTGGACAAGAGGTTTTAAGTCGCGATAGAGTATTTTCTTGTCGCAATTGAGTTTGGGGCAAAGGTCAAGAGAGTTTACGTCGCAACAGAGAATTTGATGTCACAATAAAGTTTCCTAAGCTTATGCCACAACCGGGTGAACCCTCCGTCGCGACAGAAAGTTCCAGGACATGGGGTTTCCATGTTGCTACATAGCGCTCTATGTCGCGAAACAGTGGCGAGCCTTGCGTTGCAACGAGTACGTATTACGCAGCGATAGAGCGCTCTATCAGCGATAAATGTGGTGCTGTGTTGCGTCGACGATGAAAACCATGAGCACCTGACAAGCCGGTACAGATGTGTGCATGCGATGACGGACCCGGGCCAAGTGCGCCGCGACGAAATTTGGTGCACCAGGAATTTGGCGGCGGCGCGATAGCCATTCTCTTGCAACAGAGATTTCTCTATCGCGACAGACTTCATATAGTGGTGTAAAAAAAAAAAAAACCCTAGGATTGGGAGTCATGACGTAATTATCGAGCCTAGGTTTATAAATACCTAAATTTAGAAGTGGGACAAGCGTGGCTCGGTCAATAGAAATTAGGTATACAATTACCTAGGACTTTATGGACACGGGTTAGATCATGCATTCATTATGCATTTTGATGAATTACTATGTGTTAAGTACTGTGTGATTTATATACTTGGTAAATATTATATAGCAAATGTTGACTATTCAGGTGAGAAAATAACCTTAGAGTTAAAATTTTAAATATAAATAAATAGGTTGATTCAAGTCTTATAAACGTATATTAGCAATGGCACATGCAATACTAATTTGACAGGGGAAAAAGGAAAATCTCAATTTTCCTATTTGACACGATGTGAATTAAGCGGAGTCGAGGTAGGGACATAGAGTTTGCCCGTGAGGCAATAGTAGATCCTGCACACATTTTACAATGAGCCTTTGTAGAGGCTATGGGTGCTACAGCTGTTGCCATTGCTAAGGCTAGTGCAGTTGGGGGTCAGGGAGGACCGAGTAACCTCCAGAGGTTTATGGCATATCATCCTTCGACATTCATAGGGGAAGGGGATCCAGTGGTAGCTGACCATTGGTTTCGGCCGGTCGAAAGGATTTTAGAGGCCATGAAGATTACCTCTGATTCCATGAGGATCGAACCCATTACGTTTAAAGCTAGAGAGATTGAATCCATGTATGGTAGGATTGGATTAAAGAATCTATAGGGATCAGAGCGATGACATAGGAAGGAGACTGAGCTCTTCGTGAGTAAGTTTTTCCCGGCATCTGCTAGGCATGCAAAAGCTCAGGAGTTCCTTGAGTTGAAACAAGGAAGTATGACCGTACTTGAATAAATAGCTAAGTTCACCGAATTATCACGTTTCAGGATGATTATGTGGCCACAAACATGGCCAAGGTGAGGAATTTTGAGGATGGTTTAAAGTTGTCCATCCGGGGCAAGATTGTGGGATTCCTCCTACAAGATATGGACTCTATGGTTAAAATGACTATGGCCATGGAGAGAGAGATAGACGACGCACGGAGCATCAGACAAAGTGCTGAAGTGATAAAGGAAAGGAGAGACCAACCTTCTTCTAGTTTGGAAGTAAAGCGAAGACTTCTAATTCGAGAGTTTCAAGGACAAGGCTCTGACTAACCGGAAGGGGCTAAGGCAGGATTAGGGCTTCTAGCCGAGTTAGGACCGATGACATGTTGCCATTCTCATCAGCCTTGAGTGATTATTTAAATAATTGCTATTTTGAGCCACTGTTTATAAGCGGGCTTTGAGCTTTATTGTCTTAATCAACAAATAACGATTGATACATTGAGGTCTAACTGCTTTGCTAATCACATTTTGTAGCTATTTTGTAGTTTGCAAGTAAATACCTCTTCTCTTCAATCCGATTCAAACACGATGAACTTTGAGCGAATTCAAGATGCATGATCGGGAGCAGGAAATTTGGAGCAAATCTTTGAAGAGAAGAAGGGAGAACCACAGGTGAAAATTTTGTTGGGGTGAAAATTATGTTTCTCCCTGCCTCCTGCATTGGCCTTTTGACCCGCTTTTTTTTGGCTTTGTACAAATCTACCCTTGATGTAATTTTTGGTTCCTTTATACATTTTGTAATTTCCTTGATCTGAGCACCTATATAAGCTCGGTCGACTGTAACATCAATCAATCTTTCAGTTCATCAATCAATCAATAAAATTAGGCGCGAAGTTTCCTCTCCCCCCGCTGGTGTGTGATTTTCTCTCATTTTTCCTTCATTTTCTTGCACTTTCTCCCTATCCAAACACCCCTTGATGATGAAAAATCAAGGGATGTTTGAAGTTAAGATCCGTCCTTGAAGAGGAAGGCCACTGGGTGCCAGTTTTAAGGTAAGTTGGATGTTCTCTTGCTTTTCGTAAGCATTTATGGGTGTTGCGTTCTGCTTCACACCTTAGGTTAAATCTCGGGCATGCCCTCACTAACGTGTATTTGGCAAGCTTTTTGGAGTTCGAGTGGATACTTATCACTAGATCCATTTGATACAGTTAGTTGGTCATTGATTCTTGTAGGGTAGGTTTAGGAAGTGTGTTTTTCACCGTGCAGGAGCATTATGCTCATTAAAATACCATTGCTCATGAGGAAAAATTATAGGGTTTGAGTTTGAAGATAAATGAAGATCCGGTTCGGGAAATGACTATAGGTCGTCCTCCCAGCCTTGAGGGAAAAAGACCAGGGACATGTCGGTTGCCAAGACCCTAAGCCAGTGGCCCAGAGCTTGAGGTTCTTTTTATACTTTATTTCAATTTATTTTCAGTTTTCAACCACTCACCCACACTGTTTTTACAAAAACCTTAAATCCAAAGAGAAAACACCATTTTCAATCCTTGCAGCTCGCCTCTCCTTGAAGAAAACCCATCCCATGTTAGGCAGACATTTATCTTTACTTGATAGCTTTGCTACGTTAGAATTTAGGATATAAATATTGTTGATTCCGGAACACCTACTTTGCAAGCGAATCAAATGGCATCGTTGCCGGGGATGGTGCCCTAGTGAGAAAGAGAAGCTATGAAGTTGTGATCCACATCACAAGTATTGGTGAATTCTCATTTCTTTTTTATTTTACCATTTTTCCCCATTTACATTCGGCTGCGAGAGATTTGGAATTTTATGCTTGTTCCTCTGAGACTTTTTCTTGTTTTTCTATTTCCTTCTTATCAGCCTTTGGTAGCCTTGTTTTGTTGGTTTCTTGCTTGTTGTGTGTGTTCCTGCTGGCTTATGCGTGGGGCATAAACACGCGTAGGCGGGTGGAAAGGCTTAGTGCTCCTAATTGAACAAGGAGTGTAGTGATCTGCACAACAACCGGATGGAACCCCACCCGGGAAGAAGCGTGAGCCAACGGGGAGTTCAAAGGGAACTTGATACCTATAGGTTAATGAGGATCACATGCACCCCCGAAGGGTGAGTGCACCCTCATGCGTGCCCCTGAGGATGTGTGTGAGGCCTTATCGGTGCCCTGCTCCCAACTTTTTCATGGTATAGAAAATGAAAATCCATACACACATCGGGATTTTGAGGAAGTTTGCACAACTTTCCAAGGAGGGTGCAATTATATGGACTTGCTTAAGGCGAAGCTTTCCCTTTGACCCTCGGAAATAGCCCATGGTGGCTTAATTATTTGGAGCGAGACCGTGAAGGCTGGCGGAGGCTATGACGAAATTTTTGAAGAAGTTCTTGATTGCCCACAAGATAACAATTTGAAGAGGCAAATCTACACCTTTCGCGGCTCCTTAGTGATAAGAAATTTTATCGATCTTTGAAGGTATATGGAGACAATTAATGCACGCCCTACTTGGCTTTGATCTGGGGATCTTTGTGAATCACTTCTACGATGGAATGCCACATGTGAAACAATTCTTGGAGACCATGTGTGGAGAGACTTCTGTGAAATCTGATGAAGCCATGGATTTCCTCAACTATGTGGCTGAAACCTCAAAGGGATGGAATGATGCGGCAAGAGGGAGGTAGAGAATGAAGCACCGACAAATCAAAGAGGGAGAGCGTATAATTCAGCATCACGGGGCGTGGAACTAAAGGCTAAGTTGTGCCCCTGACGAGGATGGAAGACTTGAAATAAGAAATCGGCGGGAGGTACGGGCGTGGGCCCGAATTACTGTGCCCCTTCAGCCATGCTTCGCTTGCGATCCATTTTGGTCACGAGGAGAGCATTATCGATTTCCCCTCGATAAGGCGATGGTTGAAAATGCAAATGTTGTGGGCCAAAATGAACCAGGCTGATTACCCGATGTGTAACACCTATAATCCCAGTGGAAGGAACCACCCCAACCTCTCCTAGAGCCTAGCCTCGGTATATGTTTCCCGGTACCTGATGCCCAGCATGATGTGGGTCCGCCCCTCTGTTGGCCCGATACCAACCTCGTCACCTGTTGAGCAAGCTATCATGAATTTGAGCAAGGTGGTGGGGAATTTTGTAGAGGAGAGAAAGTTAGTAATGCTCAATTGAACCAAAGAATAGAAAATGTAGAAAGCTCCATGAACAAAATAATTGATGGGCTCATATGCTTTCGGCAAAAATTGATCCACCTACGGTCATCCATCGCTAGTCGGCCAATCGCGGCGGGTGAAGAACAAGGAAGATTCCTTCCCGAACCAGCGCCCAATCCTAGAGTGCATAGTTAAACTATCTGAGTTAGCACACCAAAAATGGATGAAGTTAGGGCCATTTTCACCTTGATGAGTGGTAAGGAAATTGAGCAGCCCCGAGTACTGAAGCACGCTAGAGACCCCTGAAGAGAAGAGAGGAAATAGAGCCAAAACATATATTCATTAAAGAAGATTGGAGTAAGAAGAAAAAAACATGCCTCTCTATTTCCCCAAGCATTGAGAGGAAAAAGCCAAGGCCTCAAGCAGAAGGAATCACGGAAGTGTGATTCGTGCCACACGGTAGGAGTGAGCGGAATCAGCAATATTTGACCTGTTCCTCCCCTGCGCCGTAGTCAATTTCACTCTTGACATAAGCGGTCTAGGGTTGAACACGGGATGAGTTTTCATCCGAATGATTAGCATCGTGCTTTGAAAATGGTGAGGCTTTTGTTTTGATTTCGGTTTTTGTTAAAAAGCAGTGGGGGGTTGTATGTTCAGCGACTAAGCGTAATGGTTTTAAAGTGAAATGTGAAATGGTAACTTTGAGAGGAGCTTGATTACTAAACTCGATAACATGGGGGTATTAAGGTGTCCTCGGGTTATTTCCTGCATTAGGGCAAATGAACTATAGTCAAGAAAAAACCAGGATCTTTGTTTAACTAAAATTAACCACAGAACCAACTCACATTTGAGTCGAACCAATTACTAAGCATTCAAAGTCCCATTCGGTTTTAAAACCGTAGCATTTAACCTCATTTCAGTGGCTCAAGTAAATGGCGTAAAGAATATGGTGCATCTAGCATTAGCATTACCTTTGACCCTAAACATGGCAAGTATTGATAGGAACAACATTAAATGGCATTAAACCCTAGTTTGGAAAGTATGGAACCATAAATGCAGTACCTGTATCATTTATAGCATAAGGGACAACACCCAGCAACCCAAAAACCAAATAGCCACCCTCCTCTTCAAGCTATGAAGGCAGCAAGCATCCCTTGAGTTGTCATCCTCGAGGGAGATTGTTCAGCGGCACAGAAAATGAAAGAAAGAGGAGAGAGAAGAGAGCAAAACTAACCCTAAAATGAAAGCTGCGGGAAATTTTATACAATGAAAAGTTGCTTCAAAGTTGCTTAGGTTACAAAGATGGAGTGGTTATATATTACCTTGAATGTGAAAATACTGAAACACCTAAAATATGAAATTACACAAGGGCTATAATGGTAATACATCAAAACGTAGTCGTTTGGGATCAAATATCTGAAAATCATAGGGGCAACAATTTGTGTGGGAGGATTTCGCTAGCTGTGAAATTCTACGAGGAGATAGCGAAATTGAGAAATTTACTTTATCAGCAGTAATTTAGCTAGCTAGCGAAATTTGCAACCTAACAAAATTATTGTGAGATAAGCGAAATTCTGTGAGAATTTTAACTGACACGATAGATTGCTGCTTTAGCGAAAATTTTCAGACCCCGGCTAGGATGCGAATTTTTCGCTATGATGCGAAAATTTACCCGCAATCATAGCAAAAATCCAGGATCGCTGTTTTGCTCCTTTGCATCTCTGCGCATCGCCTTCAAAATCCACTTCAAATTCCTTTGTACGATGGTTGAAAACACCAAGTGATTCCTTCGCATTTTAACATATCTTGTCATCAAACTTAAACAAGTGGTAAAGTGCGCAAAGACACCGCAAAATCACCAAACAAGCTCAAAAATGGCATCGGTGGAACTATTTGGAATTTCACACATCAATTGGCTTAGTGATATGATTGTCTTGTAAAGCACTCAAAACCTATCTTGGATAGGGCTCAAAATAGCACTTTTTGGGCACTAATCACACCTCCCCAACCGACACGTTGCTAGTCCCTTAGCAATGCTAAAACAATAATGAGATTACATCTGGTGATTTTGCAAAAGTAAATATGGTTCAAAAACCAGATTTATAAGATAACATTACATTTTAAAATGAACAATTTTACACACCTGTTGGCAAAGCATGAAGAACAAAAACCTTATAAGAACAAGTTTTAGGACAACATCCGGTTCCAAGAATGTCAGCACGAATTTCCACCAAAATCTAATTGTTCCTAATGTAACGGATCGAGCCAATAAATTTAAATATTCCTTCCCCCAACCTAGCTACGCATGGCTTAAGGCGTTGAGCAACCTAAATAGGATTAGTTACATATTTCTTTGTTGACCCATTGTAGGGTGCAATGCTAAGCTTCGACTTCACCAAAGTCAGGTGTAACCGGTCCACCCGATGACTCCCAACCAATTAAGGTTTAGGGCATCTGACGAAAGGATCGCTTGACCCTGAGCTCTGCGAGCTTCTTTCACCGGACTTGAATGATTTGATTAAGCACCTACAACACGTTAAACTCTACCCATTCACGGGTGTAATGAACACTAAGTCGATGACTCGACCAATTAGGCTTAGGGCATCGGGCTTTAAGGCTTCGCCATATACCCCTCGGACCGTGATGGGTTTCAAATGACGTCAGCGGCTTCTTTTCTTTTTCTTCTTTTCTTTTCTTTCTGCTTTTCTTTTCTGTTTGGAAGACTACATTGGTCTTCATATATGGAGTAACACTAACCTAATATAAGGTGCAGTCCAGCATGTCTAAGGCAGCTTTGGCGAAAAAAAGAGGTACAAAACTACAACTTGTTGGTGCAATGGGTAATGCAGTGTGAATTAGCTAAAAGGGAATGTTCAAGGTTGAAAATGAAACTTCAATTGACCAAAAAATTGAATCATGTGGAATTGTTCTAACATTAAGGTAACAAACAAGGTTTCAATTCTTCCAATTAAAGCAATTCAATTGTTGATTAAAGAGGCAATTCCAATTGTTGGAAATTAAAAGCAATTCAATTGTTCAATTGAAGACAAAAGTAGGTACACAAAGTGGAGGCACAAAAGTGATTTGCAAAAGTGTAATAAACTGTATATAACTCAGTAAAGCTTTTTAATATAACCAAAATGGCTAGTACATGCTTAATATAGCTGAACAAACAAAAGTATCACTGCCTACTATTGGCTAATACATGAATCCTAATCAAAATTAGTAGGCAGTTGATAAAGCTGAAAACTATACAAAAACATAACTGAAGACACTCCTACCTCTAACTTTTCCTCCCAGTAAGAGCATAGACATGTAATAGGGATATGAAAGTTGAGGACAGAATGTGAGCCACACTCGATCTCATGGTGGTGGATCTAAGAGCTCTTCGCTGCTTTGTGGCCATTTATGTCTAAAGTTTCTTTCTTTATTTCTTTGGCTCCTATCTCTATGGTCGGGAACATCTGGGAGACCCGAGGTGACTGTGATCTGCTGGAGCATGGTATGACACTTCCCCAAAAGTGGTCTCATTTCGAGTCAATCTCACAATCCGCCGGCCTTTTGTGCGAGGCTAACTGACAGACGACATCCATGCTTTGCTAGCTCACGTGACATGAGCGTACTCGGGAGAATCTGTCTTTGTATATGATGGGTCGGGGAGTGTCGGCCCAGTGTTAATGGTTGAAGCTGACGGAGGAAAGAGATGGAGAATATCTGTATTGGACTCCTCTCCATCTCGACCTCCAAGAGCATGCACATCTCTCCTCTGTGGTCTCTACTTATCCTCGTCCAGTACCTCCACAGTCCGGCTAACTTTGGGAGAAAAAGAAATAGGCATCAACATAGCTGGCTCCATGGATGGGACCTGGGGGCATCGATCCTCCTCAATCCGAGGCTCCTGCAGGAAGCTAAGTGCTCCGGGACATGGCTGGTGAAAGTGGCATCGATAAGGGTAGACTCTTGCTCGAGCAGGCCACTTTCGGTGGACCTTATCTTGAAATGTAATGTACGGTCATCACCAACTTCAGAGAATGAACAGAACCTCCCGAGATCCGGTCTGAGCCTGAGGATGGCCCCCTACGGCTGGGCCGTAGTCTTTGCGACGGGGAGAGGTGGTCGAACAGGATGATCAATAGAAGCATCGAGGCGGGAGGCTGCCTCCGGGAATAATATGGGTCAGCGGTGGTGTCTTCGAGCAAGGCTGGCGGACCATCTCTCTCTGAACCTCTCCGACACTTCCCCAAAAGTGGTCTCGGCTCAGAATCCAGTCTCGATCATCGGCCTTTGTGTAGAGGCTAACGAACGAGCGACATCCATGCCCGCTGCTAGCTCCACGATGCCCGACATGAGCGTACTTTCAGGAGAGTCTTTGTCTTTGTATATGATGGTCGGGAGTGTCGGCAGTGTTATGCCATTTGACGGCGGAGAAGAGATGGAAGATATATCGCCTTTGGACTCCTCTCCATCTCGACCTCGAGAGCATGCACATCTCTCCTCTGTTGAGTCCTCTACCTGCAGATCCGATCACCTCACTCTGGTCCGTTCTTTGGAGGAGAAAGAAATAAGGCATCAACATGGCTGGCTCCATAGTTAGGACACGAGGGCATCAGTCCTCCTCTCAATCCGAGCTCCTCTTGGAAAACCTAAGTGCTCGGAACCTTAGCTCGTGATCGTGGCATCAATAGAATTGACTCTCTGCTCGAGCCAGGCCCTTTCAGTGGACCTTATCTTGAAGTATGATATCTGGATTACATCACCCGACTCGGAGGGAATGAGCCCGAGAACCCTCCCGAGAGATCCGGTCTGAGAGCCTCCCGAGGATGGCCCCCTCTGTTTGGATAGTAGTCTTTACTTGTGGGAAGAGTAGTCGAACGGATAGATCAATAAACATCTGAGTGGAAAACACCTCGGAGATATGCCGGTCCAGCATTGAGTGGTGTCTCGAGCAAGGCTGAGATGTCTCTGCAGGCAATTTGGGCTAATCTCGATAACCTCGAATTGGCCCGCAGCGATGCGAGCCAATGCGGCCGATGTATCGCCCTCCCGAGAACTCCCCGGACGTCTTCGATCTTGAATCGAGACTCACAGCGGACTCAGCTCCCAAGGAGATCATCAGATGATCGTATTAGAACCACCGGGGTCATCGGCCGCCTCGGCGTCATGAGCGGCGGCCAGTAGGCAATGCTCGTCCCATTTCCCATAGAATCCACGAATGCGGGTGTTGTCGTAGCCAGACGTCGTAATATGACTCCGCGAAAATCCCTTGCGTGTAGTCTGACATTCCCCGGGATAGGATGCCCGACGAATAAGGGCCTCGATCCTCGGGCGGGGCGATAAGCGAAGGCAATGGGAGTGCGCCTCCGCTGGCGGCGGGAATTTGTGATGGTGAGGCACGGGCGATATTCCCGATCCACGAAGTGCGGGCACCTTGAGGTCGGGCTCTCTGGATCTCGCCACGCCAGCCTTGGTGAAGGGGCAGGAGCCCATCGTGTACAGTATCTCCACTGATTCTGGCTCCTCGGGGTGGCTGCGGGGCCGGGCTGACTAGGCGAAGCTTGCTCCTCTGCTTCCGGGAGTCTTGAATCGATGTGGCGTGGCGGGACCAGCCTGCAGTACGGACCATGGGCCCATTTAGCCAATCTGAAGGAACGGAGCGGTATGACGGTGTGCTCTCTCGGGCCGGACCCCGGGACTCCTGACTAAACCAAGGCATGGGCGGGTGGAATACAGACAAGGCTGAACCGGGAGCTCACAACTAGGAGCTAAGAGACGGGCGGTGGGGACATGGGGCACGAGCCTCAGTGAGGAAGTAACTTCAGATACAGGCCACAGACAAGAGGCGTGGTATTGGCTGGTATGAAATGGGACGGTGGCTGAATAGCAGGGGGTTGTGTGGTCTGCGTGCTCTGGTGATGCTAGTGCAGCGGGCGTGGCTGAAGGGAGGCTCGGGGCTTGGTGTGCGAGGCTAGAGCAAACAGGCTGGGTTGCGGAGAACCCGGGTTAATTTGGGAGAGGGAGAAAGAGAATGATGTGAGATGCGGATGGTCCCACTCAGCATAAAGCCGGTGGCGTGAGAGAGTCACCTTTTCTCTATTATAGCGAAATTGAGCAAAAATACGCCTTTGATTCAGTACCTATTGTACAATATAAACAATATAAAAATAAAATTATCATTAAATATATCTAAAAATCTAATATTAAATAATATTAAACTAAAATTACTTAAAAGGGTAGAGTTACTAAAAATGAAAGTTACTAAAAATAAAAACTATTAAATTGACCAAATTAAAATAAAGCAAGAAATTATTGAGCTACGATTTGGTTTAGAGAACGCAAACCAGCCCAAATTCCAGATTACTCATGGAGGGTCAAGGAGAAGGATCTCCTCAACCTTAGCAGTGGCCTGTGCTGATGCCTTGATGCTTGATTCCTCATTGTTGATTTGCTTCTCACTGGTTGAATTTGGGCTGACCAAATTCTCTACAGTGGCTACTGATGGCAACTCCAAAACACCTGCTTCACCTTGGTTAGTTATTTCTTGCAATTCATGGACATTTGGCTTCACACGAACTCTTATCGTGAAGCGGACTTCATTGTTTCCTTCCATTTCTCTTCCGATGATTTGTGCTTGTGACTGGAAGTGAAAGATATTCGATATTATCATGTTGCCAAATGACTGCATGATTCCATTTTGACAGTGATGATTGCATTGGCGGGTGGCAGAAATAAGATATTCCCAGGATAATTGGCACATGATTAGGCCCATTTGCTATTGGTTCGGTGTCAAGCACTACAAAGTCTTGGGTGAAGTAGAGATTTGTCTACCTTCGCTGACCACATCTCCAAACTATTCCATAGGAATTTTTACCCGATCGTCATTGATAGAGTGATGTTGGTAGGTTTAAGCTCTCCCGAGCCACTTTGCTTATACACAGTATGGCGGTAGGTTTACAGCTCCTAAATCTAGCGATTACTTTGTCTATACGAGTCCACGATGTTAGCGAAGAGTATGGGAGATCCTGGATCCTTGTATTTGACTGGGTTCTTGCTTTGGATTATGGCACTGACTTGCTCAGTTAAAAATGCCTTTTTCTCAATGCCCAACCCCTTCTTGATTGTACAAAGATCCTTCAAAAACTTTGCATAGGCAGGGACTTGTTTGATGATGTCCAAAGGGGTATCATTCACCTTAACACCATAGGACTTCTAGGATGCTCACTGGGATGCCCATGCTTCTTGCTTCTTAATGCACGGGAAATGGAGGGTGGCATGCGGTGCTTCATTGAGTCCTCCTTCGAGAAAATGTGTTAAAGCTCCAATTCTTCTCCTTTTTTGGTTTCCTCAAGCGGCAGGCATTGGGCGATCAACCTCTTTCCCTCCTAAGGGTGATTATAGCGCAGAGAGCCTCATCCATCTGTGAATTAGGTGAACCTATCTCATGCACTCCCTTTTGGTTGTGTTGGGAAGAACCTTCCTCTCTCCTGTGTCAAAATATTGTTGATCTTTGTGATTTAATTCTGCAAGTTGTCTATTTTCTAATTAAGATTGCTCTTACGCCCGTATTCTCTTGCTCGAGTGTGCTCTCTCACAATTATCAATCCTTTGTGCCAATTGCATTGATCCCTTTTTGTTCTTCACAAAATTGCCTACCACCTTGCTCAAATTCGATTATCGCTTGCTCAAGGCGGAGAAGTGGATGAGTGGTGAAAGCTGTGGTTGAGATGAGAACAAAGCGTGGTTTTGGCACAGGGAACACGTAGGCGGGATTAAGTTTTCCCGAGATAGGTTAGGGTGATTTCTCAATTGGAATTGTAGGTATACCATATGGGGCATTAGGTTGTGGCTTGTATTGACCTAGCATTTGCATATTCGGCATCAAATCCTTCACTTGATGTGACGGTCGGATGATGTCTCAGGATTGGAGTGGGTTGACAAGCGGTGAATAGGTTGCTTTGTGCGGTGTTTCGATCCTTTTGCACTTAATGGAGCCTCTTTCCTTTAACTCCTCCCACCTTCCTAGCTAGGGTTGAGATTTTCTTTCATTCCATGTCCTGCGAAAGTGCCAAATTCCTCCCCTTTGGTGTCTTGAGGAGCCTCATTTTCTCCACCTCTCTCGGGTTTGGCTCATCTGACCATGGGTTTCAGCCACATAACTCAAGAAATCCATGGCCTCATCCGGGTTTTGCTTTCGAGAAAATCACCTCCATGGTTTCTATGGTGCTTCATGTGGGGACTTACCATTATAGAAATGAGTTCACTAACATCCAGGTATTGAGCCCATGATGTGGAATGACAGCGATGGTATCCATGAATCTCTCGGCATTGGTAGAATTTCTCATTGTCATGAAGCGAATAAAAAAGTGTAGATCACGCTCTTCTAAGCTGACTGGTCTTTGTAGCCTTGAAGAATTTCTTCAAAAGTCGACTTGAAGATCGCGACTGTCGTTCGGCCTCAGTGAATTGAGCCAAATCTTGGCTTTGTCCTTGAGTGTCAGGGGAAATGCTTTCAGCTTTAGCAAATCCATGGGTTATACCTTCCAGCGGAAGGTGGTGCATACCTCCTCAAAATCCCTTATGTCTTTGAATGGATTTTCATTCTCCATACCATGAAAAGTGGAAGCAGGGCGGCACAAAGTAGGGTCTCCTTTGTTACATCCTCGTGGGAGGTATGATGCGGAGGGCACTAACTGCAGGAGGTGTATGTGTTCCCTCATCGATACGTATCTTGGATTTGGTTGGGAGTGTTTGTTGACTTTCTTGTTCCTCGGGTAGAGGATCCATTTGGTTCTTGTGCACAACGATTTCGCAGCCTTGTTCAATTGGTGCACTCACTCTTTGCAGATCTACAGATTGTCACATCCCATTTGGTGCATACTGTTACGAATTAGACATGACGAAGAACACAAAGCAAACTTGTACAAGGTGGGGTAATTAGTTCAAAACAAGCGACTACAAGAAACAAAAACAAAATGTGTTTTCCAGAGTGAAGAGAAAACTTCTGGGTTCCTACACGCAATTCAAGGCTAAAGGTCACCAAAACTTGTAATGTGGATTACAGAGTACACATGACTCCTCATACGTGGTTGGCACCATCCAATGGCGGCGCCATTTGGTCGTGCCACGGTAGGGTGACGGAATCAGCAATATTTGTTTCCTATGTTCCTCCTCTTGCCGTGATCGAAGCTCTTTGCTGACATAAGCGATCTAGGGGTGAACAAGGGATGGGTTTCATCCCACGAATGATTAGCATCAGTGTTTAAGAAAATGGTGAGGCTTTGTTTGATTCGGATTTTTGTTAAAAGCGATGGGGTTGTATGTTCAGCGACTAAGCGTAATAGTTTAAAGTGATGAAATGTGAAATGGTAACTTTGAAGGCTTGGGTCACTAGCTTTCGATAACAGGGGTATTAAGGTGTCCTCGGGTTTATTTCTAGCATTAGGAATAAATGACCTATAGTCAAATAAAATCGGATCTTTGTTTGCTTATAAAACCTAACCTATAACCACTCCTATTTTGAGTCAAATCAAGTACTAAGCATTAAGTCCATTCAGTTTTAAATCCTAGCATTTAACCTCATTTCCATGGCTCGTAAATAGCATCTAAAGAATATGATTACATCTAGCATTAAGCATGCTGCTGAACCACTAAGCTTATGGCAAGTATTATTGAAAAGGAACAACATTAAATGGCATTAAGTAGTTTAGGTATGGAACCATAAATGCGATTACACATCATTTATAAGACAGGGGACAGCACGCAACAACCCCAAAACCAAGCTAGCCACCCTTCTCTTCAAAGCTATGAGGCTTAGCCAAGCATCCCTTGGTTATCATCCTCGAGGGGTGTTTGCGACTGAAAATGAAAGAGGAGAGAGAAGAGGCAAAACAACCACTAAAATGAAAGGCTGCGGAAATTTTGTAATGAAAAAGTTTAGCTTCAAAGTTACTTAGGGTTACAAAGATGGGTGGGTTTATATAGTACAACCAAGTGGCAATACTAAAACACAGAATATGAAATTACCGCGAGGGCTGTAATGGTAATACATCAAAACGTGGTCGTTTAGGATCAAATATACAAAAATCACAGGGGCAGCAATTTCGCTATGCAGGGGGATTTCGCTAGCCTAGCGAAATTTCGCTAGCCTAGCGAAATTCTATAGAGATCTGTATTGAAATTTAAGCTATCAGCATTAATTCGCCCCCAGCTAGCGAAATTTCGCTAATAAGCGAATTATTGTGAGATAAGCGAAATTGCAAATTTTAAACAAACACAGGTAGAATTTAAGCTGCTTTAGAAAATTTTCAATTCGCTAGGATGCGAAAATTTTAGCTATGATTCACGAAATTTTGCAATCGGCAGTACGCAATCATAAGCGAAAATCACAGGATCTTTATTTTGCTTTCCTTTTACATCTCGCTGCATCACGCCTTCAAAATCCACTTCAAATTCCTTTATTTTGAATTAAGTTTAGAAAACACCGTGATTCCTTAGCATTCGGCACATATCTTGTCATCAAACTTAAACCACAGTGAAAGTGCGCAAAGACTGCAAAATCATAAAAACAAGCTCGAAGCTAGCATCAGTGGAACTAAGTGGACATGCACACATCAATTGGCTTAATTGATATGATTAGTGCGCAAGCACTCCAAAAGCTATCTTGGATAGAGACTCGAAATAGCACTTTTTGGGCACTAATCAAAGTCTTGAGGCTAAAGGTGAACATCCTTTGCTTGACATGATCCAAACGGGTTCCAACCTATGCTAAATTTCTAAAGGACTGTGCACGATCGAGAAGGAGTTGGGCATTAATGAGGCCTTCTGTTGAACAAGTCGGTTCCATCACATCCGATTAAAACCTTAGTGAGAAATACAAAGATCCAGGGATCCCCACCATCTCGATCAATATTGGAGGATGCTTGCATAGATAAAACACTGCTAGATTTGGGAAGCAGTGTCAACCTGCGCCATACTCGTGCCTCTGGCTTGATTAGGTTTGGAGAAGCTGAAGCTACCAACATCACCCTATCCTTTGCATAGTGATCGTCGGTGGGGGAATTCCCAAGGGAATAGTGGAGGATGTTTTAGTGAAGGTGGATAAGTTTTATTATCCGGTAGACTTCGTGGTTCTTGATACGGGCCCTGTAGCAGAGGGCAATAACCAAGTGCCCATCATACTTGGGAGGCCATTCTTGGCCACATCTAATGCCATAATCAGATGAAGTATGCCTGAGTTGTACAAGAGTGGGAAAACACAGTGCACCCGCAAGGGAACTGAAGAAGAAGCGTGAATAACAATGGCTTGGTTAATGAAGGCTTAACTACACAGTCCTCCTTAACAACGATCACCGCCCCATCGCTGAGAAGCGAAGATGCTTAAAACAAAGGAGCAGAAGCTAGATTCAACTGCAGCACACCTCACTGCAAGCATGGAGGAGCTTCTCCTCCTGGACCCCCCATAAACCTCTTGGCTACACATGTGGGAGTGGTTCCTGCAGGAACCTGGAAACCACTCCAATTTTTATGAAATTTTTGTTTTACATTATTTTAAGTTTTAATCAGGATTTTTCTTAATATCGCCACTCACCCTTTATATAAACCCCTTTTGTCCTTCATTTTCATTTCACCTTCACCTTCCCAGTTTCTAAAACTCCCCTCTCCCTCTCAAATTTGAACTCCCCCAGTCCAACAATGGAGAAGACTCGTGGGGCTCATTCGTTCTGCCAGCGGAGTCTTGTGGACCTCCCCTCCCCCTTGCCATCGGCTGCACTCAAGAGCATGCGCCGCAAGCCCGGCCAGCCTGTGGCCCCCGCAATCGTGCGCACCCTGTGCTCCCAGCCCGGGGCCGCCGCCTCCCATGCTGCCCCCCGATTACGCCTCCGTCGCCCGGCTGCGGCCCAGCGCACACCATCTCGCGTGCCGCCGCCACTTCCCGCCCCTCTGCCACCGTGCGGGTAGTGCTGCTCATTCTTGATGTGGGCTCATCCTCTGTGGCCCTTGCCCAAAGGAGATATCATACTCGGGTTGGCCCCACTCCACCATCTCCACCACATCGAGGCGGCCGGATCCGCGCCTCGAGGGCTTGGACTTGATTTGAGGAGTCGTCCGCTCGAGATCCGGGTGCCACCCTCACTGCTTTATCAGGGCATTGCTGGAGCCCCGGACCTATCCCCTGCATCCATTATCAGGCGGCCTTACTTCCATTGCAGCCCCATCCCGGGGAATACTGACTACAGTGAGTAAGATTTGCACGGGGAGGTTTACTACGATCTCTCGGAATTTGTCGAGGACCCGGAGCTCAGAGACTCCATGCTCCTCATGCAGAGATACCACTTGGAGCCGTTCATGAAGCCGTGTCATTATTTTTATCATCGGGTAGTCATTGAGTTTTATCACACGATGACGTTTAGGCGAGCTGACCGGCGCTGCCGCATTTTCCATCGACGGCGACCCGAGGGGATGCCCGGGCCTCGGGCATCCTGTTGCTCTCCATCTGGAGTGGTCATGCCAGCGCGGCGGACTATAAATAGTGGCCCCATCCCTCGACTAGGGAGATGGTCTGGCTTCTCTCCATGGTGCTACCATTGGTATGTTCGGGAGCGGCTCCTCGGCGCATGCTATTGATAGACCGTTTATTGAGGTCCTGTCTGTTCCGCTCGGCCACATCGTCCAAGGAGGGCTATTTTGGAGAGCTTTGTATCGTATTTCGAGGCTCTTGGATTTCGGCCAGTGAGCTGATCATGGCGCCTTGTTCGCCGAGAATGGGGTCCCACCACGGATCACGCCTGTGAGTCCATCTCTCCTATTTCCGCATAACTCCTATGCGGTGCTAAAGCACGCCGGGTTCCGGCCGAGCCCGATTGGAGCGTCGCGCGGCTGTGAGCCACCGTGCATCGATCGGTGGCGAGGCCATACCGTGCCTTTCATCTTCCCTCGGGACGGTCGAGGACTATTGGCGTGATATTCTGCTAGGACGCCGCATGGCGAGAACACTGGGCCTGCGGCTCCGGCTCCTTCGATTCGGCATTGGTTCCTCCGGCTCCACCTACACCACATCTCCCGGTACCTCCGGCGGTGCCCTCATCCCTTAAGCCCTCGACTCCCCATGCCCGGCTGCTTTCGTTCGAGATATAGGCCCGGTAGGCACCTCCATACGCCTCGGCAATACATTACCATCTCCACCGGGGACTGGTATCATGGAGAGTGAGTGCGCACGTTCTCCACTGCGACTTCATTTGCGGCTACCATGCCACACTCGTGGATGGATTGTGGCTTCCTTGTCAGTGCCATGGCTCAGACCAGCGCCATTCTAGCATAGAATCAGGCCATCCTCATGCAGCTCCAGAGTCACATGGGCCTCCCTGCAGTCTCTCCTTATGTCTAATAGGTTGAAAACGTGATGTGTAAATTGTACGCCTATGTGCACAAGTGCACGCGTCGCCCCAAGTAATATAGTGTACCAATGGTACGGATATCGATCCACAGGGATAAGTGTGTTGAATACAGAAATTGGCTTTTGAATATTATCTGGATGTAAACAATGGATGCAAGAGTGCTAATGTCTGAATTTTAACTAAAATTAATTGATCTTAATGAATTACTGTAAAATGGAGACTAGGGCTATGTCTCCCCCTTCCCACTCAGTAGTTATGTCCCAAAATATGATATTATTAGTTTATTTTTGTATAATCTGTGTGGCTAGGTGATCTTACCACGAAATACCCTCTCGAGGTGTGCATCCCCGCCTATCTCGCTAGTAGTGTTAGTGTATCTACCCCAACTCAATACTGCGAAATACTTAAATGTTCTAACCTTAATTACCACCCACCGGGATCGAATATCTCTATTCACCAAGATCAGCAGAAAGTACACTCATCAGTCCTTGGTATCCTCATCTCCCGAATCTCGGATCTCAGTATAATCGCTGTGTTGGCGGACATCATCGTGTAAATGATTCACCGGATATAAAGCGGATGATAGCGAATTATAATAGCGAATAATATAAAAATCTTAATCTTTAATCCATACGAGGCATTGACCGGGGTTCAACACCACCCAGTATATATCTAGAACATACTAAATAAAGAAAACACCAATATGGTAATATGTAAAAACGCCAGTACTACTATCCAAAAAGGAAAAATACAAATCACGAACTCTTCTTCCGAAGCTGATAACCGACTGCACTTTCTGATTTGCGATCTTTGGACCGTCACGATCCTCGATGCTAATTCTGGTCCCCTTACGCTTTAATGATGGAGAGAGCGGAACTAGCGGCGTCAGCGGCGTTGCAGCGTCGCTGACGTTGAATTTCCGCTGACGTTAGTAAGCGGTGACTTTATATTAGTTGACCAGCGTCGCGGCGTAAGGGCGTAAACGTTGGAACGTCGCGACGTTCCAGCCATCTTTATGCACTTTCATCCTCTGCTCCAGAATGCTTCCAAAAACTGCCCTTTTCACACCAATTGCACCTGCATTCACACCAATTGAACTAATCAGATATCGAGATATAAAAAATACGTATTTAAATGTAAAATAAAGCTAAAAACGTAAGACAGACGCGGGTATAACCTCAGTGTTTTAGGCACTCATCAATGTCCCTGCTCAAGCCTCCGCTACCCCTCCCCTAACAGGATCAGCTCCTCCACCACATTGATGGAGTCCACTGGATGTGACATTTGCTGATAGCATCAACCACTCCTGAATGACACCTCAGCCTATACGGGTGAGGGACAGTTATCATCGACCACCAATGAGGAGTACCACTTCCTCCACTAACTTTCCAATCTACACCCCATTGCGGTCAATGGCATACTTGGTTGGGGGGGGAGAGTTAGTGTTGGAAGTGATATTCATACTGCTGATATTAGTTCTATTTGAACCACCTGCTCAACAAAGCCCATTTTTATATGTTAATGGCTTGATGTATACTTCATTTTAGCGAAAATTTGTAAATACCTTTGTTATATATTTCATCTGACTCCATGTTTCTACACTTTGCAACTAATTTTTTTGCCCCCATTTTTTTATGGTTTGCCTCTCTGTGAGTTGAAAAATGAGAAAATCTTTGCATAATACCATCAATCTTTAGACTAGTTCCATGCATGATTGAAGGTTGTTGGTCGGTTGAAGACCCTAGTATTCAACCCTTGTCTTTACCTTTAGCTAACCAAACACCTGATGCACTTTAGTTTTTCTTCATTAAATTTGAAAATTTGCATATCCCCCTTACTTTGCAAATCGGCCTTGGCTTCGTTGTGACCTTTAATAGGTTGGGACCCGTAAAGAAGGCCAATGTGTCTTCAAAAAGAAAAGAAAAAGAAAAAAAAGAAAAAGAAAAAGAAAGAGAATAGAAAAGTGTGACACTTTGCGTGTTAAGCAGTCTAGGGGTACATGGCAAAAGCCTTTAAAGCCTGGTACCCTAAACCAACTGGTTGGGAGCCACCGACTTAATGCTAGCTACATGGGTGGATGGGTGGAGTTTAGCGAGTTATAGGAATTGGATTCTCGAAATCATTCGAAGTCCGGGGTGAAACTTGTAGAGTTAGTGGTCGAGAGATCCTTTTGACTTGATGCCCTAAACCTTAGTTGGTTGGGAGTCATCGGTGGATCCGTTGGACTTTGGTGAAGTCGAGTTCGACATTACATCTGCCAATACAAAGAAGTGTGAAATAAAGTGGAGCGGATCTATTTAGGATAGTCAGTCTAAGAGCATTGTGATGGCTTGGTTGGGGGAGAGTAGTTTAATGACATTGGTAAAAACTATCACTAAACATAGATTTTAATTGAAGTTCAAGTTGATTTCCTTGGAATGGACACTACTCTTAAACTTGTTCCTGTATGGCATTTATTCTCCTAAAATTTGGTTTTTATCTGAGTCCCAATTTTCATGCGGGTAGGGCATTACTTATACACACACTTTTGAGCGGACAATCACTTTTGCATACCGCATGTACCTACATGATCGTCCTTCTTTTTATCATTGCTAAGGGACTAGCAATGCGTCGGTTGGGGGGAGTGATTAGTACCCAAATAGTGATCTTTTTAGCCTATTTATAGCAGGTTTTGACCACTTTTTGTGTACTAATCAACTTAAATAACCCAATTGATACATTGAGGTCTCGGCTTTGCTGTTAATCTCATTTTTGTAGCTATTTTTGTAGTTTTGCAAGTCAAATACCTCATTATCTTCAATCCGAAACACGATGAACCAGTAGGGTCGAAAGAGCATGATCGAACCAGAGGAAATTTGGAGCAAAAATGCTGAAGAGAAGGAAGACATAGTGAAAATTTTGTTCGCAGGTTGCGAAAATTCGCAACACTGCTCCCCTGCACTCCTGCTATTGACTGCTTTTTAACCTTTTTATGGCTTTGTACAAATCTACCCTTGATGTAATTTTGGTTCCTTTATACATTTTTGTAATTTCCTTGGTACTGAGCACCTATATAAGCTCAATCAAGCTTGTAACATCAATCAATCTTTGAGTCCATCAATCACTCAATAAAATTGGGCATGACGTTTCCTCTCCTCCCGTTGGTGTGTGATTTTCTCTTCTTTTTCCTTCATTTTCTTGCACTTTCTCACCATCCAAACACCCCTTGATGATGAAAAATCAAGGGATGTTTGGCCCCACAAGAGCCTAATCCTTGAAGAGGAGGCCACTAGGTGCCAGTTTTAAGGTAAGCTGGTTGTTCTCTTGCTTTTCATGTAAGCATTTATGGGTGTTTGCGTTCCTTCTTCTCACCTTAGGTTAAAATCTCCCAAGTATGCCCTCACTAAAGTGTATTTGGAAAGCTTTCCGGGTTCAGTAGATACTTATCACTAGATCCACTAATACCCAGTTAGTTGTCTCCTATTGAATTCTTTGTAAATTGGGTTTTGGAGAGTGTGTTTTCACCGTGCAGGAGCATTTATGCTCATTAAATGCCATTGTTCAAGAGGAAAAATTATAGGGTTTAGGTTTCAAAAGCCGTAGAAGATCCGGTTCGAGGAAAATGACTATAGTCGTCCTCCCCCAGCCTTGAAAAAAAGACAGAGGACATGTCAGTTGACTTGAACCTAAGCAGTGGCAGAGACTTCAAGAGTTCTTTTATACTTTATTTCGATTTATTTTCAGTTTTCAACCATTTACCCACATTGTTTTTACAAAAACCTTAAATCGAAAGAAAACACCATTTTCAATCCTTTATGACTCTTCTCTCACAAAAGAAAACCCATCCAATGTTTGACCCTAGACCGCTATCTTGCAATGCTTTGCCTCTTTGCCAGTAGGAGAATTAGGATATGAATATTGTTGATTTCAAAACACCTACTTTGCAAGCGAATCACCTGGTCACATCAAACGGAATTACCCATAGAGGCAAGATCCCAGAGTTATGAGACGCCACAGTCCTAGTCATTAGTGAGGCACACTTGACCACCGGTTTGTTCCTTCTTACCCGGCATGGATCGGGCGGTATCAGCCTCGGTGCATGCGAGCACCTACCGTATCACGACGGGCGGAGAGGCCAAAGTATGGGTCGAGGCCGGCGGGAACTTACAAATTTGGACTTTGGAGACCCCAGGCGTGCACATGCCATTACAACTACTGATGAAGTTGCGGATCAATCGGTTATATAGGGTATGTTTCTACTCTCGCGCCTATGGGCAAGAGTATTGTTGATTACAGTGCATCTCGCATTCGTGTCGTTGCATCATGTGTGAAAGAATTGGGCTTAGAGGCTGAGACCTTAGAAAAGTCGTTGTATGTGAGTTCTCTCCTAGGAACTATGGTGAGTGTTGATATCATATGTCGGGATTGTGAGTTAGAGATATCCGAGATTCTACTCATTGTGGACATAAGGGTCATAGACATGTCAGACTTTGATGTCATTCTTGGCATCGACTGGTTGATGGCACGTCGAGTTGTCATTGATTGTGATCGTATGAGGATTACTACCTACACATGGGATGGTATTTGTGTTATTTTTCAAGGGAATAAGCATGATGCTTTATCCCAGGCCGTGTACGACTCTAGGTGGCATGGGCAGTTAATGGGTTGGCTAGAAAGCCTTACCTTGGAAGACGGGTGAGGCGAGATTTGGAAGTGCACCTCGGATGGTTTGTGGTATGAGGATGTCTTTTCGGATGAGCTAGGGATTACACCGCACATGGATGTAGACTTTGTCATCAAGTTACACCTGATCGTGTTGCCCATTTCTATGTCCTCATAGGATGGATCCGATTGAGTTAAAGGAACTCAAGGTTCGCGCAGGAATTATTAGGCGGGGTTTATTGGACCCGAAACACTTCAACTTGGGGCACTGCAGTTTATGTTTGCTAAGAAGGATAAGACCCATGATTGTACATTGACCTCTTGGCAGTTGAACAAGGTTACGATCAAGAATCGGTATCCTGTACTAAGGATTGATGATATGTTTAACCAGCTAAGAGGGGCGCATGTGTATTCTAAGATAGATCTTCACACCGGATACCATCAGTTGAGAGTTAGGGAGGCTGACATCCCTAAGACAACGTTTAGGATGCGATATGAGCATTTCTAATTCACAATGATGCCTTTTGGATTAACGAATGCTTCAGCAGCATTCATGGATCTCATGCATAGGGTATTCCAACCCTATTTGGATCAGTTTGTCGTAGTCTTTATTGACAACATTTTGATCTACTCCAAGTTTGAGGAGGAGCATAAGGATCATTTGAGGGTCGTTCTTCAGGTTTTGAGAGACAATCAGTTGTATGCGAAGTTCATCAAATGTGAATTTTGAAGCTACGGTGGAAATTCTTGGGACATGTAGTGTCGGCTTCTGGTGTATCAGTGGACCGAGAGAAGGTCGAGAGGCAATTGTAAGGTTGGGAGGAATGAAGTCGGTCTTTGAGATCTGTGATTTCTTAGGATTGGTAGGATACGGGAGATTCCATTGAGGACTCTCGATTAAATTTTGCACCTATGTGAGATTAGTGAAAATGAGGTCAAATTAAAGTGGAATTAACTTTTGTGTGAGAAAGGCATTCGAAATTGAAAATGAAGCTTACTTCGGCTCTGATACGATAGTCCCGAATGGGGATGGAAATTACAATGTATTGTGATGCCTGCAAGGCATTTGCAGGATGTGTGTCTTGATCAGTTCGAAAGGGTTGCTTGACTATGGTTCTAGACAGCTAAAGAATCATGACCAAAATTACCCTACATAGGATATGGAGTTGGCAATCATAGTCTTTGCCTTAAAGATTTAGGCGCCCATATGTCAATTATGGTGAAGCGGTTGAAGCCCTTCGGACCACGAGAGTGAAGTATATTTTTCACACAGCGGGACCTCTTGTGAGGTAGCGGATGGATGGAGTATACGGAGGATTATGACACTTTGCATTACTATCTGGTAGGAACCCAAATGTAATTGGTGATGCACTCGTCAGTCAGGAGTACTAGCTAGTGTAGTTTCCTGGGAGTGGCAGATGCTCGAGGTTGTAGGATAGTTTAGGATATAGTACAGAGATCAAGCTCAGGGTGTCTTAGGGAGTTTGGGGCTAAGCAGCCCTACTTAGTGAGTGATTGAGTCTAGGGCAGGATGTAGAGATAATGTCCATCGGGGGACCGGGTACCGTCGGAATGGGTCTGATCAGTCTTGACGAAGGCTAGGCCATCCACACAAATGGCGGTCTTCGGTACAGGGGACAGGTCGTGGTTCCCCAGTTGACAAGTCTGAGAGAGGAGATCCTGAGGGAGTTTCATTGCTCTCGTTTTGCAATACATCCAAGTGGCATGAAGATGCGCCGGATCTTAAGTCGCGATATTACTGGAAATTAGGATGAAGAACCGTTGGGGACTTTGTTGACGATGTCTCACCCTATCAACAAGTAAAGGTTGAGCACGGAGAGGCCATTAGAGGGCTACTCTGGCCATTGGGTAGCGAGTGGAAGTGGGAACATATCCGCGATGGATTTTGTGACTTCCAGCTTACCACGGACATCCGCAGAAGCATAATGCGGTGTGGGTGATACTAGGTAGGCTCACTAAGTTGTAGCACATTTTACGGTCATGCGAATGACCTTCACACTAGGAGTGCATGTTATACATTGAGATTGTCAGTTATGGAGTGCAAGTCTTTATCCTGTCGGACCGGGATCTAGGTTTCTGACTCACTTTTGGAAGAGTTTCTAGAGAGCCATGGGAACATAGTTGATGATGAGCACTGTTTTTCATCCACAAACAAACGGCTGTTGAGACCAAAACATGTTGCACATTTATGCATTAGTTATGCATGCAAGATTATGACGTTATCACCAAAGGACTATTGTCTAATCCCCGGCAACGGCGCCATAAAACTTGTTGAGACCAAACATATATGGGTATGACACTTGTACCAAGGACTATTAACTAATCCCGACAAGCGGGTAGCCATAAAACTTGTTGATATTATACTATATAAACCACCAATCTCTTAGGTAAATCATTTTTTCAAAAGTTGGTTTGGTATGATATTACGCAAGTGCAGTCGACAGTAATAAAATGGTTAAAATCAGGATATGAATCCCACGAGATCTAAAGAATTTTAAATCAACTACCACGACTACTCAATTTCCATACTATTTGGACCACAAAATGATAGTAGGATCAGCATTAAAGTCTTTGGAAAATTAAACGAACAAGAGGAAATTAAACTGAACTATCAACTATCTTTGGAAGGCCAAGAATAAAGAATAAAGAATTTCCTAATAAAGAACTGAATCTTGAGATAGTTATCCTCGGAGGACATCAATAGAAAGCATTGATAGTGAACTATCGATTCCTGTAGTCCTCCCGATAAAATTTCTTGATTAACTCAGTTCAAAAAAATCTGTCGAGGCGTTGTAGGTGCAGCTGGATCTCTCCACATCCCACATTTCATTATCTAATTTATGACCTGATTCTCGAATCACGAGAATTAGATAACTACTTTTAAAAGGACTTCCTTAATCACAGGTATTTTCTTTTGCAATACTTCATACCCATTTTATGGACTGTAAACCTTAGCTCCCAAGTTATCGGTCAAGCAAGGATATACAACTTCTAGATTGCTCCTCCTCGAAATTAGATTAGATCAACCTTTCCTTGATTAGATCTCATTAACAGAGTTAGCCTCTCTAGCAGATTGAGAATTGAACTCTTTGCTTGTTTAAATAGATAACTCATTCTTCGTTCTTGATTTCAAATTGAGAGGATTTATCTAGAGTGAACTTACAAAGCTCAAAAGATCCCTAATAGCGAGGTTAGTATACCTTGAAGAAATGTACATTACTCTCGGGAATGTCTTCCTGTGTCACTCGGAGGACCTCCTTGAAATCGAGCAATGACGCCGGAAATCTTAGCAGGTATAAGAAACGATATTGAGTCCAGACAATAAACCCAAACCAAGAAATGATTCGTGCTTAAAATTAACAATTTGCTGTAAACAATCTCTGAAAGAATAAGTCGACTATCATGTTCACTTAATGGAAAACTGGATTCCTCAATTACCGAATTACGTCAAAGCCTTCCTACGATCATAAGAATAGCGCAAATTGGCGAAACGATCCCAATTCGAAATTGTGCGAACTTCAAACATTTCAGGTAGTAATTTGAAAATAAAATAGTGCGTGAAGCTTAAGCTCAGATAACATCCAGTTAGAAAAATACAACGAGAAAAATAAAAATACGAGAGCATAATCTGCATAAAGCGTGAAATGAAAAAATTAAGAAAAATAAAAGAAAAGAAAGAAAAAATAAAGAAAGAAAATGAGCTTTGGTATCAGACCTCTCGATGCGTGGCGTAGGCACTTTCATGAGTTGGATAGGCTGCGTATTTCATAGGGTTCCTCAATTGGGCCCTAATCCCAATGTAACTGTTTGTGGATTTAGAGTATCCGGCCCAAGTCCTTTGTTCAAGTCGCGACTTAGTTTCCTTGTCGTGACATCATCGATGTCGCACGACATCAATCTCAGTTGCGACCGGCTTACTCTGTAACCTTGATTTGGTCATTCTTGATGTCAGCGGTATCACCATCTTATCGCGACATCTTCTCCGCGTCTTGTGGGTTTCAATTGTTCTCTCGATGCCAGCGGCGTCGATATCATATCAGCGACCTCAGCTCGAAAAGTCATCTGCAGTCTTCAGCGGTTGCTTTCGTATTTAATCGACATCAATATCTTGCCGACATCTCTTTGAAACTCGCATCATTGATCTAGTCGTTCCTGATGTAGCGACTTGATCTCGCCGACCGCCGACTGAATTCTCACGAAACTTTTCGGTAGTTTAGCCGATGCCGACCTCGATCGTATCGCGGCGTCGGCAAGTCATTCACGGAGTTTTTCAACGTGCGGATGCGACGAGCTATTGTCGTGACCTCACTTCATGAAACTTCACCCTTTAACTGAAGCGAGGTCTGGTGTGCGACGCCGATCTCATGTGCTTATCGACATAAAGCCGCAGTCTTCTCTTGATGGTTCTTGATGTAGTGACTTGACCTCGTCGTGACATCGCCGATGTCGCGACATCAATCTCACGTCAGCGACATCAACTTCGTTCGGCAGCTTCAGCCGGTCAAACCTCTCATAGCTTAAGGTGTTTTACGTTTGCCGACCTCTTATCCTGAATCACGACATCAAGCGGTATCGCGACCTCGGTATCGTGACGTGTTCTGTCTGATTACCCCTTGTTAGCGTCTACGGTACTACTTATGCGACCTGCATCAAATTCCTTCAATTTACTCTTGGTGTCGCGACCTCGAGTGTTGTAAACCCCAAAGCGCATCAATGAATCAGCCAATTCTTTTCATTCTGCTCTTGCCATTCATTTGCTGCTTCCTCCACTTATTCTTTGTATTTTTCTACTTTCTTTCTCTTTTCACGCTAATAAGGGTGGTGAGTTTCTTCATATTTACGTATATTAATTATTCATTTCTAGATGAAAATCGAAGCAGAAAAAAATGGACTAAAATAGATGACTTTAAGCTCATCAAACTCCCCGAACTTAAAATTTTGCTTGTCTCTCGAAGCAAAGAAAAAAAGGAAAATTGTTTGTCCTCAAACAAGAGGACATTTTACATTTTGTTACATTGCTTGTTGAACTTTAGTGAAATGTAAGGTATGCAAAATTTTACGTACATCTAGCTTCAAGTCAGTTCAAGGTTAGTCTCTACTCTTTATGCTATGCAAATCTAACATGTTGAAATTGTTTTACAAACAATATACTCATTGGATCTGTTGAATAATGGTGTTTTCCTTTCTCATTTTCATATTGAGTCATTTAACTCCTAAGTTCTTCTAATTTTGATTGTTTCATACTCTTCAAATTCCATGAGCTTGTTTTCATATTGATCTCCACTAATGTAGATGATTTCAGCCTTCAGGAATCAGTAGAGTCTTTTGAGCTTTTGTTAGGCTTGGGTAAGGGGTAGGATGGAAGGAATTTTTAGGTTAAGATTACCCCTGAACATTTTCTCTTCTCTTCTACCCCTTTTTTTTTCTCTTATAGTTTCTCTAATAAACTCCCCTAAACTTCATGTTTGGGAGATCTCTTTGATTTCTTCATTTAATTGTATTCCCCTATTTTACACTTATAATTTCCTTTGAGGAATTTCCTTGGTTACTGCAAGGGATAGTGCAATGTTTAACTTTTTAGAACTTTCTAACACTCTTAGCGAACTTTGGTTCATTAACTCCCATGCAGATGGCATTAGGGTACTAGGTGTTGAAACACCCCTAAGAACTTAATTGTTCAAGAGTTTTAGGCCACAGATAAAGCACCTCCCTAAACCTTCTTTATATTTGCATTTTACGCTCTTTGCCTTTTCTTTTCATTTCCTTTTGAGTTCCTCAAAATATAACACTCCCAAACTTCATTTCTTTCTTCTCTTTGAATTCTGGTAATCATAGGTTCTTTACTGAAGAGTACAGTGTCTTAGGATGATTAGGGTTTCCATTGGTCTATTTTGAAAAATAGGCTTGTTGGCTCAATTTACGGAACTCTTTAATATATGCATGTGACATATGAATGGGGATGGCTACGAATGGCTCAAACTATCCAGTGGCTGCATCATCTCTTGTCAATTTGTGTCACCTAGGATTTAAACTAATCGATAATCTAACAAATTCTGATCATTATTTACTGTTTGTGACGACTAACTATAAGGAGCATTCACTCATTTTTATTTATGAGTAGTTGTTAATTGATATTCAACAGTTCCTTGACTTACTGCTCATCACAAATTCAAAATATGTTTTGTTCCTTCGGTTGTATTACCTTCCTCTAACTGACTTATCGCTAAATATAAGTACCAGACCTCAGGTTTCAATTAAACTATATGCATTTTGTCCTTATTCTGCAATTTTTCCTCATTTCAGCTTACTCCTACTCTAACTGCTTCATTCAATTAAGATAATGTCCTCTCAGCAGTTTTTTTATTCTTGAACTATTTCCTACCTTGATTTCCTAATCATGCAACCACAAAGCAACATAACATTTAATAATCAAATGCAAAATAGCATACAACAACTCAATTAAAAAAAATTTTATTTTCTTTCTGATTCCTTTGCAACTGTTGGATACATAGTATGGGAGAAGGATGGTAAGAATGGTTAGGCAAGGAGAAGGTCTATTTTTCTTTTCAAGAGGGCTGCAAAAATATCGTGGGATCCAGTCTAAAGTGTTCAAATGAGCTGGGAATGAAGGAATTTCATTTCCTTCTTTCCTTTCTCTCTCTTGCCCCTTCAAGCTTCACTTTCAATGACAACTTCATTAGAGAGATCAACTTTCTTGTCTAGCCATCCCGCCTTCCTCTAAGCCATTCATTGTGCTTTCCATTTCAATTAAGTGACTTCCAAGAATAGAAAGATTGTTGTTAATCAAATCTAAATTTTCCAGCCATTCTTCTCGCCCAGAGTTTCAAATTTCTCCCATCGCTTTTGTCTCTATCGCTCAATTTGTTTTCCAAATCTCCCCGAGATTTGTATAGTACTTTAAACCCTCTTTATCTCGCTCCAAATTTGGTGTCATGCTCTTTATCTTCTTTTCTCTAACAATGCTAGGAGTTGAGCATCTCGATCAAACCTGCTTGTTATAGAAAGCTTTCCATGACTCGCCGCTGAGTTTCATGAACAAATCTCGATCTCTTTCCTTCATTTCTTTTCAACTCTTCTCTCGCTGCTTCAAATATTTTTCCCATCCGTTCTCTTTCGTTCGCCTTCTTTCCACCGTGTTCTCTCTTTGATCTCCACTTCATGCTCCCTCTCTTTCTATTTAGCTCTTCCTCCCATTGCTGGTCTCTTCTCTTCACCCTTTTCATAAATACTTTCCTAAATTCGTAATTTCCAATCCTTTCTCTTTCTCATCTATTCTCTTCTCGTGTGGCATGGAGAGCTTCCAAGACTGAAATAGTTTCTCAGGCTCCCTTTGAACTTTCCAGTTGGAAATTTCGTTTGTACAGGAGGAGAACCGGCCAAGGGATGGAGAAGTCTATTTGGTCGTCTTCATCCCCATTTCATTATCTGCAAACATGTAATCATTGTGGTCGTGATGTCACTCGGGGTGCTCATTCCTTGATCGCGGGCCCTGTCTCCTTTTTCGGTCCTTCAAATTGGGCTTCACCCATGTTCTCTACCGCACTCCCTTTCCTCCTCCTGGCTCGCCCCTTGCTTAACCCCTCGTCGAAGGAGTGGTGAAGCTCAAGATCTCTTCTAATTCCAAATTCCTTTCACTCCAGCCTTCAAGCATAGAACTGTGATTGTTGCTGGGTGGGGAAGCAGACCTCTTTTGTTCCCTTCATGATACCTCATGATAGAGTTCTCTATGAGAACTCCTATATTGATCTTGTACCCTTTGAGTATGGCATACAGCAGTACAGCTTCTTGTTCTCTCACTGTGCATAAATGTTTTGTTGGAACCAACACAGACGCAAGGAAGTAAAACCATACCTTCGCTTCCTCAGTAAGGCTTCCCTGCTCGTAGTTCCCGCTTTCCTCTTGGTCTAACTCGCGCCCCTTCCATCGTTGAGCTGCACCCTTCTAAAATTCGATTTTTTCCAAAATTTTCCTGAATTTGGAGCCATGCTTGTGTATTGTCATCCCATAGGCCCTCATTGATGGCCTTGGCTTCGTATGAGACCCGTATTCTCTAACATAAACTAAGCCCATCCTTCCTTCCGACCATACTACTCCCCCAAAACCTCTCACCAAGCAGTCAGATAATTTGAAGTGGTGTGAGCGTGACTCTCCTATCCTCTCAGTTTATCATCTCCTTGAAAGAGTCGCTGTGTGGTTTTTGAATCTCCTTTCTCGTAAATAAAACCTTGTTAGCATAGTACTCTTCCACTGGAATAAGCTTCATCGGATATGAAATTCTACTTCTTCTTCTTTCCTTCTCTCCTCTTCCCTTTCCTTCTCAAGCCTGGTCTTTGAGAGTTGCCTAAATCTCAAGCTTACGGTATTCTCCCGCTTGCTCTTCCCCACTCAATCTCATCTTAACCGTTTCCTTGGCAAGTTTCTTCTTCTTCTCGATTGTCTGTGTTCTCATAATCTCGGCTCTGTGTTAGTAATCATGGAATTTCTCAAACATCTGGGAGACAAGAGCAGAGGAAAGCTTTTTTAAAGTTTGGAATACTAGGTTTTCGGAGGTCGAGATCCGTGAAGAAGACGTAAGGCACGGTTATGTGGGTTGAAGTGAATGAAATAGTTTCCAACTGTAATTCAATCAATGTTTCAAGCAATTAATGCTTCACTTAAGAATTGTCGCGACTTCAATTCCGCTACTTTTTATTTGAGGTCATTAAATTTAGGCTTTTTACAGGTTGGTACATGTCACACTTTTATGTCGCGACATGTACTTCCTTCCTCCTACTACTAATTGTTCTTTTCATCGTCACTTTATTATCAACAAGTTAGAGATTGAAACAGCTTTGTCACGACAAATCCTTGCCGCTGCGGATCAAGCCCTTAATTCAATGATTTCAAAAACTTGAATTCTCTTATTGTTCCTAACCCGTTTAGACATCTCTTTAGGCATATTTTAAGCAAAGATTTAACAATTAATTCAAATATATCTACAGAGTTGGGTTAGGGAGAAAGTTACTCCCCTTTTTCTCATGTCGCGACCGCAAGTTGCCGGAATTACTCCCGTAGCTGCCTCATGCATTCATGTCTTTAACCCGTCTTGTAAGATCACCGTAATATTCAAGAAAATTTAATTAAACTACAATTTATTTCTTAAAAATTAAATCTATCCTTCTAGAAAACAAATCCACCTAATTTATCAAAGAACTAAAAGAAAAAGAAATATTTAAAAATTTAAATTCGTAATTTAAATCATGGTTGCCTCCCATTAGTCGCCGCTTGAGTCCTTAGTCGGACTTGCCAGTTGCGGGTTCATCTTCTTTTTCCCTCAAGAACCAGTCGAGTTCTTCACTCTCTCTTCCTGAGAGATAATGCTTTAACCTCTGGCCCATTGACCTTGAATTCCTCCCCATTATCGCCTTCGTTGTTACCGTCCAAATGTAGTACTTGATACCACTCGTATGGCTCCACTCCAATGGATTTTAATTTCCCGGGTCAACAACTTCGCCTGTAATTAAAAGCAGCACCCTGTCGCTGCTCAACTCTTTCCTCAGGATTTTCTGATCATGCCATTTCTTTGTCTTGTCTTTGTATATTCTAGCATTATCATAGGCTTCATTTCTTAGTTCTTCCAATTCAGACAGTTGGAGCAATCTTTCTCTTCCTCATGTACTTTGAAATTGAAGTTTAACTTTTAATGCCCACATTGCCTTGTATTCTAATTCAAGAGGTAGATGACATGGTTTGCCAAAAACAACTCAGATGGGGACATTCCATTGGGGTCTTGTATGCAGTCCTTAGCCCAAAGTGCATCATCAAGTTTGAAGACTACCTCTCGCTTGAGTTTCACAATTTTCAAGTATTCTCGATCTCTCCTCATTGAAATTTCGCTGTCCACTGTCCGGGATGATAGGCTAAACTCATACATGCTTGATCCCATACTCCAAGCCACATTGATGGTTGCGGGGGTTCCAGAGCACGATCGAAAATATTCTTTTGCAAGAAACTCTGGCTGTATTAGTATCATTCCTGTAAGATAGCGCTTCCACCCATTTTGAGCGTAATCTCTCACTGTTTATGTATAGGTTCCAAATAATGATGGTGGGAAAAGGTCCCATAAAATCTATTCCCAAAACATCAAAGAATTTGCCATCACCTGTAATACAGCACAAGGGCATTTCATTCCACTGGCGATATTTCAATCCTTTGGCATCGATCACACAATTTCACCACTCTTGCTGTCTCGAGAAGATAGTGGGCCACAATAAACTCTTGATTGGAGTATCTTGTGGTATTCTTTCACCGAAAAATGTCCCTTTCCATATGGTGATGCGTGGCATTCTTCAAAATATTGCACTTGTTCACCGCCGGCACACGCATCTTCTTATTATCATGTCGACACCTCTCTTGGGAATAATAATGGGTCATCCCGAATATAATATACGCTGTGGAGTTCGAGTTTTCTCTTACGTTGTGGCGAGTTGCGAAGGCATTACTCCTGGCAGAATGAATTTACAATATGCGGCCTTGCCGTGGAAGTTGGAAGGAAGCAACGAATAATTATAAATGCGGGAAGTTCTCACGATTAGCGCATTTCTTCTTAAATCACTTTATTCTTTCTACTCTTGACAAGTGGTCGATATCACATTGTCACATCCTTTTGTCCTTTATTTCCAAATCAAACTCTTACTGTAATGGCGCCCACCTTATCAATGTGGCAACTTCCCTTTTGACGCTCGAGGGCGCCTTGATTCTTTGCATGATCGGTGTGAATTACCACATGGAATCCTAAAATGTGGCCGAAATAAATTTTTTCACAAGCAAATACTAGCCATTTCATCTCCTTTTCGGTTGTTGAGTAGTTCTCTTGCTCATTGAAAGGTCTTCACTAGCATAGTATATAATACAGATACTTTCTCTTTCTTTGCGACAAACTCCATGCTGAATCAGCGGCATCACGCGTTATTTCAAATCATGATCCCGTGCAGTGCGGCAATTATAGGTGCTGACGCAATTTAATTGTTCGTCCAACATTCTTGCGAGAGTCATCAAGAATTGAACCTTGTATCTTTTCATTAATACGCATAGTGGTCACGGCTATTTTTGAAAAATCTTTGATAAATCTCTGTAAAAACCAGCATGCTGAAAAGCTTCTTACTCCTTTAAGCTGTAGTAGGTGGTGCAAGAGTTTTGATAATGGATGCTTTTGGATGATCGACTTCTAGTCCGTGCGAATTTTATGCCCCAGAACAATACATACGGTACCATAAAATGGCATTTTCCCCGGTCGGTGCTATTTGTTTGTCTTGGCATCTTTGACTGCTAATTTCGATTGTTTAAACCGTGATCAAGAGTACGGATCCATACGGTAAAATCATCCATGAATATTTCCATTACTTCTTCAACGATCTGGTATAAAGCATCATACCTGCGGAATGTAGGTGGAGCATTACATAACCCAAACGGCATCATACGAAGGCGGGTACCATAAGGGCATGTGAGCGTGGTCTTCTCTCTTGATCCTCGGTGCAATAGCAATGCGATTATATCCACGAGTACCATCGAAGCAAAAGTGAGGGTGTCTGCTAATCTATCCAACATCGATCAATGAAAGGCAAGGAAAATGATCTTTTACGGTTCTTTGTATTCGATTTCACGTAATCGATACATACCCTCCATCCTGTCAACTGTTCTAATCAATTCATTTTTCTTTACTGATCACAAGAAACCCCCTTCTTTGGAACCACATGAACTGGCTCACCCCAAGGACTCCAATGAGCTAGCATAGATAAAACCAAGATTTAACACCAGCACCCCCTTCCCGACTACTTCCTTCATCACTGGATTTAGCCTCTCCTCCTCGGTGTTCTACGTATTGTTTGAAGTCTCTTCTAGCATAATCTTGTGCATGCAAAATTTCCATTTTGGACCGATACCCTTCCCTTCAAATTCTTCACTCACCAAGCTACATTCCTTATGCTTCCTTAATATTTCCAGCAATCTTTGTTCCTCATTCTCACTTAATCTGGCCGAAATGATCACAGGTTTTTTCTTTGGTAATTCTAAGTAGGCATACTTTAAATGACATGGCAACTCTTTCAAAACTAGACCTTCGTACTGGGTCTCTTGATGAATTTCCTCTTTTCACTATCTTCCCCATTATCTTTCTGCTTTGCTTCAAGCTCAACACGCTTTCTATAGCATGAAAAATCGGCCGCATGGAAATTCGTATCAGACATCTTCAGTATACTGGGAATTCCATCTCTTTTCATTGATAAAACCGGAGTGTTACACCACAGCAACATCGGTCAGGGAATAGAGACAAAATCAGCTACATTGTAGCCTTCCTTTTCCCTGTCTATATTTTGCATACTTTTAATCAAGTTAAACACAGCAGCTTCTTCTCCAACCCTTAAGATGAGAACTCCTTTTTGCATGTCAATCAAGGCTGCTCCAGTAGCTAGGAATGGTCTTCCTAATAGTAGGGGTACTTGTGAATCTTCTTCCATGTCCAGAATGATGAAGTCTACTGGGAATACAAACTTCCCAACAGTGACCAACACATCTTCAATGACCCCTTCAGTTTCACCATCGATCCGTCTCGCCATTCAAGAGTAACAGTCAGGGGAATAAGCCCCAAACTTAATTTCTTGGCAAATGTAAAGAGGCATCGTATTTATACTAGCCCCGAGTCACATAGAGCTTCATGGAATTCCATTCTCCAACAATACAAGGAATTCAGAAACTTCCCGGGTCCTTCATCTTTACCGGTAGTTCCTTTCGACACGCGACCGCAAGTGGCAAGAGATTCACTATTCCTTCTTCTACTATTTTCTTTTCTTTGCTCCAAGATGTCCTTCGGGAATTTTCGTGATACAAGCATCCAGTCACCACTTCAAGAAAAGGCATACCGATCTAGCTGAGTTTCGCTGAACCTTGCAAACTCGCCTCCCTCCATCTTGATTTCTGGGCAGTTTCGTGGAAATGGGACTCCGCAGCTTTGCTCCTTGGATGTCTCTTTTTCTCTTTTCTACTCCATCTTTGTCATCTCCTCCGCTGTCTCTTCCCTTCTCAGCCTTGCTACTTCTTCTTTGTCAGCCGGCCACCTTTTCTTTCCTTTTCTTCTAACCCTTCCCACTCCTCGCCGTTACACCCATGCAAATTCTGGTCCTTCCAGGTCACTGGGAATAGTATCTTCCTCCGACTTCATAGGTTAAAAATACCTGCCCTAATTTGTGTCTCCGTGCCCTTCAGTGGATGCATTGTAGTGTTCTGCAATTTGAATTGGTAGCAATATTCCAATTCTCCAAACTTTGTTCATGGAGGTTCAATGCCTTTATTATCCCCCATAAACCGTGCAAAAACATCTGCTCCTCGTAAGACGGGGCCTCCTCCTGACCCCGGTATTCAAGCCTCAGGCTCATTTCTCATTGCTGTCGTTGCTCGGAACTCGGGTGGTCGACACTTTGCCGAGGGTTCCCGTCCCCCGCCTCTACAGCCCCTCCCACCCCATGCACTGCAGCTCCTCATGGTCTGAAAAGCAAAGTAGCATGCGCCAGCGTTGCATCGAGGTCAGTCAGAAGCCTCGCTCACCCAAACACTGAATCTTCTCAAAGATCATAAAAGTCCTTCGCTACTTTCCTTCAGCACCCCTTCACATTAACTCCCCTTCATTGCTTCCGTATTTCATGAGCTGTGTGTCTTTTCTTTTCGCTTTGTCTAACCTGTGTATAATGGCATCCAATCCCGGCCTCCATGGCTAACATCTGCCAACACATGATCCCCCTTCCTCCACTGCCTCTTCTCAAAGCTCCACAGCTGGCAGCAGATTTAGCTCATGATTCTCCCAATCGTGCTTTGCCTTCTGCACTTTTCGTTTATCTGCACAAAACATAGTTACTCAATGATTCCCTTTGATGATACTGGCTCATACACATGCACACAACTCCATCTCAGGCCTTCTGATCATCCATGCAATGACATCTTCATAAACTCAAGTGCATCTCTTTCCAAGCCATATACAAAAAGCCATCTTCTCACAGAACAGAATGATTTCCTCTTCCAGAGTAATGTGGTAAATCACCGGCAAAAGCTTCACTAATTCCTTCCGGGGCAATAATTGTAACTATATGAAGAAAAAGATCTATGTCCCATGGCTCAGATTTTGTAGAGAATGGGACAGATGCAAACCGACACTGGTCCCACCCATCACTTAACAGATTCGCCATCCCAGAATCTTCCCAGTGTCAAGCTGGATCTTCACATTCTCAAAGGAAACTGGCGGCGGATCATCATAACTGGGTCAAGCTTAATCTAAAATTTGTTGATCACTCAAAGCCGCCCCATCGCTTCAGATCCCTTCCCAGAGCACTGCTCCTGTAACCCTCCATTACATCACAATGGAGGCCTTCAGTTTTTCATGGGTTTCAATCCTGATCCCCGCTTCACTTCACACAGTTTTTCCACTGTCCTTTCCTGCTTCAGCTGCCCTTTCTGATTTCTCCAGTCACTGAACTGATCAAAGACTGGCTTCCTCATGCAACAAAGCCTCAAAGTAAAGAGTAGCCTCACTTGACAGATGAAACAAATCACAAAATATAGATTCAACATGAAACATAAAGGTCTGCATACATGAGTCACCTGTTTAAACTGTTTTGTTCTTCTTTTTCTTTGAAAAATGTCCAAATTAGGTATTTCTTTCTTCTCTTTCATCCGAATATTGGATTTACTTTAAATTCTTTCGACTCAAGCAACGCGCCATAAAACTTGTTGAGACCAAAACATGTTGCACATTTATGCATTAGTTATGCATGCAAGATTATGACGTTATCACCAAAGGACTATTGTCTAATCCCCAGCAACGACGCCATAAAACTTGTTGAGACCAAACATATATACAAATTTATGACACTATTACCAAAGGACTATTAACTAATCCCCGGCAACGGCGCCATAAAACTTGTTAATATTATACTATATAAACCACCAATCTCTTAGAGTAAATCATTTTTTCAAAGTTGGTTTTGGTATGATATTCTGCAAGTGCACAGTCGACAAGTAATAAAATGGATTTAAGTCCAGATATCGATCCCACATAGATCTCAAGAATTTTAAATCAACTACCCTGACTACTCAATTTCCATACTATTTGGACCACAAAATGATAGTAGGATCCAGCATTAAGGTGCTGGAAAATTAAACGAACAAGAGGAAATTAACTGAACTATCCAACATACTCGGAAAATAAAGAATAAAGAATAAATAATTTCTAATAAAAGAACTGGAATACCGAATAGTTATCCTCGTAGGACACATCATCGTAAACAGTTGATAATAACATCGATTCCTCAGAGTTACTCCCGATAAAATTTTTGATTAACCTAGCCAAATCATCTAAGGCGCAGAGTACCGGATCTCTCCACACTCCACATTTCATTATTCATTCTATGACCTGATTCTCTCGAATACAGGGAATTAGATAACTACTTTTTTAAAAAGGGACTTCCTTAATCTGGGTATTTTTCTTTGCAATACTTCATACCCATTTTATGGACTGGTAAACCTTAAATTTCCCAAGTTACTTCCAATACAAGGATATACAACTTCTAGATCGCCCTCTCGAAAATTGATTAGATCAAACCTTCCTTGATTAGATCCCCACTAACACTGATCGCCTCTAACCGAATCAGGTGAACTCTTCGCTTGTTTAAATAGATAACTCATTCAACTCGCTCTTGGATTTCAAGTGAGAAGAGTGATTTATCTTAGCGAACTTACAAAGCCTAAAGATCCCTAATAGCGTGTTAGTATACCTTCAAAGAAATTGTACATTACTCTAGGAATGTCTTCCCTCGTGGCTACTCGTAGGACCTCCTGAAATCGGGAGCAATGACGCAAATCTTAACGTGGTATAAGAAAACCATATCTCGTATCCCAAGACAATAAACCCAAAACCGTATAAATTCATTAACCGAAATTAACAAGCCGTGAAACAATCCCACATGAAAGATAAATTCGACTATCATGTTCACTTAATGGAAGTCGGATTCCCAATTACCGAATTCACGATACAAAGATTCTCCCGATCATAAGAATGACCCAGAAACTGAAATCAAATAAATGGTTCCGTAAATTTGTCTCAACTTCAAACATTTCGTAGTAAATTTGAAAAATAAAATGAATTCGCATTCGCCTTCAAATTTCAAACGATAACATCCAGATTCAGAAAAAATACAACGAAAAATAAAAAATACGAGAGCATAATCTGCTCTAAAACGACGGAAATGAAAAATTAAGAAAAATAAAAGAAAAGAAAAGAAAAAAAAATAAAGAAAGAAAATGAGCTTTCACCATCCATCTCTCGCTCAGGTCGCTAAGTCGCTTTCATGAGTTGGATAGTCACAGATTTATAAGGCCCTCAATTGGCCCTAATCCCAATGTAGCCCGTCGTGGATTTTAGAGTATCCAGCCCAAGTCACCGCTCAAGTCGCGACTTCGCCCTTGTCGCGGACATCATCGATGTCGCGACATCAACTCACGTCGCGACTTCACTACTCTATGTAGCCTTGATTTGTCAGCTTTTTGATGTCGCGACATCACCATCTTGTCGCGGCATCTTCTCACGCCTTTCGCGTTTCAATTGTTCTTCCCGATGTCGCCGACGCTTCGACATCTTGTCGCCACTTCAAATTTCAAGTCATCCGCAGCCTTCAACCTGTCGCTTTCGCGTCAAGCCGCATATCAATATCTGGTTTCGCGACATCTCTTTAAGGCTCTCGCATCATTGATCCGTCGCTTCTCGAAGGCTGCTTATTTCGATCTCGGCGTCATGACACGCCTAGTTCTCTGAGGCTTCGATCGAGTCAGTCTTCCGATGTCACGACTTCGATCCCATGTCGCGACATCGCCTAAGTCATTTGCGCCACTGGCTCCTTCGCATGTCGCGAATTTCGAGCTGTCAGTCGCGGACCTCACTTCATGAAACTTCACCCTTCAACTGAAAGGTGTCCGCGGTCGCCACTGATCTCATGTCGCGACATCGCCTTTATGGCTCGCAGCTCTTCTCGACGGTTCTCGGCGTCGCGGACTTCTCGTCGCGACACGATCGATGTCGCCGGGCATCATCTCACGCGCGACATCAACTTAAGTTCCTACAGCCTTCAATGCACCAAACCTCTCATAGCTTAAAGGTGTTTCGTTGTCGCGACCTTCATCCTAGTCACGACATCAACCGTTGTCGCTAATTTCGTACCACGTCGCGATGTCGCTCTCTTAGCTCCCGATGTATCCTTCACTACCGATCCGTACTTACTGTCGCGACCTGCATCAAATTCCTTCAATTCTCTTGGTGTCGCGACCTCAGAATTTGACTGTGCAAACCCCAAACTGCATTAATGTATTTTTCTACTTTCTTTCTCTCTTCCTGCTAATAAAAATTTGGTGAGTTTCTTCATATTTCTGTATATTAATTATTCATTTCTAGATGAAAATCGAACGTAAAAATGGACTAAAAAAATAGATGACTTTAAGCTCATCAACACTAACTCCGAGAAGACTATAGGTTTTAGAAGACATTCCGCAAGCATGTGTATTCCTGGATCATATAGTCAGAGGAGCATTTTCCATGTGGTTCGCCTACAACAACGCTATCAAAGTAAGCATACGATGGCACCCTATGAGGCTTTATACGGAGGTCGCGGTCGATCTCCTAATTATCGACTCCGAGGTGGGAGAGAGATTCATCACGGGTCCGGATTTGATTAGAGACACCTCTGAGAAGGTGGATTTGATATGGAAGCCGCCTTCTCACAACCTGCAGGTGCGTATTATTTACACCGACACAACATGTCTGTTCTAGAGTTTAAGGTAGGTTGAGATCACGCCTTCTCGAAGGTGATGCCCAAGAGAGGAGTAGTCAGTTCAAGAAGGTGGTGCCATCACCGAAGATACATCCGCCCTTCAAAATACTGAGGATGGTGTGCACAGCTTATGTATCGCTTAAATACCATCGAGTTTATCAAGTGTCCACGAGGTATTCCATGTCTCCACAACAAGTACACTCTAGATCCAACTCATGTATGGATTAGGGCGAGTCAAGTTAGTTAGATGCTAATTCGACCTTCGAGGAGGACTCGTGCGTATTTATGGTAGATAGCTTGAGATGCATTTTGTATAATGCAAGACTGTGAGATTCAAGTAAAGGTGTTAGGCAACACCAAGGAGATGAGGAAGAAACAATGAAAGCGAGACACGATGCATGCCACCACCTATCCTTCCTCTCTATTTGAGGTATTTAAAGGTACATTGTTTAGTAATTTGGAAATAATGATTGTCAGATATGGATGTGATTTGTGCTGTATATGTATAAATTTTGAGGACAAATTTTTTTTTTTAGAAGGGAGTATCGTAAAACCCGAGAAAAAATTCAATTTTTCTCATCAAGGGAAACGATAATTTACGCATAAGACAAGTGGGAAATCTGAAATTTCTTAAACCTTTAGGACAACGAACCTCACCATAAATTCGTCTTGAGTTTAGTTATCCCGACGACCAAGGGCCGACTTCGAGGTATGGGAAACACTAATCAAGCCGAGTTTCATGTAATTCAAGCTAAGACTGCAAATGGCATGACAACGGTGGCACGATGCACAATATGGCATCATGAATTAAAATAGGGGACATGTGGGCAAATGCCATGGTGAGACCATGTGTGGTCTTGAAAAGATCAATGAGTGGTCTAAGTGTCAAAGATGACACTTGTCACAAAAAGGCAAAACAAAAAGGGACACATGGGAGCCATGTGTCACACCCCTAAAGAAAGATCAAGTAGTGGATAAGAATGGATGAAGGGGAAATGGAAAGAAAGGAAAAAGAAAAGAGGGAAAAGAAAGGGGGAGTTTAACAGTGACACTTCAGATCTCCGACAAAGGGATCGATCAAAACTCGTTGTAGCAAAGAGGGCAAAAGTTTTTCTACGCAACGAGCCTCTCGTGGTAGATACCAAGATCCTCGAGTTTCACAAACTCCAAGAGGCAGGGGTTCTCTCCTACTCTGGTTAGTCCTTGTCTAAGGGCCATTTAATGGCCATGAGGTATAGCCCTGACGGTGGGGTTGATTCAAGAACAGTTGAGATCAAACTATTCGTGAATTATGGAACAATTTCTAGGTCCTTTCTGTTCTTAGAAATGTAGTTCTAAAGTAGGTTGTCATTGCTATAAACTACGGGCTTGAGTATGATGATTTTGTAGTGTGTCAGTGTTGGACATGGACTGACATGCTGAATTGTATATTGTTCAGTCCGAACATGAAGATCCAGCTTGCGGTGTTGTTGCTTTTGATTGAATGACATGCAAGTGTGTGTGAAAATCATGTGGATATATGCCGAATTGATGTATTTACATGGGTTATATTATGGATGTAAATTGTATGTTATAGATATTATGATTATCCATGAATCATATAAATATTGCATGTAAATTTCTCATCATGCATGTAACATGAAAGAACATGCAATGGCATTTTGCATTGCATATGCATAGGGGCATTGCGTGAAACGAGTGTGAGTACATGGCATGAAAGAACACTATATTTGGTGTTTAAATGGTGGGCTTTGAAAAAGGGACAATGTTCTAGAGTCACACGGTTTGAAATTATGTGTTGGGTAGTAGCAAGAATGGATAGACACCCCCTTAAGTGAAAGGCCTGTATTCATGGTCAGACATATGCATCCAACGATGAAAGTCCGCGAAAGTGTCGGAAGGTGTACAATGCCTACAGTGAAACCCCAGAAAGTTCGTTACTCATAAAAGACACATGGCTTTTGAATAAAGAGGTTTTTCGAAGACTGTCCAAAGAGTTGAAATATAAAACAAAAATCTTTTGTTTTGGAAATGAAGGTTTTTCATACATGACGTGTGTTGACTGGACCATTTGATGTACACAAATTTATGACGTCATCACCAAAGGACTATTGTCTAATCCCCGGCAACGGCGCCATAAAACTTGTTGACTGGACTATTTGATGTACACAAATTTATGACGTCATCACCAAAGGACTATCACCTAATCCCCAAGCACGGCGCCCAATAAACTTGTTGACCGGATCAGAGTATGTTCACAAGTTCATAACACAATTACCCAAGGACTATTATCTAATCTTTGGAAAACTGCACCATAAAACTTGTTGACCACTTCTATGAATTGATATGGATCAAAAAACCTATTCAAATTTATGACTTATTACCCAAGGATTATTATCTAGTCCTCAGTAATAAAACCATTAAACTTGAGTGTGAGCTCTTCTTTTTTAGCTATAGTGTTGATTAAAAAGATATTTTGTAAAGTGAGTAAACCATTTTCTTTCAGGGTTTTGATCCAAAGATACTACAAGTGCAATGCATCAAACAAGTAGTAAATCGGATTTAAGTCCGTGATATCGATCCCATAGAGATCTCAAGAATTTTTCAATCAACTACCCCAATTACTTAAGCCCCATACTAGTTTAACGATAATACTATATTGGGATTTTGCTTTGAAAGCCCTCAAGATAATGATGGGTAAAGAAAAATGAATGAATAACAAATGAATTGAATATTGGAAATATTAAAATAGCAAATTTAGACAACAGCTTATCTCTAAAGAAAATATCAATAATCGCCATTGCGAGAATAAATTTTATACTTATATCAGAATCTCTTTGCTTTCGAACTACATTTTAAAACTAGTCCAAGGAATAAGATAGTGTGACTGGATCTCTCCAAACCATCGTCGCTCATCATCTCACCTTAACTATTTCTCTCGAACACAGTAGGTGAGATGACTACTTTTAAATCAGGTAGCCTTGTTCTGGGTATTTTTCTTTCTCAATATCACACCCACAATATGACTCCAACCCGAGCTCCTTAAATATAGCTTAATGCAGAGGTTTGCACTATAATGTTCCTCATCCTCAAAATTAGAACAAATTTTACTTTTCCTTGATTAGATCCTTGTTAACACTGATCGACCACTATTCGACCGAGGTGAACTTTCTTCAGATACTTAAATTAATAACTCACTAACTCATTCTACATGTGCTCGAGAAGAGGATGTATTAATTTAAGTATATGTGAGCACATTAGATCAGCAATATCGTGTTCAAATACCTTCCCGAAATTGTTCCTTACTCAAGAATGCCTTCTCTCGTGGTCACCTCGAGGGCCTCCTAGAAACTTAGCCTCAACAATCTCACATGGGTACAGGAGGACTGACAAACGCTGGGATCAATTCCAGAAAACAAGCAAAACTAGCAAGTCGATTTAATATCCGGTTCACCATAGTGAATAAAATATCATAGAAAGATAATTTCGACAATAACAATTCAATGGAAGCCGGGTTTCTAAATCATCGATTATACCATACATTGGCTTGCCGATCAAGAAACCACCAGAACTGAAACCTGGCATTCGAACTAAAATTTGTCCTGAATTCAAACAAACTGCATGCTAATTTGAAGAAATATAAATCAAGATTCGGGCCAACTTTCTGGGTACTTAACGCTCGAATCCAAATGAGAATGAAATACAAACTAATCTAATCTAAAATAAAACGGAAAGAAAACGAAAAGGAAAATAAAGAAAAATAAATATTAGGAGCCTTCAAGAACCTGCATCTCTCTTTCAAGTCGCCATGAGCTGCTGCTTTTGGTAGCAGCCAGATTTATAGTGGTTCCTCAAGTCAAGCCCTAATTTCGATGCATTGAACCTTAGTCAATCGCCCAATAATCGACATCAATATGACCTTCCTGCTCTTGTCATACCCTGCCGCAGAGCCTATGTAGTCAAGAACATGTCTTAAGTGAAGCCGGTGTCGCGACGCCTAATCTTGTCGCGACCTCTCTTCTCATTGAAACTCACTGCGATAGCTTACCGACGCCGCGACCTTCCGTCCTTGGGAAATTCGATGTCACATAGCCCGGTGTTGTCGCGACTTCCATTCAAGATAATTGTCGTCAGCGAACAACCTGATGTTGTTGCTACCAAGCCCGAATTGATGTCGTGACAACCAGTTTTGTCGCGAATCTTATCTCCCGTGGGAATTGTTGTCGCGACAACTTTCTCTCCCCTTGTAAATCAGGTCGCGACCGCTCTCGATGTGTTGTCGATGTCGCCGACTTCATCCGCATGTCGCGACATTGTGTCTTCTTTCTTCTTTCAATTCCTCGGTTGTTTAACTTTGAGTGTCTTTTACTCCCAAATTTCATTTTGTTTTCACTAAGCTTCATTTGCGACTGAGTTTCTGATCGATGTAACCTCGAATACACATTTTGATTACCGTCGAGCTTCGTGACATCCGGGGTCCTTTCATCTCTATCGCTCTTGCCGCACCCGTCTATCCCATTATACGCCCGCTCGCACATTCTGGCTCCTTTGACTGCAATTTCTCGCTTTTTGGGATTCCCCGCCGCATTTAAATTTGCGAAGTTACCTGCATTCTCGATATAAATCCCTCAGCCTTTAATAAAAAATTAATCAAAAAATGGACTGAAAATAGATGACTTTTAAGCTCATCAAACTCCCCCAAACTTAAAATTTTTCTTGTCCCCAAGCAAAGAAAAGAAAGATTTGTTTGTCCTCAAACAAAAAGGACATTTTTCTGTTCTATTTCGCAGTTGCAACCAATTTAATTGAAAGACTAGAAATTGCACTCTTTTCTCTCGTGGTATTCAAATTTTTAAGTCCGCATCAAGGTTAGTTTCTAATCAATCATAGGTACATAACGAAAGGCGCGATGTGAAAGGAAAAGGAAAAGGAGTATTGGTAATCTTAACCTAAAAATCTCATCCATCCTACCCCTTACCAAAGCCTAACATTATGCTTCTCAAAAAGACTGATTTATCTTGAAGGTTGTAATAACTTATATTAGTGGAGATCAATATGAACAATGTTTCCATGGAATTTGAAAATCAAGAAAAAGATCAAAACCGTGAACATCCTCTAAGGGTTAATCACTCATTAAGGATATGAGAAAGAAAAATAACTTGGCTTACTCTCAAACAGATCACTTAACTATACCGTTTTGTAAACAGATTCAACCCATTTCTCATTCACAATTCAAACTGGGAATTTTTCTTTTCTATCGCTATTCACACGAATGCTTGTCTTCTGTAGCTTTCTAACACTCTTAGCGAACTTTGGGTTAGTAACTCCATACCGGGATGGTATTAGGGTACTAGGTGTTGAAACACCCCTAAGAACTTAATTGTTCAAGAGAGCGCACAAGACAAAACCTTATTCCCTTGAGCTTCTTTTCCACTCGTATTTTCCGATGTGATCTTTTCTCTTTCTTTCCTTTTTCTCAGATTTTCTTTGAATTCCAAAAATTTACACTCCCCAAACTTTATTCCTTCTTTTCTTTTGAGTTCTTTGGTAATCATAGGTTATTTGGAAGATTGATTCCTTAGGATGGGTCAGTCTTTATATTGGCTTATTTTGAAAATAAGGCTTGTTTTGGCTCACTGAACTAAAGTATATGCATCAACATATGAATAGGTGGGATGGCTAGAATGGCTCAAACTTTCCAAGGATGGCCTCGTATCATTGGTTGTATCACCTAGGGATTTCACCTTGATCACAATCTAACAAGTTCTAGAATTCAAGCTGATTAACCATGACTCAACCCCGAGGATTTTCTTGACTCACACGTTGACGAGAATTTAGATGATGTTATTTCCTACGTTCCTCACTCACTGCTACTACCACAAACTTTAAAAATTGTTTTGTTCCTTCAATTGTATAACCTTCCTTATCCCGACTTATTAGCAAAATTCAAACTAAATCGCAATTTTATGTTTCAATTAAATTCAAGTTCGCTATTCAAATTTCTTATTCTCGCACGCTTTGTGAATTATTCAATTGATTCCCAAATCAAACTAAATGAAATGTAAATAAAATTCGATATCATGAACAACCAATTTACAAATCGAAGGAAATCTATTCAAATATCAAACATTTCCTTGGATTTACAATCGCTTTCTTACAGCTTACACCGTATCTAAGTTCGAGAAAACCCTTTATTTCTCGATCTAAACTCCTATATCTTCTTCGTGAGTTGCCCGCTCTAAAATTCCGCTCACCACAGACCTCAGCTCCTTCCTAAGAGTGATTCACGTTAACAAGGTTGTGCAACAAATCAATCGCCTCCCTTTTCTTGGAGCTTTTGGCTGGATGGATTCAACTAATCCATATTCCTTCCATCAACCATTCTTTTATTACACAAATAGCTTTATGGAATAAAGAATGGAATTTATTTCTTCCGACTCCATTCATTCCATAAAACTTCAGAAACTCAAACCCTCGAGGAGCTCTTCTCTTTTCTCTTATTCCCTTCTCTCCTCCATTCTTGTTCGTTTTCTTCCGCTGCTCTCCCATCTTTTTATAGTGAATTTCGTTTCTAGGGAAGAACAACCAATTATTTATTTATTTATTTATTTTATTTCCTATGAATGGATTAAATGAGATTCCTCGAACCTTGCTCTTCTGGTGCTTCCAACAGCGGTTCGTTGTTTTTGATATAGGATTTTGAACGTTTTCCTCAAATCCTTATTATTCTCCTCGATTATTCCCCTTAAATTAGAGTGTAGGGTTCAAACACATTGGTTCAATCGGAATTTGAATTTCTGTTTCTGCACTAATAACTATTTATTACTCCGTTCAATTGCGCTCTTCTCGTTCTAACTTCAGGCTGAGAATGTGTACTTTCATTAAATTTAGGGCAAAATTAGGAAACTGCCCAGCTGGCAAATTTCCCTCTTTTGTCGCGACAACCATCGCTTGTCGCGACACAGCACCCGCCGAGGACAAGTCATCCTCTGGTTGCGACCTAAGGTGTTTCATTTAAGATCGCGACCACATCACTCTTTTGAAGGAATTGCTCTTGTCGCGACATAAGTGTTTTGTCACGACATTCAACCCTATTTTTCTTCCTTCAATTTTTACTAAGTCACGACATCAACTCGCTGCGATATTATCATTGCCGACAGAATTTTTGTCACACCTAGTCTCGCATTTGCCTTAAATTTAACGGTAATGTGAGAGCTTTTCATTCTTTATCAATTCTCAAATTCCTCGTATCAACTAAATCAATTCCACACAAGCATTCAAACATAAGTTATATTCAATTTTTCATTAATTTGTATAGGGAAAAGAATGCTCCCCCTTTTTTTTTTCACAAAAAGCTCCTTCCTATGAATTGCTGGAGTTGTCCTGGAATTGTCTCCTTCTCTCCTTCCTTTGCATTTTTGCACACGCATTCTGCAACATTTATAGAAAGGATTTAATTAAACAAAAATTGACTTCCATATTACTAACTAATCACTATAAAAACTAGAGAAAACAAAATCAAGGTGAATTCTAAAAATATTCAAAGTCTAAAAGTAAAAACAGAAATTAAAGTCTCTATGGGCTGCCTCCCATCAGCTGCTCAGTTTTGAGTCCTTAGCTGGACTTGCTGTTTTGATTTTCTTTTTCTCTCAATGAACCAGCTGTAGCTCTTCTTTTCTTTCCTCCCTGCTTTGATAATGCTTCAGTCTTTGTCCATTGACTTTAAATTCCTCCCCCGATCGTGTACCGAGTGTTACCGCCTCCAAAGTAGTGCTCTCGACACCACCAGATATGGTCCACTCCACCTTGATTTCAATTTTCCCTGGAACAATCTTTTAACTGGAGTTAAATAACAGAACTCGATCCTTCTCTGAACTCTTTCCTAAGAACTTTTCGATCATGCCATTTCTTTGTCTTGTCTTTGTAGATCTTAGCATTATCATAGGCTTCATTTCTCGCTCTTCCAGCGCTCATTCAGCTTGAAGCACCCTTCCTTTGCCATTTTGAAATCGAAATTCAGCTTCTTGATGGCCCACATAGCCTTGTATTCTAATTCAAAAGGAAGGTGACATGGCTTGCCAAATACCAATCCTCAGATGGGGACATCCCAATGGGAGTTTTGAATGGTACTCAGAGGGCTCAAAGTGCATCAAGCTTTGGAAGACCAATCCTTCCCGCTGAACTTACGCCTTTTCCTGATCCTTTTAATCTCTCGTTGAAATTTCGTCGCCCATTAGTTCGGGGATGATAAGCCAGCTCATTATATGTTTAATCCCATATCTGCTCATGAGCTTTGCGAAAATTTTGTTTGCAAAGTGGCTTCCCCCATCACTGATGATAGTCCTGGGTGTTCCAAATATGCTCAATATGTTCTTCGCAGGAAACCTCACAATTGTATTAACATCACTGGGGCGTTATATTTCCACCCATTTAGAACATAATCCAACGCTAGCAAAGATGGGCAAGTTTCCAAATGATCGTGGAAAGGGTCCCATAAAATCTATCCCCATACATCAAAAAATTTGCACCTCACTAATATGCCTCGTAGGGGCATTTTACTCTTTCCGCTGATATTTCCAATCTGGGCATCTATCACATAATTCGAATCTATCTCAAGCACATCCTCGAAAAACAGCTTGGCCAATAAAACTCGATTGAGTATCTTATGAGTCGTTCTTTCTCCGTAAAATGCCCCATATGGTGATGCATGGCATCTCATTCATAATTCGTTTGTTCACCCTCCGCACACATCTTCTTATAATAATATCAGCACCCTCTTAAACAATAGCGTGGTCATCCCAAATATAATACCCGTCAATCTCCGAGCTTTCTTCATGGTGGCTGGAATCTCGTATGAACCAATTCCACAAGCTAAGTAATTCACAATACGCATACCATGGCATTTGAATGATACCTTAAATGTTCTGCTCATCCGGGTCCTCTTTAATTATGTCTCCTCTTTTTCCATTTCATTATGTTCTACTCTGGACAAGTGATCAGCTATCACATTGTCACAACCTTTTTTATCCTTAATTTCCAGATCAAACTCTTGCAAAGAGTAGCACCCATCTTATCGCCTTGGCGAATTTCCTTGACACGATATTTGATGGCCGCATGGTCAGAGATGAACTATAACATGGGATCCCGTATCGTATGGTCGAATTTCTCGTGAAGGTCACCATGATAGCATCTTTTTCGCTTGTAAATAGTTTCTTTGTGCTTCATTGAAGGTCTCGCTTAGCATAATATATGGTTTTCTTGAATATTTTCTCCTTTCTTTTCGTCTAATACAAACTCTTATCATGGGGTCATCGCATCACACATTACTCGAACTCCTCGATCCCATTCCCCGTGCCCATGATAGGTGCTTGAACCAATCTCGATCTTGATTTCTTCAAAGGCACTCCCTCAAGTAGAATCATCAAAATTAAACTTTGTGTCCTCTCCAAGAATCTCGCATAGTGGTTTAGCTATCCTTGAGAAATCTTTGATGAATCTCCTATAAAATCCAGCATGCCCCAAGAAACTCCTTATCCCTTTTACTGTGGTGGGAGGTGCTAGAGTTTTGATAATGGAAATCTTAGATTGGTCCACTTCTAGTCCTGTAGCAGAAATTTTATGACCAAGAACAATACCTTCTGTTACCATGAAATGACATTTTTCCCAATTTAGTGCTAGCTGCTTGTCCTTGCATCTTTGAAGTACTTTCTCCAGGTTGTTCAAACATTGTTCAAAACTGGACCCATACACTGTGAAGTCATCCATATAAAAAAATTTCCATAACTTCTTCTACCAAGTCTCGAGAACACGACATCATACATCTCTCGAAAGTAGCAGAGTATCGTACACCCCAAATGGCATCCCTTCCCGAAGGCAAAGGTGCCATAGTGGACACGCGGAACGTGGTCTTCTCGTCCCCATGCAATTGCAATCTGATTGTAAATCAATACCTCATTCAAGAAACAAAATAAGGATGTCCCGATAACTGGCCCAACATCCGATCACGTAGCGGGCAAAGGGAAGTGATCTTTCCCCGTTGCCGTGTTCACTTCCTATAGTCAATGGCTACCTCCATCCCGTCAATGCTCTGTTGGAATCAATTCATTTCGTCACTGCGGATTACGAATCCACCTTCTTCGGGAACCACATGGACTGGCAACCCAAGGATCGGCCCTCGAAATTGCATATATAAAACTGTAAGATTTAACCATTCTGAAAGCACCCCCTCCTTCCCGACTACCTTCATAACCGGATTCAATCTCCTTTGATACCAACATTTGGTCTTGCACTCTCTTCTAGAAGTATTTTGCATGCATATTGATGGACTGATACCTTTTAACTCTTCAATGTGACCAAGCTATAGACTCCTTATGATTTCTCAAAATTTTCAAAGAACCTCTCTGCTCAAAGATCCATAAGCCTAGCAAAAAATTATTACCGATTTACTTCTTTCGCACCAGGTAAGACTACTTTAAATGACTTGGCAACACCTTTAAAACTAGCCCTTCTTCACTGGTTTCTTGATGAAATTCCTTTTCTTCATTTTTGTCTCTTTGTTTTATCCCATTTTGTTCAAGACTCATCACCTTTTCAGTAGAATGTAAATTGATGTGCAAAAAATCTGAATCAAAACCTTCAGGATACTGGAAATTCATCTCTTTTTCATTGATTGAAAGTTGGTCATTACAATCATAGTAAAAATCAGAGTTGTTGACATAGACATCTTCTATCGAATTTGATATCATCCCTTTCTATATCTAAATTCTTCAAACTTCGATTAAATTGAAATCAACTGCCTTCTCCAACTCGAGCGTGAGAATTCCTTTTCAGATATCGATTAGAGCTGCTCCACTGCAGAATAGCCTTCCCAAAGCAATAGAGTGATTCTTGTGAATCTTCTTCCATATCCAAAGACGATGAAGTCTACTGAAAATAAAGTTCTAATTCCTTTACCAAATATTATCTTCTATGATGGCTTGTGTTTTGCCGGTTCTATCTCACGCCATTTGAGGGTGACAGAGTGGGAGTAATCTCCCAAATTCTAACTTCGGGCAACACAAGGCATTGAATTTATACTGGCACCTGAGTCACAAAGAGCTTTCTGGAACTCAAACTCTCCGATGGTGGCTGGGATGGTAAAGCTCCCTGATCCTTCATCTTTTCCGGTAAGCTCCTTGATCACAAGACTGCAAGTTGCAAGTCAAATCTACAATTCCTTCTTCAAGAATCTTTCCTCTTTCCCCGCATGTCTTTCAAAAATTTTGCATAAAGCGGCATCCGAGTAACCACTTCGTGAAAGGCATACCGATCTCCAAATTTTCCGAAAGGTCTTTAAGAACCTTGCAACCGTTCCTCTATCTTTGATTTCGTAGCCTCCGTGGAAATGAGACTGGCAGCTGATTGCTCGGTTCTTCTTCGTCTCCTTCTTCTCCCGATTGTGCCTGTTCCTTCTTTCTTTTCTCCCCGTCCAAAGGTTTCAGCAATTCTCGGCCTTCTTCTCGGGGTCGCTTTCATCTTTTCCCCGCTCCCTTCTCCAAGTCTTTCCTCCTATTCCCAAGCCGCACAGCCATACGCCTTTGATTTTTCTTCGTCACTGGAAGGCATCTTTCTATCCGATTTTGTGCTTAGTGGCCGCTGTCTCTATCTCAGGTCTCCCGTGTTCTCGAGAGCATTACTGTCTTCAAAATTTGAGAATTGGCACTTGAGGCTTCCCAATTCTGCAAACTTTGTTCATGGAGGTTTAATAGCTTCTTATTGTCCCTCATGAATTGCAAAGAATTGATCTTCAAATGGGCGGAGCTCTCCTCCTCGACCCCCGATATTCACGCTCCTCCTCCCGCGTCGCCGTCGGAACTCGTGGCCGCCGATATCCCTTGCCGAGGATGTCGTTTCATGCCTTTGGCCTTGTGAAGCCCCCTCCACCATATGAAAATTTTCATGGTTCCTCGCTGATGGATGATAGTGTGCCGGTAGGTTAGATTTGGCTCAAGTGATAACTTCGTTCTCCCCAAGTACTAATTCTCCTCAAGATCATATAAAACATTTCTTTAGTGGGTACCTCACACTTCCCTCTCAATAGTTCCTCTCAACTCGCCTCCTATTTCATGAACAAAGTGTGCATCTTCCTCTCTCTTTGCTTGTCCATTCTATGCATGATGGCATCTTAGCTCGCTCTCCACGGGCCGGCCATCTCGCTCAGCCCATGACTCCTCTTTCTCCGCTAATTACTCTTGAAAACCTCGATGGAGCTTCATATTGCATTTAGCCAGTCCTCAATCGATCTCGCTCTTCTCGCCACTTTTACGCTTGAATGCTCCACAACATGAAGCATCAATAATGCCTTTAGATATCATTCAAGGCATGATACACTATGTCCATCCGGGTCTTCAAGTCTATCCCATGCATTGACACCTCTTCTGAAGAACCTTTTGAATCTTCCCAAGCTACGAAAGGCTTTCATCTTCCTCGCTGAGAATAACACTATCTCCCTCCTTCTCTCGCAGGTGAGTGAAGGTGGAAAGAATCTACCCAAGTAGTTTCTACAAGCTCCTCCTAAGTATCAATGTAACCATATGGTAGAGATTCATACCATGTGGTCGCCGTATCTCTTAGAGAAAATGGGAATACATGCAATTTTATGACCTCCTCGGGTCTCACCCCATTCAATTTTACCGTGCTCGCCATTCTCCCGAGAAACCTTCCCAAAAAGTTCATATCTCTGATCTTCGGGATGACCAGCAAACCGTTGTCACGAACCATCAGAATCGCTGTCGGGCTTCAATTCAAAATTATCGCATCAACTCGCGCCTTCCGCCCGATCATAGAGTATTCATCTTTGAATAATCGTCCCCATAAGTCCATTGTATCGCTGATTGGAGGCCTTCTCCGTCATTGCTCGTTGTCTGTCCTTCGGGCCGGCTCTGGCCTTTCATCTTCCATAGCTGAGTTTTCTGACCTTTTCGCCTTTCTCAAGCTTCTGAGTGTTCTTTCTAGTTCAAGATATGCCGGAATCAAATCGTTGTTCTGCTTCATGCATAAAGTTTTCCGAAATCAAACACACTTACATTAATAATAGGTTTAGTCAAAGCAACAAATATTTTCAATACGGCTTGTTAAAAGTTAGTGGCCAAAAATAACCATCGCATTGAAAACTATTTTGTTCTTTTTCTTTTAAATGTCCAAATTCAGCATTTCTTTCTTTCTCGTCGAATATTGATCTACTAAATTCTTTTTCGATCCCTAAGAATCTGCCATATAAAAACTTGTTGACTGACCATTTGATGTACAATAAATTTATGACGCCATCACCAAAGGACTATCAGCCTAATCCCCAAGAATGGCGCCTAATAAACTTGTTGGACGGACGTAGTATGTTCACAAGTTCATAACAACACAACCACCCAAGGACTATTATCTAATCTTTGGAAAACTCATGCACCATAAAATCAGAAGGTTGACCACTTCTATGAATGATATGGATCAAAACACCTATTCAAATTTATGACTTATTACCCAAGGATTATTATCTAGTCCTCGCACAAAACCATTAAACTCGAAAGTGTGAGTTTCTTTTAGCTATAGTGTTGATTAAAAGATATTTTTGTAAAGAGTAAATCCATTTTCTTTGTGGTTTTGATCCAAGATATCGCAAGTGCAATAGCATCGGTCAACAAGTAGTAATTGGATTTAAGTCCAGATATCGATCCCACTGAGATCTCAAGAATTTTTCAATCAACTACCCCAATTACTTAAGCTCCATACTATTTGGACGATAATACTATATTGGGATTTTGCTTTGAAAGCCTGAAGATAATGATGTAAAAGAAAAATGAATGAATAACAAATGAATTGAATATTGAAATATTAAAATAGCAAATTTAGATTGAACAGTTATCTCTAAAGAAAACATTGAATAATCAGCTATTGTGAAGAATCAATTCCTACAGCCTGTACTGTAACTTTTGCTTTCTGAACTACAGATTTTTAAAACTAGTCCAAGGAATAAGATAAGGTGGACTGATTCTCCAAACTATTGAACTGCTTCATCATCTCACCTTAACTGCTTCTCTCGAACACGGTGAGATGACTACTTTAAAATCTAGTAGCCTTGTTCTAGGTATTTTCTTTTCTCAATACTAGGTACCCACAACATGGACCGGTAAACCCGAGCTCCTTAAATATAGTCAATAAGCAGAGGCTCGCACTATAATCGGTTCCTCATCCTCAAAATTAACAGCCTACTCTTTCCTTGATTAGATCCTTGTTAACACTGATCGAATTCACTATCTGGAATTGAGAATTCTGCGATACTTAAATTAACTCACTCAAACTCATTCCTGCTACAAGTGAGAAGAGGATGTATTAATTTAAGTATACAAAGCACATTAGATCACAGCACGTTCAAATACTTCCCGAAATTGTTCCTTACTCCTCAAGAATGCCCCTTTATCTGCGGTCACCGTAGGGCCTCCCGAAATCGTAGCCGAACAATCTCGCTATGGTACAAAAGAGACCACGTTGGGATCAATTCCAGAAACAAGCAAAACCCGCAAGTCGATTTTAATATCTCAAGTTCTGTTTCATAATGAATAAAATACTGCAGAAAGATACCTCTCACAATAACGCCAATTCAATGGAAGCTGAGTTTCTAAATCACTGATTATACCATACATTGGCTTGTTGATCAAGAAACCACTGTAAATCGGAAATTGGGTGTTCGAAATCCAAAATTTGTCCGAATTCAAACAACCGTGATGTGCACCAAGAAATATAAATCAGATTCGCCAAATCCTTTATACTAACGCTCGAATCCAAATGAGAATGAAATACAAACTAATCTAATCTAAAATAAATGGAAAGAAAACGAAAGGAAAATAAAGAAATAAATACATGAGCCTTCAAGAACCTGCATCTCTCTTCGCCAAGAGCTGCGTTTCTTTGGTAAAGAAATTTTGTATTTATGTGGTTCCTGCTGGGCCCTAATTTCGATGCATTTCTTTGACCTTAGTCAATCACCGATACTGTCGCGACATCAAGCCCTCGTCGAGACCTCTGTTCTTGTCGCAATCCTTGTCGCAGGAGCCTCTATGAAGTCGCGATACGTCTTGCGGAAGTCGGTGTTCTAAGCAGCCTTAATCTTGTCACTACCTCTTCTCATTGAAACCACGCTGTGACCTTCTCGGGTCTCAGAAATTATGTCGCGACAAACGTGTTGTCGTACTTCCATTCAAGATATTGTTGTCGCTGACAACCGATGTCAAGTCGCGACCTCAAGTTCTTCAGCTGATGTCGCGACAACCGTGTTTCGTCGCGACCTTATCTTTCAGGGAATTGTTGTCGCGACAACTTTCTCTCAGAACCGTGGGTGTCGTGGATCGGCTTGATGCGTTGTTGATGTCGCGACTTCATCCAAATGTCGCGACATTGTGTCTTCTTCTTCTTCAATTCCTGGTTGTTTAACTTTGAGTTTCTTTTACTCCCAGCTTATTTTGTTTTCAATTAAGATTCATTGGCGACTGGAGTTTCACTGATGTAACCTGAATACGCATTTTGATTGCTGGGCTCCGAGCTTCGCGACAACCGGTCCTTTCATCTCTATAAGGCCGTTTCGTCGCCACCTTCTTCATCCCATTATATCGTCTCGCCTCCGCCATTACTTCCCGCTCCTTTACCCAATTTCTACTTCGATTTCCCGTCGCACGTAAATTTGGTGAAGTTTATTCCAGATTCCTGTATATAAATCAGTCTTTTAATATAAAAATTAATCTAAAAATGGACCTGTAACAGATGACCTTTAAGCTCATCAACGTTACATGTATGGAGTCGAGGGCTCTGGGGCATTAGCATGACATGAGAGCATTCATATAGGAAATGCATATGTTTTGCTCAATGTGTTGATAATGTTAAATTATGTAGACGTATGTGCACTTAGGGTGGGGAGTAGCCCTTGTAGGAGAATTCCTACTAGGCATTACTCACCTCTGGCCGTGAGAAAATTATTTTCTAGTGTCAGAGGCCCACTGTGAGATGGAACTAATCTGAGGCCTTAATGGTAAAGAAGGCCAGATTATGGCTTGTTTTGTATTTTTAAAATTCTGGACAGTTATCCATTTTTTTTGTTATGTAAAAGAGAAGAGTTGCAATAAAACTCATTTTGAATTGTTTAATATGGGCCACAAAGTTTTCCCATATTTTTATGTTGCTACTATGCTAAGGCCACTGGGTGATAACTTATAGTGTCTAGGAAAAGCCGGGAGGTGCAGGAAATGCCAGAATGGCTATTGCAGGTTTAAGTAAGTTTTAGGTCGTGACAGGCTCTCATGGTCGCGATAGAGTTTTCGTCCAGGTCAGCAACAAGGGTTCCCTCGTGGTCATGACATGGTTCTTGCCAGCAGCTTGCTCGTCGCACATAGTATTTTTCATGTCGCGACATTGCTTTGTTTCTCTGTCATGACGATGTCGCGACATAGGTTTCCATGTCGCGATCGAGACGGCCACGACAAGAGGTCAAGTGTTGCATCCTTCATGTTGCAATAGGCTCGCCTCGTAAGGGCGCTCGTCATGAATAGTGGCATTTCATGTCACACAGAGTTTGGTCAAGGCTGGGGGATTTGTATGTCACGACATAGTATTTCTATGTCGTGACATAGTTTTACCTTGGGCAAAGATTTGCGTTGCGACAGTATGTTTTTATGTCACGCACAGAGTTTAGCCAAGACTAAATATTTATGTCGTGACAGAAAGCCAATAAGGTAAAGAGAATTTATGTCGCGACAGAGTATTTTTGTGTCACGATAGATTTTTTCCTTGACAAGAGGTTTTAGGTCGCGATAGAGTATTTTCTTGTCTCAACCTAGTTTGGGGCAAAGGCCAAGATAGTTTATGTCGCGATAGAGAATATGATGTCATGACAAAGTTGCCTAAGCTTGTGTCCCAACCAGGTGAACCCTCCGTCGTGACAAAAAGCTCCAGGACATGGGGTTTCCATGTCGCAACATAGCGCTCTATGTCGCGACAGTGGGGCAGGGCTTTGCTTCTCGACTAGGCTGTGTGCGTGCAACAGAGACGCTCTGTCGCAAATGCTGTGGCCTCCCATGTCGTAACGTGACGTGAGAAGGTCATGCGCACGTGAGGCCAGACCAGCCAGCACGGCGACGACAAGGCTAGTACCATGGTCAGCGCACAACAAAGGTATTCCCGTCGCGACAAACTTCATACTAGAGGTAAAAAAAAAAAAAAAGGGACCTCTGTGGGATTGGGGCATCAGATCAATGCATTAAATTAAAATGATGTTATGCCATGTTATAATTTTGATAATTTTTTTCAAATTTAAGGGAATCAAGGATTTAAATGCAAGGGCAAAAATATGAGCTAAATTCATTAAGGCAAACAACTTTGCCTTCTAAGAGATGTTCCTCATTTTGGCTTTGGAGATAAAGCTAAGGCATTCCGGTGGGGAGAAGAAGAAGCCATTTCTTGGGGGTTCTCCATGCTCAAGTGAGAAGGAAAGAAGAAATAAAGAAAAAAGGGAAGCTAGGTAAAAGCTTTCAAGAAAACAAGGTTAGGAAACTCTCCATGCATGGACGTGCTCAAATGAATTGATGGAGATCAATTTCATTTTGCTTAACTACCTAATTGCTCGAGTAATCAAAGATAGAACGATATAAGATTGACTTTGTCCATGCCTTATATTCTATCAAGATATCATGAGACAAAAGGATTAAGTGTCATTAGCTATATTAAGTCAGTTCTGATCATGAGCTTTCATTTAATCCCTGGGTAGTCATCATAATGTTCAGAGTCCACTTATGACTTGTAGGATCAAAATGTGATTTAGGCCTACTGTCAATGTTAATTGAACCTATAGGGTCCCACATTAAGAACAAATAATAACAATTATGGTTTTTCACTCTCTGTAATAAATTCATAACCCGCTTGGTTTCGTGAGTAAATTCGCTTTATTTCATAACTGCTTACTTCGCTTTCTATAATAAATTCGCTTTTATCACATAACTAAGTTATAGTTTTTCACTATCTCGTAATACCAGTTTATTACATAACTGCTATATTTTCTCAGAATAAATTGCCATTACATAACTAGTTATGGTTAAACATATAATAATATAAATTCGCTTTCCCTTATCCGGGATAAGGATTTGAATTTAAATTGTTATTATTTAAAAGAGTTTTAAATATACAATAAATTCGTTTCTGACTAAAACCCTAGCACATTTCCTATATATATATATATATATATATATATGTGTGTGTGTGTGTGTGTGTGTGTGTGTGTGTGTGTGTGTGTGTGTGTGTGTGTGAGACATATATATTTTGTAGTAATCGTCTTTTACTCTGAGAACAACCAAAATAGAGAGAAAGAAAAGAAAATAAGACCCAAGAAATTCCAATTTCGAGCAAAATTCACTCGGTTAAAAATCCTAAATTTATTCTCTAGATCTCGATGACTAAACGGATTGCACCGTGGAATCATCTCAAGGAAATCTAGCTAGCACGTCGAATTTCACACTCCTATGCCGAAATTTACACGCTTTTCGAGTCATCGCTGCCGTGCCGTGAAAACGTTCTTCCGATGCGCACGGTAAAGTCACATATAACACGACTTGGCGTGCTATGCGGCATGAGTAGAAAAATGATGAAAATGGACTAAATGGTGACAAAGGCCGAATGGATAAACTGGAAAGTATGGATAAAATGGTCATTTTTGAGTTCGATTGCTAGAAGAAGACAAATAGGTCAAATAGTGTTTGCCTTCCCCAATTTTAAAAAGGAGCCAAAACCAAAAACGTGAAATCAGAAATGGAGATGCAGAGGATGAAATTTGAAGGTTTTATGAGAAAGTTAGACTTCTCTAAAAATATCTGAGATCCGAATCGGCTTCATAGCTTGTTCTGGACGAAGGGAAAGGCCGTTTCTAAGGAGAGACCTAATGCAGGTACCTGATTTAAAGAGTTTAGACAAACTCCGTGAGGTAGGGTTTTTTCCTTACTTGGGTTTTATTCTTTAATTAAGTACTTTGTTAATGTTTATTTAGTTTGAGCCGTGAGGGGTTGACCGATCGTCCCAAATCTTGGGACCGAATGTTGTTGGTACTTTGAAACTCTCAATTTGACAGCCCAGCCCGTATACTTTCACTTAATTTTGTGATGGGTAAGTCAGGATGGGTAATGTCACGATTCAACTGGGATCCCAGACCCACGCTTAGGGAATGGGGAGGCTTTATGCCACCGAAACCCGTAGCAAACCCAACCGAAATACTCATACCGACCATCACAAGGACACCGACAATATATCAACATATATATAATATGCTCAGATACTCAAACATCAATGAGAGATGAAAACTCGATCCCACTATTACACCATCATCATACACAAAATAAACAGAATTATCCGACCAAACAGGCTAATATTCCAAAGTACGCAGACACCTAGATTAAATAGACAAAGATTAATAATATCATAATAGTACATGTAACCGCACGGCTGGAAGAGAATTCATGGTTATCAAGGATTCGAGAAGGAGGACCGACAAGATTCAAAATAAATTGAGACTGTCAGCCTCGAGAGTGAGTTAATATCATATAATTCATACCACATCTACAACCAAAGTATATACATAATTTATAAGACTCATAATATAAATACGGTAATGAAAATCATATTAATAAAGAAATTCCCATAATCATGTATACGCACCCAGCATAGTTCATGTCATAACACAAACATCACATCAATCGAGAACACTAGCAGGACCCTATACTCCAATGCTATAAGCCTTACGGCTCTCTCTCAATCCAATGAGACTGGCGCCCCGAGAGAATGCTCGACCAGGGTCCTTAACTCCAGTCAACACTTAATCCAATAACCTATAGCCGGTGCCCCGAGAGAAATGCTCACCAGGGTCCTGCCTCCGAAGATCCCCCGAGAGAAACGCTCAACCAGGAACCCATATCCATAATCATTAATCAATATAATCCGATTAATACCGGCGCAGACGCATCCCACAACTGATCGTATGTCCTCGCATGGGCCCCATTACAAACATTGCACAATGCTCAAGAATATCACATCCAACAATACACTCACATCCATCATCACGACAATCTCATATGCGCATATAATATTAATAATAGTAGTCAATAATATCGTACGGATGACCGAATACAATTTAATGCCATAGTCATCGACTATGCATGCAAACGATGTGTTATAAACTATAAGGATATCAACTCACGTAATATGCCTGGATTCGACCCGCTCCGCACCTCAGCTGTCCCCGTGGAGTCGGCTGACAATCTAAAATGGAAAAGACGTAATCGATAATAAGATTAAGATTTAAACATACCTAGACTCGACTGCATAACCTACGTACTAAACCGACATAAAAATCAGATTTCCTATGTTCTGCACTAAAAAATTCTAACCTCCCCTAAAACCGGACTTTATCCCCGTGATAATCCGGTCCAGAACCCGATAAAATACAATTTTAAAATATCCAATAATTTATCCAATGTCGAGCCGGCCACAAACTACGCATAAATCCACCGCCGACCCAATCCAATCACAATACATCCGAATCACGATAAAGTTCAATTATACAATTAATAGCTTAGATATTAAATAAATAGTTAATAAAATATGTTTAAATGAAATTTACCCACTCGCCTAATCACAATTCCGAATATGATTAAACACAGACGTATGAGCCTTAATATACCATTTAAATTATAACTTCCAAAATACGTACATACGTAATTAAACGATAAATAAAGCATTTTTAATATAAAGACATTATTAACGGCAGAACAATTAAAATCGATTATCAGACAAATACACAATTAGGGTTCGTTGACGCCGCTTTAGGGTATAGACTTCACTATCGCATCAAAGTGGAACCGACAGATCCGTCAGAACTATCGAACGGACGGACGTTCGTCCCTGCACGTCTGAGAACCCGCTACACCACAGGTCGAAAAATTGAAGGTGGTCGGAAATTGATTTTTGAGGGTACCCACGCGAAGCCCAAGGTCCAAGGAGTCCGAAAGTACAGCCGGTTTTCTCAAGGGACCACCGGAGTGGCCGGAATCGGCCCAAACAGCGGCACTCCGGCGAGAAGCTCCACCATCTCCGTCACCCAAGAAACGACTGAAACACATCTGTCAATCTTTGCTTTATAGGGTTGTGATTCCATTTCGGGCCTTGATTCAATAGGTGGCCGTGAAACACAGAAACTGAGGGCAAAGCATAGAGAGAGAAAATGGCATGGCGAGGTGTTTTCCGCGATTTGAGGCGTCCGATGAATCCAAGGGTGGTCAAGGTTGAAGGAAGTGTGGGTGATGCTTTCCGTGTCTTGCATGGCTCTGCAATGTACGGAGGCGAAGTCGGAATCCGCTACCGCGTGGGTGGTGGCGCGTGGAGAGCAGAGAGAGAGAGAGAGAGAAGGGTTCGGTTAGTTTGCCACAAATGCAAACTTCTTTAATAATTTCTTAATCTTAATCACTTTCATCGCCTCAATCTCAACTTAATAAGGCATAATTGTGCAATTAAACTTGATTAAGGAAAAATTAGCATTTAAATAAATAATAACTTTAATTTAATATTTTAAATGAATCAAATAAATATTAAAATCAAGTATTATAAATAATTTAAATGCATGTAATAATTATTATGACCCAAAATAATTACTTAGGAAAAATTAAGTATACATAATTAAATAAATTTTGATAAATAAATCCGAAATTTAAAACTCAATAATTAAAATTAAATTGCGCCAAATTTACGGGTATTACATTCTCTCCCCCTTAAGAAAATTCGTCCTCGAATTTAGGAATAAGAAATATACCTTATCACTCGAACAAGTATGGGTATGAACGCCGATCTTTTGCTCGGATTCTTCTGGCGTACTCTTCAACGAATGGTCTCACATAGACCTCACCATCTAATGACTTTCGAACGGAGTCGGGCGGTGAACCTCAGTATCCACAATAGCGCTGTGTCACCTCATACGATAAATCCTCACTGATCTCTACTTCTTGGGCCTGTAGCACATGTGAAGGATCTGGCACATACTTCCTCAGCATAGATATATGAAAGACCGGGTGAACATTGGCGAAATTTGGTGGCAACTCCAGTCGGTAGGCTACATCCCCAACTCTATCCACAATCTCAAATGGTCCCACGTAGCGAGGTGCTAACTTCCCCTTCTTACCGTCTCATCACGCCTGCCGAAACCTTGAAATACATACTCACCACACCAAACTCCACATGTTTCCTCTTGGGGTCTGCATAAGCTCTTAATGCGCTGGCGGTCCTCACTTAGATCTCGGAATGATAGGAATCTTTTCGAAGTGATTTGGACAATTAGGGACCTGTAATTTCCTTTCACCCTTGCTGCGACCATGCGTCCTACACTTTCTATGCATACAATGCCTCGTAGGCGCCATCGAGATCTGCTGATATTGTTGTTGTGCGGAGCTCCACCAAGAGTAAATGCCAATCCCGGTGGCCTCAAAATCATCACGCACATCCTTAACATGTCCTCCAAACGTGCGAATAGTTGATTAAATTGCCTGATGGTGGCCAAAATCAACAAATTTATATACACCTAAGTTCCTACTCTTTGCCCGGTAGTCAAACTCTTTGATATGTTAGTCTAAGTCGAACACGGGGATGGGTTTCATCTAAAAATGGTTTGCATCAGTGCATGAAGGTAAGGCTTTCTATTTGGACTCTTTGGATTTTGGTTTCAAAACAGTGGGAATGGTTTGAAAACTTGAAAATTGTAAAAACTGAAAGTTAAAGTGTGAAAAAGTTAACTTTGAAGAATTAGGTCACTAACTTGGCAAGTTAGGGCAAACAAGTGTCCTCGGGTTTTATCCTCGCGTTATGACATGCAACATATAGTCCATGGCATAGCGGGATCTATATTAACTAAGCCCTCACCCATGAAACATCTCCCTATTTAGAGTCGAAACAGGTAGCATACGATTTATGGCCTTTTAATTTAAAACCTAACATTAAATTATATCATTTGAGAGGCTCGTAAGAGACCATCTAAGGCTCAACTTGAGTGCATCTCTCACCCGAGCACGTCTAAAGCATGGAGTATTGGCCCAAATAATAGCAGGTAAATGTTATTTTAACCTTTAATTTGAAGAACCTTAACATGTAAATATTATCTTGAGCTCATAAAATATCTAAGATATAGTCCTAAAGCATGGAAGTATTTTACAAGTAATAACATCCCATGTTATGCAACTAAGTTTGAGAATAAGAGCCATAAATACACTATCCATAACCTTTTAATACAAGAAGGACAACATGCGCCCTTTATAGAAGTAGCTTCCTTGTCTTGAAGATGCCGAGCATCTCTTGAGTTATCATCTTCAAGAGGTGTGTTTGGCAGCGGAAAGGGGGAGAGAAAGAAAGAGAGAAGAAAAAGAAATAAAAGCAAAACCTAAATAAAGACTTTATTTACAAAAATAAAGACTTACAAAAATATCTTCTCCCAATTGTTCCTCGATTCTTCTCCTTGAAATTGTATATCTATTCTGAAAACAAGAGGAACTATAGGCCTCCTCGGTATAGAAAATACCAAAAAAACCTATAGAGGAAATTGGCTAGTTATTGGACAATTAAGTAATACACCAAGTTTGGAGCGGTTTGGCATTAATTACAAAGCATGAGATCAGTGCAAACAGTGGGATTTGTATTATGCGAGGAATGTATGAACTAGCAGAAAAATCATGAAATTTACGCTAAGGATGGAAAATTTGCCTAGCTAGCGAGGAAATTTCGCTAAAACTAGCGAAATTCTTGTGGCGAAATCCATTATTTTCGCTAAGAACGATTGCTAGCGAAATTTGGAGTAGTGTGAGGTATGTACTGGCTAAGGTTGCGAAATTTTGCAGCTAGGTTCTGGTACAACCCAATCCTAGCGAGAATTTTATGAAGCAGCGAAAATTCGACTTTGTTGATTCTTCCTTTATATTGCCTCTGTCTTCATTTGCATTGAATTTTCTTCATTTTGCTTTGGTTTCTCATTGATTCTTGGGCGATTGATGCATTTGAGACTTGAGTTGAGCTTCGCGATTCATCATTCATCGACATTGAACTCCAAAAGTGCGCAAAAGCCTACAAAACAGCCAAAAATACTCTCTAAATGGCATAAGTACTACTAAGAAGACTAGAACACTTCAATTGGTATATATGACATGATTAATGTGCAAAAAAGCACTCAAAACCTATCTAATATAGGGTTCAAAATTGCACTTTTTGGGCATTAATCACACCCGACCAAAGCGTTGCTAGTCCCTTAGCAATGCAAAATAAAGAAAAGGAGATGCATGTGGTGATTTGCAAAGGTTATGATTCAAAAGGGTTTATATACATATAAACATTACCTTAACCCGAAAATTGAAATCAAAGTTGTAAACCGATATGAAGGAATCAAAACCATACAAGAACAAATTCGAGGTCAATATTGGATCCATAATTCTCGGCTTGATTTCCACCTAAGTCCTAATGGTTCTTTTTGTAGCAGATTAAACTGACTAAGCGCAAAATTACCCTCCCCAACCTAGCATTGACATGGCCTTAAGTTGTTGAACAACCTGGGCTAGACTAGTTACACTTTTTCTTTATTCGTCTACATCGTAGGGTGCAATGCTTAAATCCGACTTCACGAGTCCGTTATTAACGAGGTCCATAGATGACTCCCAACCAATTAAGGTTTAGGGCATCAAGCCAAAAGGATCAATGACCACTAATCGAAGCTTCACCGGACTCGAATGACTTGAAAATTAAGCACCCACGAGTCATTAAACTTCACTATCCACCCGTACTTGAACCTGAATCGATGACTCCCGGCTGATTAAGGCTTAGGGCGCCCGGGTTTCAAGAGCTTTAGCCATACACCCCTCGGACCGTGCTCGGGTTTCAAGATAAAGCTTCATGACTTTATTTTTCTTTTTTCTTTTTTTTTTTTCTTTTTCTTTTTCTTTTTCTTCTTTTTCTTTTCTTTTCCTTTTGGGAAGACAACGACGGTCTTCAAATGTAGGTAACTCAGACCTATCTAGGTTGCTGACATACTGGCGAACTGCAAGCGAAGAAGGCACACAATTTCACGACCTATTGGAACAATCACGGAGTGCGGTGTGTGAATTAGCATAAGGAGAAATTTCCAAGTTGAGCATGCGAGAACTTGGTACATTAAGAATTGTCCAAGCATAGATTTGTCTAGCATATAAGTGACAAATAGTGATTCAATTTTCCAACATGAAGCAATTCAATTGTCCAATTGTAGCAATTCAATTGTTCAATTGAAAAGAAAAACACATTTAAACATAGTGGAGGCACAAAACATGATATGTACAATTACCTTTAACCAGGTCCCCAAGTATGGTGAGGATTGTAGGGCTCAGGGAGGATCCAGCAGGAGAATTTCTTTGCTTCAATGGCTTCTTACTTTCCCACATAAGGTTTCACTCTCTGTCATTGACTTTTAAGCTTGTTATCATCACAGTTGATTAAATCACGAGCAGATTTAGGATATCTGTTGGACCATGAATGGACACATTATACATTGACTTGAGCTTACTGAAATAGATGGAGTTTGGAGTCATTACAAAGAACTTGGTCTCCCTCTTTAAAAATTCTTTACAGTTTATCATTTGATCCTTTCCATCTTCGACTTTTTCCTTTGCAATTTTTCGAATTCAAATAGGCATCATTAAGTATTTCGATTCGTAAGATCGAACCTCTTGATTAAAACTTTTTACTTGAATCATATTCGGCTTCTTAATTGCCCGCCATGCTTTGTGCTCACGTCTCCTTTGGTAGCCGCCTTACCATAGACCAATCGATAGGGGGACATTCGGATTGTCTTGAAAGGCTGTCACAGCAAGCCCATGGCGAATCAAGCGGTTTGATAGACCAATCTTTACCATTTAGGTAACACCACCTTCATTAGAATGGTCTTGATCTCTGTTGGCAAGTTACCTTGACCACTTGTTTGAGGATGGTAAGGGAAATTTGGCCCTTTGTGTTTTACACCATATTTAGCCATGAGGTTTCAAATGGTTTATTAAATGGAGCCTCCATCACTATAATGGTTTCGGAGACCCCGAACTGGAAAGATGTGGCTTTCAAAATTTAATTACCACTCTTTGTCATTGGTTTGAGGAGTGCTTGACCCATTTGGAGACATAATTCTCCACTTTAAAATGTCATTATTACCATATGACGAGGGAAAAGGGCCCATAAAATCGATGCCCCAAACCTTCAGATAATTCAACTTAACTAAAGTGGGTTCAAGGCATCATATGACGGCGAGGCGACTTCGAGCCTTTGGCGTTGTCACATATGGCTTACGTTGGTGTGCTTCCTTGAATAAGGAAGGCCGGTAGAAACGATTGTAGCACCTTCATTCTTTTGTTTGCGGGAGGCTTAAAATGACCACCACAAGCACTCATGGCAATGGTTTAAAATTCCTTGTTCCTCCTCGGGTACACATTTCTGATGATTTGATCGCACGATTATTTGAATAAGAAAGGCTCTTTGACTAATAGGAATGGATTTTTGCTTAAAGAAATATTTCTATCCTGCCGTTTCCACTACGGTGAGTTTCTCTGTGATGAAATTGGCAATGTGAGCATACGGGGGCTTTCTCCATTTGCATTAGTTCTTGAAATTCATCATTAATAGGTGGAATTTGTGAGTGTAAGTGGGCTATAGTTAACCTTGTGAGATGATGCGCCACCACATTTTCCACCCCCTTTCTTATCTCTAATTTGCAAGTTGAACTCACAGTAACGAACCCAACGGATGAGTCTTGCTTTAGCATTTGTTTAGTTAAGAGATATTTCAAAGCGAGAATGATGTAAAAATGACTATATCATTGACAATGCTGGGAATTTATCTGAGCATATACCACTGCGGTAACTCACTCTCTGAGTGGTATAATTCCTCATCTTCGTCGAGTTTTGCTTGCATAATATACCACGTGAGGTTTCCACGTCTTCCTCTTTGGCCAAGTCCGCTCCTATAGCAGATCACTCGCATCACATCCTCCAGACGGTAGCGCCAATTGGGTGCTCGAACTATTGGGCGGTGGTCAAGTAGAATTTGGTTCTTCAAAGCTCTTAACAATCCTCTTTCTCCCAAACGAATTTGGCATCCTTCGGCTTGTACGGGGTTTAGCAATTTTGGAAAAATCTTTGTGAGCCAGTCGGTAGAAGCACATGACCAAGGTGTCTGGTGTTCTCACATTTATTTGGGGCGTGATTTGGAAATAATGTGGAGCCTTTGGCTATCAGCCAATTCCCCTGCGAAATAATGTGCTGATACAATTCCTTGGTTTACCATAAATGGCATTTCTCTGATTAAGCACCAAATTCTTCTCTATACACCTACATAAGATGGCTTCCCAAATTAGTTAAGCATTTTTTCAAAAATCACCCATTATCTTGTGATGTCATCCATGTATACCTCCATTATAAACTCTACCATGTCATTTGAACATGCGAGCATACATCGTTGAAGAAGTGGGCACAGGCGTTTAAAGCAAAGGCATCCTCTGTAAACATACGTAGCAAATGGACAAGTAAAGGTAGTCTTTTCACGATCTTAGGGCAATTTCTATGCGGAAGTACCACGAATACCCATCAAAAGCAATAGAAGGGTGTCTGAGAAACTCTTTCCGGCGGTGATGGATGAGCGGCAATGGAAAGTGGTCTTCCGTGTCACCTCATTGAGCGCTCTATAATCTATACACACTCTCAAGCTGGTTGTGAGTCGGGTAGACAATTCTTCACCCTTCGTTTTCACGATTTAATTATCTACGATTTCTTAGGCACCACACAGGTTGGACTAACCCATGTGCTATAACGGGATAAATGATACCACTGAGCAATTTCAAGACTCCTATACGAACTACTTCCCAGACGGGATTCAACCTCCGCGGGTCATTTAACAATTTCGTAGTAATTCTCTCTAAATAGATATTGATGAAAGTGCAATGGATCTGGTTTATGCCTTTCAAACATAAATTTTCCATCCCAATGCTTGCTTATTCTTTTGAGAAGATGCGTGAGATTACGCTTCTCACAAGGGTTAGCAAGGAAGAAATCACAACCGGGCACCGCTCATTTACTTCCAAAACGATACTTTAAATCGCCGGGGAGGCCTGGAGTTCTAAATTGCTGAGAGTTCCTCGGGTTCATTACTACCAATAGAGGTAAAATTTCTATTCTTTTTTCTCCAGCACTTCGTACTAAGCTCATTTCATGGAAATTTTGCTGCCAACAGTGGCAATCTGATAACTCAAGTTAATATATTCAGACTTGTCATTGATAGTCTGCTTCCGTAATGGTATCTAAAATACAGACTTCTCCAAAGTCATCCTCCTCCGAGTGCATATGCCTTTTACCCATATGAAAAATATTGAGTTCCAAGGTCATATTTCCAAATGTGGTTGCATGACTCCATTCCCAAGTAATCGATGATCGTGATTTGAAGTAGCCAAAAATGGTCTCCCTAATACGACGGGCACTGACAGGGTCCTATCGCGAATCGGCTCGTGATCATACAACAAAATCTAATGATAGTAAAACTGGCCCACTTGTATGCTAACGTCCTCAATGGTTCCTTGCATTTTAATGTACACCACAATGAAATGAAGCGTGATGGATGTGGGTCGGGCTCACCTAAACCCAATTCTGCTTCTGTACATTGAATACTAAGAACAGATTCACACTAGCTCCTGTGTCTAACAAGATTTCTCCACGCCGATGCTCCAATATTCACCGAATCGTAGACATCCCCGATCCTTATACTTCACTGAGTCTGGCTCTATAATGGCACTAACTTGCTCGCTTAAAAGGCCTTTTATTTACATTGAGACCCTTACCGTGCACAAACTTTAAGAATTTTGCGAAGTAGGAACTCCGTTAATCATATCGGCGGCAGGAATATCACTTTCACTACGCACATTTCCAACATTTCGCTTCAGAACGTATCGTTTCTTTCTGAGAATCCATTAAACGGAGGGTATTCTAATCTTTATCTCTTCCCCGTCCACCGACCGCTCTTCCCGGGCGGGCTCACTACTAATGGAGCCGACTCGACCGGCTTGATCCCGCTGGCTTTAATTCCTTTCCACTTCGTAAAGTCACAACCGCCTTTAACTTCACGCTTTGCCTTTAAGTCCTGGCTACCCCATTTATCTCACCACTTCGATATCGTTGTACCTGAAAGGAGCCTTCCCTTTTTGAACTCGTGAATCGCCGATTAGACAAATTTATAATCTCCAAATGCATATTGTCCAATTTCCTGTTGAGTGAACTTTCTACTGCTTCAATTTTCTGATTAGTTTGGATATTCAGCACCTTCTCGTTTCTACAAATATGCCCACCACCTTACGAATTCAAGACGCTCGTCAACAGGTGAAGATATCTGAGGCATCTGTTGTATTGAAGTGAAATCGAATGTCACAGGCCGCTAAGGGCGATATGCGGGTTCGATTTCCATGACAAATTTGGACAATTTCTCCAATTAGTATTATTAGTGTCACCATATGAAACATCTATGGGTGGTTTATTTTGACTTATGGCATGTGGGCATGGTTTTGCAAGGTTCCTCGTGCGGTAATTATTTGATTGAAAATTGAAGCAAGAAAATTGGGATGAAGATAACTCATTAACTGTTTGTATTTCGTGCTGATTTTTCATTTCCAGATCATCCATTCTTTGAGTTAAACTGATCAATTTTTCATTTATCCCTATGTTTTTAAAATATGTACTTGTCTCCTCCCGTGATTCAATGGCCCCAGCTCTTCAACTTCCTCAGACTAGGTTCATCCCAAGCTGAGGTTTCAATACATAGTTCAAAAAAATCCAAAGCCTCATCAGGATGTTTATCAAAAGCTACCCCCACACATAGTTTCCAACAATCGTTTCACGGCAGAGACATACCACCATAGAAATGGTTCACCAACATCCAAGTATCAAACCCATGATGTGGGTGTGCACCGATGGTTTCCATAAATCTTTCCCAACACCGGGTAAAATCTCTCACCATCATGAGCCGCAAAGTATAGATTTGTCTTTCAAATTACTGGTCTTGCGGAGTGCCAAAACTTCTTCAGAATTCCCGCCCGCGCAGCCACCCCACTTCTAATGGTCTCAGCCCCAATGAGCCGGTTTCATCTCGGGGTCTCATTCTTGGGAGTCAATGGAAATGCCTTTAGCTTCAGCAAATCCATGTCCATCATACCTTCCTAAAGGTAGTGCAAACCTCTTCAAAATCCCTAATACGAGCGTATGGATTTTCATTTTCCATACTAGATATGTGGGGAGAAGAGGTACTGGGCCATGGCCTCACCGCTACATCTTCGAAGAGAGGAATGATACAGATGGAGCACTAACTCTAGGAGGGTGGATGATCCTCATGGTTCTATAGGCATTCGATTCATGGGGTTCCTCGGTTGGCCTCATTGCCCTCGTGCATGGATCCATAGAATGGGCTTGGTACACTAACTTCACTAGTCAGTTCACTCAGGTACCTATCCTATTCCAATCTACCCGAAGTGTCTCTATCCCATCAAGCCGCATACACAGCTTGTTACACACAATTAAAGAGACAACAAAGAGCAACAAACAACCTGGGTAAAAAGATTAAAATTAACTAAAATAAAAAACCGATCGAATGAAAAATCAAATCGAATCAAAACTCAAATGCGCTTATCGGCTAATTGCTAAAATCAAGTAGCCTCGCAATCGAAGCCGCGAAAAAAGAGGTAAAGGTTACCTTCACTGCGGATGTGGATCACAAGTACTCTTCAACTTACTATTTGTAGTTTGGCACCATCCTATAACGCCATTTGACTGCGCACAAAGAGGGCTGAGCTAAAATCAACAAAATTTATATACACTCTGTTCCTACTACGTCGTAGTCAAGCTACCGGCAAGATAGTGGTCTGTGGTCGAACACTGGGATGGGTTTTCATCCTAAAAATGGTTTGCATCAGTGCATGAAGGTGCAAGGCTTATTTGACTCTTTTGATCAGTTTCAAAACAAAGGGAATGGTTTGAACCGAAAATCTGTAAACCGAGTTAAAGTGTGAAAAAGTTAACTTCAAGAATTAGGTCACTAACTCGCAAGCCAGTGGGCAAAACAAGTGTCCCTGGGTTTTATCCTCGCTATGACATGCAACATATAGTCCATGGCATAACCGGATCTATATTTAACTAGCAACCTCACCCATGAAACATCTCCTATTTGAGTCAAACAGTAGCGATGCGCTTATGGCCCCTTTTAATTTAAAACCCTAACATTAAATTATCATTTCAGAGGCTCGTGAAAAGACCATCTAAAGAACAATAAAGGCATCTCTCACCCGAGCACCGTGATCCTAAAGCATGGAGAGTATTGGCCAAAATAATACAAGAAATGTTATTTAACCCTAATTTGAAGAACCCTAACATGTAAATATTATCTCGTAGGCTCAGAAACCATCTAAAGAACACAAATTCTAAAGCATGGAGTAGTATCGCCAACCAATAACATCCCATGTTATGCAACTAAGTTTTGAGAATAAGAGCCAAATACACTACCCATAGCTTTTAATACAAGAGGACAACATGCATATGCCCCACCACACTAAGCTAGCTTCCTTCCTTCAAAGAAAGGAGGTTTAGGCTAAGCATCTCGAGTCACATCCTCAAGAGGTGTGTCAACCTCGGAAAGGAGAGAAAGAAGAGAGAGAAGAGAGAAAAGAAATAAAAGCAAAACCTAAAATAAAAGACTTTATTTACAAAAATAAAAAAACTTACAAAAATATCTTCTCCCAAATTGTTCCTCCAATTCTTCTCCTTCAAAATTGTATATCTATTACAAAACAAGAGGGGCTTATATAGGCCTCCTCAAGGTATGAAAATACCAAAAAACCTATGAAATTGGCTAAGTTATTGGACAATTAAGTAATACACCAAGTTTGGAGGCGGTTTCACACTACAAAGCATGATTTTAGCAGATCAAATTTCGCTTAAAGTCGAGGAATTCGCTAACTAGCGAAATCACTGTGCCCAATGAAAATGTGAAATTTCGCTTAGGATGGAAAATTTCGCTTAGTTAGCCAATCCGCTTAAGCTAGCGAAATTCTTGTGAGAAGTTTAAATCCATTATTTTCGCTTAAGGAACAAGTAGCTAAATTTGAGGGTCTAGCGAAATTTGTCATTTTCGCTTAGGTTGCGAAATTTTCGCTAAGGTTGCGAAATTTTCGCAATCCTAGCGAAAATTTTCGCAAGCTTAGCGAAAATTCCAGCTTTGTTGATTCTTCACTGCATTGCCTCCTGTCTTCAACTGCATTGAATTTTCTTCATTTTGCTTTGGTTTTCTCATTGATTCTTGGGCCGATTGATGGCTGAGACTTGAGTTCAAACTTCATGATTCATCATTCATCTCGACATCAACTCCAAAAGTGCGCAAAGCCCGCAGAAAACAGCAAAAATACTTAAATGGCATATACTACTAAGAAGACTAGAACACTTCAATTGATATATATGACATGATTAGCCGCAAAAGCACTCAAAACCCATCTTAACATGTGGTTCAAAATTTGCACTTTGGCATTAATCACAAATCTCCCCCGACCGTCCATCCTGTCTCGAGGGTGAAAAAGTCGTGCTAAAGTCCAATCGAGTACCAAGTCCCCGAAGCTTCCCCACAAACCTAGAAGTGAACTCGGGGCCCTTTGGTCACACACGAAACCGGGATCCCATGAAGACTAACAATCCTCTCACATACACCCTAAAGATACCGCTACGAAAAAGTCGCCTTCACAGGTAAGAAGTGTGTCGACTGTCATTCGTCGACCATCACCCAAACGGAATCATACCCCTACGGGTTCAGGTAACCCAGCCACAAAGTCCATGGTAATATTCTCCCATTTCCACTCCTGAATCGGGAGTACGCAGAACAACCTGCATCTAGCTTCGATGCTCAAGTTTGACCTCGCCGGGCAAGTCAAACACTCGGATACAAACTCCGCTACATCCTTCTTCATACCACTCACCAATAATTACCTTTAAGATCATGATACATCTTAGTGGAACCTGATGAATACTCGTAGTCGTATGACGAGCCCTTCCCATAATCTCTTTTCTAAGTCCATCAACACGGACGCACAACCTAGTACCACCCAATCTCAACGGCCATCATCCCTAATCACAAAATCATCCGCTCGACCACGAACCTCATCCATAATCTTCATCAACTGTGGGTCTCTGCACTGGGCTGTCTTAATTCTGTCTATCAGAACTGATTTGACTCTGAAATGTGCTAAAAGTGCTCCAGACTCCAACATCTCTAGCTGTAAACCCTGATCATACAATTCATACAACTCTCTAGTCAATTGTCGCTTCTCCGCACTAACGCTGGCGACTGCCTCGATGATTTCTACCAAAGCATCTCGCCACTACATTGTACTTTGCCCGCGAGAATAATCGCATAATCATAGTCCTAAGCAACCTGTACCCATCTTCTCCGCCCCAAATTTAAATTCTCCGTTGAAAAATATATTTTAAACTCAGGATCCTGCGGAAGATCTCACACCGCCCACCATACGTAATGTCTCCAGATCTTCAATGCAAAATCATGCCCGCCATCTCCAGTCATGAGCGGGGTAATTCTCGCCGCGCTTCAACCGCTCTAGAAGCATAAGCAATCACCTTACCGTGCCGCATCAATACACACCTCCAATCCGACTGAAGGCCACAATACAATCGTATACCTCCCCGAGCCGTAAGGTAATGCTAGCACTGGAGCAGAGGTCAAACAATCCTTCAACTTATGAAAACTCGCCTCACAAGCCTCTGTCCACTGAAATCTAACATTCTTCCGGGCAACCGAAAGTTAGCAGCAAAGAATCCTCGAAAATCCCGCACAAACTAGCTGATAATATCCGCTGCCCTCAGAAACTTCGAACCTCGCCATCAGCCTGGTCTCCGCCTAATCCATCACCGCCTATCTTCCCGGATCCACTTGAATACCCCGATACTACATGTCCCAAGAAAGCTACACTATCCAGCCAAAATTCACACTTGGAGAATTTGGCATATAACTGATGCTCCCTCAAAGTCTGCAATACTATCCTTAAATGCTCTACATGCTCCTCCTCACCCCGAGAATATACTAAGATATCATCAATGAACACAATCACAAAGCGATCCAGGAAGGGTTTGAACACCCTGTTCATCAAATCCATAAAGGCAAAATACAAGATTAATGAGTCCAAAAGACATCACTAGAACTCATAGAATGGCCGCATTCGTCCCGAATGTCAGCTCTCTAACATCCTCATGTCTTATTCTCGCCTGATGATATCCCGACCGGGATCAATCTTAGAAAATATGATGCACCCCAAGCCGATCAAACAAGCCTGGTCTACTCTGGGAGCTTGGATATTTATTACGTGATCACACCTTGTTCAGCTGTCTGTAGTCTATACATAGCCGCAAGGAACCATCTTTCTTCTTTAGCAAGACAGAGCACCCTGTGGGAGAAGTACTAGGGCCCGACAAAACCTTTGTCTAACAAATCCTCAGAATCGCCTCTTCAAATTCCTTCATCCCACAAAGCCATCCTATAAGGTGGCAAGGAGATGCGAGCTGCGCCCTGATAACATCAATGCAAAATTCTATCTCCCGTCAGTGGCAACCCCGGCAACCTCCGGGAAAACATCGAAAATTCACAAGCAACGGATATCAACCTTACTCTATCCATCGTAAGAAATCTTCACAAGGTTCAGATAACTCCGCAATTTCGCGTAACATCCGCCTAGTCAGAATGGATGAAATCAAATTAAGTGGGTCAGTACTCTGACGAACCCAGAAACCCAACGCCACCGAAACATTTACATAACCAGACGGCACTGCACCACCCACCCGAAAGGACCTAAATTCATCACAATGTTAGATCACTATATCTCACACTCAATCTGGACACCGATGGAAAGTAAATATCCGCCTAAGGCATCACCAAAGGGGTAGTGACCGATAACTGAAAGTCTCAAGTCCTACCGGTCGAACACCAAGCCTCAATGCAAAGCCAGAGACACAAAGGAGTGCGTGGCACCCGGATCTAACAACACCCCAAATTTCAAAGATACAGACCTAACAAGCACTGGGATATTGTCAAAGATTGACGCTCAAGGCCCCGAGGAGTGAGTGTAAAAACTCGTCCGAGACCACGCCCGTACCGGCAGTGAGTCTAAGCTCGACCCTGAAATTTCCTACCACCTCAAATCTCGCTCCCATAAATTTCATTTTCATCCACTACCACTGGCCACTATATCACAGGCCCGGGCCGAGAAGGACCAGGCGTTTGTCCAATGAACCGGGCGGCAACACTAGCCGCTAACTCATAAAAGGTCAGCCGGCCGGGAAATCTAGGGACATGATTCGCCATATGGCCCAACTCTCCACACCTAAAACAAGCTCCACTGGTAAATGCCATACAAGGGCCTTGATGATCCACAATCGTGGCACACATACCGGGTGCCGTAACTAAGGCCGCCGCACCCCAAGCCCGAACTCGTCCCTTGAACTATAGCCCCCATCGGGCCTAAACCCCGTCTAACCGAGGCCTCTATAACCCTTCGGTCGTGTCACCCTTCTTGTGACCCTTGTCTAAACTCGTTCGGTCTCGCCGAATTGTACTACAATCGAAGTACCCCGTACCACCATAATATCGCTACCGCAGTGCGGTAATTAGTTCGCTTCCTCCGCGCTGCCCTTCTTAGCACCATCCACTAAGATACCATGAAGGCGAAGGTCACCTCCATCTCGTCTCGCCAAATCGCGTTGACTTCCAAGAAGCCACTGACCGTACTCAAGGATATGAAATGTGGTCCAAGCCCTGATGTACTTACTGCCTACCACGCAGTCCAACTCCGGAGCAAATTTACTAAGATACATGAACCTGCGGGTGTACTCCACTACGGACATATCATCTCTCTTCAGCTGCTCAAACTGTCTCCGGTACTCTTGCCTCATGGCAAAAGAAATGTAGTTATCTTCAAATCTCTCCCTGAACTGAGCCCATGTCATACCCTCAAGAAACGGCTTGATGTAATCCTTGTACCACTGCAATGCTAAGCCGCGAGGAGAAGCACGCCCCGTCGATAGTCAGTCTATCGGTGCTTTCGGATCAAATGCTCTCTTCTCCATGATCCGGAAAATCCATTGGGTCACGGATGCCCCATCAAATCTGACCTCATTAGCACGGTGTCTTGGAGCGAAAAGTGTGATGGGTCAAATCTGAATCACCGTGAGAGCTATTTAGCGACTTCTTTGCGTTGATACTCCATAGGATTCTTTGTTGTCGCACCCGATCATACACATAAAAATGCCTCCATAGTGGGCTGCGACACGGTATCTTTGTGCACAGCTGTGCACTGTGGAATATTAACACAATGGCTCCTCGGCTTTGTGGCATCATTAAGAAAGAAGAGAGAGGTGCACAATGGCTTTCTTTGTGCGGGGCTACCCCTTCTCCTTACGCCCTCGAGGAGCGGTGGATCGGGCTGAGAGGGATACCTCATCTTGGGCCTCACGGGCCTCATCATAGAAGCTGTCTTGACCTCGGCATTCTTTGCCCGTATGACATGACTCCCCTTGCATTAACCCTCGATCTCAGTCGTGCGAAAGTAAACACGAGACTATCGGATAACAACGAGACACTAACGGACGAAGCGGCTTCGATGCAATGGTGACGGAACAAAGAATGAACTTCGATCCCTAATTAAGCGATCTTGGAAACTTAGACTCTAAGCCATAGGAAATGAACCTATAGCTCTGATACCAACTGTCACGACCCGATGCGGGTTGAGGCCGTGAGGGAATGGGAGGCGTAAGGCCACGAGCAGATGCGAGCCTAAGCGAAATACTCATCACAGGCTATCATGCGATCACGACAATATAGTAACATACATATATAATATGCTCAGGATACCCAAACATCGATAAGGGAGATAAAATCTAGTCCACATCACGCCATCATCATACACAAAATAAACGAGATTATACGGATTACAAAATATACTAATATTAGAGAGTATTGCGGTGACACAGATTAAATAGACAAAGATTAATAATATCATAATAGTACATGTAACGCCATGAGGAAGAGAGATTATTTGGGTTATGTGAGATCTGGAGAAGGAGGATGACGAGTGCACGAAAAATAAATTGAGGCTGTCGGCCTCGAGAGTGAGTTAATATCATATAATTCATACCACATCTACAACCAAAGTGTTATACATACTTATAGTAATTCATAATATAAACATGGTAATGAAAATCATATTAATAAAGAAATTCCCATAATCATGTATACGCACCCAGCATAGTTCATGTCATAACACAAACATCATCAATCGAGAACACTAGCGAACCACATGCTCCAATGCTATAAGCCTTTTTGGCTCTCTCTCAATCAGTGAAATTTGGCGCCCGAGAGAATGCTTTCGACCGGGGTCCTTAACTCAGTCAACACTTAATCCGATAACATAGCGGCGCCGAGAAATGCTCGACCGGGGTCTCGAGCATCCGAGGAAGCGCTCGGCAGGGAACTCATATCCATAATCATTGTCACGGCGTAATATAATAAAGTTAATGCCGTGCCATAGCGGTCACGATGTAACCATCGGGTGGTATGTCTGCTATAGTTCCCATTACAAACATTGCAGCCACAATGCTCGTGGCCTCGCATCGGCCAATACGCTCTCACATCATCATCACGATGATCTCATATCACGGATATAATATTAATAATAGTAATAATATAGGTAATATGGGATGACCGAATACAATTTAATACCATGAATACTATGCATGCAAGCGATGTGTTATAAACTATATGATATCAACTCACAAGAATAACCGGATCTCGGAATCGGCTCACGCACCTCGGTACATCACAGTGTTTGTCGGACAATCTAAAATGGAAAAGACGTAATCGATAATAAGATTAAGATTTAAACATACTCTAGACTCGACCAGACAACTCAAAGACTAAATCGACATAAAAACTGTACTTATGTTCTACCGAAAATTGTGAACCTCCCACTAAAAAAGCTGGACTTTATCCCTATGCAACGGGTCAGAACGATAAATACCTTTAAAATATCCACAATTTATCCAATGTCAAGCGAGGACACAAACTACAGATAAATCCACGGCTCGACCCAATCCAATCACAATACAGTCCGAATCACGATAAATTCAATTATACAATTAATAGCTTAGATATTAAATAAATACAGTTAATAAAATATGTTTAAATGAAATTTAATACGGTTCGAATCACACGGAATATGATTAAATACAGTATCGAGCCGGAATATACCATTTAAATTATAACTTCTAAAAATACGTACATACGTAATTAAACGAAAAATAAAGCATTTTTAATATAAAGACAATATTAACGAACAATTAAAATGTCGGTGCTCGTACAAATACCTGAGTGCAGGGTTCACCCAGCGTTTTGGGTATAGATTCTTTTCTGAAGCTCGAATCTGAAGCGGTGCAAGTCGGAACCACGGAACGAGGGCCGGGCGTTACGTCGAACACGCTTTAGAGGTCGCCCGTGCCGACGGTGGCGAAAAAAGTGAAGGTGGTGAAGTGATTTTAAAGGGTACCTGAAAACCCGAGTCAAAAGGAGTCAGAAAGTCTGGCCGGTTTCTCAAGGACCAAGTGAACCGGCCCCAAACAGCTGACTGCACTCGGCGAGAAGCTCCACCATCTCCGTTCACCGGCAAAACGACGGTGAAAATGGCAATTCAAGGTCAATCTTTAGGTTTTAAGGGTTGGTGATTCCATTTCTGGCCTTGATTTGGGGCCCGGAGTGGCGAGCTTTCGGCAGGAGTGGCGGGTTAGAGAGAGAAAATGGCGAGGTGTTTCAGGCGATTTGAGCGTTTCAGATGAATCGAGGGTGGTCGAAGGTTGGAAAGGAAGTGTGGGTGGCGTTCCGTGCCTTGCATGGCACGGGCGGTGGCGGGAGGTGGTCGGCAATGGCGCGAAATTAATTAAGCGCAGCGTGGAAGAGAGAGAGAGGGTGCGGTTGGTAGTTTGCCACAAGTAAACTTCTTTTAATCTATAATCTTAATCACTTTGATTAAGCCCTCGATCAACTTAATTAAGGCATAATTGTGCAATTCAAACTTGATTAAGGAAAAATTAGCATTTAAATAAATAATAACTTTAATTTAATATTTTAATGAATCAAAATAAATATTAAACCAAGTATATAAATAATTTAAATGGCCAGAATAATTATTATGACCCAAAATAATTACTTAGGAAAAATTAAGTATACATAATTAAATAAATTTTGATAAATAAATCCAGAAATTTAAAACTTCGATAATTAAAATTAAGTGCATGGAAATTTACGAATTATTACAGGTAAGTTGGAAATTATGTAATAAATGGTGCTTTGGTATGTATAGGTCGGTAATGGCCAGTGAATTCGAGTTCTAAGGTGAGCAGACGATTGGTGATTTTCGGGAATAGTCAGGGTTTCACTATTCTTGAATAGTGTTCCTGAAATAAATTTTGTGAATTATTAATGTTGTCGAGTAATTCAGTAGAAATTGCTCGTGTTTGATCATTATCCCATGTGAGCTAATTTTGATGTGATGAAATGCGAAATTACATAACATGATTGTGTGATTTAATTTTTATGTGAATATATGCATGTGTTATAGACTGTAATGGAATTGGCATCATGCATTCCATATGCACTGGGACACCCTAGACTATAGAGTGAGTGCATGAGGTAATTCTGAGAGAATGATTTCTGAGGGTAGTCTAAAAATGATAATTATCTGAGGGTAGTCCATACTAAAAAAACAAATATCAATCATCTGAGACGACCCAATTGATAGCACCTGAGGGTAGTTCATAACAATATCAATCTTTCTGAGATGACCCACCGATATATATATACATTGAGGGTCAGTCTACACAAATAAACATAATAATTCTCATAATGAGGCTTAGGAAAGTGTGAGGAGCTCGTGAGGACCGGGCATGAGATGGTCGGCTGTATTATCTGGCAGATCGCGTACTGGCCGAATGTGTGTTTATTTCTGAGCATCGCGATATGCACTTAGTGGGAGAGGCTCACTTAGTGGTGATTCACCATCGAGCATTAGCTCACCCTATCGGCGATACCCATCTCACAAAAAGTACGTAAGTGAAATGCGGCGAGGAGCATCGGCCCGTCCCAGAGACTCCAGTTTCTGTAATGAAAGCTTCCGAATGTGGCTTTACGGTTCTACATGTATTAGAATTGCTTTAATTTTAATATACGTCGTAAGAGTAAATAATTAACTCTTGTAACTATGATACATAGTTGATATGTTTATGAGTATGGCTTTACGGGCCAAGTGGGCCGTTTTATCATGTTACTGGACATCGATAGATGGAATATAGTCAGGAGTGTAAATGCAGGGGCCCAAGAGGTCATTTTTACTCTGTATAGATGTATATGAGAACCTGTGTAGTCATGGATGTTGATTGGGACGGGTTATATACAAGTTATGTACAGGTTATGTATCCCGGGTAGAGCTCCGTACAAAGTTGAGACTTCGCTCCCTCGATTGCAGGAGAAATGCTCCGGCCACCCGACATTCACGAGCATTCCGCTGCCGACCGGTAGTCAACGAACCCCGGTTTTGGGGCCACAATTGCATCGGGGAGCTTAGGGTATACGACACCTAGTGGAGCTCTGGTTTGGCATCCACCGCCACTGGGGTGGTTAGATGTAGAGCAGGTATATGGAAACCTGTGAGATCGAGGATTCGGGGCTTGTGCCATAATGATAAGACATCACCACTAGGTGTAGTTCGATGTCGAATTTAGGTATGAGATTACCTAGAAATCATCGACAAAACTAGACACCGCATGCATGTGTTTGGTGTGTTTTGGTGTGATTTGATGAAATTGTTTCGGTGGTGAATGATGATTATAACATGACCGTTATATGTCAGATGATGTTCGTGCTTAGGTAATTAGCACTTATTATCGAAAACAAAACTTAGGAGTTTACAAAGGTGTAAATCGGAGATGAACAAATTGTAATCAATTTATGGTTATCGGATAACAAAACTGCCCTTAATAAAATCGAGGTCAACACTGTGGTTACAGCATATGAGGCTTTGAGAGTGTAAACGACCATTTTCCATAATTAAATGAGAAAAAATAAACAAAATAAGTTTAAGCAATTTATTTGGTTTATTGGAGAAATGAAATATATATATATATATATATATATATATATATATATATATATATATATATATATATATAAATATATGTATGTATATAAGGTGGAGAAAATTTTTTACGTTGAAAAATCGAAAAGAAGGAAGAAAATAAATTTCATAAATTTATTTGGTTATGAGGTGAAAAATTAATTTTCTAAGATTTTATAAGATGTAAAATTTAAGAATGGAGTAAAATAAATTTATAAATTTATTTGAGTGTTCAAGAAATGAAAAAAAAAAAAGTAAAATTTGAAGTGATTTTTCCACTACCGGAAATGATTGAAAAATTTATAATGAAAAATAAAAAATTCGTGTCGAACCGACGGGCTATCGCCCAAATTGTATTATGAGACAAGGAGTGTATCGTGACTTAGGCTCGCTGAAGTGCAATAGTCGGGCCGGGCAATCAGACAGAATACGCTGCGGACTAAGAGGAGCGTGGCTTCGGGTCAGATCGAAGATCACGCGCGCTGGCGCCGACACCTGGCCAGCCGGGCGCCACGACACGTACCAGCACGCTACAGCCAGTGGCGCCGGGCTAGAGCGGCGGACGCCGCTAGGAGCGCGCGAGGCGCCGCGAGCTGCTGCACCAAGCGCACGCGGCGACTAAGACGGGGTCGAGCGCACTGTGGCATGCCGGGCTTGCCGCTGGTTATGCAGAATTTGGTGCACTCAAACGTTAATCTCGGCTTTCACTCAAGATCGCTCGAATAATTTTTGACATTGTTCGTGAACCCGCTCATGAACACCGCTCATCACAAAAATTTCTGAAAAAAATTTATTAAATTAAATAAAAATCAAATAAAATGAGACAAAATTTTGAAAAAATAAAATAAAATTTTCAAAAATAAAATTTTTGTTGATAAAAATATTTTAAATGCATAATTGATTACCTTGCATTACCTGTAAATGCAAGGACAATGTGTATACACTGAGTTATGCGGCACGAATGTCTCGTGGTCAGGTTTAGCCTCAGAGATACCGTGATCAGATGAGCCGCCATGTTAATTGTGTAGATGGCTAGTAGAGGAAGATGATGTAGAGGACGTCCATGGGGCACTGGTCAAGCACCACCGACATTCACCGGGCCACGCATTTGATCGCAGCTCGCTAAGGCCGTGAGTGTGTCAAGCAGCCACGTTAACGCACAAAGCAAGATACAGGTCAGGAGGTCCTAGTAACCGAGGTTTAGAGCGCATCATCCTCCGACATTCACAGGGGAGGAGATCCATGGTGGCAGACCATTGGTTAATACTGACGAAGGTGTTAGAGGCTATGGAACACTTTCGACACTACCGTGGATTAGACTAGCGGTGTTCCAACTAGAGAGTGAGGCCAAAATACGTGGAAAAGGGCAAAGACTCCTGTGAGACCTTAGAAGAGCCTTTGTATGTGAGTTCTCCCCTAGGATTAGGCGAGAATAGGATGGATATGTCAGGAGCCAACAAAACATCTTACAGTATAAGTGTCAGTTGGAGAGATTCAGACTTACCAAGGACCTCGAGATTATGGACATGTCGCAGTTCGATGTCATCCCTGGGATGGATCGGGCCGACGCTTACGTGATTGTTATCAATCGTGAGCGTGAGGGTTACCGCCTACACGCAGGATCTGCACTGTGTGGTATTTCAGGGGACAAGCACATATTTCGCCCCATATAGTATAATACGAGTCCGTGTGTCGTGACAAGAAGTGGTTATTAAAATGAGCCTTACCCTAGAGGACGAAGAGACTGCACTTGTGGATCTACCTAGTAGTGTGCGAGTATGTGGATGTTTTCCCAAATGAGCTACTTCGACTACCTCCGCCGCAGGGTCAGACTTCGTATCGAAGCCACACTAGTACTTAATCCATCTCTATGACCCACATGTGACGGCACCACTGAGTCATAGAACTCGTAGTCCAATTATAAGTGAGCTACTGGATAGCAGGGCTTATCGTGCATCGAGCACTTCACCATGGGGCTTCTTGCCTCGCTTTGTGAAGAAGAAGGACAAGATCCTTTGACTGTGCATTGATTACCGACAGTTCAACAAGGTTAAGATCAAGAATCGGTACCTATTACCGAGGATTGATGATTTATTTCACTGCTGAGAGGAGCAACAGCCTACCCAAGATGTAATTCTTGACCGGGTTACCATCAACTGAGGGTTAGGGAGACAGATATTCCTAAGACAACATAGACGCTGCTATGGCACTTTGAGTTTACTTGCGGATGCCCTTGATTGACGACGCGCCAGCAACATTCATGGATCTCATGCATGATATTCCAACCTCTATCTGTAGATCAGTTTGTCGTAGTCTTCATGGATGACATTTCATCTACTCCGCCGAATCGAGCATGAGTACTTCTGAGATCGCTTTTGCGCTTGTCGAGAGACCATCACCAGACGCAGTTCGCTGAAGTGCTAGTTTTGGCTATCGAGGTGAGATTTAGCACACGTGGTGTCGCATCGAGTGTTAGTCGACCTAGAAAAGGTCGAGGCAAAAATGAGTCTGGAGAGACCGAATGTCAATTCGGTGATACGTAATTTCTAGGATCGGCCGGGTATTACAGAGATTCGAGAATGGGCTGAAGTTGTCCATTCGGGCGTGATCAGAGACCGCCATCGATTATGGACTCCATGGTCCGATCACTCGACCATAAAGAGAGATCGAGATGCTCTAACACTCCCAGATACGCGGTGTTGGTAGAAAGAGGAGGATCAACCTTCTTCTAGTTCGTGCGGGAAGAGGCGTAAGACTTCGCTTCACACGAGTTTCGTGACCGTGGCCGATCGCAAGCGAGACTGATCGCCTCTTGGATGTGGATCTCAGATTGGGACAGCATGTCCCAAGCAATGTAGAACAAGAGAAGTTCATTACTCCACACCCTAGTACGGTCGAGGAACCAGCTTTTCGCCGGTGCTATACAAGCACTTCCAGCAACACATATAGGCCAGAGGGGCCAGAGTGTGGGTATTACAGGAGATTCGAGATAATGTGAATTTCTCGGGATCTACGTATTACAGATTCGAGAATGGGCCATGTCCATTCGGCAGATTTGCAGGACTTCGCCATCGATTATGGACCCATGGTCCGGACGGCCCCGACCACGAGAGAGATCGAGATGCCCCAACACCTCGTGATACGGTGTTGGTGCGAAGAGGGCGATCAACCTTCTTCTGGGGCCTCGGGAAGCAGGCGTAAGACTCTCGTCACACGAGCTCGTGACCAGGCCAGGATCGGGCAAGTGAGACTCGATCATTCGGGGAGACGTGTGGATCCCAGACTCTCGGGACAAGACAAATCTGGGGCAATGTGAGAACAAGAGAATATACAGCCATTCCTCCACACACCCTAAGATTCTGGCCGTAGGAAACTAGCTTCGGGCCGGTGCTATATAAGCACTTCCAAAGAATTACAGATAAAGCCGAGGGGCCGCAGTGGGTCAAGTTGGGTGACGCATCGTAGTTGCGCAATGAAGCGTAGTGGGACCTGGGGTAGGTGGCAGACATATTAGCTGTTGATCGTCGTGCTTGATACGATGAGCTGGCGCCCATCTGCCAGCCGCATCAGGGACCTTACCAGGTTGCCATACCCGACACCTACGCCTCGATTTCGCTTAGGAGGTTAAGGCCTTTAGAGAAGCCAAGATAGATGTTCTTCCTTGGGGATGTAGGGTGAGAGTTGATCCGATGTGCCCGAGGATTATGAGCAAGTGGTCTCTCGAGATTCGCTCATGGTGGACCCCGGATAGGTGTCACAAGATGGCATTATCGCGCCTGCAAAACGCGGAACATCACAGCCGAGCCTGGGGTGTGGGTGCACAAGCCGCATTATTTACCACTCTTGGTGAGTATGGGTTGAGTTTGTTTTTAGGACTACGTCCAATGAAAACTCATAGTTCGATTCAAGGAATGTGAGAGGCTCGAAGTGTAAGCCAAAGAGTTATGTTAATCGAGATGAAACACACAATGTATCAATGCACTTTCAGAGCCGAAAGTGATGTGAGTCGGAGTGACTCGAGATTTGGATACCCCTTTTGAACAGACATTGGGTGTTGTCGAGCCCTGGTATGGGCTCAAGATATGGATGTCATACATGACATGGACTAGGTTGACTACCCATTGGATTGTCGCCGAACAGGACTCGGGAAGGTCAGCCTTTACACACAAAGTAAGGGTTGTGTAGGGTTACACGTGGTGTGGATTATATAGAGGTGTTAGAGGACAAGCTGCGAGCATACGTTCTAGGTCTTAAGGGTAGAGGAGCAATTGCTCTTAGTGGAATTCGCCTACAACAATAGTTATCAGGCGAGTATACAAATGGCACCATATGAGGTATCAGATGGGGAGGCCACGTAGTCACCATTTATGTTGGACCGAGGTGGGAGAGAGCTCCATCACTGGTCCTGATATGATTAGAGACACCATCGAGAAGGTGAACTTGATACGACAACGCCTTCACTCTACCAGAGCCGACGTAAGAGCTATGCTAATGTACGACGTCAATTCTTAGAGTTCGAGGTCAAGATCACGCCTTCAAGGTGATGCTTAAGAGAGAGCGGTCGTTCGATAAGCGAAGTATCGCGCATTGACCTTCGATACTCGAGAGGATAGGTAGTGTTACGTACTGGTTGGCTTTACCGCTTCAAGATGTCGTGTCCACGAAGATTTCACGCCCACGTTTCTAAGCATACCCAGATCCAGCCTACGCTGGTGGATCGTGTGACGATAGAGGCTGACACTTTACCGGGACCTTCGAGGAGGACCAAAGGTGCATTTTAGATAGCCGTGACGTTCTTGCGACGCAAGACCTATGGGAGGTACAGTTGGTGCTATGGCGTCACTATGGAGTGGAGGAGTCAACGCGGAGCTATATCGACACGCCACCTATCCCTTCTTCGCTAGTGGACGGCTGGGTAATGCGGGTTTAGTCGCTAATGATTTAAATGACTAGTTTACATGCATGGTGTAGTGCACGCTGTATGCGCATGTGAGTGATTGTGTTGTCCACTCGGGACGAAATTCCTTTTAAGGAGGGAGAATTGTGAAGACCCGAAATTCCAATTTCTAAAATGGTAAAATCTACTTCGACATTTAAATTGTAATTTTTGCCAAAATCTAAATTTATTCTCTAGATCTCGTTGACAAAACTGATTGCACCATCGAATCGCCTCACAAAATCTAGCCATCATGTCGACTTCGCCTAATTCCGAGATAACAAATTTACACGCCGAGGCGCCGCCGGCGTCAGAAAACTTTTTTCGATGCGACGAAAGCTCACATATAACACGTACTCATGTGCCATAAGGGCATGAGTAGAAAAATTGATGAAAATGGATGCAATGAGATAATGCCTAATGACAAAACCGAAAAGAAGGGACAAATGGTCATTTTTGAAGCCTGATTAAGTTAAGAAGACAATTAGCTAATAGTGTTTCGTCTTCCCAATTTTAAAAAGATAAACCAAAAACGTGAAATCAGAAATGGAGATGCGTAGGGTGAAATTTGAAGGTTTTAGAGTGATATGGCAGACTTCTCTCTAAAATATCTGGAGATCTCGACTGGTCAGCCGCCGGACGAAGGAAAGCTGCTCTACGCGGAGAGACCTACGCGTGGGTACTAGATTTAAGGAGTTTAGACAAACTCCGTGAGGTAGGGGTTTCTCCCTACTTGGGTTTTATTCTTTAATTAAGTACTTTGTTAATGTTTGAGTTGAATGAGGTCGTGAGAGGTCGTTTGATCGGTCCCAAATCTTGGGACCGAATTGTTATAATTTTTGAAACCTCAAATGGACAAACACAGGCAACTCACTAGACCGCTTGTGATGGGTAAGTTGGAAATTATGTAATAAATGGTGCTTTGGTATGTATAGAGCCGGTAATGGTCGTGAAATTCGGGTTCACAAAGTGAACCGACGATTCGTGATTTTTCGGGAATAGTAACCGAGGGTTTCACTATTCCCGAGAATAGTGTTCACAAATAAATTTTATGAATTAATGTGTTTGGTCGAGTAATTCAAGTAGAATTGCTCGTGTTTGATCATTAGCCCATGTGAGCTAATTTTGATGTGATGAAATGCGCAACTTACATAACATGATTGTGTGATTTAATTCTATGTGAATATATGCATGTTTATATATTTCGCATGTGTTATGCATCGTAATGGAATTGGCATCATGCATTCACATGCACCTGGGCAATCTCAGACGATAGAGTGAGTGCATGAGGTAATTCCTCGAGAGAATGATTTCTGAGGGTAGTCTAAAAAATGATAATTACTCTGAGGGTAGTCCATTCTAAAAAAATATCAATCATCTGGAGACTACCAATTGATATACACTGGGAGGGTAGTCCATAAATAATATCAATCGTCGGAGATGGCCCAATTGATATATATATATATATACATCGAAGGGTTGTCCACAAATAAATATAATAATTTCTTATACAGGCTTAGGCGAAAGGGTGAGGGAGCTCTGCATGGAGGAATCAGGTATGAGATGGCCGCTAGACATTCAAGTAGGATCATGCATTCGCTGAATGCTGGTGTTTATTTTCGGAAAGATTTGTGATATGCACTTGTGGAGAGTAGCCCACTTAGGTGATTCCACTACTGAGCATTAGCTCACCCCGTCGAGGGATACTATCTACAAAGGCAGGAGCTTAAGTAGGAGACTACAGTCCTAGAGACCTAGTTTTGTAAGAGTTTTAATGTGGGCTTTGATGGTTCTACATGTATTGAATTGTTTTAATTTTAATATATGTCGTGTAAGAGTAAATAATTAACTCTTGTAACTATGATACATAGTTGATATATTTATGAGTATATTTTATGGGCCAAGGGCCGTTTACCCATGTTACTTCTGATTATATCGATAGATGGAATATAGGTTGTAGAGTGTAACAGGGCCTACGAGGTCATTTCTACCAGATACTTAGGACATGACCCCGCGTGGTCAACATGCTGATTTGGGACAAAGCTATATATAGTGGTTATGTATCCCAGGTAGAGCTCCCCGTACAAAGGAAATCCCGCCCGATTCGTGAGAAAATGCCTGTCACCCGACATTCATGAGTATTCGCGGTTAACTGCAAATGATCCGACCCTGTGGTTCAACAGCAAAACCCTAATTTCGTTGAGAAGACGAACTCGAACTAGTGCATTCAACAAGATCGCTCATTAGTTGCTCGTGTGTGGATACTTGTGTAGGGTGGTCGCCGTAAAGGCAAGACTTTGAAGATCAATAAACCAAGATGCGACTTTGAAGGCATGACGAATCGATCTACAAGAGGTAAGTTTCATATCTCTTCCTTTGATTTTATGAAACGCATGTGATCCTTTGTGGGTTAAGGGATAAAAAAATTTTAAATTCCGCTTCATTTATGTTCCAATCATATTGATATTCCCGGCTTCCATAACCCAACAAAGGGTATCGTAGCCACCAGAGCCATAAAACTGGACACGCCATGCCTGATCGTATATATGTGATGTATATGATTCCCCGCATGATTTATGCTTTGAATATATGTGATATTGCTGTTTGGTGCGAACGACATAGTTAATAGGTTTTGTTAAGGTATTAATTGATTAAACTGAACCTAAAAGGATTCGTTATCATGATTAAGAATCCGAATGGGGATATCACATTAAAGTGTTGAATAAAGATGTTATATGATTCTCGTTTTGTTCCTTTAATCAGATTAATACATTGACTGAATTCATATATCAATTCTGATTTATCAATGATTGTTTATGGTGGTGCGAAAATAAGCCCTATGTGTAATGAGATTACATAATATGCTGTTTTAATGTGATTTTGATGGCTTTCGGCTTATTCAAAATTTATCATGAGATCAATGAAAATTTAATTTTTGGAGACAAAACTCTAATGTTTCTTGAAAAGGAAATTTTTTCAGGGCGCCGCCCCAATCTCCACGAATTTAATCGTTTAAACTAATTAGCTGAATCAGCTGTAGCTCAGCAGAGCACCTTATGAATTTAATTGGTTTTAAACATTAATGCTTATTATAATTTATTTCTTTAATGCAAATTGTTTATGTGCTATATGATAACATGATATATTTTCAGATGTTGTGTCAAGTTTCACATGGTGCACAATATGGCCTTTTCACCAATGTGATTGATTTCAAAGTTATTATTATTGCTTACAAGGGTTGTAATTATTAAATACGCTTGCATGCCGCTTTTGTTTTATTTTAATTTTATTTTACTATTAGTAGTATTATTTAATTGTTGTAATAAAACAAGAGACACAAAGCCATTTTGAAGTCATGCAATCCAACCATGACGATGAGCCAGGTGTCTATGCGCTAAGTTTGCGGTCAAATCGACATCACGTGAGCTGCTTATTACTACTTAGGAATGACCGTTGATCTTCATATCAAGCATGGATCAATCTAGATTAAGGCCATACTGCGATTAATGCTTATTACATGCATGTATGAGATGCTATGTATGATGTTACTACGAGTATGTGATACTAGATGTATGATGAGATCTATTAATTGAAAAATTAAAATCAATCAAGATCCCTCATTTACAAAAATTTAAAAGTTAACATGCCATCCATATTTAAACACTTGTCAAACCTTTATCACCTAATGTGTCTCTACTCAAAGTAGAAGTACATTAGGTTACATTAGTGAGACAAGATGATAATGGTGCTACCCATATGTTTAAAAATGGTTTAACTTACAAATATCAAACGGTTTTAGCCTAATGGCATTAGACGCCGATTTAAACATGCTCAGACATATGATGTCAAAAATCCCATAAATATCTAAGAGTTGTAATGAGATGTAATGGTAAAGAGTTACCTTACTTAAATAACTTAATTTTAAGTGTCATGCCAAAGCCGACTTAAAGTCGAGTAAAATATGGATCTTGCATCACTAAATTAACATGGATTATTCTTTGTGGTCATAATTTAGCGGAGAATTTTTCATAATCAAAATACTTATCGACCCCTTTGCATTCATTATTGTAGATGGCCAACAATAACAACAATTCTACTATGTCATCAAGGATCACTCTGAGAAGGATAAACTTATCGACTAACTTCCGACCGGGTTTCAAAATTTGAGAATCGTTTCAACAAGAAAGGAAGCTTTGGCGTCCTCGATGAACCTCTCCCCTCAAGAACCAACCAATAATGCTCCTAGAGCCAAAAAGAATGCTTAAGGAGAAGCATCATAATGACTTTATTGATGTTGTACGCTTCGATAAAGAAGCAACATGAGTTCGAATCGTATGATCCGAAAATACGGAAGCTTATAATACGATCTTCAATCTTAAGCAAATGTTCCAAAGAACAAGCAAAGGGCAAGAAAAGGTATGAGACTACCAAGGCACCGCATTTTTTTTGCAAGATGGCTTGAGGGTGTCAGCTAGTGCTCATGTTCTAAAAATAAAGTTATATCGAAAGCACCTTGATAGGCTCGATTTCCATCGGTGCCAAGAGTCAGCAATTGATTTGATCCTGAATTCACTTCCTGATAGTTATGGCTAGTTTGTCATGAACTATAACATGAATGAAATGGACAAATCTATCTCTAAGCTACATACCATGCTTAAAACCACTGAGCAGAATATTAAATCCAAGCCTGGCCATGTTCTGATGGTTCAAAATGGAAAGGGCTTCAAGAACAAGGGCAAGGGCAAGGGCAAAGGAAAGTCCAATGCTCAACCCAAACCCAAACCTGAACCTAAGGCTAAAGCCCCAAAGGAGGGTGTTTGTTTCTTTGCAATGAACCCGGTCATCGGGAAGAGAAACTACAAGCCGTATGAGTGATCTAAAGAAGAAGAAGAAGACCGTGAGACTAGTTTCTTCAGTATTTATGTTATACGTATTAATTTTTCTCCTTCTAGTTCCTAGGTATTAGATATCGGATGTGGATTCACATTTGCATAAATGTGCAAGGACTAAAAGAGTAGACAAACTAAGGCATGGTTGATCTACTAGTAGGCATTGAGCAAAAAGTCATGCCGCTGTAGAAGTTATGAATCCTATTTCTCGCCAGAATGCTTTTATTAGTTTTGGGACATCATATTATGTTCCTACAATGTGTGAATATTATTTCAGTTTCTTTGTTCGATAATGATGGGTTTTCTTTTTATTATTAAGAATAATAATTACCTTTTCATAAAGACATGTTCTATGCAAATGCCTATTTACTGTGATGGTCTTTATGTTATGAACCTTCAAAAATCCAACAATTTCATGTCTATAACATAATCATTTCAAGAAATTTAAATCCAATGATTTTAAATTCAACCTATATTTGGTACGTCGCCTTTGGTCATATAAATGAGAACGATCTCAAAAACTCCATCAAGTCGATCAATTTATTTGATTTCAATCATATGATACATGAATCTTTGCCCGTCGCGACGACAGCGATCCCTTTACTCGGACACGTTGAAAGGGTCAATGAATTATCGATTCATACATACAGATGTATGTGGGACCATTAAGTTCAGATGCTGAGGAGGTTACAAGTACTTCACATTTACCATGACTCCGCCAGATATGGTTATGTCTACTGGATGACATTGAATCATTTGAATGTTCAAATCTTTTCAAAACGAATACAAACCAACTTGGCAAGATAATCAAGGCACTTAGATCTGATCGAGGTGGCGAACATTTGAGCCAAGAATTTGATGACCATCTTAGAACTTGTGGAATCATTTCACAATTAACTCCCCCTGGAACACCACAATGGAATGGTGTGTCTGAGAGGAGGAATCGAACTTTATTAGATATGGTTCGATCTATGATTAGTCCAACAGATCTTCCATTTACTTTTTGGGGTTATGAACTTGAAACAACTGCGTTCACACTAAATCGAGTTCCATCCAAAGCAGTTGAAAAGACACCATATGAGATGTGGACTGGTAAAAGGCCCGCTGAATCTTAAGATTATTGTGAGGCTTATGTAAAACGCCAAGTTTCACATGTCGGAGCCCAACCGAGCAAATGTCTTTTTTGTGGTATCCTAAAAGAGACTAAGGGATACTACTTTACAATCCCATAGAGAACAAAGTGTTTGTCGTTTAATGGTGTCTTATGTAAAGGAATTTGTTTCTAAAGGAACCAGTGGGAGTAAGGTACAACTCGAAGAAGTTCGAGAACCACAAGATAACATTGAACTGCCTGTGGATACTTATAATCAACAAACTATTTGCCGACACACTCCTATAGCACAAAATTTACGTAGATCTCGATAGATACGTCATGAGCCCAAGAGATATGGATTTCTTGCGGATCGATAACCATGATGTAATATTAAGGATCAAATTAACCCAAGAGGCTATGTCGATCTGCACTCGAGAAATGGGTTAGGAGGCCATGAAGTCCGAAATTCAATCCATGTATGATAATCGTGCATGCACTCGACGACACAATCTGCTTACAAAGACCATTGGGTGCAAATGGTTTTTTAAAAAGAAAACTGACATGGATGGAAAAGTGCATACTTACAAAGCAAGGCTAGTTGCAAAAAGGTTTCAAACAAACTCATGGTATAGACTATGATGAAATCCTCTTTTTTTCACCTTAGCTATGCTTAAGTCTATCGTAATTTTATCATTACTCGCATATAATGATTATGAGATTTGGAAAATGGATGTTAAAACTGCATTTCTTAATGGAAACTTACTTGAGGATGTGTACATGACACAACCTAAGGGTTTTGTACAACCTAAGAATTTTGGTAAAGTATGCAAGCTTCAAAGATCCATTTATGGTTTGAAACAGCCTCTGAAATGGAATCTTCGCTTGAAGGAATTAGTCAAAGGGTTCGATTTGTCAAAAATGAAGATGTGCCTTGTGTTTATAAGAAAAATTAGTGGAGCGCAATTACTTTTTTGGTCTTATATGTTGATGACATTTTACCTATTTGGGAATGATATCCCCACTGGCGTAATGTTTGTCTGCCAGGAAGTGTTTCTCAATGAAAGACTTAAAGTGGTCGCTCTATATCCTAGTGGGATAAAGATCTATAGAAATAGATCTAAGAGGTCGATTGGTCTAAGTCAAAGTATCTACATAGACAAAGTACTGAATGGTTCAAGATGCAAGATTCCAAAAGAGGATATCAACATGTCTTATGGTATTACTCTTGAGCAAATCTTAGTGTCCTAACACTAAAGACGAGCGAGCTTATGAGGACAGATTCTTATGCTCAAAGAATAGGATCTATCATGTATATGTTAAAAATTAGACCAGATGGTCTTATGCTTTAAGTATAACAAGTAAATACCAATGGGACCTGCGGAGAGTCATCGACAGTCACAAGAACATTCTTGGCATTCTGAGAAGGTTCAAAGATATGTTCGTAATGGCTGATCGTGAAGATGATCCGTTGTAAATGGTTACTACGCATGCAAGCCCAATATGACAATAAAGATGATTTCGATCGCAGTTTGATATGTATGTTTGTTTAAATGGTGGTGCATTTAGCTGAAAAAAGTTCAAGCTAAAAGGACCTGTCGATTCTACAACGAGGTCGAACACATCAAGAAGATCCGCCAAAGAAGCAGATAGATACATTGACGAACGGCCTAGCACAAGCGGGAGATTGTTAGTAATAGCTCTGTGCTCATCGTATGGACATGGCATTTTGACTATTTATATAATTAATTATTACGACGATTCAGACGTTTATTATATATAACGTCCTCGAATAATATTATTAATTATTCTAAATGTCCCTAATCTAGTTATTGTTACGAATAACAATGAATTAAGATTAGTATAGTTTGATCATATTCATGGGATGAATATGTGTATGAGTTACAAATCAAATTTATATCTATTTGTTGAACAAATATTGATAATCAGCTCTCGAGATTAATACATGGATCAAAGTCATGTTAATCTCTTAATAATGTTTATTAACTCTTTCAATTCGAGATCATGTTCTCAACATAAGGAATATCAGGTTTTGGATATAATCAATCGTTGTCTTTAATCTGGAGGACTATAAAGGTTATACTTGAACATAATTAGAATTATGTAAAGGAGATATGAGCGATTAAGACGGGAATTTGTCCTCTTATTATAAGAGAGATATCTTCTGTCCTCGACAATCAGACCGAGAAATGCATGGTCGTGCTTAAATGAATTGATGGAGATCAATGTCATTTGTTTAGTCAGTCTAATTGGGTTTCGAGTAATCAAAGATAGAACGATATAAGATTGACTTTGTCCATGCCTTATATTCTATCAAGATATCATGAGACAAAAGGATTATGTCATTAGCTATATTAAGGTTGTTTCCCCAAGATCATGAGTCTCTCTCTTCTCTATTTAACTCGCAGTCAAGTAATGTCTCGTAGAGGCCACTTATGACTTGTAGGATCAAAATGTGATTTAGGCCTACTGCCAATGTTAATTGAACCTATAGGGTCGCACATTAAGAACAAATAATAACGATTATGGTTTTTCACTCTCTGTAATAAATTCATAACGGTTATGGTTTTCTGTAATAAATTCGTTTATTACATAACGGTTATGGTTTTCTGTAATAAATTCGTTTATTACATAATGGTTATGGTTTTTCACTCTCTGTAATAAATTCGTTTATTACATAATCTGATATGGTTTTCCTCGTAATAAATCTCTTATTACATTACTAAGCATGGTTACTAAGTATGGTTAAATATATAATAATATAAATTTGTTTCCTTATCTCGATAAGGATTTGAATTTAAATTGTTATTATTTAAAAGAGTTTTAAATATACACAAATTGCTACTAAAACCCTAGTTACTTATATATATATATATATATATATATATATATATATATATATATATATATATATATATATATATATATATATATATATATATGTGAGACATATATATTTTGTAGTAGTCATCTTTACTCCGAACAACCAAAACAGAGAGAAAGAAAAGAAACCCTAATTTTTGCTTTGAGAAGACGAACTCGAACTAGCATTCAACAAGATCTTTCATTATTTGTTCGTGTGTGGATACTTGTAGGGTGGTCGCCGTAAAGGCGCCACTTTCAAGATCTAAATATACCAAGAAGCTGACTTTGAAGGCTTGACGACCGACGGCATAAGAGGTAAGTTTCACATTCTTCCTTCGTTTTTTATGAAACGATGCGCATCCTACAAGTTATGGATAAAATTTTAAATTCGCGCATTTATGTTCCAATCGGGATTGATATTCCCCGCTCGTAACACGACTCCCTCTCACCACGACCCTTTAAACCTAATCACTCATAGTGGAATTCATAATGAACTCCCTCCATTCCCCTCTCAATAACATTGCACACTCATAACCCACATTACATCAATATAAGATGAAGAAAATAAAGAACATCATCTTTTACCAAAGGTGACAGGCTTTTAACGTATAATAATTCCTCAACCGGTGCATTCCCGTGACACGAGACTTCTTCAACACGCCCAGATTTCTCGCTTGTTCTTCTTCAAGCTTTTATGTCGATACATAAAAGTGCGACATTTCTATAGGTTTTTAAGCCCCTCAGCTCATGTTTTTCTTTCATTTTGTGTAGAATAGGTGCTTTTGACCTTTTCTACTGTTTTTATGTGTGTGCAAGTTGTTTGATGTTCGTGCACATTTTCGTAGCGGTTTGTTTCCAGAGGACAACTGCAGATCATCACCGTCGATTCCTAGCGCTATCGAGAGGCCCCGGCGCTATGAAGTGAAGTCAAGCAATTATGGAGACATCGTCCCTGGCATCAATCTCAGTGGTACCGCATCTACATGCGCCTAAGATCCAAAGTGGAGTCTGTGTTCTACCAAATCGCTGTGGTACGGCATCTGCGCTTGAGAACCAAGGAGGCGGTACCGATACCACACTAACTGGTATCGGTACCGAAATGCGATCTTTGCAGGATTTAAGAGGAATTTCAATCTTGGTGCAAGGGCATGCTCGCCCTTAGTTCCCACTCGAGATCACTAATGTGGATCAGATGGCTCACTTTGCTGAAGAATTAAGTACTGGTTCTGTGGTTCGGGGCCTCACTCTCTTTGGAGTTTTTCTCATGTTTTCTAGGTTTTCTAGAGTATAGTAGTTAGTTTCTTCTCATTCCTGGTTTTGAACATTTGTAATCTTTCAATCGATTTTATAACTTGGTACTCATTGAGGGAACTCTGTGTTGTGATATTTCAACTTTGCAATTGAAGTAATATTTCAATTCACATTTAATATTATTGTTCCAACATTTATGAATAGCCTCATTTTTAATGGAGTTCAAACTCCATGATAGTGGTTCTAGCAAAGGGAAACTCATCCTCTTCAAGGTGACAACACTCACCTCTCTTATGCTTCAATGGATTCAGATGATAGTAAACACTTTTGCTAAAATTCTTATAAAACCTTAGTTTGGCATCTTCTTTACTAAACAGAACGAGAGAGATTCTCGTACATGTCATGGTTGATCCAAATGCAATCTAAGAGTCTAATCAAATCGCTCGAGTTGCAGCGCTTGATATCCCTTCATTTATTCTTTGTCTTACAAAATCTTTTAAAGTTATATCCCCCATCAAAGACCATTCATCAATGGCTCCTAGATGAGAATGTAAGTGAGAGGTGAGTGTTACATAGTTAGAGAAGAATGGAAACTTTAGGATCCTGTCATTTGCCCTTCTCGTTTCAAAATAGTTTAAGTCAACCTAAGCATCAAATCAATCAACTCAACCAAAACCCCTCGCATTTACTTTATTTGCAATATCTATCGAGGAACCCTTAAGGATCATCTAGGAAACCACTCCCTGTGGAAATGACCTGTGGACTCCCATAGTATTATAATGCTTGACGACATTAGTTCCCACGCTTGGGAATAATTTCAGCACACGAAATAGACAAAGCACTTTGCTCCTGAAATCGTTGTTGAGAAATCTCCAAACCCCTAAATTTATAGCCTTGTAATTCAGTCTTTCAAGTCTGGATAAAGATGGATCATTATCCTAATTTGACTCAAACTCTACTTTCTGTTTTCTTGAACTTGCCTTTAAGTTATCTCAGTAGAATAAGGAAACTTATTGCCCAAGTATCATCTTTAGAATAGAAACTTGATTTGTTTTTAATTCTAGTTTGATAGCTTAGATGATCGGATCTTCATGATTTTATCTTTATCCACTTGAAAAAAAGATCCTAGGTCCACTAGTACCTTCATTCTAAAGTACCTTGGCCTCCAAGGTTCCAAAATGACTTACATTCCATGTCGGCCACCAAGGTCCAAATTCCTCCAAGTTCGGGCACATCTCTACATCAGGATGGCCTATAAGTGGTGACTTCTTCTAGGTTCATCCAAGGACATGATGTTTAACCCATCAAATCTTCCTCAAATTTCATCTTCTATGTAACCATCTTCTTATAGAATAATGGAGATGAAGATATTGACAATTCTAAACCTAATAGGTTCCAAATCTAGTTTGATAATTTGGATGATTATATTAGAGGGCTTTCCATTATCTGTAGGATGCTGATAAATCCTAGTTTATTCTGATGCTTCTTCCCAGAAATTGAGAGACCAGATGAGTCCTCTCTTGAATAAAGTCTTATCCCAGTTCTAACTTTAGTTCAAACTAGGTCCAGGGATTAAGTCTTATTCCAAGTAGAATCCTTCACCCATTATGATTCTTGTTGCATCAAACCACATGACATAGACCTAAACTGAGTAGGTTCCTTCTTGTTGTACTAGATCACATGACTTTGGCATGTGACCAAGTCTTGCATTATCTAATTATGAATTTCAGCATTATCTCTTTACTAAGATTCTCTCTAGGCTGGCACAATGGGAATTATTATACATTGAAAAGAGCAATCCTCTTTTAGAGTGGAGTCCTACTTGTGTTCCAACTTCATCCGAGATATTATCTCCTAGGTGGATTTTCTGACCTTTAACATTATTCATAAGATCTAGAGAAGTCCTAGGCCTCTTCAAATTCTTTCGTCTAGTTACCTTGGGTTCCAAGAGTCCCAGATCAATTCCGAACATAGTCCTAAGTCTCTCGTGACTCATACGCCCTTGCCCTAATTGGGACTACTTCCAAGGACTTCATGTTTAAACCTTCAAATCTTCATCAAACTTGAACTTCAAAGTAGATATCTTCTTGTGAAACATTGTGGATGAAGATAGTTCTAATTCTAAAACCAACATAAGATAATTGATAAAGGAATCTAAATACACCCAAAGAATAGTGGAAATATCTATTAGCCCAAGGGTTCTTCCAAAGTAAGATTTTGATGATAAAGAGTCATAGTTAAGTGGACTACTGATTTAAAATCAAGTTGAGTGATAGGTACAAAAGCTTCAAGCTTTTTTAGTCACCAAAATATTGAAAAAAATGAAGATCGGGCATGCAAGAAGATTTATCTTAGGATCAATGTAAGATAGACATGTTGGTGAACTTAGGGTATCCATTTTTCATAACTTACATACACTCTTTTTTGCATAAAATTGGATAACTTTTTGTAAATCAAGTTTGTTAGGTGTTTATGTTCATATTGGTCCTAATATTCAAGATAAGAACCCTCCCTAATTGTTAAAAGTGAAAAAGCATAAAAAAAATAATAATAAAGGCTGATAGGGTAGAAAACAACATGTGCACAGGCCTAAAGCGCAACCCTCGGGCGTAAGCCCAGACCTCCACCTTATGAAGGGAGTTGGAGCATAGACCTAACCAAGAAGCTCGGCCCACAGTGAGATCCTGCCCATGCCAAAGTATATGGGCCCAGGCCTAGAGATGAAACCACCCTGCCAGGCCTAAAAACTCATGCAAAAGGGAAAACGCCTAGTCTCCATGTTTCGCACCCCACGGATTAGGAAGAAGAATCTTACTTGATCACGGCTCCTCCATTATCCTTTAACAGTTGGTCCATGATAAGGAAAAGGAAACTCATCACCCAATGGGAGAGATACCGTATCACTGTCTAACAAGGAAAGTAACCACTTATAAATACCGACCCATTCTATCACAAAAAGGTATGCAATCATAATGCCATCGATAGTTGAATTCTTTCCTTTCAAAAAGAAAGAAGCTGACTTAAGCATCGGAGAGCAAGCAGGCGCACCCCCATCGGACCATCCTTTTAATGTGTCAGAGGTTGTACAACGATTCTGGCCTCGCCAGACGCCTACCGATTCGAGAAGATCCAAATAAAATCATGTGAAAAGCACTGACGCTGGGCGCCGCCTGTGGGGAACGAGACTATTCCTCTACAAATAAAACTGGAATTCTCACCGACTGATCAGACGAATCTCGAAACATGAGCAGGAGTCACACCAACCCCGAGATGCAGTGATTACGCCCAAAAGTGCTATTTTCGAGCCCTATTCAAGCATAGGTTTTGAGTGCTTACACTAATCCATATTAATTAAGCCAATTGTCATGTGCAGCGTCCACTTAGTGCTACCGATTGAAAGCCAGATTGTTTTTGCAGTTTCACAGTCTCGAGAACTTCGGGCCACAGTTTCGTTTATCGGGTGCTAAATGTGAGAATCCCCTGATTTCCACCAAGCTGAGGCGATGAAATGTCAAGATGCAGTGAAGAATTGAAGGCAAATGATAAAGAAACTATGCAGAAGCAAATGCAGAGGCAACACCGAGGAATGGTGAACGTTGCATCATATGCATTGCGAAAATTTCGCAAGATTGCGAAAATTTGGCAACCATAGGGAAAATTTCGCAATCCTAGCGAAATTTTCGCTATGCCCAAATTTCGCGTTGTTTGTAAATCAGTTTAGCTGAACGCCATGCTAGCTAAAATTACTGCTCATAGCGCACTTGAATTTCTATTCCTTTGTAATTTTCGCTATGCTAGCCGAAATTTCACACAGATAATTTTCGCTATGCTGAATAAATTTCTCGCATAACGAAATGGCCGTCCTGTTTTTGATGTTTTTGATTCCAAACTATCTGCTTTGATTAATTACCATTTTGTCCTTATTGTAATTTCATATTTTAGGCATTTTTTGTCATTTCACACATTGGGGTTGGCTATATAAGCTCCCCTACAACTTTTGTAACCCTAACTTTCCATTTATGCAAGCTCGCAGCCTTTCATTCAGTTTTATTTTCGCTTCTTCTCTCCTCTTTCTCATTTTCTAAAGGCCAAACACACCCCTCGAGGATGACAACTCAAGGGATGCTTCAAGGTTTCCCAGCCTTGAAGAGTGAGGGTTGCTAGCTTGGTTTTCGGGGCTACCGCGCAGTCATTCCCCATGCTTTAAAGGATACTGTGCACGCATTTATGGTTCCAAACTTTCCAAACTAGGGCTTAATGCCATTAATATCTTTCGTCAATACTTGTCATGTTTTTGTGGTTCAAGGCATTCTTAATGGTGATGCACCGACATTCTTAGATGTCATTTACTTGCAGCCACAAATGAGGTTAAATGCTGCGTTTCACAAATTAACTGTAATATCAACGCTTAAGATTTGATTTGACTCAAATCGAGTGGTTCTAGGTTAGGCTCTTATAGTCAAACAAAGATCCGTTTTGGCTGACTATATGTCATTAGTCTAACAAGTAAACAACCCGAGGACACTTTAATACCCCCATGTTATCAAGCTTTATGACCCAAGCCTTCAAGGTTGCTGTTACCATTTCACACTTTCTCGCTTTAAGCTATTTCATTATCCAGTTGAACAACCAACTCCCTGGTTTTTAACCAAATCCAAAAAATCTAAAAAAAGTCTCACCATTTTCAAAACATTAATGCATCATTCGTGGGATGAAAACCCATCCCCGTCGCCGAATTTAATCGCTTACATCACAAAGAAATAATTACGGCGTAGGAGGAGCATAGAAACAATTGATTCCGATCACCCATCGCAGCACGACCAAATGTAGCGGCGCGGTCGGGATGGTGCCAAACTACTACGATGAGTTTACATGTACTGTAATCCAATACAAGCGTCAGACCTTATAAATCCTTGAATTTCATTCGCTTAATCGCAATTTTCTCTACTGGGCAAGCATCGTTTTTGTTTCACACGCACTTTGCTTAAGCTAACCCTTTTAAGTAAGCTTGTTTGTGTTCCTCACGTGTCTAATTTTTACAGAATGTGTTTATGATCCATCGATAGAGACACTCGTAGATCACAAAGAACGCACACCGCTTGAGTAAGGTCAGAAATCACAGGCCACGCGGATCAAACGGATCCCCACCGAAGAACAAAGAAAGTCGCCAGGTACCTCGGGCTGAATCCAACAACATACGCATCAATGAGGGATCACATACACCTCCTGTAGAAAGTTGCTCCTTCCTCGCATCATACCGAAGATGGCAAGAGACTGCATTGTGCCCCCGCTTCCCACATTTCATGGTATGGAGAATGAAAATCCATACACTATCCGGATTTTGAGGAAGTATGCATAACCTTAAGGAAGGAACAATTGACATGGATTTGTGTCAAGTTGGAAAATTTCCACCGACCAAAGATGCGCCAAGATATGGCTTATCTACCGAGACCCGTAACCACTGTGAAGCCGGGCAGAGCCGAAAGTGCACTTTAAAGAAATTCTTCGCTCACAAGACCAAACAATTTGAAGAGACAAATTTACACTTTTGCCGCCCCTCGACAACGAGGTTCTACCAATGCCGAGAGATTCATGCAGACCATTAGTGCTTGTCCACATCAGAGCCTTTCAACACTCGATGCTTCAGGAACCACTTCTATTGCGGGTACATGTCTCCTATGAAACAACTTTTGAAACAATGTGTGAGTGAGACTTTCCTGTGCTACACCCGCATGAAGCTAAGGATTTTTGAATTATGTATCGAAACTTCCAAGGGTCAGACGAGCCAAACCCAAGGGAAGTGGAGAAAATGAGGCCCCTGTACCCACCAAAGGGAGGAATTTTTTCAGACTTTCTAAGATATGGAAATGAAGGCAAGAATATCAACCCTATCTAGAAGGTGGAAGAGCGAATAAAAAGGCCCATGAAGTGCAGGCAAAGGATCGAAAATACGTACGTGCCACCCCATGCATCAATTGTCACCACCCATTCCATCTCGTGAGAACACTATCCGAATGCCCCTCGAAGGATTCGATGTCGTAACATGCTAATGTCAGGCCAATACAAGCCATAACCTAATGCCCCATACGGTAATACGCATAAATTCCACCGAAGAATCACCCTAACCTCTCCCGAAACCTAATCCCCTGCCTATGTGCCTCGTGCCAAACAACGCTTTGGTTCCTTGATATCTCAACCATGCCTACCACCATCTTCCCCTCGTGGAACAAGCTATATTGAATTGAGCAAGGTGGTAGGCAATTTTGTGGAAGAACAAAGGGGATCAACGCATAATTGGCACAAAGAATTGATAATCGTAGAGTACAATCGAACAAAAGAATGGGACGGGTTGAGAGCAACCTTAATCGAAATCGATAACCTACGCATTCAATCACCAAAATTACCAACCCGTCGGAGGCCAGAGAGAGGAAGGTTCCCTTTCCCAAACATTGCCAGTCCAAAAGGAGTCCATGAAGTAGGTTCATCCAAAGAATTCGTGGATGGATGAAGTGAGCTATCATCACTCCGAGGAGCGAAGAGAGATAAAGCAATCAAGGCCCGTGGATCGCAAGAAACACGCAAGGAAAAGGAAGCTTCGAGCCTCAAAAGAGTAATACTAGTGAAGATCCATTGAAGAAAAGCATGCCCTCCATTTCCCCCAAGCACTAAGAGGCAAGAAAAATCCTAAACCAAGCTGAAATTGGGAGGTGCTATGCAAGCGAAGGTAAACATTCCACTACTGACATTTATTGTGTCCCAACTTATGCTAAGTTCTTAAAGGACTCGTGGCACCTGGCCAAGAAAGGGTTAGGTATTGAAAAGAAAGCCTTCCTAACCGAGCAAGTCTGCCATAATCCGCAGCAAGACCCCGCCAAATACAAGGATCCGTGGATCCCATAATTTCGCCAACATCAGGACTCAGATAGACAAAGCACCGTTAGATTCAAAGGCAGTAAACCCGCCATATCATAAGCGCTAGGCTTAGTGGGAGTCAAACCTACCAACATCACTTTGTCGTTGATCGACGCTGAAAATTCCTAAGGGAATAGTTGAGGATGTCTTGGTGAAGGTAGACAAATTCTACTACCCAAGAGGACTTTGTAGTTTGATACCGTGAGCCACAGCAAGTGGCCCAATCATGTGCCACCATCCCGGAAGACCATTTTTGGCCACTACCAATGCAATCATCAATTGCCGAAATGTCATGCAAACTTCACATTTGGCAACATGACATCGAGCTCAATATTTTTCACTTAAGTAACAAAGCACAAGCTAGTGGAAAATGACAATCAAGTGGACCGATGAAGTTTCGTCACAATTCAAATGCAGAGAAGCCAAATGTCCATAAATTGCAAGAATTGTCTAAGAGAAATGAAACAACTGGAGCAGGATTGACTGCTTTAGTCATTCCTGCAGAGTCAACAATCAGCCCAAAATCACCCAGTGAGAAGAAAATCAACAAGAATGGACCAAGCATGGAAGCGTCGCAAGATTGCCACCTGTCGGTTAAGGAGCTCCTCCTGACCCTCCATGAGTAAACTGAAATTGAGTCGTTTCAGTCCACCTAAACTACAAACCGCAAATCTCAAAAAAATTTTGGTTTTGCTTAAAATTGGTCAATTTTCATATATGTTATTTTAGTAACTTTCCTTTTTAAATTTTATCTTTATTCTTAGGTTTATGTTAAAAATAATTATTATTTTTTATTTTTGTTTTTAATCTGCCTAAATCAAATTTTTATTTTTTTTTCATCTGCAGAAATCCAATTCCGGCAAAAATTTCGCTTAAACGGGCGAATTGGTCACGTGGCTCTCGGGGCTTCGAAGACCCTTCAGCCGCCCAACCGATGAGCAAAAAGGGGGACCATTCATCTTTATTTCATTATCCTCCCCCCATGCCTCCCTAGCCGTGCGCCACCAGTAGTCGTGCCCTGCCTCCGCTCCAACTGCCGTGTGAGTGCCCCATGCCCTGTCTCCCAAAGGTCGCCGGGCCCGCAGCCAGAAGACGCTCGGGTCCTCTGCCCCGGTCCCATCGCCGCCGCTCCGCCACAACCAGCCCCCCGGGTCCAGCCGAGTGTGCACCGCAAAGGCACCGCCACTCCTGGGGCCGTGCGCCCGCTCCGCTCTATATACTCCGACCGCAGACATGGTCCGCACCCGGTGGTTACCGGCCAGCCGTGGTCGATGCAAGACTTGTAGATGGAGGAGCTGTGCACCTTCAAAGAAGGTGTGTCCATTCTTCTGCCTTCATACGATACACGTACCGCAAGGGGTCTCTTGGCAAATTACTGTCCCCGAGGAGCCTCAGGATTCCGGAGGTATCGATGAGGATAGACCCCTGCCCCTTCCAAGGCCTCGCAGACGACGCAGGAGGGCCCGACCCTCCAAGAGGGCCCGGACATCAGGCTCGGGGGATCCCTCGACATCTCAGCCCGTGCCATCACCTTCCCCAACCGAGGAGAGCTCATCGCCCCATCTATCGCAGGCCTCGAGGATTAGGAGGCCGTTGTTCACTGGGACCCCGATTCCGAGGAACGTAGATCTCGCGCGATGGACTTGAAGGGGAGTTTGGTCTTACGATGCCAAGACGGGACCGTCGACCACGGCTCGTAGACCCATGAGGTCGATCACGCAGCATTCCCCCTCGCCGCCGTTCATGACCGCAGCCGACATCCGTGGTGCTTCGGCTCTACCACTCTATGACTGAGTGCCGAACCACTGAGCCCGATTCACCATCGACCATCGTCCTGCAGCAATCCGAGCCGCGGACATTTCACCAGATTGGTCCGCCAAGAGAGCCAGCCAATTTTGAAGATACAGAGTGGCCCCAAATGATCGCAGAGAGACGGTCCACGTCTCGAGATACTCACGACGATCACAAAGACTCTTCCGTTGTGCACCTCCGCCTCGGGATGCTCCTCGTGGGACACTCCGCCTCAGACCGGGCCACCTCAAGCATAAAGACTATGTTCGGGCCAAGTAGGGAGCCGTACTCAAGGGGCCCGGACGGATCTCAAGTGGGATTTTGGTTCAGCCTCCTCGAGCCGGTCGCACCGCCCGGGCCGCACTTTTGAGGATAAGGTCCACCGCGCGGGCCTGTCTGACCGAGGGTTTACCATTGTTGATGTGTCACGATCGGCTGAGCTGTGTCCCTGGAAAGATCCGGGATTCCCGGAGGAGCCTCGCATTGAGAGGAGGATCAGCTGCACTCAGGTCCTATCCATGGAGCAATCATTGACCATGACGATCTCTTTTGTTCTCCAACAACAGGATCAGGAGGAGGTACCAGATGAGATAGCAGAGGACGCCCCAAGAGGTGGGGATCCTGTTTCGAGGTGGGAGGTGAGGTGAGAGGAGCCTAGCTTCATGATTTATCTCCTCCGTCTCCACCTCCCACCTCCTTCTACCCCCGCCCCTACCGACACCGCCATTTACAAATCGCAGCGCCTCCTGAGCATGTTCATGTCAGCTCGAGGGAGCTTGCTATCATATGGATGTCGCCTGCTCACTCGCTACTACACGCATCGTGATCCGCCGGGTCAGCCCGAGCCGAGGCCACTCATGCAGCCACGCCCATGCATGCTCTCTACGTGATCATGAGCCACCTCTGGCCTCCCGCTCTCGAGCCTACACACGAGATCACCCACAAGTAGCTGTTCTCCTGACATACAGCAACACTCAAGAAGAGCCTTCAGATTCACTTCAAAGATATCCAGCACCACCACCGCGAGAGTGAGGTGGTCACACTCCTTTCTCTAGCTTTCCTATCCAATTTGGCATGTTTATACTTTGGTTGGGAGGAAAAGCTAGAGTTAGGAGTGTCTTATATCATATTTGCATCGTTTTCAAACTTTATCAACCGCCTACTCATTTATATATAGGGATTCATGTATTAGCCAATAGTGGGCAAAGGATACTTTGTTATGATTAGCCATATTAAGCATGTATTGTACCCATTTTCGTTATATCAAAAGCTTTATAGCATTATTTGCGCTTACTACACTTTTTGCAAATCACTTTTGTTCCTACATTTCGTGTTTCTACTTCGCCTTTAGTTGAAAAATTGAAGCCTCAGATGATACCTTAATGATAGAACAATTCCATGTGCATGATTTAGTTTTGGTCAATCAAGTTCCAGCATATTCAACCTTGAACATTCCTCTTAGCTAATTCACACACCGCACACCGAGATTTGCACTAATAGGTCGAGAAGCTATATACCTCTTTCCACCTTGCAAAGCCTACCAGACCGTTGATCTAATCTACAATAGGCTCAGAGTTACCCATGTATGAAGACCAATGTAGTCTTCCAAATGAAAAGAAAAGAAAAAGCAAAAAGAAAAGAAAAGAAGAAAAGAAAAATAAAAGTCGTTATGTTTACCTTGAAACCCGAACACCTGGCCCGGGCGGTATACTACTGAAGCTCTTTAAAGCCCGATGCCCTAAACTCCACCGGGGTCGGGAGTCATCGACTTCAGGTTCGCTACACCGGTGGACGGGTAGAGTTTAGCGTGTTGTAGGTGCTTAATCGGAAGTCATTCAAGTCCGGCGTAAGTCAAGTAGAAGCTCAGGGTCAAGTGATCTCGCTTGATGCCCTAAACCTTAATTGGTTAGAGTCATCGCTGGACCCTCGCTACACCCGACTTTGGTAAAGTCGAAGCTTTTAGCATCAGACCACATTGCAATTAAGGAATAAATAAGAGTGTAATTGGGCCCTATTTAGTTGGTCAACAAATTAAAGGCCATGGCAAGAGCTAGGTTTGGGAATAGTTGCAATTTATTGGCTCAAGCCGGGTTACCTTAGGAACAATTAGATTTCGTGAAGTTCAGGTTTACTCGAACCGATGTCGCCTTAAAACTAGCTTCTTATATGGTTTTGCTCTTTCATGCTCTGCCAGACAGGTGTAAATTGTTCATTTTAAAGGTAAAGCCTATCCGTACATACACTTTGAACCATATACACTTTTTTGTAAAAGCACAAAGATGCATACCTTTATTGTTTTTAGCATCGCTTAAGGGACTAGCAACGATTTGCTATGGGGATGCGATTAGTGCCCAAAAGTGCTATTGGAGCCCTATTCAAGATAAAGTTTTGAGTGCTTTTGCGCACTAATTATATGAATTAAGCCAATTGTCATGTGCATGTCCACTTACCGCTAATGGGATGGTTTTCGAGATTGTTTTGGGTAGTTTTCGCAGGTCTTAGAACTTCACACTGAAGCTCGCTTCTTATCAAGTTGAATGTGAGAATCCTCGGTGATTTCACCAAGCTGAGGTGATGAAATGTGAAGATGAAGTGAAGAATTGTGGCAAAATGATGAAGAAACCATGTAAGAAGCAATGCAGGAGGCAACACTGGAGGAATGGTGGAATGCAAAATTTTCGCTATGCATTGCGAAAATTTTGCAATCCTAGCGAAATTTTCGCTATGCCCAAATTTTCGCTAAGCTAGCGAAATTTTGCTAGAAATTTCGCTATGCTAGCGAAAATTACTGTTCATAGCGAAATTTTGAATTTCGCTATTCCTTGTAATTTTCGCTATGCTAGCGAAATTTCGCTATCATAGCGAAATTTTCGCTATGCTAGCGAAATTTCCTGCATAGCGAAAATGGCTGCCCTGTGTTTTTGATGTTTTTGATTCCAAATGACCACGTTTTGATTAATTACCATTTTGTCCTTATTGTAATTTCATATTTTAGGCATTTTTGTCATTTCACACATTGAGGTTGGCTATATAAGCTCCCCTACAACTTTTGTAACTCTAACTTTCCATTTATGCAAGCTTCAACTTTTCATTTTAGGTTTTATTTTTGCTCTCTTCTCTCTCCTCTTTCTCTCATTTTCTCAGCTGCCAAACACACCCCTTGAGGATGACAACTCAAGGGATGCTTGGCTAAGCCTCAAAGCCTTGAAGAGGAGGGTTGCTAGCTTGGTTTTGGGGCTACTGCAGGTTGTCCTCATGCTTTAAATGATACGGGTACTGCATTTATGGTTCCAAACTTTCCAAACTAGGTTTAATGCCATTTAATGTCTTTCTTTCGTCAATATCATAAGCTTGCGGTTCGCATTCTTAATGGTAGATGCACTGACATTCTTAGATGTCATTTACGAGCCATTGAAATGAGGTTAAATGCTGTGGTTTCACACTAATCGGGACATTGAATGCTTAGTATTTGATTTGACTCAAATCGAGGGTTCTGTGGTTAGGTTTTATAGCCAAACAAAGATCCTGCTATTAATTATATGTCATTAGCCCTAATGCGAAATAACCCGAGATACTTTAATACCCCCATGCTATCAAGCTAGTGAACCCAAGCCTTCAAGGTTACCATTTCACACTTTCATTAGTGTTATTTCAGCGCTTTATCCAAAGGAACAACGAACTCCCCCCGCTTTTAACCAAATCCAAAATTCAAACAAAAGTCTCACCATTTTCAAACATTAATGCGAATCATTCAGGATGAAAACCCATCCCCGTGTTCGACCTGGGGATCACATACCCGCAGCAGCTAACTACCAAGAAGAGTTATGAGCATAGAAACAACATTGTTTATTCCGGATCACCCTACCGTGGCACGAATCAGCAAGACTAGTAGGGCGACGTAGATAGCTAACCACCAAGAGACGCTCTCAAAACTCTACAGGCCAATACTGATGAGGTGAAGGCACTCCGTTTCACTAACCAGCATTTTCTAAGAGACTTGGAGGAACTCACCAGACAAATGCAGCGGCCGCAAGAAGAACGACAACACCACGACGCTCCTCGAGACACTGACAGAGAAGGATAAACTAGCCAAGCCAAGGAGCACGATCCTTATAAACCCCCTGGAGAGGACTGCCATGAGGGGATTCCCAGTAGGAACAACAGAGGCAATGGACCCATCCTTTATTAGCTAGAGATAAGGGAACGATCGTGGGAGCAGCGCTTCCGGGACATCCAAAAAGAGCTCAGCCACATGAAGGAAACTGTGAAAGGACGAGCTCCAGTCTCCATGGATGCCTTGGTGCAACAAACCGAATCCCCTTTCACGACCGGGGTACTACACTTCCCTCTCCTAGCAAAGTTCAAAATGCCACAGATCGAAACATTCAATGAAACGAAAGATCCTATATATCACCTCAATACCTATAAGAATCAAATGGAGCTACACGGATACCAAGACCCCGTTAGATGCAGAGCCTTCGCCATAACGCTCAAAGGCCCGGGGCCTACCATGGTTCACTGGGGACTTCGCCATCGGGCTAATCTCATCCATTGGGAGTCACCCACGCTGCTCGGCCTTCCACTTCCCATCGAGCCTCTCGACATACAGGAAGCCGAGATATCATTTGTTGACCATAAAGCAGAGCCCACAGGAGAACCTAAAGTCCTAAGTACAAAGGTTTAATGCAGAGTCGTGAAGGGTAGACATCACATATGAGAAGTTTGCCACCACCGCTCTTACCGGGCTTCTGGCCGGGCGTACAAATAAGACCCGATGTTTTCCATCTCAAAAACCCTAGTACGCACGGCCGAGGCGCCACCAGTAGAAATACATCAACTATGATAACCCTTCTATCTAAGTGGGAAAACTCCTCCGCGCAGAGGGAGAAAAGCAGGGGCGAGAAAAAGCAAGAACAAAGCCCCAGGAGACGAGGAGACAGGGATAGATCCCCACGAAGGGACAGAGAGAACAGAGAACAATCTCCAAAGAGACGAGGCAACGTCGTGGACCGCAGCCCACCTCACCGAAATAGTAGCTAGCCGATATCTACCGAAAATTCACCCCTTGACAAATTTCTGTTACAGGTCCTACGTGAGACGCAGCACGAAAAGTTTTTAAGGTGGCCATCTCATATGAAGACAAACCCAACAAAGAGGGACTCAACCAAGTATTGTGAATTCCATAGGGATCACGGACACCGAACAGATGATTGCATTTAGCCGAGGAAGAAAATGGAATACCTGATCCGACGTGGACATCTTCGCCGCTTCGTGGCCTCGGAGGGTCAAGACCAGGCACCGCCCCCATCACCTCGTCAGCTAGCTCCAACTCAACACCAGCAACCCTTGGGAGAAATCCATGTGATCTCTGGGGGATTTACGAGGGGAGGGGAGTCCAGTTCAGCCCGAAAGGCTCATCTACCTAGCATCATATCAAGGGAGACACTGGAAATACAAGCAGTATCAAAACTCCCTCGGCTAGACACCACCATAACCTTTTTAGACTCAGACATGTAAGGAAGGCTGCCAACATCCTCATGACGATCCTCGTACGTACCGCCATAGCAACAAAACAAAGGCACAAGGTCCCGGGCCGACAATGGAAGCTCAATGTACATCATCTTTGCAGGCACCCTTCACAAATGGGCATCGAAAGGAGAAACTAGAACCGCCAACTCCCCACCCGCGGGATTCTCCTGAGAAAGAGTGCTAAATCCCTGTGGTCAATACAACTAAGGCTCACTTGGAGATCCCCTGCCAAGCCACAATAAATGATGAGGTTCCCATAGTGGACACCCCTGGGCCCGCCATAACATTCTATCAAGTGTGCACTTTCACGCCGTATATGGCCATCCTTGGCCATCATATGGTTATCAAATTCCTACTACAAATGGGGTAGAAATGGTTCGAGGGAAATCGCATAGCCAAGGAGTGCTACTTCAAGATCAACGGTTGCAAAAAGCCAGATAGCATCTACATGGACGAGCTCAACACAAGAGATGAGATAGGCATCCGACCTACTACCTCAGAAGACCTGGGAATCGCACACAACTCGACGACCAAATGGAACATCTCGCTTCACATAGATCCGGGACGTTAAAGACGTTGTGGGACTCCCCTTGTCCACTTATTAAAACAGAATATAGAAGTATTCGCCTGGAAGCAGGAGGATATGGGAGGAATTAACCCCGCAATAATCACACACAAGCTGAACATCAGCCCCTCCTTCAAACCTATCAAACAAAAAAGAAGGAGTTTCGCCCTAGAAAGGCAGAAGGAGATCAATGAAGAGGCTAACACAAACTCCTCCAAGCCAAAGCTATCCGAAAAGTAGAATACCCTGACTGGTTGGCTAATGTAGTCCTCGTCAAAAAGGAAAACATAAAATGGTAGCTCTGCATTGAGTTCACCGATGTCAATAGAGCCTGTCCTAAAGACAACTTTCCCCTACCTCTGATCAACCTTATAGTGGACGTCACAGCTGGCCACAAGCTTCTCAGCTTCATGGACACTTTCTCGAGATATAATCAAATCAGAATGGACCCTAGTGATCAAGAGAATAATTTATTTCAGATGTATGGTATCATCACACTAAAGGCGCTCTTTCAAATAAGAACCGCCAGCCATTTATCTGAGAGGTTAGTGAACAAAATGTTTCAAGTAGATCGGTTTGGCCTACAGGTATATATAAATGACATACAGAAGTCAAGAGTCCGAGTCTATCGAGCCCACTCATGAGTTTCATAACATGAAGCTAAATCCAACTAAATGCTACCAGAGTCTCAGCCGTAAAATTCTCGGTTTCTACAATCAACAAATTTATAATGGGAGGTAAATCTAGATAAGATAAAAGTCATGCTATACATGCAACCACCTTTGAACACCAAAGAAATTCAACGTTTTACTGGGAGAATAGTTACTTTGAGCCGCTTCAGATCTAGATCCAAGACAAGGTCGACCATTCTTCAAGTTCGAAAAGTCTTTCCATTGACACCCAATGTGAAGAGGCGTTTCTAGCGAAGAAGGTTTACTTGAGTTCCTCTCCCGTCCTGGTGAGCCCTTCCGAGGGAGAACTCCTTACCCTTTATTTGGTCATTTCAGATTTCTCAACTAGCGCCACCCCGTCGAGCCGAGATAGGAATACAAGCAACAATCGGCTCCATTATCAGAGCTTCGTGAGCTCTAAGGGGAGCGGGAGGAAGAGATTCGAAGATAGGAGAAATTAACTAGCGTTAGACCATCAAGCAAGTGCTATGACCGCATTTCCAAAGCTCACATCATTGAAATCCCAACAAAACACCCAATGAAACAGATATCGTATGTTTAAAACCCTGAAGATTGATAAAACAGGGCCATAGAGCCTCGTGAGTTCGACATCGTATCCAAGCAGAGGACAACAAATAAATATAGGTTTGGTAGATTTCATCGTGGAATTCACCCTAAATGCCCCAACACAGCCTACTCGATTCCACTAATTGGCACCACCTACCCATCTGTGAGTTGTCCGTAAATGGGGCCGCCAATTCCCAAGGAAGCAGTGCAGGTCTGATTCTAACCTCCCCGGACGGAATTGACATGGAATACGCACTCAGATTCGGATTTCAAGCCTCCAATAACGAGGCTAAGTACGAAGCTGTCATAACCGGGCTTAATCTTGCCCACTCTATGGAAGCTGATCAACTGGAGATATGCAGTGATTCCCAATTGGTGGTGAAATAGATAGAAGACTCCTACAAAGCTCGGGGTGAAAAAAATGATCCTGTACCTAAAAAAGGTATGAGAACTGCTTAAAAAGTTTATACGAGTTCAGGTTCGGCATGTCCCAAGGGCAAAGAATACGCAGGCAGATGCCCTAGCAAAGCTGGGGCAACAAAGACCACGTGAGGATTCTAGACAGACTGATACCTGGCCGAAAGACTCCCAAACCCTATGAACGTCGACGATGAAGAAGTGTCCCCTGCATCGCGTCCGAGTCGAGTCGATGAACCCCATCTGACTACTTAGTGGATAGAAATATCGCCGTTTATCTAAAGGAGGCCTCCAAGCTCACAGGTCGGGCTAGGTTCACCATTCATCGGGACTTATAAATGAGGCTTCACAACCCATTAAATGCGTAGAAAGCGAAGATGCCAACTGGCGTCGAGAGAGGCATTTAGCGCATCCGTGGCAAACTATATTTGGAGCCGTGGACCTTTAGCAAATAAGACCCCAGACAGAGTATTATTGGCCTACAATGCTCAAAGACGTCACAGAGCTAGTTAAAAATGAAAGGTCTGTCAAGAGCATGCCCAGATCTCTCACCTCCCTTCTGAGCCGTTGACCTCAATCACAAGCCCTTGGCCTTTTCAACAGTGGGGGCTTGACATACTAGGACCCCTACCCATTGGGAAGGGCTAGTGCAAGTTTATTGTTGTCGGAGTGGATTACTTCACCAAGTGGGCCGAGGCCGAGCCATTAGCAACGATCACCGAAAGGTATGTACATAATTTGAGCCATACTCATAATTTGCAAGTTCGTAATCCAGCCTGGTATCTGATAATGGGAAACAGTTCGACAATCCCAAGTTCAGAGATTTCTACTCCAAGCTTGGTATCAAGAATTACTACTCATCCCCAGCTCATCCGTAGTCTAACGGATAAACAGAAGTCACTATAAGGACTCTCAAGGTAGTGTTGAAGACTAAACTGGAAAATATAAAAGGAAAATGGGTAGAATACCCACTCGAGGTATTGGCTAGCATACGTAACTACTTGAGTAAATCAAAGAACTCGTTAAACCCCGCTTTGCTCTAGCATTCGCGCCAGTGCGCAGCCCCCGCCGAGGCTGGGCTAAAGTCACTATGAGCTGAGCTCGCAAATGTCAACACCACAAGGAGATTCTTCATCGAACCTGACCTTCTAGAAGAAAACGAGCAGTTCCCATACGACCGAGATTATCTCGTAAAGACAAGAAAATATTACGATCGAAGGGTCACGCGTAGTTTTAAGCTCGGGCGACTTGTTCAAGAAACCTCGCCAAGCATGAAAGACCCCACACATGGGAAGTTAACAAATCGACTGACCTATGTGATATCGCGAATGTTCGACCTGGGCAACTACTTAACTTCAGACTTTAAGAGGAAAACCTCCCGGGGCCACAGATTTTATAGAACGCCCAGCACCGTGCGATTCACCACAGACCCCGGATCAGCTTTAGCAAGAATTTACGCGAACATACTAACATTCTTTGTATCCATTTTCAGCCCGGGAGTGGGAAGATTCTCATAAATCAAGCCAAAAAAAAAAAAGAACAAATAAACAAACAACATCGATAAGTACACATACTTCCAAAAGATCGTGATTTTTATTTCAAATATCTTAGAAAATTACGATCAGCAAAGCCCTTTCTCTACATCAACAGTTCTCTACATCCTAGAAGATCACGATCGGCCAACCCCAATCAAGGCAAAAACCACAAGAAAGGGAAAGAGGAAGAAAAGAAATAAGGAGAAAGAAAAAGGAAGTGGGAAGGAGAAAGAAAAAGGGGCAAGAGAAAGAGAAAAGGAAGGAGAAGGAGAAAATAGGGAGGAAAGGCACAGAGAAGCAAGACTTAAAAAATATTCCTCCAAGCTGCATCGCCTCGAATATGTTCCCATCTGGGGCTCCATCAACAAGCAGACTGTGGAACAAACACACCCACAAGGAGGAACTAGGGAAAAACACAACTCCTACAAACGGCAGAACGTCGAAACCGAATGTCGGCCTACGATCACTAGACGAACTCCGTGCAGTGACGATCAAACTCTGAAGCTTCATCATATACGAAATCCAACACTATCTAAGAAAGGTAGAAGGTTAGGAGCAGAGTATGACACAAATCATCAAAGAGAGCTAGAAGGTTGGGAGCGGAGTATGACACAAATCGTTAAAGAGAGGTAGTTATTTATAAAGAAACCTGGACATTTGGAAAGCCACGTAGTCTGTTCCGATTCTCCATAAGATCTACATTAAAACCCCGCGCACCTTCCCTAAGGGAGGAAGGCGTAAATAAACAGAGCTCCCGCTTCAAGGAGCCACATAGCCGGGTTTCAAAAGGGCTGGAAAGGAGCCATACAAATTTCATTTCTAAAGAACCTGACAACCTGCATGTTAAGTAGCCAAGGAGCCTTGCCCGGGTCCCAAAAGATTCCATAGCTAAGTTTCCTCGAAGAGCTATGTAGCTCCGCTTCAAAAGAGCCTCAGCCTCGGGCCCCAAAAGAGCTCCTCAGGAACACCCTCAAAAGAGCTGGCGTAGCTCCGTCTAAAAAGAGCCTTGTAGCTTAGTTTCAAAAGAACCATGTAGCTCAGTTTCGAAAGAGCCCTATAGCTTAGTTTCGAAAGATCCATGTAGCTTCGCTTCAAAAAGAGCCTCAGGAGTTCACCCCCCAAAAGAGCTATGTAGCTCCACCTCCCCAAATGAGCCCGGTAGCTCGCCGAAAGAGCCTTGTAGCTCGCTTAAAGAAGCCACGCAGTTCACTGAAGTGAAAGAGGCCATACAAATTTTGTCTTTGAAGAATTGGACAGCCCAAAAGGCTGGGTAGCTAAGGACCCTTACAAATTTCGGGCCTCCTAAGAGCCCTGTAGCTTTGTTTCGAAAGAGCCATGTAGATCCGCTTCAAAGGAGCTTTGTAGCTCAGTCCCAAAAGAGCCCTGTAGCTCAGTTTCGAAAGATCTATGTAGCTCCACTTCAAAAGATCCTTGTAGCTCAGTTTCAAAAGAGCCGTGTAGCTTCCCTTCAAAAGAGCCTGGAAGCCCGCTTCGAAAAGAGCCCCTATAGCCGCTTCAAGGAACCACGAGCTCCATTTCAGCTGTGGCCATACGTACTCGGGTTCAAAGAACCCCGATGTACCCCAAAGGCCAAGTACCATGAGCCATAGCTGCACAAAGAGCCATGTAGCTCCGCCTAAAAGAGCCTTGTGAAGTAGCTTCAAGGAGCCACAGAGTTCACTTCAAACGAGCCTCGCAGCTCGCATTCCGTATCAACCGTGTAGCTCGGGGCTTCAGTGACTATGTTTTAGTTTTAAAGAACCTAACAACCCGTATGTCATTTCAAAATAAGGAGCCAAGTAGTCGACGGATAGAAAGCACAATAGTTCAATCTAATCATACGATAACAAGAACCCGACCATTTAAAGATTGTTGACTAGGAAACCTCCTAACACAAGTAAAAATACCAAAAATAATGAAACCAAGAAGAAGAAAGACTGATGCCCGTGAGAACAACAAAACTCGATGTCTGTTACAAATAACGAGGTTTAGAACCTAGTAGCTAGCCACAGAATGAGCAAAGATCACACAAAGGGGAGACCGATGTTGAGGGTAGAGCCACGAATGTGCCTCAGCAAAAGAGCGCCTCCAAGCTCGTGAGGCTGGGCAAAGCCCCCAACAAAGAGAGTGGAAGAGCCAAATTTCATTTTAACTTAACTTCACCAGGGAGAGGGATTGAGTTGGGAGTATCAGAGAACACCTCTGATTCACTCCCTGCCTTGAAATGCATTCTTCCGCCTCCTCTTCATCAAAGAACTGAAGATTAGTCCAAACTGAAAAGCCTTGGCACGACACTAAAGCGAGCCATCCGGAGGCCCATAAAGTGCAGGCCTCATCCCTTAGCTCGTTATTACCAACCTTGGCTGATCATAGCTCCTCCTCGAGGTCCTCGTAACACGTTACACCTCTAGCCAAGCGCCCACTGAGCTTCTCACTTCAAAGCCTCTCGCTGCCCGATCTAACACCACACGCTTGGTGCGTAGTTCTTCCCCTCGGGTGTACTGAACATTTCTTAACCACCAAGAGCTCATCCTTTACAAACCTTAGGTCCCATGGCCTTCTTTCTCTCGTCTTCGCCTCGCCTATGGTTGAGGTGTGCTTTAGATCGAATTTATACCCCAAAACATCATCAGTCAAGCTTTGTATCCAAGCTCACAGCTCGACCCTCTCGAAAATCAAGGAGGCTACCTTAGCTTTGTATGCTCTCACCGCCTTAGCAGAGATCTCGGCCGAACTGTCCCTCCTCGCCAAGTCCTTTATATAAGTAACCAACAAGATGGAGTTAGCAGATAACATTAACACAACAACAAGGCGTAATGGGAAAGAAAGCGCCGACGCACGAGACGGTCCTGGGAGATAGGCCAGCCTCCTCCACGCATGTGGTTTCCAATTTCGAGATCGTGAGTCCCGAAGGATGTACCTAAATGTACCCCAACGGCGAAGCCCCCGCATCGTGAGTAGCGACTCACCCCCCTCAGCTTCAAAGCGATCATCTCCCACATCTCCCTGTGTCGGAGGGGGAGGCAAGGCGTTTTGATCCGAAAGGCTCCAAATGCAGATGGTGTTGACTTCAAAGGAGACTGGCAAACTTTCAAAAACCCTTGACTCCCCGCAAATGATGAAGAGCTGACTGCAGGCAATCCGCCCCTCGCACACCTCGTTTAAAGAGTGACAATGCGCATCCTCACCCGAACTGGTGCGGAGGGGACTCCATACCCCACTTTCGAGACCTACCCCGAGCCAGATACCGCTCTCAGAGAATCTCGAGCTCATACGACAGCCCTCCTTTCTTCACCAAACAACTAACATATGGGCCCGGTTCTCCCGAAGGTTTCACAACAAGAGGGGCCCCAGAGAAGTTTCCCAGCAAGGGGCAAGAGGAGATGTCATCGCTGGGAACAAGGGGCTCACACCTGGTAAGCGTCGAGAACGTCCGACCGACAGATCCGAATATCCCGAGGGCGACACTTCCCAATCGACGCTTACATCCTCGTCCCAGAGGTCGACCCGACACCAAAGCAACACAACCAAAGCAAAGTCAGGAGCATGACACGACCTCTAAAAAAAGCTTCACCCCTACTGAAGATAGACAGAAAACCTGCTGTGTTCTCGTAAGAAATCCATACCGCCGTAATCCCCCACAGATCGTCTGATCAATAGAGTTGTATTCCCAATGTCGACCCCTGACAAAGAAATAGCGCTTCCAATGCTGCATGGGAAGAGGAGGTCTAAATGATAGTCTCGTAGCTGGCCCGCTTCGAAATATATAAGAAGCCTTCCGGTAGCCTCTTCACAAGAAATCCAGAGGTGAGCTATACCAGGACCTTAGTGCCTCTATCCCCTAAAAACTAGAAGGGCAACCAAGATGCCCCAAAAATAAGGAGAGAACTGAGACGGGCATACATTGAATGCCAGGACGCTTACGCGAAAGAGTGGGTGTAAGCGGAGGTTGTTCTAAAAGGCCGCCAAAGCAAGGCATCATCTTCGGGAACAGGAACAACATAATACGTGAAGAAGATCAGTGATTGACTCAGATTCTGGACACCAAGGGAGGTCCATAACGGGTAGCGAAAGTTTTAGCAAAACGAAGGCTCAACTCAGCCAGGCCCACTGCATCCACGCACTCCTCACTTACCCTCGATATTTACAGCCACCGGATACCTAATCCACTAATTCCTCCCATCAAGGTTCATGGAGGAAGATAACCCACTGGAAGGACCCCAGTAACCACAACAGTAGGATTACCGAGCCCGGCAGCCAAAGTCGCGCCGACTGCATCCCGCCCGACCTTCCCCATTCGTTGTGCCTATGTAACGAGAAGACCCGTACAAGCACGCATGATTAAGCTAAGGAGAGAAAGAATGAACAAAATGACAAGAAAGGCGGGACCTCAACCCAACATGCCCTAAATTCAAAACAAGGAAAGAAGAATGAGCAAAGAAAAAGAAGGCGATCGAACTACAGCTAGTGCTGGGAACGCCCTAGGAGATATGACATAAAGCACCATAAGTAGTTCTGAGAGATGATCAAAGATGCTTCCAAACCCACATAAGAAGTGAAAAAGGGCGATACAAGGAATGTTTCTAAATATATGAGAAGCAACAATGAACGGGCGTGAAAAACCGAAAAGAGCACCATCATATCATGAAGACGCTTCGATCAGAACAAAGCCCATATCAAACCATCCTCGGATAGCCACGTGGAAGCCGCAACCAATCCAAGAAACAAGCCATCCCTCGCCTAAGCTTGCTTCAGCTAAGGGCTGGGGTGGCCACTGATGGGGTAGAAAACAACATGTGCACGTGCCTGTAGAGTGCAACCAAGGTAGCCCAAACCCTCCACTCCATGAAGGGAGTCAGTTAAGGACCCAACCAAGAAGCTAGCCCACAAAAGGAGATCCCGTCTACGTTAAACTATACCGCCTAAGCCCATAATTGAAACCACTCCCGTCAGCCTAAAAACTCATGCAAAAGGAAAACTTACTCCATAAGTGTTTCGCTACCACTGATTAGAAAGAAGAATCTTATTTGATCACGGTTCTCCATTATCCTCAATGGCCCATGATAGAAAATGAAACCTCAACAATGGGAGAGATACCATATCACTGTCTAACAAGGAAAGTAACCACTTATAAATATCGACCCATTCTACCACAAAAAGGTACGTAATCATAACGCCACCGATAGTTGAATTCTTCCCTTTCAATAAGAAAGAAGCTGGCTTAAGCATCGGAGAGCCGATAGGCGCACCCCCGTCGGACCATCCTTTCAATGCAGGTTGTAGGTTGTACAACAATTCGGTCTAGCAGACCGCCCAGCAACCTCGAGAAGATCCAGCCTAAAATTGGTAGAAAAAACACCATCAATATATATATATATATATATATATATATATATATATATATATATATTAAAATGAATTTTAATTTTAATAAAATATGAATAATTTATTTATGATGTCATTGGTCCAATTACAATACTTCGATCATTAATCAAACTAGTGAACCGTTAACCGATAACCTTTTCGGTTCAATGATCAATCCAATTTTTAAAAAATTGAAGTCCATCGTATTTAAGCTAGTTTGAGGAACTCCAAATATGATTTGAAAATCGTCAGCAACATAACATTAATGGAACTCTCATCGAGATTGTTGAATGGTATTGTTTTATGAAAAGTTTTAAAGAAAATCAAATATAATTTAAATTAATAAAAAAAAAATTATATTCCTAAATTATTCAATATTTACATTAATGAGTTAGAATGAATATAATGAATTTGAAATACCAAATTAATAAAAATAATTTATAGACTTTAGTTCTATTTTTTTCTTCATTTTTATTTTTCTACTTTATTCTCTTTGTTTTCTTTCCCTTATATTTTCTCTCACGTTTTCTAAAAATAAAACTTAAAAAAAACTAAGAGTGAGTAACTACGGAAAGAATAAATGGTAAAAATGAAAAATAGAAAACATATATAAAAGAACAAAAATTGAAAGAAAAAATGGTAAAAGTGAAAAATAGAAAACATATATAAAAGAACAAAAATTGAATCTTATAAGATTTTTAAAATCATTGACAAATATAATGTATTTAATTCCTACTTTTCATCCCAACGAGATAAAAGAAAATATGTAAATAATTCAATTCTATTTTAAGTAACAAACAGTTTGGAAGTATTGAAATATATTCTTGACAACTAAGACCAATACCTCAACCAGAGATTCAAACCTAGTCAACCGTGGATCCTAATTAAAGCCCCCTTTTTTGTTTTCTTTTTTGTTTTAAAAGGAATTAAAATCCATTTCACCAACTTCATCCATCCAACCAAATTCAGTCCAATTCTAATTATCTAGCTCAATCTATTTTAAGTTGTCATCACAATTCTTTGTAACCAATAACAAAACAAATAATTTAAAAACTGAAACAAATCTAAGATTTTAATATGATATAATAAATTATATGGATGTAATGTAATGTGACTGCCACAAATAGAAGTGGCTACCCTTTATAAAAAAAAGAAGAAGAGTGGCTACCCATGACATCTCCTACCATATCATGTATATAAAAATATAATTTTTTTTAAATCTATTACTTTATTTATATATGTACAACCAATGATCTACAACGGCATTACACCTCAACCAGAGACTTCCCCGCCAAACTTGACCCCATTTTGTTCCCCACATTCAAACTCTCTCTCTCCCTTTCTCCATTTTCTTCGGAAACTCCACCCCCAAACCTACCCTTTTTTGAGGCTGTCACCAATACTAATCCTTAGACCCTCTTCTTTCTGGGTCTCTATCCTTATACTAATTCATGCCTTCATTTCTTTAATTCTTTTTTTCTTCTTCTAGTTTTGTGGTGGTTTCTGCATCAGGTTCTTGCTGGGTGTGCTGTTTTTTCTTATTTTTTTCTCTCATCGTCGAGGGAATTTTTTTGATTCAATCAGCATTTTAAACCCAACCAAAAAAAAAAAAAAGTTTATTGATTTAGATATTGTTAAGTTGAAAATAAAATTAAACTGGAAGGTTTATGGGATTTAAGTTGTTGGATGGAAGTTTCCTTGCCTATATTTGTGCTCTCACTTGGAGATTATGAGATTTTGATACATTGATTACCATGTTTGCATGCATGGGCAAAAACACCTGTTTTCATGGCTTCTTAAATTGATCAAAAAATAAATCCTGCTTGGAGGGTTTGTTTGATTTCTTTGATTAAATATATGGTTCGAGAATATTGAGAAATCAGCGCGAGATTTCGGGGGCGGGGGCGTTTGGTTTTCCTTCAAGATAAGGCAGCGTTGAAAAATGAGCTGCTTCCCGTGTTTCTCATCGCATGAAAAGAAGTCAGGCAAGAGGAGCAATAGCTCCAGGAACGGGAACTTGCCTGCTGCCGTTATTAAACAAGCCGATACACCACACAAGCCTGGTGAGTATCTCTGGAACCCTATTGGACGTGTTTACTTAGAAGTAATTCAGAACAACGTTGCATTACAAATCAATCTACAATGTCATTCAATATTATTAGTGTTGCAGTCATTTCTTGAAACAAGAATGCCATTACCCTTTCTTTAAACCCATGAAATCAGGCTATGTTTGGTTCCGGGATAAGGTACACAAATGCCTCTGAGTTTTATGCGTATATCCCATTTTGCTCTTAAACTTTTTCGGACTCAATATATCAAAGACATTTACTTATGTATCTTAGTCAAGATAAGGTACAAGTACCCCTAATGTTTAGTCGTATTTCTAACTTGACTTTAAACTTTTTTTGGGTAAATGTTGTTCCTAATGTTTGTTGCATGCAGCCAAATATTAATAACTGAAAGGAACATATAGATAGTAGCATGCCAAGATATTAACATGTTACTCACACGCAGATAATTTTGGCGAACGACCATATGAAGCGATATGTCAACGATTTAGAAGCCCGTTTACCTATTTATTCACTCCGTTGATGATATAAACATATTTGATTTATAAGACAAACGTTAAGGGTAGTATTGAACCTTAAAAAGCTTTGGGCGCTGTTTCTGATATACGACTAAACATCGTGACATTCGCGTATCTTATTCATAGCTTAATCATGCCCAATGCTCTGAGAAAATGTCATAGATGGACAAACGCATTTAAAAACCCACGTTAATGAAGACTCGCATGTTAGAGTTTCTAGCCTTGTGACTTTCTTTAATGAGATGGGCATGGTGTGACAAACAAAAGATACATTAGGGGTAATCTTGGTAACCAAAAAAAGGGACAAAGTGAGACACATCATGGAGAACTTGAGGCATTTAGCAATTTAATCGCATTTGGTTCCTAGAAAATTCGTGGAAAAATGCAAGAAAAAAAAAAGAAAAAGACGGAAAGTAGAATAAAAACTGAAGAAAAATAAAAATAAAGTTAATCCAGACACATTTTTTTATTTTTTACTTCAAATTCATTTTAACTCATTAATATAAATAATTTAAAAGTATATAAGTGTCCAAACAATTTTGATTTTCTTTAAATTTTTTTATTAGACGGCCAAACATAAGAAAATAATTTTCCTAAGTATTTTTTTTCTTTCGTCCATACTTTGAACACAGTCTTAGACATCCTAGCAAAAGTTTTTAGTTTTCATCAATGGAAAATGTCTTATGGATGAATTTTTTTCTTAGCGTGTGTTTGATTTCTAAAACCAGCTAGAAAAGAAGAAAAAGGAAGGAAATAAACGAAGGAAATAAAGATAGAATTAAATAGATGTATTATTTTTATTTATTACTTTAAACTCATTTTATGTATTTTTTAACTTGTTAATATAAAGATTATATAATTTAAAAATATGCATGTTTTTAAGGGATTTTATTTAAATTTACTTTCTTTGAGATTTTTCAATACATAACTAAATATAAGAAAATCATTTTCCTTAAGAACTGTTTTCGTGAGAAGCACTACTTAACTCTCCTATCTTTCTTGTCCGGTGAAAGAAAGCACAGATACACATTATTCCACTGCTGACGGAAAGAATATTGCATCCCAAATATTCACTTTCCGGGAGCTGGCCTCAGCAACCAAGAATTTCCGGGAGGAATGTCTAGTCGGGGAAGGCGGGTTTGGGAGAGTTTACAGAGGCAAACTCGAGAAAACCGGCCAGGTAAAAAATAATTAATTTCTTTAATTATGGGATTGATTGCTGCCTTTCTTCAAATTTGTATGCAACAAATATGTATAAATGATTTTGAGTAGTGAGATAGGATGATTTGCTTGAATACAGATTGTAGCTGTGAAACAACTTGACAGGAATGGACTACAAGGAAACAAAGAGTTTCTTGTGGAGGTTTTGATGTTGAGCCTCCTCCACCATGATAATCTTGTAAACCTTATAGGATATTGTGCTGATGGAGAGCAAAGACTTCTGGTTTATGAGTTCATGCAATACGGATCTTTGGAAGAACATCTCCTTGGTACTAATTGCCTTCACAATTTTTCTTCTCTAGATATAATTTTCATATTTTATAGAACATTTCAAATATTATATGAAACCAAGTAAAATCATTACATTTTTTTCTTGATATATATTGTACTGTTTCCTCAGATATTCCATCAGATCAAAAGCCATTAGATTGGTACACCAGAATGAAGGTTGGATTAGGTGCTGCCAAAGGTTTGGAATATCTTCATGACAAGGCCAACCCCCCTGTCATATATCGCGATCTGAAGTCCTCAAACATCTTGCTCGACAAAGATTTCAATGCAAAGCTTTCCGATTTCGGGCTAGCCAAGCTCGGAACTGCAGATGACAAGATCCATGTATCATCAAGGGTGATGGGAACATACGGTTATTGCGCCCCAGAATATCAACGAACAGGCCAATTGACTCTAAAGTCAGATATATACAGTTTCGGAGTTGTGTTACTGGAGTTGATCACCGGAAGGAGAGTGATTGATCCCACAAAGCCAAACGGGAAACAAAATCTAATCACCTGGGTGAGTTTCCCAGATCTTTCCAATAAAGGTTTTTTTTTTTTATCTATTCACTTTGCATTCAAGATTGCATACAAGATTGTAAGTATCCTGTCCTTGGAGCCTTCTACCCTTTATCACTTGAGCCCGTCCAATGAAATTGAAAACAGAATAATTTGATTGGAAATTTGACTCTTCATCAATTTTTGACCTAATTTTGATAAAAAAAATCATTATTTTCTTTAAAAAAATAACCATCACTTTAAAGAGACTGTAAATCCATGAAATGGAAAAATATTTTTTGGTCCAAAATCTGTTATTTTTCATGAATAAATATGAGAAAAGTTATATTCACAAATTTAGGGTTATTTGATGTTCTTTGAGTGCAAGTTCTTATTCCATCCTTTTACCACTTGAGCAAACACTCAAGGGCCCGTCCTATGAAGTTGAAAATATCTATCAATGGAATTCATGTTCTTATTGCTGCAAACAAACAGGCAGAACCAATTTTCAAGGATCCAAACTCATTCCCGCAACTCGCTGATCCAAATCTTCAAGGAAACTATCCGGGGAGAGGATTGAACCAGGCAGTTGGAATTGCAATGATGTGTCTACAGGAGGACCCAACAGTCCGTCCCATGATCAGCGATGTGGTATCTGCTCTCAGTATTCTTTCCGTGGCTCCGGAGACAAACGTTCCCTTACCTCTGCCTACTCCTACTGATAACGCCACGAAAACAAACGAAAATCGTAGGGAAGATATCCGGAGAGAACGTGAACGAGAAGTAGCGGAAGCCATGGAGTGGGTAACGAATTCAAGAAGACCACCGGGTGGAAGTGATTCTAAAATGTAAACCTTAATTCTCTTGAGAGTAATGAGGTCATTTCCACAAGATTTTGTTATTCTCGCTTCTCTCAAGGAATGTAACCGGCAATGATAGTATAATTATGGGCTCTTACGGAGGATGAAGTTATGCGGAAGCGTTGACAACAATTTTATTGTAGTGATGATAGACAAAGAAAACATAGAATTACAGGGAATATGGCTTTGGGAAAAGAAAACATAGAATTACTAAGGAATATGAGTTTGGGAGAAGAAAAAAAACTATATTTATACTACACTTTTCATACTCGTTAATTACAAAATGTACTATTTATCACCATTCAAACTAAATAAAATAATATCTCTTATTAATCCTTTGATGGGTCAATCAATCAACCAATTCCTTATCCGATCGATCGGATTGAGGCAGCCCGTCAGCCGATTGATCATTTGATGGCTCGAAAAGTTTACCACAACTAGTTAACACCTGATTTGTAGCAATACAAACTTCGAACTAAAGACGTTACTCTGTTCATTCACATATAGGGTTTTAAAACCCCATATGTAAATAACACATTCAAAAATTCTACTTGTGAAATTTGCTTGTCCTAAATATGCTCATAAGAAAAACTAAATTAATTTCGTAAAATTGAAATCTCTTAATAACATAAAACCTTCAAAAGTATAACAAAATGTCATTAAATCAACATCTTTTAACAAGATAAATTTTCCAAAACTAATTTCTTAAAACGTAACATTCTAGTAACATAAAATCCTTAAAATGAAAGTTTGCAAATATTCAATCACAGACCATTAAAGTAGTCCAACAATTCTAACTCTTTTCAACAAACACTAACTCAAAATAGTTCTTAATTTTCATCTATGCATGTCTTAAAATCACTTATCGCCATGGTCTAGGGTACTTGAAAATGGTCAACAATAAGGAGTGAGTTAAAAGCCCAATAAGAAATGTTAATATAGTTTCATGGATCAAATATTTTAAAATCTCAAAATTTGTGATATAACATATTTTTCTTTTCCTCATAAATCTAATAAAATCTTTGAGCACAAATAAATAAGATATAAATATATTTCAAACTGATGTTCATCATATTTTATGTTTCTCAAACAATTCCATATCATAATCAAATCAACAAATATTTTAAAACGCATATACTCATGGTTATAAAAATATTTGTTTCAAATACAATGTCAACTATTTTAACTCGTTGACGAGGACCATTTCAAAACGCTTATGCACTTGGTTCTCAAAATATATTTGTTTCAAATAGAATATTAACTATTCTAATCCGTTGGTAAGGACCATTCCAAAATACTTAAACTCTTGATTCTCAAAACATATTTGTTGCAAATAAAATGTCAACTATTTTAACCCCGTTGACAAGGCCATTTTAAAACGCTTATGCTCTTGCTTCTCAAAACGTATTGGTTTCAAATAGAATATCAACTATTCTAACCCGTTGGCAATGACCATTCCAAAATACTTACACTCTTGGTTTTCAACATTTATTTGTTTCAAATAGAATATCAATTATTCTAACCCATTTATAAGGGCCATTTCAAAACGTTGGTGCTCTTGGTTCTCAAAATATATTTGTTTCAAATACCCGAGGCTGTATTTGTCAATTATTACAACCCATTGAGGCCATATTTGTCAATTTTATATCCATTGACAGGGATCATATTTGTCAAGTTTATATCCATTGAATGTGGCCATATTTATCCAGTTTATACTCATTGACTTGGGTCATATTTGTCAAGTTTATACCTATTGACCGGGCTCATATAAACCAAAGTCAAATATTTCATTCATGTTTCCAATTTCACAAAAATACAAAATTATATCTCTATAACTTTCAATCTTTATCATAAACGTTCTCAAATCCATTTTTCATACAAAACATTTATTTGATCTATACACGTGATTTAAATAAATAGAAATTTCTAAAACTCATAATCACATATAATAGCAAGATATTTTGTTTATATAGGAAAAACTGCATTAATCTTGTTTACCTGATATTCCAAGATATTAACAAAACCAAGAAGCTTGAAAAGAATCACAAATCACCTGAATAATATGAACATTATCCTATTAGATTTTTTTTTCGCACTCATAGATTTTATTTCTCCTATTTTTCTTTTTTTTGTAGGAACCCAAAATATTTAAACCTAAAATCTCAACGGTTCTTCAGCTTGAGAATTTAAAATAAATTAAGGCATTTTCCCAAAAGCCTTAACATAATCAATTTTCTAAATCTATCAATTCCTTAAATCCCAAAAATTAGGGATTTTACCATAAAACATGATTATTTGTTGAAATACCCAAATCTCTTATGAACAAATGGTTTTTTGTAACTTGTAGGGAATCCTTAAGGGTTTCAAATCTAAAGCTTGGTAGCCCAAGAATCACCAAAACACATCAAATACCCATTCCTAAACAAATTTCTCAATATTATGTCTTTCTTACGTTTCTAGAGTTTCATATTTGAAAGTTTAGGAAACCCCAAGTTTTCAAATCTAAGATACCAAGAGTGAAAAATTACCCCAAATGAATCAAACATCAAACCCAAACCAAATTTCTTGCTTTTATGCATTCCAATCATTTCTAGGGTTTCAAATTTAAAGCTTTGGAAAGCCTTAGACTTTCACATCTAGACTTTTAAAAAACCCTAACTATCAAAAATCAAAGGGGAAAAGAAATAATTACTTGAGATTGAAGTTCTTGAGGCTTGGAATCTCCCCCTTTTGAAACTCCTCTATCTCTCCCTCTCTAGAAAAAATGAAATGAAGAATGGGTCGTATGAGTTAGAGAGCCCTTTTTATACTAAGAAAAATTCCACATTTGCTCCAAAGCTCCTTCATCTTTTAAAAATTGAAATTTGGCCCCTTCCATCTTTTAAAAATTGCAAAACAACTCCTTTTCTTTCTTTTCTTTTTCTTTTTGGAAAATTAGGTGTATTACATGATTGGTTCAAAGCCTTTGATGGTGCTTTTTCTACCGATTCTAGGCTAGATCTTCTCAGAATCGTTGGGCCGGTCTGCTGGATTGAATCGTTGTACAACCTGTAACCTGCATTGAAAGGATGGTCCGGCGGGGGTTCGTCTACCGGCTCTCCGATGCTTAAGTCAGATTCTTTCTTATTAAAAGGAAAGAATTCAACTATCGGTGGCGTTATGATTGCATACCTTTTTGTAGTAGAATGGGTTGGTATTTATAAGCGGTTACTTTCCTTGTTAGACAGTGATATGGTATCTATCCCATTGGGTGAAAAGTTTCATTTTCCTTATCATGGACCGACTGGTAAGGGATAATGGAGGAGCCTTGATCAAGTAAGATTCTTCTTTCTTAATTCGTGGGGAGCAAAACATAGAGACTGGGCGCTTTCTCTTTTGCATGAGTTTCTGGGCATGGCAGGGTGGTTTCAACCCCCAGCCCGGGTCCGTATACTTCGCATGGACAGGATCTCACCTGTACGAGCTTTTCGTCGGGTATGTGCCCCAACTCCCTTCATAAGGTGAAGGTCTGTGGCCGCGCCCCGGGCTGCGCCTAGGATTACGCTCTGCCTCGCCCAGCCCGTGCACATGTTGTTTTCTACCCCATCAGTGGCCACCCCAACCTCAATAAGTAAGCTTAAAGTGAGGATGGCTTGTTTCGATCGCTGCGGGGCTTCCACGTGGCTATCCAGTAATGGTTTGATCTAGGCTTTATCTCTGTCAAAAATCTTGTTATAATGATGGCGCTTCTGCTACCCCGCTTCGACTATCGCTTCTCATAAGGGCCAAGCCTCGCTTTCCTTCTTAGAAGCTCTGGCATGCCTTTTTTTCTTCTTTCGTCATTCTTCTTTCTTGTTTTGAATTCTAGGGCGGTTGGTCAGGTCCTACTCTTCGTCGTTTTGTTCGTTCTTTCTCTCCATCGCTTAATCATGTGTACTTCCTTTTCTGGTCTTCTCATTCCCATAGCTCGCTGCGCATGTAGGGAAGGCCTACTTAGGATTCGAAAGGTAGCTTACTGGCTAGCTGGCCCCAGAATCCCGTTGTTGTGGCTTGCCGTGGTCCTTCAAGGGCTATCTTCCTTCAAGTAGGGCAAGGTAAGGAGAAGATTAGCTAGATTAGGTATCCCTGCGGCCCGAATATCTAAGGGTCAAGCCGTGAGGTATGCTGATGCCAGCGGCCCGCCCCCGTTGAGCCTTCGCTTGCTAAAACTTCGCTACCCAAGTACGGACTCCTTCCTGTGTCCGAATCCGTGTCCCGATCTTCTACATCTTATGTTGTTCCGGCTCCCAAGACGGCCCCGTCTCAGGCGACCGAGAACGGCCTCCACTTCCCCCTTACACCCTTCATAAAAAACGTCCTACAACATTTCAATGTATGCCCGTCCCAACTCTCTCCTAATTTTTGGGGCGTCTTGGTCGGCCTTCTAGTTTTTTTCAGGGATAAGGGCCTCGGGGTCCCTAATGTAGCTCTGTTGCTGGGTTTCTTCAGCGTGAAAGAGGCCTCAAAAGGCTTCTTGTATATTTTGAAGTTGGCCATTGCCAGACCTATAATTTTCGACCTCCCTCTTCCCATAAGCATTGGAAAGAGCGCTATTTCTTTGTCGGGGGTTGACATTGGGAATACAACCCTGCCGATCAAGATGATACGCTGGGGATTCCGACAGTATGGACTACCCCTAAGAACCTGCGTGAGTTTTCTGTCTATGCTAAGTAGGTTCATCTCTCAGAAGCTCTCGACTCGGGCTTCTGTCAGCGCGTTGTTTTTAGTATCTGTCCTGACCTTACTCCTGAGGAAAGGGAAGTAAAGCGTCAGTTGGGTAAGTGTCACCCTCGGGCGTATTCCGATCTGATTAGGTTGGACGTCCCCGACTCTTCAGGTGTGAGCCCTTCTTGTTCCCCTTGTTCAACATCTCCTCCGCCCCGTACTATGGAAACTTCTCCTGGGAGGCCTCTTGTTGTGAAGCCAACTCGGGGAGAACTTCAGGCCTGTGTCGAAAGCCATCGGCGAAGAAGAGGAGGAGCGCAAAGCTGCAAGGGGCCTGGGATTCTCCCGCAGCAAATTTCTCGACGGGGTAAGGTCTTGAAGCTGGGAGTATTTGATCCTCGCTCACGCGCCCAAGTTCAAGTAAGGGGGCAAGCGTTGTCCTCTTCGACCGAGGTGTCCTAGGTGGCGGGTGCGTAGTGTCACTTGTCTTCCGTTGTAGGAGTCAAGGGTTCTTCGAGAAAGGCTATCGAGCCTCCTCTAAAAGTCCTTCCTATCTTTGTCTGGAGCCCTTCGGCGCAAAATGCCTCGCCTCCCCCTCTAACATGGGGGAAATGTGGGAGATGATCGCTCAGCCGAGGGGGTGAGTCGCTACCACCACGCGGGCCCACCGCCGGCTGTTTCTTCTATCCATCAAAACTCTAATCTCAAGAAAGTGGAAGCCCCCGTGCGCGGGAGGAGAGGCTCGCCCCCGTCCTCAAGGGACCGCCTCGCATGTCTCGAACGCCTTCTTTATTCGCCCGTCAGTTGCAGGTTGATGTTATCTATTAACTCAACTGCTCCTCGGTTGCATCGGCTACTTATATATAAAAGGACCCGGCTAGAGGGTTGTCTCATAAGAGCTCATAAGGCGAAGTAGAGCATACAAAGCTAAGGTAACCTCCTTGACATCCTGAGAGGCCGGGAGTCAGAGTCGATACAAAGCTCGACCGATGATGTTCGGGGTATAAACTGGACCAGCACACCTCGACCGCAAAGGCGAGAGCTGAAGACAGAGAAAAGAAGGCCATAAAGGGCCTAAGGTTTGTTGAGGATGAGCCGCGTGTGGTTAAGGAAGAGTTCCAAGCTACCAGGGAAGAACTATGCACCAAAGTAACGATGTTGGATCGGGCCCACTAAGAGGCTTCGGTCGAGCCCGTGAGCCGCTCGTCGGTGAGTGTAACGAAGTCACGAGGGACCCTGCAGGAAGGAGGCTATGATCAAACAAAGGGATGGAGTAATAGTGGAGCTAAGGGACGAGGCTTTCACTTTATGGGCCTCCAGATGGCTCGCTTTCCTACGCAGAGCTGCCAAGGCTTTTCAGGGTTTGGACTTGAATCTTCAAGTTCTCATGAAGAGTGAGGCTAAGAACTGCTTCTAAAGACGAGGTAAACTCGAGGCAGTTCTCTCGATACCCTAAACTTCAGCTCCTTCCTTGGTGAAGTTGAGATTCCTGCCGAGGCTGGCTTTTCCCCTCCGCCACCGAGGTTTTGCCTTCCTCGACACGCACCCGCTTGAGGCTCACACCACCGAGGCTACTCAGAAGCCTCTACCCCCAACATCTAGCCCCTTCAGATAATCTTGCTCATTCTAATAGTCGCGAAGTTCTAAACCTCAAACATCTATAACGTTGACATCAGTTTTGTTGTTCTATGGGTATCCGTCTTTCTTCCTTCTTGGTTTTTTGTTTTTTTGCTTTTATTTATTTTTTTGACCTGTGTTGGGAGGTTTCCTGGTCATCCAATCTTTAAATGGTTGGGTTCGGGCCAAAGTTATTATTTCACCATCGACAAATTTCAACTATCAGGTTTCTATCAAACTGAGCTACTGCCTCTGGCTGCCGTGCCTTCGGGCCGCAGGGTTCTTAAGAACTCGAAATAGCATGGCCTTTGAAACTGAGCTACAAGGCTCTTCTGGAATCGAGCTGCAAGGCTCGTTTGAAGATGAGCTACGTGGATCCTTCGAAATTGAGCTACAAGGCTCTTTTGAAGGGGAGCTACGTGGCTCTTTTGACACTGAGCTACATGGCTTCTTAGCTACTTGGCCTTCTGGGCTGTTAGGTTCTTTACTGAACCTAGAGTCAGATGGGGGCCCCCTTTGAACCCGACTTTACGTGGCCCTTCCTAAAACTAAACCATGGCTCTTTCGAAACGAAGCTACCAAGCTCTTTCGGGGTTTGAGCTACATGGCTCTTTGAAACTCGAGCTACAAGGTTCTTGGGCAGAGCTACATGGCTCTTCGAAACCGAGCTATGTGGCTCTTGGGACCGAGCCAAGGCCCTAACTACTCTGCAACTCCCTTCCTCTTCCGGGAGATGTCCGATTCTTTAAGAACCGAGTTGTATATCCCTTTTCAGCCCCTTTGAAACTAAGCTACGTGGCTCTTTTGAAACTAAGCTACAGGGCTCTTTTGGGACTGAGTTGCAAGGCTCCTTTGAAGCGAAGCTACATGGCTCTTTCGAAACTGAGATACAAGGCTCTTTTGGGACTGAGCTGCAAGGCTCCTTTGAAGCGAAGCTACATGGCTCTTTCGAAACTGAGCACGTGGCTCTTTTCAAATTGCCGTAAGGCCTCACATTTCCGGGCCTTCTGTGCTGTCCGAGTCTTTAAGAACCGAGTTGTATGGCCCCTTTCATCCACTTTGAAATTAAGCTACATGGCTCCTTCGAAACTAAGCTACAGGGCTCTTTCGAAACTGAGCTACCAGGCTCTTTTGAAGCAGAGCTACATGGCTCTTTTGAAACTGAGCTACAAGGCTCTTTTGAAGCGGAGCTACATGGCTCTTTCGAAACTGAGCTATAGGGCTCTTTTGATGTGGAGCTACATGGGTCTTTCGAAACTGAGCTACAAGGCTCTTTTTGTGGACTGAGCCAAGAAGGCTCTTGAAGCTGCCATACGCTCTTTGAAATCAAGGCCACAGGCTCTGGGACTAAGTTGCAAGGCTCCTTGGCTACTTGGCCTTCTGGGCTGTCCAATTCCTTAAGAACCGAGCTATATGGCCCCTTTAAGCTCCTTTGAAACTGAGCTATGTGGCTCCTTTAAAACTGAGCTAAAAGGCTCTTTCGCCTTCCTGATTAGTACCCAAAAAGTGCTATTTTGAGCCCTATATCAGATAGGTTTTGAGTGCTTTTTGCGCACTAATCATGTCAATAATACCACCAAAGTGTTCAGTCTTCTTAGTATCACTTATGTCGCTTAGAGGTTATTTTTGGTTGTTTTGCAGGTTTTTGCATACTTTGAGAGTTCAATATCGAGATATGTGCTGAACCATGAAGATCGATCCCATTTATCACCCTTCAAACATCTCAAAATTCAATGAAGGAATGAAGGCAAAGTGAGAAGAAATGATGTAGTAGAGAGGATGCAAAGGCAAAGAATGAAGAATATGCAAAACCCAGGAATTTCATTAAGATTGCGAAATTTCAAGAATCATAGCTTAAAATCTCATGAATCATAGCTTAAAAATTTCGCATCCTAAATAAATTGAGAAATTTCGCTTAGCTTCAAAATTTCGCTATGCACTGTTCCTAGCGAATTACACTGCCATCTCTTAAAATTCGGCTAAGTTACGAATTTCTCGCTAGCTAGCGAAATTGTGAAGGTTTCACAAATTCTCCTCGGGATTACTTATTTCTCCTCGCGGCACTACATCTATTAAATTTTCGCTAGCTAGCGAAATTTTCGCTACCTAGCGAAATTGTTCTTCCTAGCGAAATCTCCTGCATTGTCATCCTTTGTAATTAATGCAAACCGACCATTTTCGTATATTACTTTGTCCCTTATTTTAGCCAAAATGTGCCAGTTTTCTGTATTTTCATACATCGGGTGGTCTATATAAACCCCCATAGTTTTTGTAATCAAAGAGAAACGATACAATCTTTGGCACAATTTTTCATTTTATGTAAATATCTTCGCAAATTTTAGTTGGGTTTGGTTCCTCTCTTCTCTCTCTTTCTTTCCCTATTTTCTAGGCTACCAAACAACCCCTCTCGAGGATGAAAACTCAAGAGATGCTCGCTGCCTCCCTTTCTTTGAAGAGGAACGTAGCTAGCTTGGTTGTGCTGCAGGTTGTCTTCTTGTGTTAAATGCCATGTGCAATCGTATTTATGGCTCCCATCTCTCAAACCAGGTCATCATCATTTAATGTTATTACTTTGGCCAATACTTACCATGCTTTAGGATACAGTGCATACTTATTGCTAGATGTACTGTGGTTCTTTAGATGGCCTTTACGAGCCATTGAAATGATGTTGAATGTTAGGGTTTCAAACTAAAAAGGGTTGTAGATGCATGTTACCCGTGGTTGACTCAACAGAGTGATTCTAGGTTAGGGTTTGCTAGCTTAAACAAAGATCCCAAGTATTGGGCCATAGGTCATGGTCATAATGTGAGGATAAAACCCGAGGACACTTGTTTGCCCTATGTTATCAAGCAGGACCTAAATCTTCAAAGTTACCTTTCACACTTCACTTTCGCTTACGGCTAATCGCCAAACTACTCACACCGCTTTTGAAACAAATCCAAAATCAAACTAAAAGCCTCACCATTTTCAACACCGATGCAAGTCATTCCATAGGATGAAACCCATCCCGTGTTCCCACCCTAGACCACTATGTGGCAAAGAGTTTCGACTACTGCGCAAAGAGGGAGGAACATAGGAAACAAATTTTGTTGATTCCACACCCTACCGTGGCACGAATCAAATGCATTTACTGCCGGATGGTGCCAAACTACGCTTGATAAGTCGAGGTGTACTTAAGTGATCAACATCACAAGTGAAGGTGACCTTTTAACTCCTTTTGAATCTCGCAGTTGTAACTACAAGTGTTCATCACTTGCGCCACCGCACCGTTTTTTGTTTTTCATACAACGCTTTATTTTAGTTAACCCTAACCTTTTCAGTTGGCTCATAGGCTCGTCAGGGTCTCGGGCCAGGTAACATTTTGTATGCGCATCGACGTAGGAATAAATGTAGATTACAAAGGATCAAGACACCAAGCCAAGATACATAGTGAAAACATGGATCCTCTCGTCAAGAACAGCAGAGTCGCCAAAAATTCCCAATGAATCCAACACCCCATGTATCGATGAGGTGATCACATCCACCCTCCTAGAGTTAAGGCAAGGCCCTCACTGCATCATACCTCCCGTCGAAGATGTAGCGTTGAGGCCCTATTTGGGTACCCCTACTCCCACATATCATGTAGATGAGAATGAAAATCCATACACACACATTGTGGATTTGAGGAAGTTCGGGCGACAACCTTAAGGAAGGTATGATTGACATGGATTTGCTAAAGCTGAAAGCATTTCCATTAACCCTAAAGGACAAGGCCAAAATTTGGCTTAACTCACTGAGGCCTAGACCATTAGAAATTGGGCTGAGCTGCAAACAGATTTTTTTAAAAAATTCTTCAGTGCTCATAAGACCAACAATTTGAAGAGACAAATTTACACCTTTGCAGCTCAAGATGGTGAAAGGTTCTACCAGTGTTGGGAAAGATTCATAGAGACCATCGCTGCTTGTCCACATCATGGGTTTGATACATGGATGTCGGTAAACCACTTCTATGGTGGTATGTCTCCGCCATGAAAATGCTTATCGAGACTATGTGTGGAGGTAACTTTTTCAAGAAACCCGGATTTGGGCCATGGACTTTTCAACTATGTGGTTTAAACCTCAAAGGTACGGGATGTCCGAATCCAAGGGAAGCCGAAAGATCAAGGCCTTCGAACCAACTGAGGGGGGGCATGTATGCACTTTCTGAAGACACAGAGATGAAAGAAAAACTGACCACGTTAACTAGAAGATTGGATGAGCTGGAAATGAAAAATCAGCATGAAATGCAAACAGTTAATGAGTTATCTGCATCCCAACTTTCTTGCTTCAATTTTCGCCAACACCCCGGTGGAGCACTGCCTAGTATGCCCATATCCTAAACCAAAATAACTCGTGATATGAATGCTCTTATAGAAAACACCTACAACCCCCGATTGGAAAAACTATTCAAATCGCCACGGAAGCCAAGATCCAAAGATATGTCCTCAAGGAGCACAAATGCCATTGCTCTTCACGACAATATCAACAAATAGCTTCCACTTTCTTCTCATGGAGTGCCATCTGAATTAAGTGTGGTAGGCACATTTGTAGAAGAACAGAAGATGTCGAATGTTCAAAACTAATCGAAAATTGAAATACCGAAAAGCTCACCACCAGAAACTCGACAAGAGTGTACGCGAGATGTCAAAGTTGTCCAACCAATAGCAACATCAGAAGGAAATGCATGAAAAAGGTTTGATCAATAACCCAAATGTAAGAATTGATGAAGCCAAGGCAGTGTTGACTCTAAGAAGTGGTAAGGAACTGAGTTCAGCAGTCCCAGCTCTAATCAAGTCGCCACGCGGGCCGACTCCACCACAAGAAGAACAAATGCAAAGAACTAGGAAGAGGTGAAGATTAAAGTACCCTCCATTTCAATGTGCCTCCGAAAAAGAAAAGTTCCATTAACTAAACTGGAATACTAGATGTTTTACTAAGTAAAGTTAACATTCCTCTCCTTGACATGATCAAACAAGTCCCCACCTATGCAAAATTTTTGAAGGACTTATGCACTGTAAAAAGAGGTCTCAACGTGAACAAAAAGGCCTTTTTGACTGAACAAGTGAGTGCCATCATAGAATGCAAGACTCCGGTGAAATATAAAGATCCAGGGTGTCCAACAATATCACACATCGAGGCATTGGGGTGGATAAAGCACTATTGCACTCGGGAGCTACAGGAACCCGCTCGGCCGTACTCCATGTACATGCAACTGGGATTGGGAGAGCTGAAACCCACTTCCATCACACTGTCACTAGCCGATAGATCTATTAAGATACCAAAGGGGACCATTGAGGATGTCTTAATACAAGTGGACAGATTTACTACTCAGGGATTGGCTGCATCATACGTAGTCAAGTTGCAGTAGAGCCAATCATGTGCCCATCATTTTGGGAAGGCCATTCTTAGCTACTAAATGCTAATAAACTCCATTCGAATGGGGTTATGCAACTCACATTTGGGAATATGACCTTAGAACTCAATATTTTTCATTTGGGTAAAAGGCATATGCACTCGTAAGAGGATGACTTTGAAGAAGTCTGTATAATATATGCAATTTTTTGGAAGAACAGTTAATGAACAGCCAGCGTGGGATTCATTAACCCTGTAGTTATCCGAGTGCCTAGGAGGGGCAACAAGAATCAAGGCATGAGTTTAGCGCAAGGGTACCGGGGAGAAGAATGGAAATCCTACCTCTATTGACCGGTGACGAACCAAAGGAACCCCAACGGCTAGGGCTCAAACCACTCCCAATTGAGTTGAAGTACGCGACTCCCCGAAGAAAATGAGCGCGCCCAGCTTGTAGTTTCATCCCCGTGGACTAATTTCACAAGAGGTCAATTCGCTGAGCCTCCTCAAAAGGAACAAGCATCGCGGGAAAATTTCGATCTAAAAGGTATAAACCCAACAATTTGCACTCATCACATTTACCCGAATAAGAGTCTAAGGTCGTTAGCATCACAAATGGAGGTCAATCCCCATTTGCGTGAAGTAGTTCGCCAAGTCCCAATCGCTTCGCTTCAGATCATTTAATTCCACTTCGATAGCACTGGGTAAGCCCCACCTGTGTGGTGCCCAAAAGTCGTGGTGACAACTGAGAATGAAATGAAAAGGGGAGGAATTGTCTACCCGACTTACTACCGATTGGAGAGTGTGCATAGATTATAGAAGGCTCAATGAAGTAACCCGTAAAAGATCACTTCCCTGCTACTTCATTCATCACCAAATTTCCTAGAGAGTTTCAGACACCCATTCTATCGCTGATGGGTATTCAGTGGTATTTCCGTGATAGAGATCGCACTCGCAGGACCATGAAAAGCACTAATTTCACTGGCCCATTCGGGCACATATGCTTATGTGGAGGATGCCTTTTGGTCTTTGCAACGCCTGTACCACATTTCGCAGGTGCATGCTTAGTATGTCACGATAAGGGCGAGCGCATAATGGAGGTATACATGGATGACATCACTAAGATATGGAGGCAATTTTGAAGAATGTCTGACTAATCTGGAAGCCATTCTACAGAGGTGCATAGAGAAGAATTTGGTGCTCAATTGGGAGAAGTGCCATTTTATGGTCAACCAAGGAATTGTACTGGGGCACATCATCTCCAGCAGGGGAATAGAAGTTGACAAGGCAAAAATTGAACTTATTTCCCAACTGCCATCCCCAACGAATGTAAAGACAGTTAGACAATTCCTTGGTCATGCAAAGCCATGTGAGATTCATTAAGGACTTCTCCAAAATTGCTAAACCCCTGTACAAGCTCCTACAGAAAGATGCCAAATTTGTTTGGGAGAGAGAATGCCAAGAGAGCTTTGAAGAGCTGAAATCTCATTTGACTACTGCCCCGATAGTACGAGCACCTAACTGGCAGTTACCTTTTGAAGTAATGTGTGATGCAAGTGATTCGCTATAGGAGCGAGACTTAGCCAAAGAGAAGATGGAAACCTCATGTGTCTATTATGCAAGCAAAACCTTGAATGAAGCTAATAAAGGAATTATACCACTACAGAAGGAATTGTCGGGCGTGGTGTAGCGCTTTAGACAAATTTTGAGCATACTTGGTCGGTCTGATATAGTCATTTTTTACATCATTCCGCTAAATACCTCCTAACCAAAACAAATGCAAAAAGCAAGGCTCATCCGATGGGTTCTTCTACTTCAGGAGTTTAATTTGCAAATTAAAGACAAGAAGTGGAGGAGAGAATGTGGTATGCATCATCCGTCAAGGTTACCAGCTCATGACACTCATAGCTCACCCAATGATGAATTTCCCGAGGAACTCGATGCAAAATGGAGAAAGCTCCCTGCATGCTCACATTGTCAATTTTTCCACAGAGAAACGAACCGATTGGACAGATGTGATAGGAAGTATTTCTTCGCTAAGATCCATTCCTATTATTGGGAAGAACCCTTCTTGTTCAAGTACTGTGCAGATCAAATAATCAGGAAGTGTGTACCTGAGGAGGAACAACAAGGAATTCTAAACCATTGCCATGAAAGTGCTTGTGGTGGTCATTTTGCTTCCCAGAAGACAACAATGAAGGTGTTGCAGTCGGGTTTCTACTGGCCTTCCTTGTTCAAGGAAGCACACCAAATGTGCCGTGTATGTGACAGATGCCAAAGACTCGGGAAATTGTCTCGCTGTCATATGATGCCATTGAACCCAATTTTAGTAGTCGAAATATTCGATGTATGGGGCATCGATTTCATGGGACCTTTCCCCACGTCATATGGTCATACATACATATTGGTGGGATGACTATGTGCAAGGCGTGGTCCAACTCTCGCAAGACCAATGACCATAGGGTGGTACTTAAATTTCGAGAGCCAATATCTTTTCCGTGTTCGGGGGTAACAAAGCCATTATTAGCGATGGAGGTTCATACTTCTGTAACAAACCGTTTGAAAACCTCATGGCTAAATATGGTGTGAAACACAAAGTGGCCACCCCTTACCATCCTCAAACAAGTGGCCAAGTGGAACTTGCCAACAGGGAGATTAAGACCATTATGATGAAGGTGGTCAATACAAACAGGAAAGATTGGTCCATCAAACTTCTGGATTCGCTGTGGGCCTACAGAACTGCTTTCAAGACAATCCTGGGAATGTCCCCTTATCGGTTGGTCTATGGTAGGGCATCTCACCTTCTAGTGGAGATCGAGTACAAAGCGTGGTGGGCGATCAAGAAGCTGAACATGGACCTAAGTAGGGCCGGAGTTAAGAGATTCCTTGATCTTAATGAATTGGAAGAAATACGAAATAATGCCTACTTGAATTCAAAGATTGCAAAGGAAAGATCAAAGAAATGGCATGACCAAATGATAACCGGGAAGAATTTCAATGAGGGAGATCAAGTCCTCCTGTATGACTCCAAACTCCATTTATTTCCGGGCAAGCTCAAGTCACGATGGACGGGTCCATTCATTGTCCAGCAAGCATACCCCAATGGTTCTGTGGACCTACGAGATCCAAGCGATGACAAGGTGTTCAAAGTCAATGGACAGAGGGTGAAACCATATGAGGTGCAGCAGGTCATCAAGGAAGAAATTCTCCTGATGGACCCTCCCCTCGAACTCTACTTGCCTACATATTTGCTACTGCTTACCGCTGGTGTTAGCAAACACTCCGTCTCATTATTTAGTCAATTAAATTCTTTTGTTTAAGAATGGTGATAATGCAAGAGTCTCGATGGGCCATTTCTTTTCAGGCGCCAGCTAGTGAGAGCATTAATGCATAAGCATGCTCCTTATTCAAATTATCACATTTGATACTCGGTAATGTACATCCTACAAGAGCAAATACCTTCGCTTTCTTTTTATCTAGTGTGAAGTACTTTTGCATATCACTTGCGGCCCCACTTCGGGTATCCAGTTTTTGTCTTCAATTGGACAATTGAATTGCTTCAATTGAACAATTGAATTGCTTTAATCGACAATTGAATCGCTTTTGCTGGAAAAACTAACCACAAGTTACCTTTATGTTAGAACAAATTCCATGTTTGAAATAATTTTGGTCATTGTCTCAAGATGCTCAACTTGAACATTTCTCCCTTAAGCTAATTCACACACGCACACCGTATTGTTCTCTTCAATAGGTCGCCAAAATTAGTTGCCTCCTTTCACTTCAGATAGCCTAGCCTCAGTATGTCGGGCAACCTAGATGGGGTTTGTGTTACCCACACTAAGACCAATGTAGTCTTCCAAAAAGGAAAAGAAAAGAAAAGCAAAATAAAAAGAAAAATAAAAGTCATGACACTTTACCTTGAAAACCCGAACACCTACCCGAGGGGTGTATGGCTAAGCCTCAAGCCCGATGCCCAAGCCTTAATCGTCAGGGAGTCGCCGATTTAGTGTCTGCTAATGGGTGGATGTATTTTAACGAATCAGGTGCTTGATTTTCAAGTCATTCGGAGTCCGGTGAAGCCTCGAGTTTGTGGTCACGGATCCTTGGCTTGATGCCCTAAACCTTAATTGGTTGGGAGTCATCTAAGTGGACCCTCGCTACACCTGACTTTGACAGAAATCGGATTTTAAGTATCATACTCTACAATGTAGTTGAATGAAGAAAGAAGAGTGTAACTAGGTTGTTCAACAACTTAAGGCCACAAGTAGGGTCAGGGAGGGGAATTTTGCAATTTATTGGCTCCGACTGGTTACATAAAGAACCATTAGACTTTGGTGGAAATTCAAGTTGAGAATCATGGAACCAATATCACCTAAAAATTGTTCTTGTATGGTTTTGGTTCTTTCATGCTCTGCCAAACTTGTGTCAATTTTCCACTTAAAGGTAGTGTTTATTTTTTTATACACCTTTTGAATCATAAACTTTTGAAAATCACTGCATGCATGCCCTTATTATTTTTGCATTAAGTTAAGGACTAGCAACGCTCGGTTGGGGGTGTGATTAGTACCCAAAAGTGCTATTTTCAGCCCTATATCGATAGGTTTTGAGTGCTTTTGCGCACTAATCATGTCAATAATACCACCAGTGTCCGTGTCTTCTTAGTATCACTTTATGCCGCTTAGAGGTTATTTTTGGTTGTTTTGAGTGTGTTTGCATACTTCAGAGTTCAATATCGAGATACGTGCTGAACTACGAAGATCGAATCTCATTTATCACCAACATCTCAAAAATTCAATGAAGGAATGAAGGCAAAGTGAGAAGAAATGATGCAAGAGAGGATGCAAAGGTGCAAGCAGTTGAAGAATATGCAAAACCCAGTGGAATCGCTAAGACTGCGAAAAATTCCCCCGTTAATCATAACAAAACTGGCAATCCCAAATAAACCGGAAATTCCCGCAGCTCCAAAATTCCTCGCTATGCACTGCTCCTAGCGAACTACACACTTCGCTATCTTCTGTACTCACAGCTAGTTAAATTCCCCGCTAGCCAGCAAAAACTGCCGCGGCCTAGCGAAATTCCTCCGGATTGCTATCTCCTGCACTCGCTACTCCAGCTAAATTTCGCTTAGGCCAGCGAAATTTGCTCGTCGCAATGAAATCTCCCCGCATTGTCATCCTTTGTAATTAATGCAAACCGACCTCATTTTGGTATATTACTTCCTTTGTCCCTTATTTTAGCCAAAATGTTGTGCTTTCAGATTTTCATACATTGGGTGGTCTATATAAACTCTATAGTTTTTGTAATCAAAGAGAACGAGGGCACCTTAAGTACAATTTTTCATTTTATGTAAATATCTTCGCAGCCTTTAGTTAGGTTTGGTTCTCTCTTCTCTCTCTTCTTTCCTTATTTTCTAGGCTACCAAACAACCCTCTCGAGGATGACAACTCAAGAGATGCTTGGCTAAGCCCCTTCTTTGATTATTTAAGGTAGCTAGCTTGGTCACAAGGCCAGTTGTCTTCTTGTGTTAAATGCTACAGTAATCGTATTTATGGCTCCATCTTCAAACTAGGTTGAATATCATTTAATGTTATTACTTTTGGCCAATACTTACCATGCTTTAGGATACAAAGGTGATACTTATTGCTAGATGTACTGTGGTTCTTTAGATGGCCTTTACGAGCCACTGAAATGATGTCAATGTTGTGGTTTCAACTAAAAAGGGCTGTATAGATGGCTACCCGGTGGTTGACTCAAATAGGAGTGATTCTAGTGGTTAGGTTTGCTAGTTAAACAAAGATCCTAAGCAGCTTGACTATAGGCTGCTTGTCATAATGCGATAAAACCCGAGGACAATTTGCTCGCTCTATGTTATCAAGAAGTGACCTAAATCTTTCAAAGTTACCTTTCACACTTCACTTTCGCTTACATTAATCACAAACTACTCACGTTTCTTTGAAACAAATCCAAAATCCAAACTAAAAGCCCACCATTTTCAACACCGATGCAAGTCATTCATGATGAAACCCATCCCCGTGTTCGACCCTAGACCACTATGCCGCAAGAGCTTGACTACTTCGCAAAGGGGGAGGAACATAGGAAACAAATTTTGTTGATTCCGCTCACCCTACCGTGGCACGAATCACTTCCTATCTTAGGGAAGGCGCATGCGGTTTTAATGCAGATCTTATGGAGAATCGGAACAGACTGCGTGGCTTTCCAAACGTCCAGGTTTCTTTATAAATAACTGCCTCTCTTCGATGATCTGTGTCATACTCCGCTCCCAACCTTCTACCTCTCTTCGATGATCTGTGTCATACTATGCTTCCAACCTTCTACCTTTCTTCGACAGTGTTGGAGTTTGTACATGATGAAGCTTCAGGGTTTGATCGCCACTCACTCTGAGTTCGCCCGTGATCGCAGCCAAGTCTCGGCTTCGACGCTCGCCGTTTAGGAGTTGTGTTTTTCCCTAGTTCCTCCCTTGTGGGAGTTGTGTTGTTCCCTAGTCCTGCCCATTGATGGAATTGGACCGGGGAACATATTCGGAGGGGGCGGTACGCTTCAGAGGGAATATTTTTAAGTCCCACTTCCTCCATTATACCTTTCCTCCCCTCTTTTCTCCTTCTCATTCCCTTTCTCTTTCTCCTTCTCCTTCCTTTTCTCTTTCTCCTTCCCCTTCCTTTTCTCTTTCTCCTTTATTTTCCTTTTCTCTTTCTCTTTCCTTTCTTTCCTTTCGTGGTTTCTTGCCTTGACTGGGTCACGATAGTGATCTCTCCTGACGTGAGAAAGCGCCATCATCAGAATTTTCGAGATATTCAAAATAAAATAATAGCCTTTAGAAGCGTGTAAAATTTGTTCGATGTTTGTTTGTTTGTTTTGTTTTTTTTTTTGACCATTTGCGAGAATATTACTCAAGCTGAAAATGGACACAAAGAATGTTATTATATTAAAACTGTAAATTCTTATTAAAAGCTACAATCCGAGGTCTATTGGTAGAATCGCCTGAGGTGCTCAACGTTCCAAGAATGTGGTAGGGTTTTTTCCTCTTCCGTCTGAAGTTCGTAGTTGCCATGTCGGACTATTCGCTATATCACATAAGGTCCTTCCTAATTTGGCCCTAGCTTCTCGTGTGTGGGGTCTTTCCTTGTTGGCAGGAGTTTCTTAAGAAACTACCGTCGAAAGCTTAAAACTTCTCGCCTAACCCTTCGAATGCACATTTTACTGTCTTCATATAGTCCACGGCACGCCCAGAACCCGGGTCACGTTTTTTCTTCTGGGGAGGTCAAGGTTCAAAGAAGAAACTCCTCGTCAGGTTCTGCATTTGCAAACTCAACTCTCGTGACTCTGAAATTTCTCAACTCGATGGTTGCTGAAGGCCGAATGCTAGAGCAAACAGGGTTTCTTGAGTTGCTGATTTACGCATAGTTTTGTATGCCCATAATACCTCGGGGAGGTATTCTACCCATTTTCCCTTTAGATTTTTCACTTAGTTCAACGCTACCTGAGTCCTTATAGTGACTTCGCTGTCCACTGGACTCCAAGCATTTAGCTTCTGACGTAGTAGTAATTCGATACCGAGCTCTACGCAAAAATCTCCGAACTTGGATTGTCGAACCCAAGCTTCCCACATCGCATACCAGGCTCTGTGGATTCCAACCTCAAAATTATGGAACGCCGGTACAAAGTTACGCACCTTCCGGCTCTGGATCATCAAGTAATGGCCTCGCCGCCCACTTAGTGAAGTAATCCACCGACAAACAATAACCAGACGCCCTTCCCAATGGGTAGGGGCCCTAGTAAGTCAAGCCCCCACTATTGAAAAGGCCAAGGGCTTGTGATTGGAGGTCACTGGGCCTGAAGGAGGTGTGAGAGATCTAGGTACGCTCGACAGTCTTACATTTTTTAACCAAATTTCGCGGCGTTCGAGCATCAGAGAGCTAATAATACCCCTGTCTCAGGGTCTTCGCTGCCAAGGTTCTGGCTCGAATGTGGTTGCCGCAGATGCCTTCTAGATTTGCCTCATTCCTACGCTGACTGGCGGAAACCCAAGAATTTTTTCGTCGAGACTCCAAAGGTGCATTCGTCGATTTAAATTTTCATGTTATAGCCAGACCTGAATGATTCAACTAGGGCGGGCTACGTGAGCTCAAATTTAATCGACTTCACTAGCATGTCATCTATATATACCTCTATAGATGCTCCAATCTGCTTCTGAAACATTTTGTTCACTAGCCTCTGATAAGTGGCCCCAACATTCTTCAACCCGAAAGGCATCGCCTGATAACAGTAAGTACCCTGCCCTATCACAAATGAGGTCTTCTCTTGATCACTAAGGTCCATTCTGATCTAATTATATCCCGAGAAAGAGTCCATGAAGCTGAGAAGCTCGTGGCCAGCTATGGCTTCCACTATAAGGTCGATCCGAGGTGTGAAAGTCGCTCTTAGACAGCCCTTATCGACATCTATGAAGCCAACGTAGAGTCGCCATTTACCGCTTGCCTTTCCGATGAAAACCACATTGAAGCCAACCGCAAATGCGGCATTCTACTTCTGACAGCTTCTGCTCGGAGGATTTTGTTAACCCTTCATTGATCGCCTTCTACCTGGGCGAAACCCTTCTCGCTTGACAGCTCATTGAAAATATGTCTCGCCTCAGGTGTGATTACTACGGGGTCAATTCCTCCTATATCCTCCTGCTTCCAGGTGAATACTTCTATATTCTTTTTAAGAAGTGGACAAGGAGGTCCCTGACGTCTTTAACCAATCTGGATTCGATGTAGATGAGATGTTCTAGGTGGTCATTGAGTTGTACTGGTTCTAGTTCTTTTGAGGGCGTAGGTCGGATGCCTACCTCATCTCTTATGTCGAGCTCGTCCATGTAGATGATGTCTACCGCTTTTTGCTTCATTGATGCCGAGTAGCACTCCCTGGCTATGCGTTGATTTCCTCAAACCATTCCTACCCCATTTGTCGTGGGAAATTTGATAACCATATGATAGCGAAAAGTGATGGGCTCACTTTATTTGACTGGTGGGAGGGCCTCAATTCAACAGAATATATAGCCGATCAAGGCCCACTATGAGGAACCTCACCTGCTAGAGCCCGGCACCTGGGATCTCCCAGTTAGCACTAGTTTTATCGACCTCCGTGGGTAGCACTCTTCTCCGAGAATCCTCATGCTGGCTCGACCGCTCTAGTTTCTCCTCCGATGCCCATTTTATCATACGACGCAAAGATGATGTCTACCAGCTTCCATTGTCGCATCAGACCCCTTTGCATTGTTTGGCTATGACGCACTTTATTACCAAGGATCATTATGAGGATGTCGACAAATTCTTCCATGCCTGGAGTCCGAAAAAGCATGCGGTGGTGTCTTGGTCGAGGGAGTTTGGATACTACTTGTATTTCCAGTGTCTCCCCTGATCTGATGCTGCGTAGATGAGGCTTTCGGGCTGAAGTGGACTCCCCTCCACTTGTAAATCCCTCGGAGATCACATGGATTTCTCCCAACTCCGTTAATCGATGTCGAGTCGAGCCAGTCGGGACGAGGCGATGGGGCGTGCCCGGTCCCTACCCTCTCGAGGCCACGGCTACGGGCGATGTCCACGTCGATCGTGTATTGTCCCCCTTCCTCAACTGGATGTAATCATTTGTTCGGTGTCCCTGATCCCTATGGAATTCAAAATACTTGGTTGAGTCCATCTTCCCTGGGTTTGTCTTCATCTAAGACGACCACCTTGGGTCCTTCATGTCAAGGTTTAACGAGGACCCGTGAGACACCGAGGTCGTCAAGGGGTGAATTGCCGAGTGTAGATACGTCGCAGCTCACAAGGTGGGCCCAAGCGGTCCCTGATGTTGCCTCGTCTCTTTAGAGATTGTTCTCTGTTCTCTTTGTCCCTTCGTGGGGATCTATCCTTGTCTCCTTGTCTCCTAGGGCTTTGTTCTCGCTTTTTCTCGCCCCTGCTTTTCTCCTTCTACGCGGAGGAGTTTTCCCACTTATATAAAAGGGCTTCCTCGCCGTTGATGTATTTCTCTGCTTTGGCGAGCACCTCGACCATGCTTGCTTGAGGGTTTTTTGAGATAGAAAACATTAGGTCTTTTCGGACGTACACCCACCAAGGATGAAAGCTGGGTGGCAAACTTCATCCGGGAATGTCTACCCTTAATGACTCAAACCTGACGTGACTCGTGCTCTCCCGTGGCTCGCTTTATGGTCAACAAATGATAGCTCGACTTCCTGTATGTCTAAGCTCTGATGAAATGGGAGACGAACGCGATGGACAACTCTCTGAAGGATAAGATTGACGATGGCTGAGTCTGTTGAACTATGCTAAAGTCGGGCCTTTGAGCCTGGTGGCGAAGGCTCTACATCTAACGGGGTCTTGGTATTTGTGTAGCTCCATCTTTTTCTTGTAGGTATTGAGGTGATCTACATGATCTTTCATTCCGTCGAACGTTTCGATCAGAGGCATTATGAACTTTGCTAGGAGAGGGAAGTGTAGTACCCCGGTCGTGAACGGATTCGACTACGCACCAAGGCATCCAGCGAGATTGAGCTCGCCTTTCACAAGCCTCCTTCATGTGGTCGAGCCTTGGTCATTGTCCCGAAGTGTCAGTCCCACAACTATCTCTCCTATCTTCACTGAAAGGATGGATCCATTGCCTCTATTGTTCCTTTACTCCAGAACTCTCATTACGTCCCTCCGTGGGGTTCATAAGGATCGTGCTCCTTGGCTTGGCTAGTTTATCCTTCTCCGTTAGCATCCCGAGGAGGGTCGTGGTGTTGTCGTTCTTCCTGCGGCCGCTGCATTTGTCTGGTGAGTTCCTCCAATTCTCTTAGCAAACGTTGGTTAGTGAGACAGAGTGCCACCACCTCGGGCCAAGATTAGCCTCAGAGTTTCGAGAGCGTCTCTCGTGGTTTGCCATCTAGGTCGCCCTATCACCAGCGTCCCGTGGGGTCATGGACTCTTCTCATGTTTCTCGGCCCATACCATCACCACGAGGAATTCGCTTTATTTGTAGGAACAAATGTCTCCGCACGACGCCAAACTGATGGTGCTTTTTCTACCAATTATGGGCTGGATCTTCCTGGGTCATCGGGCTGTCCGGCAGACTCAATCGTTGTACAACCATTACAACCCGGTGACCGAAAGGATGGTCCTATGAGGGGTGCGCCTGCCTACTCCGATGCTTGGGTTAGCTTTTCTATTGAAATGGAAGAATTCAACTACTCCAAGGGCGCAGGACGCTGCACCTTTTTGCGGGTAGAATGGGTCGGTATTTATAAGTGGTTACTTTCCTTATTAGACAGTGATACGGTATCTATTCCATTGGGTGAGGAGTTTCTTTTCCTTATCATAGAACAACTGTTAAGGAATAATGGAGGAGCCGTGATCAAGTAAGTTTCTTCTTTCTTAATCTGTAGGGCGCGAAACATGGAGATTGTGCGTTTTCCATTTTGCATGAGTTTCTGGGCCTAGGCCCGTATACTTTGGCATGGACAGGATCTCACAGTGGGCCGAGCTTCTTGGTTGGGTATGCGCCTCAACTCCCTTCATAAGGTGGAGGTTCGTCAAGGCCGGGCCGTGACCCTAGGCCTCGCGCCCGGGCCTATGCACATGTTGTTTTCACCCCATCATATATATATATATATATATATATATATATATATATATATATATATATATATAATATTTATAATTTATTTATTTATTTTCAAGTGTAGATGTTTTCATTTAAATTTTATGGAACAAATATGTTCAGTATTGAAATATAAATTTTTAAAAATAAAATTATGCATATTTATAACTACATCTAATCTAAATAATAAGTTTCTTGTTAGTTATATTTTTAAATTTCATTTAAATATTATAGAATAAATAATAAATTTATGTGTTGTTCTATTTTAAAAACTTATTATTGATCATAATAGTTTATATTTAACATTAAATTTATTATTGAAAAAACAAATTTTGATTTGTTATTAAAGCTTCTTGTTAAGTTGTTAACATTATATTTTTGAGTTTATGTAATATTTTCTTAAAAATATGTTGTTATAGTGATTAATGATTAATGAATATATTGAAATTTTTATTGGTGTTATATATCTTGTATTTATATTCGATTGACACTTAATTATGAAAGTTTGTTGTGAATTGAAATAAATATATGCTTATTGAAAATTGCAATGACATTTTACATTTTTTTTTTAATATTGGAGTTATATCATAAAGTCTGTTGTCTAATGAATCATATATTTGTTGAAATTTATATTGACTTTTATTTTTAATTTATACCATTATTATATATATATTTTATAATTTTTATAATTTGTATATAATATTATGTTTATAAAAATAATATTATTGCTCGCCCCACAATGGAGGTCGTGCAAGTTTGGCGGAACCAAAAAGATTACCTCATTTTAAAAAACAAAAAAAATAAAAAAAAATAAATATGGGCAAAGGCTTTTTGTTTTAAGACTTGAGCTTTTTTTTCTTTTCTTTTGTGTGAAGGCCTATTTCTTAAACTTTTTTGGTCTATCTCCAAAGGCTCTTGTTTTATAAGTTTTGAGTCAACTTCTAAGGGCCTTATTTTATATGCTTGGGCCTTAGTAACTTTAAGTTATTGGGCCTTATTTTATAAGTTTTGTGAATAATATTTATGATTAATTATGTAATTATATTTATTTGTAGGCTTTAAATTTTGGCTAGGTTTAGTTTTCCTTTCTAATTTATTTTATTTTTTATTTTTATTTTATTTTACTTTATTCTAATTGATTTTATCATATTTGATTATTTTGATTTGATTTGATTGGAATTTAATATGGAAACTTTTTTTTTTTTCTTTTTTGAGGAGAGTTTGATTTTATTTTCTTGAAGGAGAGCAAGGGAAATGAGGAGAACGAGGGGGGAAAGGAGGACGATGAGACAGAGAGGGAGAACAAAGGGAGGAAGGACCATCAAGAGAGAGGAGATGTGACACAAGCCGTTAGATCAAATAAACCAAAATCCTTATTGTGGTTGTTTTGAGATAATATCTTATTTTTTTTAATATTATTTTTACTTCCCATTATTGTTTTGAGTATTATTTTCTTTCCTATTATTGTTTTAGGATATCATTTTTTTCCTTTTATACCCAAATTATGTTTAGAGTATAAATAGATGTTTTAGAGTTTGTTTTAGAGACTTTTTCACTTTGATCAAGTTATCAGAAAAATCAAAGTTTTTGCTTTATTTTATTCTCTGTATTAATTGGTCTTTGAATTGAGACATGTTCTTCTTGTTGACTCACCCGCTGCTGCCACACTGCGGTATTAGAGCGAAGCCCCCAATCGATGGTTAATAGAGGAAGCAGGTGATGGCAACCAATCCCAAGATAGCGATCTGAGACGGTGTCAGTTCAAAGGTCGTATTAACGAGTAGCAAATAATTAATCTTGAAAATTTAACCTAACAATTCAACAAAGACAAGAACACCATGTGCATTATTGAGTATGAATGGATGTAAGGGCATATGAATGATTTACTTAAGAATTAATATGGATGAATCGGTTCTCATAGACCCAATTTTTGATCCCATTCCAAATATACAAACAAAGAGGCACTGAGGGATTCAATGACATCTGTATGAGGGGGCCGACTTGGGTGAATATGAAAATCCACGTGGTAGATAAAGAGGTGGAAGACAGTGACAACCAAACTATAGAGGAGATGACAAATACAAACTAAAGGTAGATATCCCTAACTTTAATGGTGATTTTAATATTGAGGGGCTTTTGGATCGGTTAACTAAAGTAGATAGGTTCTTTGACTATACCGAGTTGCCTAATGATAGGAAGGTTAAATTGGTTGCTTATAGGTTAAAATGGGGGACATCGGTATGGTGGGACAGATTAAGGGAGATGAGGATGAGAGAGGGGCGTTGTAGCACCCCTTTTTCGGTCCAACCCGATTAGCGGGTCCAAACTGGATCTGGGATGCTTTGATACCACTATATCACTTTATCAAATGCATTTCATTAATATAAACGCTGCTTCAATCTACAAGGGCGATTTCAATCTTAGGGTGTCTATTAAATATTTACAAATTCAATGCAATTCTTTTATAAATTATGCATTTAACCAAAAATGGCATTTTATGTTGTTTACAACATAATATCCAAAATCGTATTCAGATATAGGTACAAAAATAATTTCATAATTGAACTTCTTTTGTTTACAAAACAATGTCATGCTAAAAGGTGAGGGATGCATATGTGACGGCCATACCCGTGAACTTTTGAATGATCATGAGCTCGACCTTATCCGCTTAATCTCTACTACATTGGATATAAACAATACGCTTAAGCATTTTGTACTTAGTGTTCTATACAATTCCATTTCTTAGTTTCGGGCTAAGCCTCAAACTATGCAATTTTACTAAACAAAACTTTCAAATCTTTTTGATGATCAATGTCAATACATAATACATATACTTATTTCATATACAATCATTTATGGTTCATTGATAATTCCAAATATACACTTTCATGCAATAAATCATTTATAATCAAATCATGCATTTACAATTCTCTCTTTTCATTTCAATTTGCAATCATGCTTTTCAATTCCAATATGTAACAATCTCAAAGCTATCTAGCTTCGCTCTTAACTAATTTTAATCCTATGTTTTCAGATAGCGTGATATCGAATCACTATGATTTGCCCTGGCTGGGTTTGCACCGTATAAAACATTTGTTTCGGCAACATAGTTCGGTCTCAATGGCCGCTGACGCTATTAAAAATCAATTCGTGAACACTACCGGGAGTACTATCTCGCCGGTCGCTTGATCTGAGTGACACATCAATACGCTTGTTCGTAGTACCAAGAATTGACCCTTATTGGTGTATACCAATCGATCCTTAATGCGAAATAAACAGCTAACATTCTATTAAGGGCGTTTCAAATCCTTTTATAGCAAAATATAGTACAATATGTGCATTCAGAGGCGCTCCTTTTCAATACTCATGCAATTTTCTATATGCAACATTTCACAATCAATTGCCCAGCAAATCAATTAAAACAATTAAATATGCTTTTCTTATACATTTAGAACAAATATCAAATCTTGAAATGAGAATGTATAAGATAGAACAAATCAATTCATCCCTTCTTTGCCTTGCCTTCAATCCGGTCCTAGGTTAGTGATCCTCAATCGTCCCTGAGCAAATCACACACATCACATTTAGTAAATCCAGTTAATTATTTTCACTTTGCGAGGCTGAGGTATGGCACGCTTTCATTTTAGTTTCATTCTTATTCAACCCCATTAATTATTTATTAGTGGTCCTTAAACTATCCATGTATTTAATACATGTGTTCTTAAAACAAAACTAAAATTTCTTGTCAGAAATAAGAGCACTGGCTAAGGTGAAGGCCAAGCATTTATATGCTAGCCGCCGTGCGTGAAGACGCTACGCCGCGACGGCGCCCTTCACCGTGGTGTAGCACTTGTATGCCGTGGTGTACCTGTGGGGTGCCATTTTTGGCACCCTGCCTCTCCTCCACAAGAAGGGATCCTACGCCGGGCGTATTCACGCTTACGCACGGGTTCCCTACGCTGCGGCATAGTAGCCCAATATGCCCAGATTTCCAATTTTGCTCTTTTAAGATTTTTCTCCAAAAATCCTTAAAATCCCAAAACAAATCATGGGAATCACTCCCAATAACATCCTAATATCATCCTAAACCAACCATGAGCAAAACCCATGGATGGATTAGGGTTTTTCTAACCCAAACATCAAATACAACTTTCTAGGGTTGTTCATACCTTGAATCTCTTGAAACTCTATCCCCTAGATTCCTTCTTCCTCCTTGATCACTTGAAACCAGAAATGGGGATGATCTCCCACCAAAACATTGATTTCTCCTCAACCCTAGCTCTTCTCTCTCTCTCTTGCCTCCAAAAACGATTTTGCACAATGGCCATTCAAATATGCCTAAAGTTATGTTTTCACCCTAAGGCCGTGTTTGGCTTGTTCATTAAATCCATTTTCCATTTTTCTCACTTAAAACTTACTAGCCTTTTAATTTGTACCTTCACTTATCATTTATTTCACATTAGCATTTAAGCTTATCATTTGGCCCTTAGGTCCATTCTTCATACCACAAATTCCGCTCTTTTACACTTGGGTTATTTCCAGGTTCAATCAATTCTCATTTATCATATAATCATTTAATCAATATTCATTTAACACCCCTAAAATACAATAAGTTGGCTCAATTTATACCCTGAATATATAATAAATTTTTTTATTATAAAATTCCTAGTGGTGATTTTCTGGGGGCTACAACCCCCCCACTTAAAAAAATTTCGTCCGAAACGTACCTTAGTTAAACAAATGTATTACCGTTGTCAGATCGCTTTCTTCGCTTCCCAATTGGCTTATTTGGTCTTGTGATTTCTCCACAACACTTCTTCAATTAGCTAATCCTCTGCTCCACAATTCTTTCCACCTCGCGAGCCAAAATCTCTAACGCTTTCCTCACAGTCAAATCTAGTCTCAAATTTCAATTGTTCCAAAGAGACTACATGTCCGATCGTACCTCCGTAGCATGGACACGTGAAATACATTATGGATCTTCCAATTCTGTACAGGTAATGCCAAATCCAGATACACTGGACCAACTTTTTTCGAACAATTTCATATGGAAATCCAATGAATCTAGTGTGGCTCAACTTTCCTTTTTCCCAAATCTCATCACCTTCTTCCAAGGCGATACTTAAAAACACTTTTCGTCGATCGCGATATTGAATATCTTTCTTTCTCATGCCTGCAGATATGATTTGTCTATCTAAGTAAGGGCCACTTTCAATCTCTCTCTAATCATTTTCACTTTTCTTTAGTCTCTAGACAAGCTCAGGGCCAATCACTTTCTTTTGCTCAATTTCGGTCCAATATAACGGTAAGTTCTACATTTTCTTCCACAGGCAAGCCCTCGTGAAGGCACCATTCCACACTGATTGGAAACTATTGTTGTACACAAATTCAACTAAAAGAATGTGTTGATCCCAACTACCCTCATAGTCAATCACACAACTCCCAATATATCTTAATCCGATCTCCGATTGTCCATTCGTCTATGGGTGGAATGTCAGATCGAATTCCAATGAGTGCCCAAGGCCTCTTGCAATTTCCATAAAATATCGAAGTAAACCTCGGATCTTAGTCTGAAATAATGAATACGGAAATCCCATGTAATCAAACTATTTCCTTGATATACACTTCGCCAACTTGTCAAGTGAAGGGTCGGTTCTCATTAGTAGGAAGTGAGCTTGACTTATTTACTGGTCCACCTGCGAATCTAAATCAGCCATGCTTTCTCCCTGTCAATGGTAACCCAACCACAAAATCCATGGTAATTCGGTTCCATTTTCACTTCGGTATTTTGATAGGTTGCAATAATCCCAAAGGAACTTGATGCTCTGCCTTTACTCTTTGACACACTAAACACTTGGTCACAAATTCTGAAACATCTCTTTTCATTTCGGACCACTAGAATGACATTTTCAAATCTTGATACATCTTTGTGCTACCAGGATGGATAGCAAAAAGATCCACCGTAGCCTCTTCAAGTATGGCTTTCAACACAATACTACCTGGCACAAAACCCGATCCTTATAATACAAAACCCATTTTGCTCACCAGAACTTGGTTTCTTTACCATTTAACTACTTATTATGGCAACAATTTTCTTTATCTTTTCTTTGCGGCTTCTAGCACTTGGCTCAACATCCCATCTCGCTTATCAATTCGCTACTACGCACCGCTTGTCCGATAATGACAAATGGGCATTCAACGCCTTGGAAGAGCCTGCAGATCGGCTCTTCACTCAAAGCATCCGCTACTACGTTGATTTTCTCGTGATAGCCAATCATACGTCATAATCCTTATTAACTCCATCCATCTACGTTGTCCTCAAATTGGGCCTTTCATTGTGAGGGCAAATACTTAAGACTTATGATTTATGTAGATGAAACACTTTTCTCCATACAAATAGTGTTCCAAATTTTTAGCTAAATAAAATTGCGGCAATTCTTAAATCATGTGGGTAGTTCTTTCATGCGACTTCACTGTCTGAAGCATAGGCTACCACTACTCTTCTTGCATTAGGACACACCCAAGTCCATTTAATTGAATGATCACTAAAAGATCACATATTCTTATCAGAAGTCACAGTAAGAACCTGAGCCTCTGCTAAGAATGCCTCAACTTATCAAAACTTTTGACATTTTCTTACTCCATTCATATTTCTTTACATTTTTTCTGAGCACCACATCGAGGCCGTAGTCATAGAAAACCTCTTTTAACGAATCTTCCAGTAACCCCGCCAAATTCAAGAAACTATGCACTTATGTAACATTTCTTAGTATTTCCCATTCAATAACTACTATATTTTTGATCCACTCTGATTCCTTCTTTCGATACAAATGTGCCCAAGCAGCACTTCATTCAACCAAAACTCACACTTGCTCAGTTTCACATACAATTGTTCTTTTCTCAAAGTCTCTAACACTACCCGAAGGTGTGTGTCGTGATTTTCCTGATCTTTTGAATACACAGGAATGTCGTCTATGAACACTATGAAAAATTGATCCACATATGGTCAGAAAACATGATTCATTAGGTCCATGAAAGCCGCTGGATCATTTGTTAAACCAAACGACATTACAAGGAACTCATAATGTCCATATCACGTTCTAAACGCCATTTTATGCACATCCGCATCTTTAATTCTCAACTGATGATACCCAGATTGCAAATCTATCTTCGAAAAGATACTTGCACCTTTCAGTTGGTCGAAGAAATCACCAATCATGGGTAACAGATACTTATTCTTTATAGTCAACTTATTCAATTGCCTATAATCAATACATAACCTAAGCGTACCATCTTTCTTTTTAACAAAGAGCATGGGAGCTCCCCACGGTGATATACTTGGTCGAATAAACCCTTTTTCTAGTAGTTCTTGCAACTCAAGTAGCTTCACTTATTTTAACTCAACTTGTTTTATTTGATAATGCTAATGGATGTCGGTGTGGCGTTGATGGGTCAGTGAGTGCAAAAGTTGAAAATGCACTGTGATGCAAGTATACGAGCCGAGTTCTACGAGGTAGTGATAGTCAAGTGTCGTTCCCGCGAAGAGAAGTGTGTTGAATACTGGCTTAGTGACCTAGACAATATTTGGATCCCGTCTTATAGTGAATTATGACTAAATTCAATGATTTTATGAAAGCCTAATATTAGAAATTTGATTTAAGGTAATAATGAGAAAACTAGGGTTTTGCCTTCGCCTACCACACCTGATGGATTTTTACCTATATAATGTATTTATTTAATATTTCATATGCTTTATGTTAGCGGGTTGATCGTGCGTATAAGACATTCTCTCTCGAGATATAGCTGCCTATCTCACCAGTGGGGTGCATTGCATCTCTACTTCAACCCCAAGTGACTTAGGGACGCATGAATGCAAACCCTAGCTTGCCCTCGGGAACGCGGGATATCTCTATGCCCCCCATTGACCAAGTTTTGCTTCTTTACACCCATGTCCCTCCTCAGAGTCATCTTCTCTCGATATTAGACTCCTAAAGATTAGCATGCCACACCACAACAATAACATGTCATTAAATTCGGAGTAAAGCAACCATACAAATTCAATATTAAATGAAACTACAATTAATGTATTAACTTACAAGATGCGATTAGGCTGACAAAACCCTGTAGAGAGAAAAGTTATTTACAGTGATTTTCATTACGGACTAAAAGATTTTCAGCATCAAACGAATCAGGAAAAGAAATATGTATAGCTTACCCACGATCTCTCGAACTGGTCTCCACCAATCTCTCTCTATTCGTCTCTCCTTATCTTCAGTCTGCCTCCGAATCCCCCTCTTTGCCTCGAAATTGCTTCCCTTTTATATCCCGGGATCCGGGCCCATCAATGGCATAGAAATCAGAGCTTTTTTAATGCTCCCATCTTGGAAAAGAAGACCTCGCTACGTCTTAGCGAAGGAGGGTACACCATGGCATACCCAAGGCTACTGGAATCCACCACATTGGTTCGCTGTAGCGTAGGGCCTCCACATTGCTGTGAAGCGCTACACCGGCAGCCGTGGAGTCCTCGTACCGGGCAGACTTGAGGCCTTTGCTACACTTCCTTTTGGTTTTCGTCGAGTCTTTTCTTCTATTATATTTCTTTTGACTCCTATCGTCGTAAGGTTCCCTAGAAACATTATAGTATGGGGGATTAGTGCAATATTAGTGAATATGAATGTGAATCATGCAATTGAGCAATAAAAACACATAAATTTTACTGAAATCCATGCATAATTCACTCCGATCAACACCCCTAAAATTAGCTTCTTGCTTGTCCCCAAGCAAGAACAAACTCTAACTAGTAAGGCAATGCAAGATAAAGCGAATTTAACACCGACGATATGGGTCTAGCAAAGCATGATACTGCCAGTAAGAAGGGCCAACTGAATCTAGTTCAATAGATCCAAAAAGGACTACCTAGGTTTGTTCGAAGAATCGTGGTCGGCCTTATTGACTAAACAGTCAACCCCTTTTAGGCTCAATAACTTTTCCCAAGGTGCATCTAAGTGTAAGGAGGTGATCTCCAAATGTATAGCTTGACTTCAATAATTCCAAACTTGAATTTAACTTTGCCTATTTGGAGCAGCTTAAAATGTAAGGATGAGAACACACCACAATTTATTCACTTCAACTAATCCTAAGGGATTAACTCTAAGACAAACTTAAAGAGTACTAGCAATTCAAGAAGTTTTGTAGATGAGGGTTCTGTGAAGAGGATCCACTGTGACTCCCCACTCGCTAATTAAGGGCAATCACCATTTAGTTCTCCCCTAACTTCACTCGAACACTAACCAAACTCGAGGCCTAGGATCATGGAAATCATCCATCCTCGTCCCATGTAGCGAGCAATGAAGTCAATGGCTCCAAATAAGGTTTCAGTATTAGGCTTTGACAAGCCCCTGGATCAGCCCGAGATTTCGACGACATCCACTCTATTCTAACCATAAGCCTTTTATTTATTTATTTATTTATATATATATATTCAAAGCCCAGCATTTATCCTCTTTTTCTAAGGTGTCCCATCACTTAGGTGTTTAAACTTTCCAAGGTTCGTAGAACTATTACATGGTGAGTCCGGAGTCAAGGCATACCCCGAAGATCACGTGTGTGTGTGCGTGATAGCTTACTTCGGGAAATGATTTCTTGATATCTAAAAGGGGCGGCAAGACATGGTTATTCTCAACTAAATACAATGCAATCCCGATCGTCAAACAACCTTGGAGTTCCCTATATCATTGAAACACATGCTTTTTATGATTACTATGACTCCCATTTTTGCAATCATGGTCAAAACTAAGGCTGCGAACAATTAATACCAACTCTGGAAACTACCATATCATAATATTGTCAAATGTAAACATGTTGGTACATAGTGAACAAGGCTCGTCTTTAAACATGCTAACAAAAACAAAAAAAAACTAAAACTGACGAAAATTAGACCTAAAACACACCTAAAACATGCAAACATAAAAAAAAAAAAATAACACTATGCCGACTCGTACACCCACACATACACCCCCAAACTTAACACTGACAGTGTCCTCAATGACAGAAAGAAAATAAAGGCATAGAGATACGTCCTAAAGAATCACTACGGTGGTGGTGGCGGTGTGTGAAAATAAAGGAGCTGGGTTTTCAACCATTGATATGGTCCTCGGGTCGGAGCGACGATGGCCATCTCTCGACCGATGGCGTCCATGTCCTGACTCAAGGCAACACGGTGCTCCTGTGACTCATCCCAATACGCGGAAAAAGGTGTGGTGACCGCATGAATTTGGTTGGCCATGAATTCAAAGAACCTAAGGACCTCGTGGTCGTTGTCCTTAGGGTTGCCCACCAGAGTGCAATACGCAACATCATCGCCGCCCTCATTTGGACCGCCCTGGGCTCCCGAACCGGGCCACAAGCAGGCTGGGTAGGCGCCTCGTTGCACCCGCTCCTGAAGTCCAACATCGACCTCACCCGCCTAAGATAACCGAGCAATAAGTGAGGGGTGGATCAGGGCCCCGGTGCATCTCCCTTGGGTCAACTCAATCAACCCCTACTCGATGATGAACCCGATGTTAAATTGGAAATCCTTGGTCATGGCGTATAGGAGGATCGTCTTGTCCTTTGTAACTGTGCTAAAGGCTTGATTTTTACACATAAAAAATTATACCAGACCATAGCAACGGGCGTGAGGAAGTGCATATGAAAATTGGTGAAATCACCCGTCGATGGTTGGCGTTTCCACAAGCCCTAGCTTTGAGTGACCTCCGTGATTAAGCACCCCACAATTTAGCCAAGAAATAATGTTAGAGTACTCGCATCACATCATCCAAATAGTTAAATTCTGGCTGATGGCCTAGGCACCAAACTAGACCCACTTGACTTAAGAAAACAAGCAGCTCACCTTGAAAGGCAGATCGAGGAAACTTCCGCACAACCTAGGGCTACCGTGGGACAAAAGCAGGTACGCAGTGCTCACACGCTTGCCTGATAGTGAAGTTGAAGAACATATTAGAGGTGGGGAAACCTCGTTTTGGGACAAATGAGTGGTTGAATAGGGACTCGTGATAGATCCATTCGGCCTCCCGGGAATGAACCTGTGTGGATCTTTCGGAGGGGGTGGTGCCACCCACAAGGTGGAGCCGGATTGTTGTCATTTGATCGGGATTCACTTCTTAGGAGCCATAGTGGTCGATCTAGGGGTAGAGATTTGCAAACACATCAAAAAACGAGAGAGGGAGAGGAACGGGTGGCCAAAATTTCGGGGGGGAAAAAATGAAACGTCAGTCTGATATTTAAAGACTAAAAATTTGCACCCTCTACACCGCGACGAGGGCTCCCACGCAAATGGGCGGGTACATGGCTATGCAAAAGAGTTTAGGCTCTACAAGCATCGCTGTGCACTTCAAGAGTCGATAAGGGCCACGAGGCAGGCTCTACGCGGCCGTACAAACCGAAAGAAACAAAAATTTTTTCCTACGCAGCGGTGTAGAGATCTACGCTGCGACGCAGCAGAAAGTATGGAACTAGTTTTTCTTTTCTTTTAAAAACACGAATTTTTTCCTCTGACAATGTAATGAACATGCAAACCCCTTAGTGACAGTGCTTGCACCCTTCGCAGCTGATTCGCGTCAATAGGGGTTATCCAGAATCAATAAAATTTATACCTATTTCCTTCTACTGCCGTAGCATTTCTACTGTAGTACAATGGCTCTAGGGTCGAACACGGGGATGGGTTTTCTTCGCACAAAAGACTTGCAGTGGGGTTCAAACTGGTGAATTCACTTTGGATTTTAAGGTTTGGTAAAAACAGGGAGGTTTAATGTTTGGAAACTAAAAATAAAATAAGTTAAAATGTAAAAAGAACTCCTTGAAGTGTTAGGTCACGCTGGACTCAGCAATCTAAGGGCTCTGTGGTCCTTTCTCATTGGGGAGGATGGCCTATAGTCACTTCCTTAACCGGATCTTCATTTAGCTTATGAAAATTGACCTCACATTCATCCTTGAAAAATGGTATCCATTGGCCATTAGTTCTCTTAGTTGTTAAAACACAAGCCACCTGATCATATCTTCCAATGGTCGTAAATGATAACTAACGAACATCAATGGATCTAACATTAAGGATTCCACGAGCCCAAAAGCTACCATGCAATAACCATTCAAGGTGATCAGCGGAATCAAACCAAAGTTAAAAAGGGAGAACAGAACGACAAAGTGGATACCCAAGGCAAAATATGGAACCCTCATTCCGCCTCGTGATCCTTGCCCAAGAGCCTCTCTTCTTCAAGGAGAAAAAGAGGTTCTAGCCACTCATCCTCTGTTGTCATCCTTGAGGTTTGGCAGCGAGAAAGGAGAGAGTTTAGATGAGAAAGAGCAGCGTTGAAAGCTTCTCTTACCAAAAACTTTATTAATGAAGAAGATAAGATACAGTGTCTTGTTTGGGGGCTTTTATAGCCAAACCCCAATACAAATTACCAAAAACAACAACAAAATGCTATTATAGGGGGACAAACTAGAAAAACCAAAAGTGACAAAAGTAAAAATGTCAAAGAAGCAACAAGTATAGAAAGCACTTCACAGTGGCAGCAGTAATTTCATATTGCCCACCGCGAAATTTCACAGGCCGCGAGTCGTGAAATTTCGGCAGGGCCAGCCTGATCCTCTGCAGCTTCCGGCCCCGCCTTTTCTTCTCCTCGACTCCACCGGGATTATGCCATGAGCTGAACCCCCCATTCATGGTATAAATAGCCCGTGAAAATAATAAAATCCCTTCCATAAAATTTACTAAGAGCCTTCTAGGTCCCATGCCACAATTGTTAATTAGGCGATTAGTACACAAAAAGTGCTCAAAACCGTATTAATATGTACAGAACACGGTAGTAATTAATCTCTAACTGCCACATTGCTAAACCCTTAGCAATGAAAGAAGAAGAAAGTAACCTGGGTGCCAAGATGAACTATATACATCCGCAAACAAAAAGTTTTTCTAAAGTATAGAGGATAAAAACCCAACTTTCAAGAAGAGTCATCAAAATCCTACCCAATGACTGTCTTCAAGAAGAGTAAGTGCTATGCAAATTCAAGTATCAAAATAGTGTCAACTCCTAGAGAACCAACCTAACACCTTCCACAAAAACCTAAGTGTTAACTTGATTAGTTTTCAAAAATAAATTGTCAAATTGTCCTCTCCCCCCAACCTAGCTCTTGTCTAAACTTAGCAAACTAACCAACCTCAATAGATCAGGACCAACTTTTATTCCGTAGCTCATTTTTTTTGTTGTAGGGATGCATTGCTAAGGGTATCGAACTCACAAGTGTCCACGTAACGAGGGTCCACCGATGACTCCCAACCAATTAAGGTTTGGGGCATTAAGTCATAAGGATCTTTCGATCACTAACTCTTCAGGTTTCACCCCGGACTCTTAATGAGTTCAAAACTCCAAAGACATACAATTCTTAAACTCTACCTATCTCACCATGTAACGAGCACAAGGTCTGACCCAAACTAGCCTGGTTTGCATAATCAGTTTTAAAGACGCCATATATACCCCCACCATGCCTCGGTTTCAAGGCAAAGTATTACAATTTTTTTTCTTTTTATTTTCTTTTCGTTTTTTTTTAAAGACTCATTGTCTTCTATTCAGTGGGTCCTAACCTATTAAAGGCGTAAGTTGAAAATTAAGCCCAACTTTTTGCGGCTTAGAGGCAAGGTAGTTTTTCAAATTCTATAAATGAAATCTAATGTAATAAAGGTGTGGTTAGTTCAATGGAAGAAAAAGGTTGAATACAATAAGAATTTCAAAAGGTTAATAACTAACTACATAACACCATTCTAACATCAACATCGAACAAAATTCCAATTTCTATTGTGTTTCAATTACAAAAAAAAAGTTTTCTAAAAATGAGAAACTGAAAGCATGAACTAAAACAAATGCATTATATTGTAAAGAAAAACTAACTAACAAGTCATTCAACTAAACAAAATAGACTTGCTGAAAACATAAATCAACACTTCCTTCCTTAACTCTCCCCCCAACCAAATTTTACATTGTCCTCAATGTGGTTATGGAATGGAAACTTAAGGGAGGAAGTGATACCTTCTTGATGAAATGTACCCGTTTTTGGATAGGAGACTTTGAAAGATTTCCACCGAGACCTTATTCACTCCATTTGGGCTTCAAATGAACAAGTTGGAAGAAGAAAAGAGAGGAAAAAAGTAACCAGTTAGAACATTTATAAAATTATGCCTTTATTATAATTTCAAAAGTATTCTTTCTGTCTATATTTAGATTCTAGACTCTCTAAGCTTTCCAACGGTGCCAAGATTACCGAAAACGGAGGTCGGATGAAAAAGTTATGGCCAAAACAAAATAGGGGTGCAGAAAAATGGGAGGCTGCGAAAAAAATTGTAGGGTCATGAAATTCAAGAAGAAATTTTATTTTTGAAATATATATTTTTAATATATAATTATAAATAAAATAAAATAAAATTTTTTTTAATATAAAAGACAAAAAATGTTACAGTGAGCTACAATATCCTACTTTTTGTCTTCTTCCCTATGAAAATGATAAAAAAGCTATAATGATCCTGCAAAATTTCACAGATCTCGCAGCTCAGCCTTGCAAACCCTGCAGTGGGTTATGAAATTCTGCAGGGTTGTGAAATTTGCAAATCCTTGCAAATTTCTTTCTCAAGCCTGTATGACCCTCCTATTGTAGAAATTAAGGCCAAACCCAAAAAATAAGCTGTGATAATTAAAGAAAAATGCAGGAAAATGAAAAAATGGCTAAAAACAAAGATTAAATTAAAATTAGAGAAAATTTAAAAATAAAAATTAAATAAATAAAAATAAAAAAATCAGCTAAAAGTGGGAGACTGGTCTCTCCCAAACCAATTTCAAGCCTTTGAGTTGCTTCAAACCCGGGGTGAGCCGGTAATCACGAGGTCCAGTGTCTGTAACCGAATCAAGATGGTTTCTGCAGAGCCATCCATCGTACGGGCGCAACATGAGCAGCCACAATGTTTGTGATGTAGTGGTAAAAGCTTGAATAGTGGCCACTAACTTCCTAAAGTTTTGCAATGCTTGCAAGGTAAGATCGCCACGCTTTGAAGAAAAGCCTTGTATAGATTTCAGTCAGCAGGTGAGGATATACATTGTTCAATAGAGGGAGGTGTGTAAATTGTGCTTTAGCTCTTCCATCAGTTTCCTTCCATTGTCTTCCTCACAAGAATGGGGAGATTGCTTCATTCTTTTCCTGGACAAACAACACCATCGTTTAAGGGTTCGTATAACTTTCGTAATATCTCAAAATTCTCTATCATCCTCCTTCTTAGGCTATCAAGGATAATGCTCCTCCACCATGGTGTCACCGTGCACTCTTCTTCCGATTCTTCTTCCTCTTGTCGAACATTCACGATTGGTGAGCCTTGAAATGGAGTACTGCAGGTTGTCAAATTTTTGATCAATTTCAATTTGAAGTCCATCAATTCTCTTGTCCACATTGTTTTCCATAGTGTCAATTTTCTGACTTAATTAAGGATTGATTGTCTTCTTCTCCACAAGTCACCACTAGATCAAGTAAGGTTCAGAATCACTTGTTCAATCGGGAGAGGTTAATCAGGTGTTGAGGTATGAGATGAAGAAACATACTGTGAATGTGTAGGAGGTGCATATTGTGAAGGTTTTGGTCCCCATGAAAGATTTAGGTGGTTCCCCCAAGTAGGGTTGTAACCATTTCCATATGGTGTATTTGTTGGAGGCACAATGCATGAGGGCACACTCATCCGTGGAGGGTTTCTATAGTCCCTCATGGACCTATATGCGTTTGGATTTCTCCACGTTGCTTCACCGTTTCTTGTGAGGAGGTTCCACGGTTCATGCTTGAGATCATCAGAGTTTCCGGTTCCCTTTGGGAGATCGACCCTGACTAACTCCGCTCTGCACTCTTTAACATTGTAACAACATGCACTTAAGGCCGGAAAACAAGGGCAACACCAAACAAGAAAAAAAAAAAAAAACAATTCTACCTAAAAGGGGTAATGTTAGCTAAAAAAAAAAAAAACAGTTGAAAAAATTAAATGTGTCGATTAGTAAAAATGCTAAACAGAAAAATAAAAGTAAATTCACCATATCTTGTGATGAGGATCACAAGTGTTACTTATGTTGTCATTTGCACTTAGGCAACTATCCTCTAGCAACGACTTCATTTGATTCGCACAAGAAGGTTATCCCGAATTAACAAAATTGATAATTTTATTTCCTCCTACTCACGTAGCATTGCTAATGCAAAGACAAAGGGCTCTAGGTCAACATTGTGAATGAGTTTTCTTCACACAAAAGACTTGCAATTGAATTCACTTTGGATTTTAAGGTTGGTAAAAACAGTGAGGTTTAATGTTTGGAAACTTAAAATAAAATAAGTTAAAATGTAACAGGAGAACTCCTTAAAGTGTTAGGTCACTGGGGTTGGATTCCTAGGGCAACTGAGGGTTTCTAGGGTCCTTTCCTCGCGTTGGGGAGGATGACCTATAGTCATTTCCCTTCGAACTCAATCTTCATTAGCTATAAAATCGACCCTTTAATAACTATCCTTGACAAATGGCATCCATCGCCATTAGTGCTTCAACAGAACATAGTCACTCACTACCTTCCAATGGCTCATAAATGATAACTAATGAACATCAATGGATCTAACATTAAGCATCCAGTGAGCCCAAAAGCTTACCAAGTAATAACCATTCAAGGTGACTCAAAGGGATCAAACCTAAAGTTAAAAAGGGGAGAACAAGAACGCATTGAATACTCCGCATGAAAAACATTGGAACCTCGCCTCAGATCCTTTGCCCAAGAGTCTTCTTCTTCAAGGCGGAGAAGAGGTTATAGCACTCATCCTCCGAATATTGTCCTGAGGGTGTTTTTCTATTAGTGAGAAAGGGAGAGAAAGTGAGGGAAAATGAAAGAAAATGAGAAAGAGCGAGAAGAGCTTAAAGCTTCCCCCCAAAAACTTTATTAATGTAGAAGATAAGATACAGTGTCTTGTTTGGGGGCTTTTATAGCCAAACCCCAATAAAAATTACCAAAAACAACAACAAAATACTATTATAGGGGGATAAAACGGGAAGAAAACCAAAAAGTGACAAAGTCAAAAGGTCAAAAAGTAAAGAATAAAGGCAGAAAGCAATTTCCTAGTAAGGCAATTTCACGCTCATCAGTAATTTCATAGGGTCATAAAATTGAAGATCAGAAAATTGCAGCTGCGTGGTGAATGTAGGCTATAAAATTGTGAGCCTCAGAAAATTTATCGGGCTGCGAATAAGAACCCTTCGCAAAATTGCAAGATTGGCCGTGATTCTCTATTGTGGCTTCGGGCCCGCTTTTTTCGCTTCCGATTCCAATTAATTTTCATGCTTGAGTCAAACCCATTCTGCGGTATAAATAGCCTTTAAAACAACAAAACTTTGCTACAAAATTTGATTAGTAACTCATTTAGGTCCTAATATGCCAATCAAGTTAATTAGTGGGATTACTACACAAAAGTGTTTCAAAACTCCGACATTAAGGTGTAAAGAATTATTTGGGTAGTAATCAAGAAATTAAAAACTCACAAACACATTAAAACAAATAAATGTAGATAGTCCTAAGCAAAAAATGTATTTAATAATAATTAAAAATACAAAAATAATGCAAGTTCAAGAAGGATCTCGTAATACTTGGGTTGCCTCGAAGAGCGCTATGTTTAATATGTCGTTAGCTCGAGCATTCCTGCAACCACAACACTTAGGCCCAGGAAAAATAAAGCGACTAGCGGTGACCTTTCCTTTGCTACTGTCCTTTCCCAGTGTGGTTAGAATGGCGTCACAATCTACGTGTGGAATTCTCCCAATACGGTTTCAATATTTGGGCATTGACTTTGGTATCGGAGTCTCTGGATTCGTATCGACCCTCCATAGGAATACTTGAATCAGCGTGAGCAGACTTGACCATTTGACTTCCAACTTGCCAAGGAAGGAGTTTCGACTAGGGTGAACAAATGAGACTTGTTGACCCGGCTCAAACTCTTTCCTTACAATGTGTTTGTCATCGCAGTTTCGTCTTTTCCTTATAGATTCGAACTTCTCATAAGCCTCATTCGCGAGATTCATCCCCAATTCACTAAGTTGTAGCATAAAACTACTCCCGACTGCCTATACTTGTCCATGTTCTGGCAGCCTATTTGCCCCAATATGCTCTATGTTCGATTCCTTTGTGGAATGGCATGCTTTCCCATAGACTAGTTGCAATGGCAACATAACCAATGGGGTTTTAAGTGCTGTCCTGTATGCCCAAAGTGCATCATCAATCTTCTTTTACCAGTCTTTCCTTGAATTATTGACTCTTTTCTCCAGAATGGACTTTATCTCCCGATTTAACACCTCGGCTTGTTCATTCGTCTGCAGGTGGTAAGTGAGTGAAGTGCGATGCCACACACCATATTTTTGCAAGACCTTATCAACCAGCTTGTTGCAGAAATGAGTACCACCATCTTTGATCAATGCTCATGGAGTGCCGAAACGTGTAAATATGTGGTTGCGAAGGAACTTGACCATCACACTGGCATCATTAGTGTGTGTCGGTATTGCTTCTACCCATTTGGAGACGTAGTCCACGGCAAGGAGAATATACAAGTTCTTGAATGAGAAGGGAAGTGGACCGCAAGTCCATCCCCCGCCAAGTCAAATAACTCAGCACCCTATAATTGTCTTTATGGGTAGTTCATCCTATTTGGAAATGCCGCCCATTCTCTGGCACTTATCATAGGTAGATACAAACTGGTGAGCATCTTTAAACAAGCTAAGCCAATAGAAACCCGATTGGAGTACCTTTGTCGCTGTCCTTTGGCCTCTAAATTGCCCCCCACATGATAGGTGTGGTAGTGATTTAGAATACTACCCATTTCATCTTCCGGTACACATTGCCTTATCACTTGATCCGCACAATGTTTGTATAAAATAGGTTCTTCCCATTAGTAGTGCTTCAAATGTGCAAAGAACCTCTTCTTCTGTTGGTAGCTAAAATCGGGAGGGATAACCTTGTACTAAGTAATTCATAGTCTACAAACCATGGAGCGGGCTTTGTCTTCAATTCTTAGGCGATCATCGGGAAATCATCGTTAACCTTATTGCCTCGTCTCAAGCCGTTCCAGTGAAGTGACAAATGTGGTCGCGACTAGGTTCTCTGTTCCCTTCTTGACCTTAATCTCTAGGTCAAATTCTTGCAATAGGAGTACCCACCGTATTAGTCTCGGTTTCGGATCCTTTTTAGTCATTAGGTGCTAATGGTAGTGGTTAGTGTCTTGGCTATTACCTTGTTGCCCGATCAAGTTGGGTACTGAATTTATCAAAGGCTGAAAACAATGGCCGGTAGCTTTTTCGGTGGTGGCATATTCGGTTGGGCATGCGAAGGCACCCCTTTCTGGTCAGGCAGTTGGTGGATCTAAACCGGTTCCGGGATGCTCGTTTAATTCTTTTTTATTTACTTTTCATTTGGTTGTTTTTTTTTTTTTTTGTTAAAGTGTCGCGACTTGAATCCCTCTGCCCGACCTGAACGTTGGATTCGAACCGAAGCCCGGTTTACTCCGACCGTTTTCAATTATCTTATCAAAACATTTTATTTATGTCATTTCGTTTTAGGGTTTGCAATTACGCATAAGCATTTTCAAATGGTAATCCCATAAACATTTACTCTTATACAATTCGTTTACAAAATGGCGTATCATGCCTTTATAAAATGATATACAAAACAATAGTTCAGAGTTTAACTCTTTTGTTCACAAAATGTCACACATTCAAAAAGACATGATATGCATATGACGGGGTATATACTTATACACCGCAACTTTCTTTATGACTTTGCACTTCTTGATCTTCACCTTTGTTTCTGTTTGCACTCGAGCACGTACATAGATAAAAACTACCTTCTTGATTTCATGCTTAGTGGTTCTATACAGTTATATTCCAATTTCTAGTTTAACATGACATGTATTTATCATAAAACAATGCCTTTTATATCAAACTATACTCATGCTTGTTCATTTTCACATGTTTTCACTTTACAAAACATTGATCATATCAAAATATGCATTTTCACATGCTTTCAATTTACTTAACTCAAATCATGAGATTCAAACATATACTCCCAAAGATGTATTTAGTTTACAAATCCCATTTACACTCATCAAGTTTGTTATTTCACTTTTTCTATACAATTCACATTCATGACGAATTCTATTCGGTGAATCCCGTCCTTTTTATCATTCGATAATGTGCTTACACATTTAACAATTTCGGTCTCCCATCATGACGGAAGCAGATTGGTGCACCCCGACATGTGGTCATTTAAAATGTCATACGCCATCATGGCGAATGTTGATTTGGTGCATCTTATGGTGGGACATTGAAAATTTCGGGTTGCCTTCAGTGGATTAGTTGGTGGTCCGCCCGTGTGGTTGTTTGGTATATCGATTCAATTCAAGATGTCAAGAATTGACCAATTCGTTTGTAACTCAATTAATCACTCACATGCAATTAATTGTCAGACATTTCAAATATCACATTTTCAAATCCATATGCACTTTCTTAATATCATTTCAAGGATATACTCATTCCATATAATCATTTCAGATTTATTTGGTATACTACGAAAACACTTGAAATAAGGATAGAGGAGTCAGTGAAAAAACCGAAGTTGTCGGCTCTCGTTTCCTTCCCTTCGATCTCGATCCTAGGTTAGGTGATCCTCACCCGTCCCTAGTGAATAACAATTACGTCACTCTTTGTGGATAAACAATCATTATACGTTTTTAGTGAATGACAAATTTATCTTTGTTAACGGGTTTGGGTTAAGACACTAAGTGCGCGCGGAAGCGAACTAGCGGCGTGATGCGATATTTCAATTAGTTTTATCCTTATTTGAACCCCCATTAATCATTTATTAGGGTCCTTAAACTATCGGTGTACGAATACGAGGTGTTCGGAAATAAAAATTAGAAATATGTTCACTGTGAACAGTAGCTATGCCTCTGCGTACCCGAGGGGTGCCCTTTTTGGCATCTCGACCTCACTGCGGCGAGGCATCCCATGCTGCGGCGTAGGTCTACATTGCAGTGTGGGTTCCTTACGATGCGACGTAGGAGCCCCGTTTTGCCCAGATTTTTCCGGTTTTCCCTTTTCGCGATTTTTTCTCCAAAAATCACCCCAAAATCCAAATAAAACTCTAGAAATCACTCCCAAGGGCATTCTAAATTCATCCTAAACCAACCATGAGCAAAACCCATGGATGGATTAGGGTTTTTCTAACCCAAACATCATTTAAAGAAATCTAGGGTTTGGTTCTTACTTTAAATCCCTTTGAAACTTCTTCACCCAAGATGCTTGATCACTTAGAAGCATGAAATGGGAAGAAATCACGCCAACAATCTTGATCTTCTCACCTTGCCCTAGCTTTTCTTCCTTTTCTCTCTCACTTTGCTCTCAAACACATTTTTGCCCAAATGCACAAAATGTGCTCTTTTATGACCACATTTGATCTTATTCTTCATTTTAAGTATAAGGCCATCTTTGGCTTACACACAAATTCCATTTCTCATTTTTGTCCTTTTTGGTCTTAATCTCACTTTCATTTATCATTTAATTCACTTTAGCATTTAAGCTTTTTCTATTCTTGACCCCTAGGTCCTCATTTTACAAAATTCCAAATTTGCCCTTTTTACACTTGGGTTTATTTCCAGGTTCAATCAATTTCTCATTTTAGCATATAATATTTAATCATATTCTCACATATTCATTTCACTTTTCACAATTTAACAATTTATCAGTTTTCTCGGAAAGACCCAAGTTTGGCTTAATTCATACCTGGAATATATAATAAAATTATTATAAAAATTCTAGGGTATTTTTGGGGCTTTACAACATCATTCAAAGTTCGGCTAACATAGTGAATAACATGAAATATCCTTTCTCTTTTACGCTGACCTGCTCCGTCGCATAGTCACTAGCGTGCTTTGTTAGCCTCAGCGGAGGAGGTCCCGATCAAGTGCTACAACTATGGTAGATGCGATCCATCTTTCAGGATTGATAAAGCTTGCACACACTACTCATCAAAATCAAATGGTGTCCCTTGAACTAGAAAATTGGACAAGGCCTTTGCAATCCGAGAAAAATCTTTTATGAACCGCTTATAGAACCCTGCGTGTCCTAGAAAGCTTCTTATGCCCTTTTCTGATGATGGTGGAGGTAATTTCTCTATTGCCTCGATCTTTAATTTGTCGACCTCTATTCCTATTGCAGAAATCCAGTGCCCAAGTACTATGCCTTCCTGTACCATAAAGTGGCACTTATCCCAATTTAGCACAAGATTGGTTTCTTCAGATCTAACTAACACTGACCTCATGTTTTCTAGACAATTGTCAAAGGAGTTCCCCAATACTGAAAAGTCGTACATGAACACCTCAATTTTTTTTTTTTTCAACCATATATGAGAATATGGCCATCATACAACGCTGAAATGTGCCTGGTGCATTACACAGCCCAAAGGGCATCCGCCTAAATGCGAATGTACCATAAGGGCATGTGAATGCCGTCTTCTCTTGATCCTCTGGGGCTATAGCGACCTGATTGTAGTCGGAATAACCATCCAAGAAACAGTAATATTCATGCTCTACCAGCCTATCTAACATTTGATCCAGAAATGGAAGTGGAAATGGTCATTTCGGGTAGCCTTATTCAATTTCTAGTAGTCAATGCAAATTCTCCAACCTGTGATTGTTCTAGAAGGCAGCAATATATTATTCTCTGTCTTTATCACTGGTATGCCCTCCTTTTTAAGGCCTGACACATCATAGGACTCACCCATACCTTTATTAGAAATAGGATAAGTACCTAGAATCTAGCCACTTGTGCTTCATACGGGACTACTACTTTCATAGTTGGATTCAGTCTCCTATGTGCTTCCATTGAAGGCTTATGACCATCTTCTAGCAGAATTTGATGCATACACATAGAAGGGCGAATTCCTTTTAAATTAGCTAGAGACCAGCCAAGCGCATCCTTGTGATCCTTGAGTACTCTCAATAGCTTATCTTCTTCTGTTGCTGTTAGGGATGCTGAAATAATCACTGGTAAGGTGGAGGCATCCCAGATAGCATACCTCGAATGGAATTTGGGTAGTGGCTTTTGCTGCATCTTGAGTGGTTGTTCGAAGGATGGCACTAACGTTGAGCAATTTCGCCTAGGGGTTCGTAGTATTTCCTTCTATTAGGCTGGAAGGAGGCCATCCATTTCACATACTCTCTAACCTTTTCTCCTAGTTCTTCTGATTCACTCTGTACTAGGCTAGTCTCCAAAGGGTCAATGAGACCACTTTGGCTAGACATTATAGCCTCTACGGTCTCTACCATGAAGCATGTATCACTCTCTGCTGGGTGTCTCATAGCCTCAAACACATTGAACTTGACCTTGTCATCCGACACTCTCAATTTCAACTTTCCCCTTTGTACATCAATCATTTGCCCTACGATGGCGATGAATTACACCCGATATTATGGGTATTTCTTTATCTTCTTCCCGTATCGAGCGATGAAATATGCGGGAAGATAAACGTACTACCTTTACCATAACGTCTTCTATCACCCACCCCTCCTCGGGATGTTTAGTGACAGTTTGCTAATTGGGTGTGAAGCTGTAGTTGGGCGGAAAGCAACTAATCAGTCGTCTGAATATGGATAACGACATGAGGTTAATACTGGCTCCCACGTCACCTGAGACCACTCAAAGATGGAGTTCTGATGGTACAAGGAATAGTAAAATTGCACAGGTCTTTCAACTTTACTGTGTGGTTCCTCTAAAGGATAGCACTACGTTTCACCAGTGAGATTCTTGTCTTGAAGTCGAATAGTCTTCTTTTCTTTGACAGTATATCCTTCATGAATTTGACATAAGTGGGCATCTATTCTAACGCATCGGGAAATGGAATGTTTATATGCAATTTCTTGAACACTTCCATAAACTTTGTGAATTGCTTGTCCAATTAATTCTTCTTCAGGTGTTGAGGGTACGGAATTGGGACAGTGGGTTCAATCATGGTTAGTCGATCTTTAGCCTCGATTTCTTAACTGAGACTTTTTCTCTAAAGGTACATTTCCTTTCCTATCTTGTCATTAAATGCATTTTGGATTTATATAATTTACGCCTCTCCCCATCCTTTGGTGGCTGCCACAGTACTACTAATTCTCTACCACTTCACAATGTGACAACTTTTACATGTTCATTACCTTCTTGTCTCGGGTTCACCTCTGAGTTGCTAAGTAATGATCCGTGCTGCCTCTCAGTTAAAAATGTGGCCTTTGGCCAATTTTTACTTCCAGGTTTCTGAGTTGGCCCCCTTGATTATGTAGCTAGGTGGATTGGTTTTGTAGCTGTTGAGCTTGATTTTGGAATGTGGCCTTCGTCTCATTCATAAATGTGCTATGGGAAGTCATCATATGGGCTAAGGCTTCTTCCAAATCCACTTTCTTTTCGGGCGACACTCGGCGAAGTGGTAGCTGCAAAATAGGTTGTTCCTCCAGCCATAGTTCTGATTGCTCTGATTATTCTAGTTACCTCTCCAACCCTGGCCTTGATTCTGATTTTGATTATGGTACCTGTTCTAATATGTATTACTTCCATACTGCTCCCTCACGTGGCCAAGTTCTGCGATTCACATCTTTGTGCTTTCATTGTCATGCGCCTGAACTAACCTCCATGGTATTATGTTGTCCTCATGAGACTACGCGAGGATCTCCTAAGGAGTTATTCGAATCGCATTCACTATACCTTGCTGTTTTTGTAGCTGTTTAGTTAACTGTGCGACATGGTTTACTAGGTTACTGAGAACTTCTGTGTATGTTCTCGCTAAGGACTTCCTAGGTGCTGATCTATCTCGAAGCCATTAATTAGTATTAGTGGATGTATCTTCCAATATCTCATAAGCTTGATCTGTAGTCTTTTTCATAAGGGCACCTTCTACTAAGGCATCAATAATTGTCCTAGCCAAATCGTTTAAACCATTATAAAACATGTGCACCTACATCCACTTAGTTAACCTGTGATGTGGGCATATTCTCAATAGCTCATGAAATCTCTCAAGCATCAGTCAAGTTCTCCCCCTCGAATTGTCTGAATGTGTTAATCTCTTGCACCAGCTGTGCGATCTTTGCGGGTGGGAAAATTTTGGTCAGAAATTTCTGCAGTAAGTCATTCCACGAAGTAATGGAATCCGGTGGTTGGCTAGTCAACCAATGCTTAGCTCTGTTGCTAAGTGACCGTGGGAATAGACGCAATTTGAGAGCTTCTTCTGTTACTCCATTATACTTGACTGCGTCGCAGACTTCAAAAAAACTTGTGTGATGTGCATTTAGATTCTCACTAGGCAACCCATGAAACTTTATATTGTGGAGCATTTGTAGAGTTACTCCTTTCAGCTCAAAGTTATTCGCTTGGATGGGTGGTCGTCGTATAGCTGACTGAACAACTGTAGGTGGCAAGGCAAACTCCTTGAGTAGCATATGCAAATTATCAGGTTGTACTCTAGTGGCCTGATCTCTATGATTTTGTCCATTCTGATCCACCCGTGGTTCATTCCTTTCTTGGATCTGCCCTTCATCCTCTTGATTCTGCATGATTTTAAATTGGGTTGCGTGTGCTTCTCTCACGCATGTCGATGTAATGTCGGATTACAGTTTAGGATCGAGATAAGGTAATTCCTTGCGATCTTGTCTTTGCATGCACACTAATTGCTTTGTAGTCACAAGTGAGTCGAACAAGTCACATCATAGATGAAATAGGGCAAAATACTAACGAGAATATTAAAAATGATTGTATATGGTAAAGAACTAAATAAAATAAAATTGATCCAAAGTACAATCTATACTTAACATTGTCAATATCAGCACTAAACTGCGACGCGGTGTCAAAAGCAGTACGAAAGTAGTGTGTAAAAGTTGATAAAAATGCAAACCTATATGCGCAAGTATACGCGTCGAGTTCACGTAGTGTAGTGGCTAGTTAAGTGTCGTTCCCATGAAGAGAAGTGTGCTGAATACTGGCTTAGTGACCTAGACAATATTTAGATCCCGTTTTATAGTGAATTATGACTAAATTCACTGATTTAATGAAGCCTAATATTAGAAATTTGATTTAAGGTAATAATGAGAAAACTAAGGTTTTGCCTTCGCCTACCACACCTGATGGATTTTAACTTATATAGTGTATTTATTTAATATTTCATATGATTTATGTTAGCGGGTTGATCGTGCCTACAAGATATTCTCTCTCGAGATATAGCTACCTATCTCACCAGTGGGGTGTATTGCATCTTTGCTTCAACCCCGTGACTCCGAGATGCATGAATGTGCAAACCCTAGTGCTATACTTGGAACGCGGGATATCTCTATTCTCTGATTGACCAAGTGTTGCTTTACCCATGTCCCTAGGAGTCATATTCTCTCGATATCAGACTCCTAGCATTAGCATGCCACGATTGGCAAATAATAACATGTCATTAAATTCTAAGTAAAGCAACCATATAAATTCATACCAATATTAAATAAACCACAAATTAATGTAATCCATAAAGTGCAGTTAGGGTTAGCCAAAGAAAACCTTAAAGAGAGAAAAAGGACTAATTCATAGTGATTTTCGGCTACGAGACTGAAAGATTTTCAACAACAAATGAATCATGAAAAGAAATACAGAAGAAACCGTCTTCACGATCTCTCGGAATCCGTCTCCACCAATCTTTCTCTATCCGTCTCTCCTTATCTTCAGTCTGCCTTTGAATCCCCTCTTTGCCTTAAAATTGGTTCCCTTTTATATTCCGGGATCCGGGCCCATCAATGGCCTAGAAATCAGAATTTTTTTAACGCTCCTGTCTTGGAAAAGAAGACCTCGCTACGCTGCGACGAAGGAGGGTACGTTGTGGCGTACCTGTGGCTAATGGAATCCGCCACACTGGTTCGCTGCAATGTAGAGCCTCCACATTGTTGCGAAGCGCTACGCCGCAGCGTGGAGTCCCTCGCAGCTGTGTACCCAAGGCTCCTTCTGCACTTCGTTGTGTCTTCTTTGCTTCGAGTCTTTTCTTCTATTATTCAGCTTCCTTTTTGACTCCTATATCACCGTATCCTGTAAAACATTATAGTATGGGGGATTAGCAGAATATTAGTGAATATGAATGTGAATAATGTAATTGAGCTATAAAAACACATAGAAATTTTTATTGAAATGCATGCATAATTCACTCCAATCAGGCACCTGGTACAACGTCGATAGCAAACTCAATCTCCCTCTATGGAGGCAATCTTGGCAACTCTTCTGGAAACACGTCCGAAAGTCACTAATGGTAGGGATTTCGGATACACTAGGCCTTGCATTTTCCTTTTCAATCACATAAGCCAAATAGGCTCCACATTCTTTTCGCACCATTGTTCTAGTAGTGGATGCAGATATCACATTACAGAGGTGGTTTGACCTCTCACCAATGAAAAATTTACTTCATCCTCATTCAGTGTTCTTAAGGTCACTCTTTACATTCTACAATCGACTATCGCTTGGTGTCGGGATAACCAATCCATCCCCAATATCACATCAAACTCCTTAAAGGATAATTCGATCAAATCCCCAGGAAACTCATACTCTCGTATTTGGATGCAGCAATCTATATACACTCTATTCACAATAATACTATGCTAGAGCGGGTTCGTCACCAAGATGTCATACTCGATTTCACTCCTCAGTAAATTTCCCAAACTAGGTATGTCAGTACAAATATATGAGTGAGTTGACCACAGATTAAATCAGTATATACGATAGTAGAATCAAAGATTTGGAAATTACCGACTATCACATCTAGAGCGTCAATATCTTCCACTGCCTTCATTACATATGCTCTAGCTAGAGCACGTGCATCCTATCTACCCTCAGTCTGAGTTACTTGACTTGGAATGCTTAGTGATGCAACACTCTTGTTGCCTTTCCGTTCCACAGAATCTATACCCCCAGTCTGAGGTACTGTAAATGAACGAGCTCTAGAACAATCTATCGCTCTATGCTCGTTTGATCCATAAATCAAACAAGCACCTGTAAGTCTCTAACATTCTCCTTTATAATTCTTCCCACAATGGGAGCAATGAGGGGCAGTCTGTCCTCTAGAAGCACCTCCTGGTGCACTCGCAACTGATGGTGCCGGTAAAGTAGTACTCCTACCAGTAGCCTGAGTTGATCCCTGAGCTATAGTTTGAATGGAACCCTATGGTCCTCTGAATTTCTTCCTTTACTATTGTTGCAAATTAGATTGACCAGGATTTTTCTTTCCCTTTCTTTTATCTTTTCTCTCTTTTTCCTCTTTCTTTACTCTTTCCACATTCAATGCACATGTCAACTTATTTAGACTCCGAATATGTGGTCGTCAAAGTAGTCTTGAGCCTACGACATCATACCTATTTCCTCACTCACTAGTATCTCAGGAGCATACTTGCTCAACCGAGTGAATTCTCTCTGATACTCTGTGACACTCATTTGTCTTTGTCTTAAATTGTGGAACTCTCTCCTCATGTTGTTCAGGTAGATGCGACCCACTTATTGCTTCTTGAACTTCATCCAGAAGAACTCCATGTAACTCTCTACGATGGTGCTGGTCACAGTCGCGGAAACCACCACTAATAAGCCTCATCCTGTAGTAGGGAGGTCGCACATTCCAAACTCTCATCCGATGTACAATGCATTTACACTAGCATTTGCTCGATCCTTTCGAGCCAATTCTCTGCCATAGAAGGCTCATCCTCTTTCCTTCCTAGAAAATCTACCGGTCGGTACCTTGCCATTCTCTCAATGGCTGATCGTTGAGTAGCAACTACAGCTAGTTGTGTTGCTTGTTGTAGTGTCAGAGCTATCTATTGGAGGATATCAATAGCACCTCCTGCAGTAGGTTTTGGTTCATTCATTGGTGGAGCATGAGACGCTTGCCCACCTTCCACACTAGTAGGACTGTTTGGGCGATTCCCCTAGTCATCCTCTACCACTGCAGGGAGCTAGCGAGTCATGCTTATCCTATTAAGACCAGCAAGATCCATGTCAGAGTCATGTCATCCTTTATATGCAAATGCGATGTATGCAATAAATACTTTCAAATTCATTTTACCTAAACCTAGGCTCTGATACCACTTAAAGTGTAGCACCTTTTTCGATTACGGCAGTTGACGAGGTCGAATCAGATCGGATCGCTCACGATACCACTATATCACTTTATCAAATACATTTCATTAATATAAACGTTTTCATTCTCAATCTATGCGGAGGTGATTTCAACTTAGGGCAAACCCATAAACATTTACAAATTCAATGCAATTCTTTTATAAATTATGCATTTAACCAAAAATGACATTTTATGCCGTTTACAACATAATATCCAAAATCGTATTCAGATATAGGTACAAAAATATTTTTGGAGTTGAACTCCTTTTGTTTACAAAACAATGTCATGCTAAAAAATGGTGAGGATGCACTTGTGTGGGCATACTCTAGTGAACTATGAATGACTCACAGGCTCCTCGACTTGGGTTCGCTTTCAATCACTGCCTATCACTCGATACCTGCGCATTGATAAAAACAATACACTAAGCATTTTCATGCTTAGTGGTTCTATGCAATTCCATTCTTCAGTTTCGGTTTAAGTCAAATCATGCAATTTTACTGAATAAAAATTTCAAATCTTTTTAGATGATTGGTTCATGTGCTAGTAGGGTGGTCCGGAATCAACAAATTTATAAACCTAATTCCTCATACCGCCGTAGCATAGCTATTGCAGTATAGTGGTTCTAGGGTCGAACATAGGGATGGGTTTTCTTCACACAAATAACTTGCAGTTAATTCGAAAATGGTGAATTTGTTTTGGATTCAGAGCTTTTGTAAAAACAGTGTGTTTCAATGGTTGGAAACTGAAAACTAGGTGAAGAAAAAAAAATATAAACAAAACTCCTTAAAGCACCGAGCCCACTTGGGACGACATCCTAAGATGGCAGGGGTCTCGAGGTCCCTTTCTCGCGTGGGAGGATGACCTATAGTCATTTCTCGACCCGGATCTTCATTTGACACTAAAAACCGAACCTTAATAATTTTCCTTTTGAGATGTAGCATTCATTGGGCGTAAATGCTCCTAGGCAGTTAAAATTCATCTCCTTGATCTACCTTACATTAACAAATAAATGGAAACTAATGAATCTTAGTGGATCTAGCAATAAGCATCCATTGAACCCTCATATTCAAAGCCCAGTAGCCCTCCTCTTCAAGGATAAAGGGGGTTTAGCCAACCATCCTCTGAGTTGTCATCCTTAAGGGGTGTTTGGCAGGTGAGAAAATGAGAGCAAAGGAAAGAAGCAGGAAAACTCCCGCCCAGCTCTCTATATTAAATGCAAAAAATGAAAGATGTCTTTTACAATAGCTTAACTGAGCTTATATAGTGCTCCCAATAAGAAAAATTACAAAAAATTCTCAAATACCCACTATACATGAAGGGTATTTGGGAAAAAATAAAAAATGGGTCAAAACGGGGGTCAATTGGTCAAAGGAGGAGAGCAGGTTGCGAAAATTCGCCTTGCGAGAATTCTCTGATTCTGCCCGAAAATTTGCGGATTTACTTGATTTCTCCTATTTTCTACTCCCTCTTTCCTCACGGTTTACGATGCAATATTGAGTGCTTCGGATTCTTCGTGCTTGAGTTGACTCAATAATTTTTGGTGAGTTTCGTTTGTATAAACTACAAAATGCGATAAGTAGTGAAGCCGGGACCTTAATGTGCAAATCGGGTTAATTAATTTGATTAGTACACAAAAAGTGCTCAAAACCTCTAATAACCAGGGTTCAAAATAGCACTATTTGGGCACTAATCACTCCCCCCAACCGACACATTGCTATTCCCTTAGCAATGAAAGAAAGAAAGAGCAATAAAACTATAACAACCTATAACAATGGTTATTTTTAAATGTATGTGGATGAGTAATGCCTAACCCTCAATGAGAATCACCAAAACCACCCTGCCCAATAACCATCTCGAGAGAGTGAATACCATATAAATTGATCAAAGAGAGTTTCCTTTTCTAGAATCAACCTAGAACTTCCACCAAAATCTAAGTGTTTATATGATTAGTTTTCAACAATAAAGCGCCAAAAACCGCCTCTCCCCAACCAAGCTATTACTCTGACCCGGTACGCTAATGAGAGCCTAAATAGTCGGGACCATCTTATTCCAAATTTCATTTTGTGTTGTAGGGGGTACAATGCTGAGGAATCGACATCACCAAAGTCCATGTAGCAGGGATCCACCGATGACTCCAAACCAATTAAGGCTTAGGGCATCAAGTCATAAGGATTTTTCAACCACTAACTCTTTAAGTTTCACCCCAGACTTTAAATGATTTCGAAACTCCAACACCTACAACTTGCTAAACTCCGCTTAGTCACCCGTATAACGAGCACTAAGTCGGTGACTCCCAACCAGTTGGCTTAGGGCACCGAGCTTTAAAGACTTTCTCCATATACCCCTCGGACTGCGCTCGAGTTTTGTAGCGTTACGATTTCTTTTCTTTTTCTTTTTTCATAACTTTTATTTTGGGAAGACTCATTGGCCTTCCCTTTTATGGGGGTCCTTAACTTGTAGTGGTTAACAAAACCGGGTCATGCTTTTGCAAGATTTAGAATCTAGACGAGTTTTCGGCTTCTTTGTTGAAACACGATGTGCAGTGTGTGGTTAGCTAGAGGTAGAAGAAAAATGTCGAAAATAATAAGAATTCAACTAATCATCAACTCAATTAGGCATGGAACTAATCTAACATCAACGGAATTGGACAATGTTTCAACTTTTCAAACTGCAAGGCAGGCAAAACACAAAAAGAAAAAAAAAAGGGTGTAATTTTGAGCGCCAATTGTAAGAGTTTGTATGATATGTATAAAAAGAGATGTAATGACTATATTTTCGGTTTACAAGAAAAGAAACTACGCTTCACAGCCCAGAAACAAATAGCAAGCCACTTAGACAAAAGAAAAGAAAAATGGACTTGTAAAAAATAGTAGCAAAACATAAATATAAAGCCCACGTCCCACACACAACGAGTGTCACATTGTCCTCGATGGGGCTCGGATTGGAAAGTTAGAGGAAGGAAATTACTTCCTCCTCAATGGTGAGTAGCTAGTGGGATGTCATCCTGCCTTTGGGCGGGTTGGGAGGCTGTGTGAGGCTGGAGGAGGGCATCTGCTCTTGCACTAGCATGTCGATGAAGGTACGTGAGGGTCTTAGGTGGGTGGGCATTCTTTGAAATGCTATTTGGAGGATGATGCGGGAAGAGGGTGGGTGAGTGCCGATGGAGAGATAGGAGGTAGGCCCAGGTGACTCTAAATCTGCATGAGGATGGCGTGGTTCTATGCAATGGCGGTCTCTGTGCATGTCATCTTCTTAGTAGGCGTGGCTGGAGTGCGCAAAGGCGTTGCCGTGATGGCTGAGAAGGTGCGAATTGCATCCATAATAGTGAGAAAATCCCGAGTGGATATGGAGATATGCTGCGGTGGTGGCGTTGATGTACTAGGTCCAACTGACGCTGTAGGAGTTGGAGGCATTGGAGGTGCAAAGGATGCCGACGATGTAGGTAATAGAGCAGTGACAGTTAGAGCTGCGGATGGTGCAATCTGGGGCTCCTTTGTATCCTTTATAGGATGGTCAATTGTGGTGTCATAGCTCGAATCACGAGGTGGGAGTCTTTGAGGCACGAGACGGCGCCGCACATCAACAACAATGGCCTCGCAATCTCGAGCGCTCAGTCGAGGCCACAGTAGGAAAACCCATATGCTTTAATACTTAGCATAGTAGCCTTGGGAATAGGAGCGTGGACTCGGCCGGTCGGGTTCTAACGGTGGACCTTGTCCTGAAGTGGAACAAGGAGTCCATGAAAAAGCTCGAAATAAAGGGCTGAACCAAAACCCTCGGATATGCGATATAGAGCCTCCAAATAGCTTGCTCAACATACGATATGTTAGAGTGAGAAGAGTTGGTGATGTATATGGTAGATAAGGGCATACTCGGGAGCTGCCTCACGGAAAGGATAGATCTTGATGCGTCTGGATGATATCGAACCATCTCCCGAGGCGGTGAGGCCCACGATCTATAGTCGGTCGAGTTTGCTAGAATGATTGGGAAGTTAAGTGGGCCACGCCATAGTCAATGAGTTTGCTAGACAATTGGGAAGTTAAGGCGGCCGCAATGTCAATGGTCTGAGGTCCCTGCCGTACCATCAATGGAGAAGTTGACGGCAGCCGGATGGGGGCTCTGTATGTCATAGTATCAGAACTCACCACACCCGGGGTAGAAAACTCATGGCGGGTTATGAAGCCAGGTCATCACTAACCACCCGTTCCTGATCCATATTCAATGATCACAATCATCTCGTACTAAGTACTCAATCAAGTCTGTGAATGGGGCCGCAATGGAAGATGGGATGCCAGATAATAGAAGCAGGAGACAAATATGGCGAGAAGTCATCAACTGGCCTCTGAACAAGTGGGGAATGGGGCCTAGGGGCCCTCGAACTGATGACTGTTTCGTTTTTCTCTGAAGTCCGGGGCCCTCGATGGTGTCTCCTGGGTATGGTCAGGAAGAAGAGAGATGGCTGAGAGCCTCACCGTGACATCATACCTACTGGGCAAGACAGCAAGAATAGGGGCATGAGAAGCAAAGAAGAACGCAAATAGGAGGAGTGCCCTCACACCTCGCGGTAGGCGCGATCAATGGTAGGGGAAGGGTACTGGGCAGGCTGTCAATAATGAAGTGTAAATAAGACTCGCAAGTGTACCCGATCTGCGGCTGAGTAAGAAGGTTTGACTGTGGCCTGAAGCTAAGCCTCCCACAGTCTTGGCCATGCTTGGATTAGGGAAGAGATGGAGGGTGGAGAGGTTCCTCTACTTCAGAAAAGTGAAGAAATGAATTTAAGAAAAAGGGGGTGGGGTTTATAGAGGGATCGTGAGTGAAAGGGCTAGTTAAATAGTGTCCATAAATGGGCATTAAAAACTAGGCTAAAAAATATGGGGAAATTTGTGGTAGGGTGCAAGAAACGAAGAGATGCAGGGAGATGAAGAGGTGCTGATACCAAGAGATGAGCAGCTTGAAACTTCGCAGCTGCAAAATTTTCAATACAGCTGGAAAATTTAAACTGCAGCCTTATATGGTTTCACTCTTCACTACACCTCAGAAATAATAACAGAAATTATGAGAATGTGCATATGAAAATGAGAAAATTTTCAAAGAAAACTAAACTAGGATTGAGGAAATTATGTAAAATTACAAATAAAACTTAAAGTAGGAGAGACAAAAATTCAAAAAAATTTAGAGTGATTTTTTAACTTCTACAGTAAACATGCCTAACAATCATAGGATCAAGAAGGGGACTTCCTTCTGTTTGTTGCGACCAGGCCGCATAGGCTTTAGCCCCTCGCCCATTGACCTTGAATACCTATTGTCCTTTGTCACTGGAAGGTGTCCACTAATCCATTAGGATGAATCCTGGGTGGATGATGAATGGCCCACTCCATCTCGACTGAGTCGTCGGGGAAAGAGAGGTGGAGCTTCGAATCATACAACAATACTTAGTCCCCATTCTTGAAAGTTTTGCGGGCTATCATTTGATCATGTCATTTCTTCAATATGTGTTTTGCAATTTTGGAGTTCAAGTAGGCATCATTTCTCAATTCTTCCAATTCATTGATGTTGAGGACCTTTTTAGGCCAGCTCATCCCAAATCCAGGGTCAGCTTTTTGATGGCCCACCATGCCTTGTATTCAATCTCCATAGGTAGGTGGCATGCTTTGCCATAAACTAGGCGATAATACACGACATTCCAAGAATGGTCTTGAAGGCTGTTCTATATGCCTACAAGGAATCTAGAAGCTTGAGAGACCAGGCTTTTCTATTGGAGTTCACCACTTTCATCAATATGGTTTTGATTTCTTTGTTGGCGAGCTCAACTTGACCACTAGTCTGAGGGTGGTACGGGGTGGCCACTTTATGCTTGACACCATATTTAGTTAGGAGGTTCTCAAAGGGTTTGTTGCGTATGCAACCTCCACACTGACATGCTTTGGGACCCTAAATCTGAAAAGATATTTTCTTCAAAAATTTGAGCACCACCTGTGGGTCTCTCACATTCCGCAAGGCACCGCTTCAACTCTACTCTAGACACATAGTAAACTCCCACCAATATATATGTGTATCCAAAGGAAACCGGGAATGGCCCTATAAAGTCGATGCCCCATAAAGTATTATGTGACTGCGAGAGATCTTCCCTAGTCTTTGGCATTTGTCGCATGCGCGGCATATGTTGTGGGCATTCTTGAAGAGAGAAGGCCAATAGAACCCAGATTGGAGCACCTTCATGGCAGCCTCAGGCTAAATGACCACATGCACTCTCATGGAAGTGACTAAGTATTCTCATATTCTTCCTCGTGCACACATCTTCAATATCTGACAAGACACATTGGAACAAGAATGGCTCTTCCTAATAATAGGAATGAATATTTGCAAAGAAGAAATTCTTGTCTTGTGCCTTCCAGTCAATTGGTATTTCTCCTGTTGCCAAGAAATTGGCGATGTGAGCATACCATGGGGCATTTTCCACTAGTAGCAGGGACTCAGGAAATTCATCATTAATTATGGTCAAGCAAAGAAGTAGTTACCCAGAAAGATGGATCCACAACACTTCCACTCCCTTTATCTTGATCTATATAAATTCCTTGAAGCAGGAGAATCCATCTAATAAGCCTACCCTTGGCATTTTTCTTGGTGAGAAGGTACTTCAAAGCCGAATGGTTTGTGAAAATTATGATGTCCGATCCCACCAAGTATGACGGTAAATTTATCCATGCACAAATTTTAACGCCGCAGTTCTTCCCCTCGCTGGTGGTATAATTCCTTTGTGCTTCATTCAACGTTTTGCTTGCATAGTATGCCACATAAGGTTTCCCTTCTTCTCTTTGACCGAGAACTAATCTGATGGCAAGATCACTCGCATCGCACATAACCTTAAAAGGTAACTTCCAATTGGGAGTCCTCACTACTAGTGCAGTGGTTAAGTATGTTTTGACCTCCTCAAAGCTCCTTTGGCAGTCTTCATCCCATGCAAATTTGGCATCCTTTTCAAGAAACTTGTAAAGAGGTTTAGCAATTTTCGAGAAGTCCTTGATGCACTCTGCTAGTTCTATGTCCAAGAAATTGCCTTACTATTACATTCAGGAGAAGGGAGTTTGGAAATTAGCTCAATTTTTTCCTTGTCAACCTCAATTCCTTGTTGGATATGATATGTCCCAGCACAATTCCTTGGTTGACCATAAAATGACACTTTTCCCAGTTCAGCACCAAAATTTTCTCAATGCACCTGTGTAGGACAATTTCTAGGTTGATCAAGCATTCTTCAAAACTCCCTCCATATACTGTAATGTCGTCCATGTAGACCTCCATATTGCGTTTTGCCAAATCACTGACGATACTAAGCATGCATCTCTTGAATGTGGCAGGGGCATTACATAGGCCGAAGGGCATCCTTCTATAAGCATAAGTCCCAAATGGACAGGTGAAAGTGGTCTTTTCTTGGTCCTCTGCAGCGATTTCGATATGAAAGTACCCTGACAGCTATCTAAAAGCTAAGAGTAGAAGGGCGCCTGAATTCTCTCGAGGAGTCGATCCATGTGGCGTAATGTGATCTTTTCTTGTCACTTCATTCAGCCTCCTGTAGTCAATGCATACCCTCCAACTTGTAGTAAGGCGGGTGGGCACCTCTTCTCCTTTCTCATTACGCACGTTAGGCCACTTCTTGATTTTAAAGACAAATGAAAGCTGGACTTTACCTCAAAAAGTATCGGATAGGGTATATAAAACTACCTTGTAGCAATAAAACTTCAGATCGCATTGCATTTTGCATGTGAGGATTCAATCTTTCGCGGGTCGCTTGACTGATTCGCTTCTTCTTCTAAATAGATGTGTGGTGTGTGCAAACCAAAGGCTAATTCCTTTAAATAAGAGATTTTCCACCTAATACCGCTTGTTTCTCGAGGATGTCTAGCAGACCGTTTTCCGCGAAGTATTGAGCAGTGAGGATATAACAAATCGACATTGCTCATTTTCTTTCTAAGTATGAATACTTTAATTCCAGCCAAAGTGCAGGTTTGAGATCCACTCCCGAGAGGCTCATCGTCCTCCTCAACTCAAGAAGGTAGAATTTCTTCATTTTTTTCTCCACGCCCATGTACACATATTTCTTGGGGTTTCAGAACTCTTCAAAAATCAGACAACTCCTCAATCAAGACATCTTGCGCTGTCGCTAGCTTGTTCTCCAAATATATCAATTATGCAACCTCTTTGGACCTCTTCCAATTTGTCAGATATGCTTTGCTCAAGGGAAGATATCGAGTTCCGTCATGTTCCCGAATGTGTTGCATAACTCATTTTGGCAATTCAGATGATCGAATGGTGTGGTTAAGAAATGGTCTTCTATGATTATAGGCACATAATTAGCTCCCACCCAATCAAGCATATTACACAACAAAATTCACTGTGATAGTATAATTGTCCATCAGATAACACATCCTGCCAATGCCCTTCAGATTTTTATGATATGTCTGCTAGGATATGATGGTGGTGGGCTTATGCTCTAAAGAAGCAAAGCTGTGACACTAAATATACAAAGAAAGGAGACCGCCCCAAGTCTATCAATGCCTTTTCTACACAAGTTCCCTCGATGTTCACCAAGATGGTAGGACAACATGGGTCTTTGTATTTCACTAGGGTCTTGCATTAAAAAAAATGGCACTGACTTGTTCTGTCAAGAAGGCCTTCTTGTCAACATTTAACCATCTCTTCACTGTGCACAAAGCCCCAAACTGCCAGGGCGGAAACCTCGCTGCATCGCGTTCGGCAGAGGATGCCGACACCGCTTAGCAATTTCTAGAATCTCAGCCCGGTCGATGGCCTTCTTCGGTTTTGGCAGCTGGAGTGAAAAGGTGAAAAATTTCTTCTCACCGCATCTCTTTAATCATGAATCTTTCTCGGTTCAACTCCTTTCCCTTTATCTAATTCCGCATTCGGACTGGTCGTCAACCTCCTTCCACTTCTCAAAGTGATCACCGCTTCGGTTTCATCTATCCCGAAGCCGTTGGCTCACCGGAAGAGCTCACCCCCGACTCTTGAAGGTTGGGGCCGTGGTTCGAGAGGGAACTTTCCTTTTTCTTGCACCTACTACTGGTTTGTCAACCTAGAAATCGAATATTGCAGATTGTCAAATTTTAAGGCAAGATCAAACTGTAGGTTCTAAATCTTTTTGTTCAGTGTGCTTTCTATTGTATCGATCCTCTGGTTAGCTTATATTTATCGCCTTTGTTCTTCTATATGAAAACTGCTCACTCACTTTGCTCAAATTCAATATAGCTTGCTTAACCTAGATGAGGATGGTGGTGGTCATGGGTTGAGATGAAGAACCATAACGTCGCCGTGGGCACTGGGGTACATGGTTGAGGCTTTGGTTTCCAGGAGAGGTTAGGATGGTTCCTCCAATTGGGATTATATGTGTTGTTGTATGGGGCATTGGTTGGTGGCTTGTATTGGCCTACAACATTGGCTTGTTCACATCTCCTCATTAGTGAATGAAGGGGCATTGCTCTCTGATGCCCAAAGAGACAACAAATGAAGCAGCAATAAGTCAGCAACATGTTTCTCAACCACTACTCGCACCTTGTGTTGATTTCTCATTTCTAGCTTCTCCAACCTTTCTATAAGGTGATAGCTCGTTTTCATTTCCATGTCCCTTCAAGGAGTATGCTTCCTCTTGATCATTTTGAGTCCCATCCCTTCCTCTCGGCTTCCTTTGTGGTCGGGTTCATCCCATGCTTTGATGTCTCGTAACTACATAATTCAAGAAGTCCAAATGGCTTCTTTTCTCGGATTTACCATGAATTCTCCACATAGTTTCCAACAATCGTCATAGCAAGGATATATCTCATCATAGAAGTGATTAACTAACATCAAAGTATCAAAGCCAGCGCGAGGACATGCATTGATGGTTTCGAAAATTCTTTCCCAAAGATTGGTAGAATTTTTATTTCACGTGGGTCGTAAAGGTAAATCGCCTTTCAGACTATCAGTTCTATGGGTGCTGAAGAATTTCTTCAAAAATTCATCCTGCATGTCTACCACTCCTAATGTCTCGCCAGAGTTGAGTCAAATCTTAGCCTCGTCTTCAGAGTTAGATATAACTCAAATCTCACCAGACCAGCATCGAGATGTCCTTTTCGAGGTACACACTTCCTCGAACTCCTGATGTGTATGAGGATTTTCACTCTCCATCCCATGGAAAGTGGGGAGTAGGGGCACAATGTAGGGCTTGTTAATTATGTCCCCAGCTAGAGGCAGGAATAAGAGGTATCACCTGAGGTGGTATGGTCCCCATGTCCTGATGCACTGACCTCCATCCCCACGTCGCCCGTTCCTCAGGTGGAGGCTCCATCTGTTGACTATTCAAGCTCACATCAAGGCCAAACTGTAATCGATTCTTTTCTAACTCACCTACATCGTGGTTCCTATCCCTGGGCAGCATAAACTCCTATGAAAAGAGCACAAAACACAGCAAGAGACAAAAACCAGGCTTCCAAAAAGGTTACTGTTAGCTAAGATAATAATAACAAAAAATCATATATGGATAGTATAAAATTAAATCAACATAACAGTGAACTGCTAGGAGAAATAAAAATAAAGATAAAAAGGGTAGAAAGTTCACCAATACTTATGATGTGACAAGTTCAACAACTCATCACTTGCACTAAGGCACCATCCCGGCTAAATGGCTATTTGTCTATGTGCCAAAAGAGGGGTGGTCCAAAATCAACAAAATTTATAGTAAACCTTAATTTGGCAATCGTCAGAGTATAGCCATCAGAGTATAGTGCGGTTCTAGGCCAACATAGATGGGGTTTTCATACAAATACTGTATAATTCAAACAGAATTTAGTTTTAGATTAAGGGCTTTTGTAAAAACAGTGGGTTTCAATGGTTGGAAAATGAAAATAAGGTGGAGAAAAATATAAAAAGAACTCCTTGAAGATCGTCTGGTTTGATAAATTAAAAGGTAATCGAGAGGGGGGTCCCTGTCCTTTCTCATGGCTGGGAGGATATGACTTATAGTCATTTCCCGAACCAGATCTTCATTTGACACTAATAATTTTCCTTTTGAGATGTAGCATTCATTAGTCATTTCCAGGTAGTTAAACTTCATCTCCTTGATCTACCTTACAGTAACAAATAAATGGAAACTAATGAATCTTAGTGGATCTAGTAATAAGCATCCACTGAACCCTAAAAGATTGCCATGTACTGGTCAATCAAGGCACATCCAAGGGATTAAAACCTAGATTGAGAGATAGAAACATAAATGGCAATAAATGCTTGCGTTAAAAACACGAGAACCAATAGTTTACCTCAGATTCAAAGCCCAATAGCCCTCCTCTTCAAGGATAAAGGGGTTTAGCTAACCATCCTCTGAGTTGTCATCCTCAGGGGGTGTTTGGTAGGTAAGAAAATGAGAGAAAATGGGAGAAATTGAGAGAAAAGGAAAGAAACGGGAAAACTCCATCCCAGCTCACTGTATTAAATGCAGAAAATGAAAGATGTCTTTTACAATAGCTTAACTAAGCTTATATAGTTCTCCCAATAAGAAAAATTACAAAAATATCTCAAACACCCACTATACATGAAGGGTATTTAAGGAAAAATCATAAAAAGGGGGTCAATTGGTCAAAGGTGGAGAGTAGGTTGCGAAAATTCGTAGGTTGCGAAAATTTCGCAACCTGCGAAATTTCGCAGGTTGTGAAAATTTCACAACCTGTGAAATTCTCTAGGTTGGGAAAAATTTTTGCAACCTCGCAAAATTTGCGTTGCCCAATTCTCCCGCTTTCTCTCGCCTCCTTTTCCTCCGTTTCTAACTGGCACACCGAGTTTAACTCGGATTCTTCGTGCTTGAGTTGACTCAATAATTTTTGGCGAGTTTCGCTTGTAAAAACTACAAAAATAACTATAAAATGTGATCAATAGTAAAGCCGGGACCTTAATGTGCAAATCGGGTTAATTAAGTTGATTAGTACACAAAAAGTGCTCAAAACCTCCAATAATCGGTGTTCAAAATAGCACTATTTGGGCACTAATCAATGATCAATGTCAATACAATAGGTAATGCCCCAAAAAATACCCTAGAATTTTTATAATAATTTTATTATATGTTTAGTGTATAAATCGAGCCAAATGGGGATTTTCTGGGAATTGATAAATGATAAAATGAAAATGTTAAATGTTATATGATCAAAAATGAGTATATATGATTGAGTGATAAATGCTAAATGTCAAATGATAGAACCCGAGAATTAACCCAAGTGAGAAAGGGCAAAAATGGAAATTTGTGAAAAAGACAACCTAAAGGTCATAAGTTATAAAGAATACATGTCTAGGGGTAAATATGGGGATTGAAGTGCAAATAGAGAAAAGTATGGGCTATATAGTAAATTAGGGAGAACTTAAGTCCAAAAATGGATTTTGTAAGCCAAACAAAGCCTTATGATATTTAATGACTTAAGACCACATTTGGTCTTAGAATGCCCATTTGGGCAAAATCGTATTTGAGAGGGAGTGAGAGGAGAAAGCTAGGGTTTTGGGAAGAAGTGAGATTTGGTGCAAAATCTAGCTCTTAGGTGCAAGATCTTGCAAGAAGGAAGGAAGAATAAGGGCTAGGGCTTTAAGTGCAAAGAGATTCAAGGTATGAAAAACCAAACCCTAACCCCTTTCTATTTGTGTTTGGGTTTAATAAAACCCCAAATCTGGTATAAAAGTGTTCTTGGATGGTTTTAGTTCAGTTTCAGGTTGTTTTGCATTGTTTTGATGGGTTTGGATTGGTTTTGAGGAATGGTTGTAAAAAGGAGAATGTTGGGTTTTCAAAGGAAATGCTGTCAATTTTTTTTCAAAACCCCTGTTCTTGTTTTGGCTATAGGTAAAGTTATGATCATCCAAATTAAGTTATTCCAATTGGTAAAGGACTATAATCGATAGGGATACAAATGTATAAGAGGGACTAAGGGCAAATTATAGCTCTAAGGCTCTCGAATATAGGCTTAAAGGTGAGTTTGGGTAGCTCACGGGTGTGCTTTGTTTTGGGTGTTGTTATGGTGTTTTGGCTATAGGTTGAGTTTCACTCGTCAAAATTGAGTGATTCAAAATTATGGGCAAACTAGACTTCTAGGGGAATAATTTAATTGAAGGAAGTGTATGCAAATTGTTACCCTAAAATGCCCAGAAATCTGTCAAATTGGAGCTATGTGTAAGAACAGTCTGATTCTGCTTTTCAAATTGGAGTAGTTTGGATGTAAAATGCAATAACTTGAGTTTTGGTGATCCATATTGGATGATTCAAAATGGAGAACAAACCTTAGAACCATAGATTCAAATGAGTAGAAGGAACCATTACCAATTTAAGGATTTAAGACCCCTAAAATTGAGAATAACAGTAGGTAACCGAGTGAGTTGGGCATATCGACCACTTTGCCATTAAAATGACGTAACTTGAGTTTGGGTGATCCAAATGAGATGATTTCAATTCCTAATAAAAATAGACTCATAGAGCTATAATTTTCTTAGAGGAAGCATGAGCAAAATATGGCTCATGTGTCCCTAGAAAAATTTTCAAATGAATGAGTATTTGGTAGAAATCAACCCTAACCAAAAACTCCTAGAATAATCGACTAATATGTGATTGTCATTTTATTTAAATAGGGGCTGACGAAGAGGCAAGCCTGCATTGAAGTCGAGATTCCGATGATTGGAATCAAAGCAACGATTTTTGGTTTGTTCTCAAACCCTCCCTCTATTTCTAAAATATTTGAATAATTATGAAATGATTTGAATTTTGGGTATGATTGACAAGAAAGTGCATATTGATTTGTGTTTGAAATGATTAGTTTTAAGTTATTTGAGACAATTGCTTGTGAAACAAATTTGCATAAGACAATTGCATGAATGTGAAAATGTTCTATTTGCATACAAATGTATATATATACTATTGTAAATTGTATTAAATGATTTTAATGCCCTTTAAAGAATGTTAACCATTAGAATTCGAGTTAAGGATAAATTGGTATACCAATAAGAGTTGAACAAACTTACTATTGTGGCATACCGATCCGTAGCCCAACGGGACAATATCAGTAGTGTACACCAACCGAGTACATATTTTTATAAAACTGTGTTTACACCGGCCTGCAACCCAGCAAGACCGTGCCGATGATTTGTTATCTTGTACACCCAAATCATAGGTTGAATTCGATAAGGGCTAAAATGAAAAATGATAATGAGAATGAAAAAGTGCATGATTTATGATCTGAATGATATGTTGCACATGAAAATGCATAGTTTGAGATGACCAATGAATTGTAATTGATTAAATGGAAATATATCTTTATGTATGTATTGTACTGCATTGGTCATTTAAGAATGTACGAAAGTATTGTCTTATGAAATTGCATGATTTGATTTAAAATGAAATAAAGAGAGAATCGTATAGAACCACTAAGCATGAAATTGATTAGCGCGTAGTTTTTTTATCTATGCGTAGGTACCGAGTGAACAGAAAGTAGTAGGACCAAAGATCACCGGGTGCAGAGTCACTGTCAAACAGAGCGGAGTATAAGTAAATGCTCCGTCTCATGCATATCATCCCATTCATGATATTTTGTAACTATTTTGCATTGAATTCAATGATGTAAAAGTCATCATGAACAGAATATAGTTTTGACTTATTTTGTTTTGGATATTCATGGAATGTGTTTTAAAGAATTGAACTCTAAGAATATCATTTTGTAAATGTATTTGAAAAGGCATGGAATGCCAATTTGTACTCGTCGTTATTCGAAAAGTTATAAGAGCTACTATTTGAATTAAGGAATGTATATATATTCTTTTATGTCAAAGAATGTGTTTAGGTCTTGATATCATATACCCATAAATAATTATGTTTTAAATGAATATTAATTATTCATATTAGAAATGGGTATATGAAATGTGTTTAAATGAACAGATCTTTAAAAGGTAACACATATTTTAACACATAATTAGCTTATCATATTAATTTACTCTCCTTTTTTAAACAATTAATTTATCTCTCCTTAATTACCTGCTTTTAGCCTCTAAATATTTTAATTTGTCCTTTCATATATAATATTTTAATTACCTACAGCCTCTAAATATTTTCTACAGTCTAGCCTCTAAAAATTTTAATGTATATTTTCATATATAATATTTTAATGGTGTCCTTCCATATACACATTAATAAATCAGTGATTGCTTTTTGTTATTTTAATGTGTCCTTCCATGTATAATATTTTACTGATTCTTTAATTGCTTTTTGCTAAACATTTTAGTGTCATCCTCATATTTTATTTTATTAAATCTTCTTATATTTATTCTTGTATTTTTGCTAAATATTTTATTAATTATTCTTGTATGTATTTATTGTTTTATTGTTGCTTATTTTTACTAATATAATATTTTAATGTGTATTTTCATAAATAATATTTTAATGGTGTCTTTCCATATATTTTATTTTACTAATTCGTTGATTGTTTTTTGTTATTTTAATGTGTCTTTCTATGAATAATATTTTAATAATTTCATCCTCATATTTTATTTTATTAATTATTCTGAATATTTGCTAAATATTTTATTTACCTAATTAGCTTACCATATTATATTAATTTATCTCTCAGTTTTTTAAAGCAATTAATTTATCTCTCCTTAATTATTTCTTTTTGCTATTTTAATATGTCCTTCCATGTATAATATTTTTACTAATGTCGTCCTTATAATTTATTTTATTAATTATTGTATTTATTCTTGTATTTTTGCTAAATATTACTTATTTTAATGTGTCTTACCATAATTGTTTTTTGCTATTTTAATGTGTATTAATGGGCCCTTCCATGTGTAACTTCATATTTTATTAATTATTATGTATTTTTGCTAATTCTTGTATATATATATATTGTTTTTCTTTTACTTTCTATTTAACTAAGACCTTGTAGACCCAATTCAACCAAAGACCCTTTACTTAAATCCATTAGGCCACTTATCCTATAGCTCATTAGAGACTCATTAACCAAATCCAACTAAGTCTAAATCCATTAACGGATTATAGTTCACTTCATTAGGTCCAACCCAACAACCTTAGGCCCAACCTATTATGTCAAGTCCATCAGACCCAACCCATTAGTACTAGCCCACTTACCATTAGGTCCAGCAACCCATTAGGGCTCCTTGCCATGTCATCTAAGACTCATTGCCACATCACACCCTCAAAAATATGATTTTAAGTACAACAACATAAGGTTTTGAACCAATGACTTCTATGTTGTAAATAAGGCAATTTAACCACTTTTCCATCCACCAACTTGTGACATTCTCTTACTCTTTTTATTTATATTACAAATTTTAACATCTTTAAAAGTAAATTTTCAAATTCACAAATTACTTTACAAATTTAAAAATTATATTTATCTTTAGTTTCCTAATTTCATTCTTTCAATCTCAATTTCACAAAATCTCATATTTCTATTTTCCTATTTTTCTTCTTCTTTCAAATGATCAATTTCTTAAAAAAAAAATATTAATTTTTCTTTAAAATTTCTCAATTTATAATTTCCAAGCTTCAAGACCTTAATTTTTAAAATTCAAATCCCAATTTTTTAAATTTAAGTCACTTTCTTCAAAATTTCAATTTCAAATTCTCAATTCCTTTAAATACCCAAATTTCCACGTTCAAATTCAAAATTCTCAATTTCTAAAATTTTAAATATTAATTTCCAAAATTCAAATACCTAATTTACAAAACCCAAATTTTCAGTCTTAAAAATCCAAGTCTCAAATTTCAAATTTCTAGTTCCTAATTTTCAAAATTCAATCCCCCAATTTCAAATTTCAAATTCTCAATTCTTAAAAAATCCAATTTTCCAAATCTCCTAAATCAAAACTCAAATTTCAAAAATTTTCTTTTCAAAATAGTTTTTAAAAGTTTCAATCACATTATTAATTTTATAACTCTAATAACAATAGACTCTTAGGAAGTTAATTTGTATAATAAATAAATGGGCTTTGGTAGGGCTTGACATCTCATGTATCCTTTTAATTAATAATTTAGTGTTTGATTTACAACTTATCTCTAATTTAATTGTTAATATTCTATATTGCTTGTCAAACTAACACGATTTTCTATTGATAGCTCTCTTGATTCGTCGCAAAGATACGCATTTATTCTCTTTATTTTTGTTCTTTATTTAATATCTGCTTGATTTATTAGTATTTGTAATTAATTGATTGATCACCGCATTTTCCATAACTTGATTAGTAGAGACCCGACTTTAGGGGCTTAGAGGGGGTGCTACGGCTCACTACTGTACCTTCCCAACAGATAACATGACCTCCAAATTTGGACTTGGTTTCTCATAGACTCGTATTTTTCTAAAAAATGAGTCACACTAGGGTTTTTATTTCTTATTTTATTTTCCCTCTTATAAAAATAAATGAAAAATAAGTGGCAACTCCAAACCGTTTTCTAAATGGTTTTTCAAAAATATAAAACAAGTCTCACCTTTTAGTGGGAAACGCATCATAGCCAAAATGCGGAGTCCATGATGAGTGCATTTCATACCATGATTGTAATCTAATTTTCTATACATTTTAATGATTTTGATGATGATAATTAGTGTTTTAATGTTTAAATGTTTCATTTTGGTAATTAGGTCAACTTTGGAGAAAAATGAACAAAAATTAGCTTAAATGGAACCAAAGAAGACCTAGAAGCTACCATAGATTTTTGTGTTACTGGTGGCATTAAATGGCTCTTCTCTACCCATCAATGTGTTTTAAACTTCTCTAGCTTTCTAACGTGTCCTAGATCACCCATTTGGAGTCTAGACGAAAAAGATATGCCCTTGTGAAGTCAATGGGAGGATCTTCCAAAACACCACATGTAGCATCCCTCAAGTTTGTGACTTTTAAGTCTACACAATGGCCTCCAATGACTCCAAACTTGACATGGATAGATTTTACTCTCTCTTAGATTTCCATAGAGACCAAAATCATCGCATTTGGAGGTCGAATGAGAGAGTTATGATCGTTAGTTATGATCGTTTGAAGTTAGAAGGTTAAAGCTGAATTGTTGATATTTTGTGATGTTGCAACATCAAGGCCTTCAATGTCGTGATATCGCAGTAGAAATGCTGAAGTCACACATTTTGTGATGTTGTGACATTAGGGCCTTAAATGTCTTGACATCACAATAGAAATGCTGAAACCACATATTCTGTGATGTCGCGACATGGCGAAGTTGGGAGCCTAAAAATAAGTGTTTTTTTTTTTACTTTAAGGCCTATTTCCTAAGACACTATAAATACATGTTTTTAGGGTAAGTTTTGAGGGAGTAGAACATACTCCCTAAGGTTTCTCACCATTCATTATTAAAACAACCTAGGGTTAAAATTTTTGTATATTTTGCTTTGGATTTGAAGATATTTTGAAGAATCAACTAGCTAGAGGATCTCTTATAGCTAGAATTGAAGTTTTGAGAGCTCTCCATCATATATTTCATTTTGTATCTCTAACTTTGACTCCTCTCCTCATCTCTCTCTTGATTATTGTTGAGATAAACATGATTTTGACAGATTTAAGTGTTGAATGAGTAGCTAAACTATTCTCTAGGGTTGATTGTTAAGATTGGTGTTTGATTTATATCATTTTTAGAATGGTTTTGTGAATGTATGTGCTCATGTTGATATTGGTTGGTGTAGAACTTGGATTATTACGGTTTCTTACAATTAATTTGTGTTGGGAAATGTGTGTGAGACCCGGTTTATGAGAGACTCACTTAGGGATTCCACTTATAGTGATAGTTGGAAATCATCCCTTGGGCCGTAGCATTTTAAGCGCGATGTGTTTAATTGAAAAATCGACTTAACCTAATCAAAGAAATTTAGGGAACTAGAAATGTCTAGTACTGAATGGATTTTATTAGGGTGAGACACCAATCCAGTATTGTGTAAGGAGCGTAAGGACCTAGCAATGATAAATTCGAGCATAGTTCGGGTAGTTCTATTGTAAGGACCTAGTGGACACCAGTAGGACACCCAAGGAAAAACTTGCCTTAGAAAAGTACCACATTCAAGGACCTAGAAGGACCTAGCGGTGAATTGGAAGTTGGTGTGTGAAATTGAGGGGAGACACGAGAGTGTAAACCTCATACCTTGTTCCTTGAACTGACATAAGTATACTTTCACTTAACCATTGCTTAATACATATAAATCAAAATACATCAATCAAGACAATCAACCCTAGTACCTTTCATCCTTGAGTTCTTTCCTCAATTTTGATTCATTCCTTGCAATTGAGCATTAAGCTTTCCCTTATTTTTATTTTGTTTTTAGTTTTTAAAATCTCCATTTTCAAATCATTTTATTAGCTTAAATAGTGAGAAGTTCAATTAGTTAAGGTACTTGGTTATTCAAGCACTACAATCCATTCCCTATGGGATCAATATTCGGACTTTCAAGTCCACTTTATTACTTGTATGACATGTGCACTTGCGGAGAGAATATGAGTGTTGAGTCACTTTTCCATCTAAGTTTTTAAGTGTTTCCAATTATTCGTCTTCTCTAACCTATAAAAAGGTCAAACAATAGTCCACAATAGCATAATATTGTAGTTCAATTATGCTATTTAATTTCTATATATTTATTTAATTTTTAGAGAATTTTATTTTCACAAATGATAACATATCCTTTAATTTAGGTTTTACTAGAATTTTGGAAAATTTAGATTTTATCATAAAACTTGATTTTATAAATAAAACTTGAGTTTAGTGCTCAAATTATAAAGCACATGAAGACTTAGAAAATGTTCACCAAATAAATTTAGGAGAATTATTTAGGTGAACAATTTAAGTCATGAATAATGTTCCTAGACATTAAGTAGAGCTCAGAACATCTCTTAAATCATTCTCCTACGAGTCAATATAGTTTAGTTTAGTGACAGCATTCAGTTGAGTTGATAGCCATGTTGAGTTGAGATGTGAGGGATTGGATATAAAATTGTAGTGGTGTACTTAATATAACAAAATTTATCATGAAAGACTTGTTGTATTTATATGAGTGGTGGGATTAAACTCTATATTATTTTCATAATCTACCCATAGGAATTATGAATTGAACATAATTTGGTAGTTTTATCTTTAAGGATAGAAAACACAAATTATTTCAATAAAGTATCTCCAAAGGAAACATTATAGAAGTGGTCTCAAAACCTAGGGCATTAAGTGATAACTTGTCTTGCCTATACATGTTCAAGAAAGTTGTGTCAAAAGGGTGATAAGAGCCTAAAGCAAGTGAGTTTTTAGTGGGATCATTCTGACCTCTCCATTTACGTAGGGACTTTTTTAGTGTATTTAATGTAGGGATTTTCTAGGGCTGCATCTCATGCAAAGCACAGTGGAATATAAAAAATTACATAAAAATCCTATCCATGGATTGTCTTGAATCATCAAAGTTGAATAACCAAGTCATAGGGTGTCTAGAAACTATTACCTTTGTAGCTTCCGCCCTCCTTTGATGTAGATGATGCCTCCTTTGGAGAAGATGTGTAGCAAACCACGAGTGCTCTAAGTGCAGCACCTCCAATGGTGATCCACACGAGAAAGTTAGAAGAAAACCTCAAGGAGATAAATTTGAGGTTGATCTATATTTACTAGCCAAGATCAAACCTTTGAGAAAGAAATTTGGGGAGAGGGAGAAAAATTTTCTCTTCCCAAGATGTGAATGGCCGACTCTTTGATTAGGGTCAGGATGTTTGGCTTAAATATAAGCCAAACCACACTTCGAAAGGACCATAGTGCCCCTCATTAAAGAGGGGGGTTTGCATACATGCATCCCTATGCATGTAGTGTGCATCCTTATGGGTTTTATGCGTAAGAATGAGCCCAATGACCCATATGGTCATCCAAATGACCTCGGGATTCTCCTAATCCCTAAATGGTCCAATCCATAAGCATTACTCTTCAATTCGGATCTCATCTAAATCACTATCTCTTAGCTTGGATCCTATCCAAGACCATTTTGTTCCTTCTTCAGACCTTCTCAGTGTGTGATCCTTTAGGTTTTGGGTTATGGTGGCCACTTGAATCAACAATTTAATTCAAGCAAGTCAAGAGCGGTTTCCAGCAACACATTATGACCCCCAAGTGACTACAAGAGTCAAGGGTTTGATTGCCAATCTTTCCATACGCAATATATTGTGCAATGCTATCCTTTCACTCCATACTATACCCCACTTGGTTTAGAGTGACGGGCTCATGTCAAGTGTGCAAATTAATATAAAACATAGGCTCGTACACCTAAGTATATGCGTCGAGGTTATGTAGTGTAACGGTTTGTCAAGTGTCATTCCCATAAGGAGAAGTGTGTTGAATACTGAAATCGGCTCTATAATATTATTCAGATCTTAAATTCGAGTGAATTATTATTAATGTAAGAAAAAGCTAACCCTAAAATATTTTCTAACTCAATTAATGGAGACTAGGGTTTTGCCTCCCCCTGCCACACTCAATGGATTATAATGTAGATAAAATTGTTCAGTCAGTACATTAACGGATTCACGCTAGCAGGTTGATCGTGCCTACGAGATATCCTCTCTTGAGGTATATTCTCTTATCTCGCCAGTAAGGTTTGTTGCATCCTTGCATCAACCTTGGACTCCGAAACGCTTGAATCATTAAACCACACAATTGCCACACTTGGGCTGAAGATCTCTGCCAATTCACGAGTTATCTACCGGATCACTGAGAATCTTTATCTCTCGATCTCAGGATTCAATGAGGCACATTAGTGTTGGCGAACACCACCATGTGTAAATAAATCATAAAATAAAGTAAGTCAATAACAGATCCATTAATATACCAAATGAAATGGAATTAATATTAAATCCATATGAATGTAGAAGAAGTACATAAAACCTGAAATAGTAACTAGAACATCATATTGCTCATTACAACCATAAAGTGTTTGATGTTAGATTATTTGAAAGAAAATAAAAATACGGGTGCACCACAGTCTGATTACCACTGTGTCTTCTGCGTACCTCTTAGTCTATCTCAAATTATTGGGTCCTTTGGCACATAAATTCTCAGCGACAATGTCTGGGGGACAGTGAAGTCTGAATGTCATGACATTGGGCTGAGTGAAGATAAGATTACGTCTTGACTCGATATCTAAGACGTGGGACATGCTGACGTTGGGGTTGGGCTCTCCATTCTTCTTCTCCAAGCCTCCACACGGCCTCTAAATGACACCGTTTTCACTTGAAATGCATAGGAAGCCGAGTATCAGATATAAGGCGATAAACATACTTATTACTAAATGAAATGAATCGAAAACATGATAAAACGTGGGTATATGATGAGTGTTTTGGGCACTCATCACACCCAAACAAGCTTTGTGTCCCAACAAAACGAGATCATAAAAAACATGAAAAATGACACAAATATACGACATGGGTAGTGATATATGACACTAAAAGGGAGAGTCAAAATAGACCAAACTTGCCATTTAGGCTTTTGTCATCTAAATGGGGAGGCCAGATTAAGGTTGTTCAACTTTCTAAGGAACAGCTAAGCAAGTCAGTTGACGAAACAAATTCAACCAGAAGTTCTCGATGACACTTTCCCCGAGGAAGTCTATGTGTAGTTTATTACTTGATCTCAGCTTTGGGTTTCCAATACCACGGAGCTTGAAGTGACTCACATATGAAGATTATAACCGGATAAAGGCACTTTTTGCGTTAACACCTAAGCATGAAAGAAAACTATTACCTACTAAGTTTAGCGAGTATCACAGCGCGGATTCATTGGTGACTCCTGCTTGAGTTGGTTGGGGCAGGCATTTAGTTCCCCTGAACTGCCCCCGAACACTTTCAGTCAAACCTAGGCTGAAATATCGACTGCAGCTCTTTGTCTCTGACCATGGAAGGATCATCCCTGTCCAGTAGCGGGCGGTGAAGTCGATGGCTCCGGCCCGGTTGGCTGGGAGCTAATAGTTTTGAAGACCCTGGTGTGCAGGGATTCAGGATTGGACGATCCACTTTAATCTATTAAACATACTCTTTTTTGATCTTTTCTTTTTTCTTTTCTTTTTCCTATTTATTTATTTATTGGAGCTGAGTGACAATCCTCACTTTTCAAGGTTCTTATCACTTAGATGATAGAAGCCTCATTTACTAAGATTCTTGTAAACAAGATTACAGTGCCAGTATACCTTAGAGATCACATGTGCATGTGTGCGATAAACTACATGGGAAATGGCTTCTTGAAATCTGAGGGATGACTAAACTAGTCACCTGCAACTCTAACATGCAATTCGGATCATGAGACAACCCTAAGGTCCCTTTTCATTTTAAGCATTCTTTTTGAAAAATTTTGGTTTAAAATGACCTCCCATTAGCAATCATGGCATTATCTCACACACAATACTTAAAACAAACCTAAAATACACAGTACTGTGAAAACAACCTAAAACACATAAACACATAAAAACTATAAAAAATAAAAAAAACAACAATACACACACATAAAAACTAAAACAACCTAAACATCAAAACAAACTAAGCAGAATCCACGAACCATAGCTCTGAAAAACCAAGCTAAAACTGAGAATACAACCAACCGATCACTTAGCCCCAAAAAAAGGGGCGATTATCTCGATATCAGCAAAGGGTGGAGGGAACTCCCTTGGCGATCACTCGAATCATTACTGATGGTCTGGGAGTGCATGTGAAAAATATAATTTGTGTGAAATTTATTCTTTGGATGAATTTGTTGATTACTTAAATTACCACTTGGTTGCGCAGGCGGCGGTCATATTGGCCACCCAGCTTGTCCGTATCTGTTGATAAAGACTTGGTGTTCCTCTGTCTTTTCCTAATACACATCGAACCGTGCAGTCGAGTCATGGACCTGGTCCTCGAGTGCAGTGGAAGGACTGACATGGTCCTTCTCATGGGATGGTGGTGGTGGTGGTGGTGGGGGTAAGGATTGGGTGGATGCCTATCCCGCCTCTCCCTAGGCATTTTCTTGTATACCAAACCTATATTGGTAGGCTCTACGCTCGTCCTCGTCCGAGGGTCAATTGCCGGAATCACAGACTTCCTTTGGCCTTGGTACACCTGGTTTGTCTTCTTTAACCATTATCGCCTTGATTGGGTGTTTCCAAGCCTCATTGTCCTCTAAGGGCACCAAGGCTTGCTTCATAGACCATATATGAGAAAGGGGTGCCCGAGATTCATCCTAGAATCTTTGTTATAGAGGATTGCATCCTCTATAACCTAACCAACATCAAATGGGATGTCCTAGATGATGGCATAATTGAGCAAGGCCCTCTTGGCCATCACTTGACACACATAGGTCGATGGGATGAGACGGGATGTGATGAAGTGATGCCATACCTTAGGAATGTAGGCCAAGTGTTTGGCCTGGAAGTGCACTGCGTGCCTTCATTGTTAAGTTTCCAATTGCCTTGCCATTTGTCAGCATCCTAAGAACTTCGAGATAGTTGGGGGTTTCGTGGAGCCTATCATAGGCTTTAGAGTTAATTGACTCAAGGTTATAGTATTCATTGATAGACTGATGAGTCTAAAAACTCATTTGATTTTTAATCCATTTTTATGAGTTTATTACAAGATAATTGTTGATTCATATGCAGAAACCTGGGTAATTTGCTCAAATTTAATTTGCAGAAAAATACGTGACGAAATTCCCAACAAAAATGGAAGAATTGGCACGAGAGCGAAGGAGGTCATGACTAGAAAGTGAAAGTCGTGACCAGGAGCTCGTTTGTTCGATTATTTCTAGGTCCTGACATCACGAGACAGGAGTTAATGAGGTTGCGACCAAGAAAATGTGGTTGAGACTAAAGAAATTATTCAAGGCAATAGCTGAGGTCGAGACACCAATATGAGGTCGCGACATTAATCCGTTGATGAAGCCAAAAATGAGGTCTCTGTAAGAAAATGTGAAGTTGCAACCAGTTCTTAAATGAAGGACTCAATTTGAGGTCGCGACATCATCTCGAGTCCTGACATGGGCGGGTGGGAGTCTGACAAGAAGATTTGAGGTTGCAACTATAAGAGAGTTGGAAAAACGGAAATGAGGTCATGACCTAATATCGAGGTCGTGACGAAACTGGCCCAGGCAAGCGAAGTCCCGATTAAGGGAAATTGAGTTGCAACCACTTTGTTGTCCAAGGACCGAGGGAGGTCGCGACACGAATACCTGCTTGAGCATCAACATCCAGTGCCGCAATTATGTTTAAAATGAGATTGGGACAGCACGCAACTTGAAGGAGTAACATGAGGTCGTGACGTCATATTGAGGTCACGACCGGTTTAAAGGGAAGGGGCTATCAAAATAAGTCGCGACCAATTATTGAGGTCGCAACTTGAAAAAAAAAGTCACGACTTGAGGTGAGGCAGTAGGAACAAAAACATGGTCACAACCAAAAACTGAGGTCGCGACATACAGTGCAGCAAGGAAAGGAAGTCCTAACTTAGAACTAAAATGGGCACAACTAAAAGGAGGTTGCAACCTAAAATTGAAGTCGTGACTCAGAAATGCAGCTGAAGGGAATGACAACGAGGTTGCGACATGAGACTAAGGTCGCAACATCAATTCTTGAAAACAATTGAGCCAAAGAGGTCGCGACCACAATTGAGGTCGCGACCACTAATCAACGAAGGCTGCGAAACACAGTCGTAAGCGAAGAAGCTGGTGTGGGCTGGAGCGAATAAAGGGAATCGGTCGCGACATCGACGGTCGCTGACACAGAACCATTAATTTGGGCTTTTTCTTATGGGAATTTTACCTGGATCTTTGTGCATTCGACCCATTAACTTTTGACATATATAAATAGACAGTGTTAGAATAGTAAAGTAACCTCTAACTTTTTCACTCTCGACACCGAGAACTGAGAGAGAAGAAGGGTTCATTGTATAGTTTAGAGTAGATTTTCTTTTATTTTCTTTATTTTCTTTTCTTTTAAAGTGCGAATCGTGAAGCTGTGCGAGAAGCGATTGTGGATTTTATTTATGTTATTTTCTTCTTAAAATTATTGCCTGAAAATTGTGAAATCTAGACAAATTTTTGGAATTCATTTCTACTCTATTTAATCGCAATTATAGTGGATGTACTTGATCGATGCTCCATTGTTAATTGTGATGTAGTAATTAGAGCGCAGCTCAATTGGATTCGATTTACCGTTAGTTACAGTCTTTTATGCAAAATTTTGGAGAGAATTATTTGGGTTGTGATTTATTTACTTGTTGTTGTTTTTAAATCTTTAAGTTCCCACAATAGTAGTCTGGAATACGAGTTTAAGGGTGTATCCTTTGCTATGATTTCAGGGATGCCCTGCGGCCACGAGATGAATTCACGGGCGAGAGCGATCACTTATGGGTATGTTGAGCTACCATTAATGAACTGCGGGCTCGAGTTCATTTGATAAATCCCAATTATTTCATAATTGAAGTTGGAGGAGTATTTAACAATATAAATAATCAGAGAGTTCACCTCAATCTAAAGGGAAGCTCCCGACCCTGTGTTAGTTGAGATCTAATCAAGGGAAAGGAAGAACCAATAGATCTGAAGGATGAGCCACCAATTAAGTGGTAGAAGTTTTGCAAAAATCCTGAGAAGGAAAGCAAAAGATCTGCAGTCATCAAGAAATGGGTGTGAAGTATTGAGAAAGAAAAATACCCAAATCTTGCAAGAAGATCAGAAATACAGAAATGCTTTGGTTCGATCTTGACTTGAGGAAAGCAAAGGGCTTCTAACCCGGTGAATAGTAGAAATCAAATGCAACATTTAGGCAATCTTGAATGAAATCGGATCCATCAGTAAAGCAGGCAATGTACTTTTGTGTAGGAATTGACTGTTTCATTGTAATTCGTTGATAGTTTTCGTTTCTCACAGGGAACAGATTCGGTCCAGTATTTTGTTCTTTATGTTCTTTGTTGTTTTTCATGTTATTTCAGTTTATATTTTTTAGTTAATAGTTTAGGATCTTTATTTTTCTAGATAAAACTTTCATTATCAGTTTTTAGTCTAAATAGCATAGAACTTCAGTAGTTGGGGTAGTTGATTTCAGATTCTTGTCAATCTGTAGGAATGATACGGACGTACATCAGTTTACTACTTGTATGGTATGCACTTGCGATTAATGTGATAGACTAGACCCATTTTAAAATCACAGGTACTAAAAATGTTTATTTAATCAAGCAAGTTTATCTAAAGTGACATGGCTGCAAGAGAAGTGTAAGGCTCTTGTAACTATGTAAATTTGAGGGGTTTTTAGTCTATATAGAAAAAGGCAAACAAGCTTTATGGCGCCGTTGTCGAGGATTGAAAGGATTGAATAGATCAATATTCTAACAAAAGAGGGAAATGCTAATTTGGACATTTTTCTAAAATTTTATAAAGAAAAGACCAACTGACTTTACAAGCGGTGGATGTACCAATAGCGATCTTTAACAAGCCATGTTGAAAATAATTTTTTAGTTCCACTAATCCTGTGTCGAGTGTTTTAATTTAGGAGATCGCTTTAATGCCTGAGGCGAGGATTCGACCTGTTGCGGTAGACCGCGGTGGAAAGAACACTGGAAGCTTAAGAAGAGACTAAAGCGAGAGAACGCAGCCATGGCGGATGAAGACATGACAGACCAGAGGAGCAAAGGACGGCTAGAAGGCCTCCCTATGGTACGACATAATGGAGGAGAAGTTTTGGGCGATAAATTCGGAAGAATATTACGCAATCGAGGGCGACATACTATAGATGCAAACAATTTCGAACTAAAGCCAGCTTTGATAACAATGGTGCAACAACATCAGTTCACTGGCCACCCCATTGAAGATCCCAACGAGCACCTGGGTAGGTTTCTTAGAATGGCAAATACAGTGAAGCTGAATGGAGTGAGGCCAGAGGTGATAAAGCTGCATCTCTTCCCATTTTCCTTAAGAGACATAGCAGCCACATGGTATGAGTCATTACCATATGGTTCAGTTGATACCTAGGAAGAGCTGGTGGAAGCATACTTAGGCAGATTCTTTCCCCCATCTCTCACCTCTGAGAGAAGAAGAGAGATCATAGTATTCCAACAGGGGGAAGATGAGAGCCTATACATAGCAGGAGAGATTCGAGGCTCTTGAGAGAGGTGCCTATGCATGAAATTGATTTAGAAGCTCGGATGGATATAGTGTATATCGATACTTAAGTGTTTGAGGAAGAATACAAGTGCCTCACTTTGAAGAACTAGGACACAAGTAGGGCAGGCGGCCTTAGTATGCCAAATCGAGGAGCAAGGTGCATTCCCTAGTGACACGAGAGAATCCAAGGGCATGGCGGAGTTCGGTTAAAAGTGGTAAGAAGTGGGCAACAATAGCAAGAAAGAAGAAAAGAGAAGAGGGGCGATACGAACGAGGGAGAAATAGGAAAGGAAGAAGAGAAGAGAGTGCCTGAAAAGACTACAGAAGCAAAGAAGAAGATACAGATTGAACAACCTGAAGGAAGTAGTGAGCAAAAATAGAAGGAGAAGGTACCAGCTTACACATTTCACAGGTGCATTCCCGGAGGCTTCGAAAGAAAAAGGGAAGAAGCGTTTTCTAGATTCTTGGACATCTTCAAGAGTTTAGAAATCAATATCCTTTGCAGAGGTAATCAACCAGAAATGCCTAACTATGCAAAATTTCTGAAGGAGATGCGAAACGAAAAGGAAAATAGGCGGAAGGAATAATGAACGCACATTGCTTACTTGTAGTGAAGTTATCCAGCAAAAGCTCCCAGCAAAAATGAAAGACCCGAGACGGTTTCACCCATTCCCACGCCATAGGGAAATATGAATTTAAGAAGGCCTTGTGTGATTCTGGTGCTAGTATAAATTTGATGCCTCTGTCAGTGGTGCAAAGATTGAGTTTGGGGGAGCTTACCCCAACAGCAATCACGTTGCAAATGGTTGACAGATCAATGGCACAACCAGAAGGTGTTCTTGAAGATGTGCTTGTCAAGGTGGGAAAATTCATCTTCCTTATGGATTTTGTGATTATGAAGATGGAGGAAGACACCCAAGTTCCTTTGCTTCTAGGAAGACCCTTCTTAGCAACTGGAGCTACCTTGATAGATGTGCAGAAAGGTGAACTGAATCTAAGGGTGGGGAATGAAGCAGTGCACTTTAAACTTAATAGGAGTTTGGAACACCCTGATGTAGATGCAGAAAGTTGTATGGCTGTAGAAAACAATAGTCATACAAAGTTACCTTCTAGTTTTAACTGTACTCTTCAACATTCTATCAATGAAATTGAGATGAATTTTCAGTATCTTGAGAGTATTGATTGTGAAATGTTACCTTCTAGTTTGTATAACAAAGAAACAGTCTCAAGCATGAATGAAAACAGTCAAGATGATGTATGCAGCCAGGAACAGAAAGCTACTGAGCAGGACACTAGTGCATAAGGGTTGATATTGAAGGAATTGCCCAGTCATTTGAAATATGCTTTCTTAGAACCAGAAAAGAGAAAACCAGTTATCATATCGGCTGCATTGATTGAATCGAAGAGCAGCTGGCGGAAATTACGAGAAGGTACAAGGAACCTATTGCTTAATCAATAGAGGATCGAAAGTATCCAGTCCCTCCATTTGCATGCACAAAATATTGCTGAATGATAATGCAAAAACTTCTATTGAGCATCAAAATTTGAACCTGTGATGAAAGAAGTTGTTAGAAAAGAAGTTCTGAAATGGTTGAATGCAGGTTTTATATATGCTATATCAGATAGTTCTTGGGTGAGCCCAGTACATGTGGTTCCTGAGAAAGGTGGATTCACTGTGATCAAAAATGAAAAGAATGAGCTGGTTCCTACAAGAACTGTGACATGATGGAGGGTGTGTATTGACTATAGAAAACTAAACACTGCAACCAGAAAGGATCATTTTCCCCTGCCTTTCATTGATCAAATGTTGGATAGGTTGGTAGGACACCCTCATTTATGTTTTCTTGATGGATACTATGGATATAATCAAATTGCCATTGCACATGAGGACCAGGAGAAAACCACTTTCACATGCCCATTTGAAGAAGTTATGGAGATCTTCATGGATGATTTCATAGTGTATGGATCCAGTTTTGAACAGTGCCTGCATAACTTGGGGACAGTACTTCAAAGGTGCCAAGACAAGAATCTAGCTCTGAATTGGGAAAAATGCCAATTTATGGTAATAGAAGGGATTGTCTTAGGGCATATGATTTCTGCAGCAGGGCTGGAAGTGGATCAAGCAAAAGTTTCAATTGCCTAAAATCGGTACCACCTGGCATTAAAGGGAATTAGAAGTTTCTTAGGACATGCTGGATTTTATAGAAGATTTATCAGAGATTTCTCAAAAATTGCTAGACCACTATGTAGATTGTTGGAAAAAGATACTAAATTCAATTTTGATGAATCCTACCAGAATTCTTTTGAAGAGATCAAATCTAGACTAGTCGAAGCTCCCATCATGGAAAAACCAGATTGGAACAGAGAATTTGAAATCATGTGTGATGCCAGTGATTTTGCAATGGGAGATGTATTGGGGCAGAAAGCTGAAAAGGTGTTCAAGGCCATATATTATGCCAGCAAAACCTTCAATGAAGCTGAAAATTATACCCTCTTGAAAAGGAGATCTTGGTAATAGTATTTGCATGTGAAAATTTTAGGCCGTATATTTTGGGGTCCATGGTATTATACACACACGATTATCACGAAATTAAATATCTAATGGCAAAGAAAACAAAGCAAGGCTTGATCAGGTGGGTATTGTTGTTATAGGAATTTCATCTAGAAATAAAAGACAATAAAGGTTGCGACAATGTGATAGCTGATCACTTGTCAAGAGTGGAAAAACCTGCTGTACAAGAAGAAGAAAGGGAAATAGCAGAAAATTTTCCAGATGAGCAGTTATTCTAGTTGTCACTCAAATCACCTTGGTATGCTGATATTGTGAACTTCTTAGCATGTGGAATTATGCCACCAGAATTCAGCTACCAACAGAGAAAAGCTAAGGGCCCGACTAGCGGGTACTACACAGGATGACCAGCTCTTTGTTTAGAAGAGGGTGATGTCGATCATCGAGGAAGATGTGTGCGAAGGTGAGCAAAGCAAGATTTTACAGGAATGTCATGCATCACCATATGGAGGACATTTTGAAGGAGACAAAACAACCCACAAAATTCTCCAGTCTGGATTTTATTGGCTTACTATTTTCAAGGACTATTTTCAATGGGTGAAGCTGTGTGATCAATGCCAAAGAATGGGAAATATTAGTAAATGCATGAAATGCCCACACCAAAACATCCACAATTGGTGTAACTATTTGATGTATGGAATAGATTTTATGGGGCCTTTTCCAGCTTCATTTGAAATATATACATACTCTAGTTTAGTGAATTATGTATCCAAATGGGTTGAGAGAAAACAACTTGTCCCCAGAATGATGCTATACAGGTTGTGGGATTTTACCTGAGAAATATTCTCGGCCAGAGATTTAGGACACCGAGCTATGTCCCGTGATGGAAGCCACTTTGCAAATAAGGTGACAAACTCATGGGTAGATATGGTATCAAACACATTATGAGCTTGGCTTATCATCCTGAAGCAAATCGGCTAGTGAGAATTTCAATAAAGGAGATAAGAGAATTCTTGAAAAGTTTGTAGCTCAGGTAGAAAGAGATTGGTCTACGAAACTTGATGATGCACTTTGGGCATCTGGGACTGCTTTAAAACTCCCATTGGAATGTCCCCATACAGGATTGTTTTGGAAAACCTTACCTTCTGTGAGCTAGAATATAAGGCTATGGGCCATCGAAGCTAAATTTTATTTTAATTTCTTTAAAGAAGAGAGGCTACTTCAGCTAAATGAATTGGAAGAGTTGAGGAATGAAGCCTATGATAGTGCCATAATCTACAAGGATAAAATGAAGAAATTACATGATCAAAGGATTTTGAGGAGAGTATTCAAAGCAGGAGATCAAGTCCTATTATTCAACTCCAGACTAAGACTCTTTCCAGGGAAGCTTAAATCAAAATGGAGTGGACCATACTCTGATAGTATCAAAGTACAACCTTGGAAGTGTATGAATAAGCCAAATCATAGAGATTTAGTTAATGGTGAGATTATTATGTTTTTGGATTAAAATGGAAGAATGACTCAGAGTTCTGAATGAAAAAATTTGAAGAAACATAAATACCTTTGGGGCAGTGACACTTAGAACCAGCAATCATGAGGAATTCAAAGTTAATGGTCAGAGATTAAAGCACTACTTTGGAGGAATGCAAATGGAAGAATGACTCAGAGTTCTGAATGAAAAAATTTGAAGAAACATAAATATAGTAGCAGCAAGTCCAACTAAAGACTAAAAATTGAGCAGCTTTGTGGAAGGCAATCCACATCAGTTTGTTTTAAGTTTTCCCCTTATTCTCGTTGTGTGAGAGTTTTTAATAGCTTTGTGTAATTTATTCATTACTGCTTAAAGATTAAGTAATTTTTTTAGTTTTGTAGGATAATAAGAGAATGCAAGGAGGAACATCTACAATCAAACTGTCTGCAAAAGAGAGACAAAAAGGGGCAGTATACTCTTCTTGAATTTATTTAAATTTTGTCTCCTATATAGCATGATTGAAAGTTTGGGGGAATTTTTTTTTTATTTTTGTGCTTCAATTTTGAATCTGATGCATAGTGAATGGATTCGTTAAATATTTGAATGATGAAGATGAATTGAATTGTATTTGTTTTGATTGGATTTGGTGAATTGAAATTGCTGTGAAATTAATTGTTCAAGGAGACCTGGAAATTTTCTTAGTCACAACATCAATTCATAGGTCACGACCAAGAAGTTGGACATTGGAGCAATAAGTTAGAAAAATAGGTCGCAACAGTGAGATTGAGGTTGTGACCACATTGCAGGTCGCGACAAAACTTTTTACGTTGCAACCAGAATTATCCATATCTTAATAAAATTAGGTTCTAAACCTTTCATTTGGGTGTCGCGACATTAAAGACAACATTTATTGAAAATCATTAATTAAGGAGTTGAAATTTAATGTCGGCTAACCCCCGTATACATGAATCATGACACGAGCCAATTTCATTCAACTTCCATTTCTATCTTAAATTCAATTCAACTCTTTCTCATACCATCCATCGTTTTGAACCCTTGAGCTAAATTGTTATTAATACAAAACCAGAAAACCAGCCTGAATTAAAGGAATCAGTTTAGGTCGTAGTTTTGAAAGAAGAATTCAAGGAAAATTCAATGCCTCTCAGAGAGAAACGATCAAACTTCCTTGAAGTTTTCCTCATTCTCCTGTTGGAAATAGCCATGGCGCTTGAATCCGAAAAATTTCATTTAATTCATTCATTGGAAATATTAAAAATAGAATTAAGAGCTTCTTCGTTCTCAAGAGAATCAAGGTCACTATAAAAGGATGGGAAAAAAAATGAAAGAATAAACAATGAGAATGAAGGAAAAGGAGAATGAGGAAAATGACGAGTTCCAAGGGTGCAAATGCAGAGCGTATGGAATGAATGGAGTCAGAAAACAAACCAATTCAAGTCATGATTCCAAAAAAACGCTCTATAATCACTAGAATGGATGATGGGAAGGGAATTGAAGAAGGTTAACTTGAGCCCCCCATGTCGGAGGAACTCAGGCAGGGGAGGCAAAGAAAGGCTCACCTTGTTGAACTGCTCCGCTATCAACCCCTTCCTTCCGGCGCAAATTCGTGACAAGGGGAACTGATAAAGTAGGAGCTACAGCCTTTAGGAGGAAGGCATAGGGTTTTAGATCAAGAAATAGAGAATTTTCCTCTGGATTAGATACAGTCCTATTTGTAATTTTTGCATTAGTTTTTGTATAGATAGAGAAAACAGATTGTACATCATTGAGATGTTTGATATTTGAATAAATAAAATTCCAGTTGCTTAACAAATTGATTGTTTTGGGTTCACGAACTGATATGCTAAATTGTGTGTTTGTATCATTTCCTGTCAGTGTGCCAATTATTAAAACCTTGCATGAATAATGAACAAATGAAAAAAATTCCTAGAACAAAAATGCAGGAAAAATAAGGGCATAGACTAGTAAATTGAAATTAGGAGTAGCAGCCTTCTTTGAAATCCAGTTTAGATTGCAAAATTGGACAAAGGGTTAATGCTGAAAGAACAAATAAAATGACTGAAAGTGTGTAAATAAACAGTAAATCAGTACAAGTCTTGTAGAAACAATACACTTGGTGTGAAACTCATGAAACTTTGAGAGAGAGTTAGGAACATCTTTTGCAGAAATTCATGATTAAGAGTTCATGGTCCTAGAACTTGTTAGATTATTGATTGAGGCGAAATCTTAGGTAAATAGCCCGACAAGAAGAGTGATAGAGGCCATCCTTGGCGGTTTGAGCTTTCAAGCGTCTCTGATATATGCTAAGGCATACCCTCTAGTTCCATGCTTTGAGCCAAACAAGCTTAATTCTTCAAATGACAGCAACTGAAAACCTAGATCCTCTCCCTTGCAATAATCCTGCAGCAAAGAACCCAAATTATCCAGTTTCTAGCACAAAAAGGTCTACTGTAAAGGAAGAAACAAGTTTGGGGGAAAAATATTTCCATATATTACAAACTAGGAGGAGAAGAAATAACTTGAAAGATTAAGGAAAAAGAAGTAGAAATTGAGAAAAATGGGGAATAAGTTTTGTCTTGTGGCCTATCTCCTTTGAACAATTAAGCTTGTAGGGGTGTTTTAAGACCTAGTACCCTAATGCCAGCGGCACATGGGAGTTCTTCTTAAAGTTCTCTAAGGGTGGTAGAAAGCACAGAAGACAAAACATTGCACTATTCCGTACTTCCCCGAGAAAACGAAGGAAAAGAGTTAGAACAAGGGAGGCCTTTGATAAGGTGCAAGTGGCAATTAAAATACCATAAAAGATTTCTAAAGATGCACCGAGGCCAAGATTAAGAAGAATCTACAATACAAGAAGGAAAAGGATGATTAAAGAGCAATCAATTTAGAAGAAATAGTAGAGCGGAGTAATTTGCAACTTAAATTTTCCATTATCTACCCAATTACCTAAGCCCGAAACCTCTGAAACTGAAAGACCTCTTTGATCTTGAAGGTTGAATTTACTTACATTAGTGGAGATCAATATGAAAAACAAGCCTATGGGACCTTGACCAGTTTTCTAAGAAGACTCCCAAAAGATTAACTAAATTCGACATGAAGATGAAAAGGATTGAAGACACACTTTTACAGAACAAGACTTGTTGAATAAGCTGTTTAAATACATGATTTCATCAGGAATTTGTGATAAGTAAAAACCATTCCTTTTCTTAAATGAAAATTGAGAAATTTAAAATGATGTTGCTATCTCTATTTAGTTAGAGTGGAATAAGAAAAGGCGCTAATTGTGAATCAGAAAAATGTCCTTAAAATTTAAGCTTAATTGCTTAAGGACAAACAATTCTTTCTTTTCTTTCCTTGGGGGCAAGCAAAATTTTAAGTTTGGGGGAATTTGATGAGTCTAAAAACTCATTTGATTTTTAATCCATTTTTCTGAGTTTATTACAAGATAATTGTTGATTCATATGCAGAAACCTGGCTAATTTGCTCAAATTTAATTTTGCAGAAAAATACAACATAAGCGAAATTCCTAGCAAAATTGGAAGAATTCAGCCTGAGAACAGAAAGGAGGTCGCAACTAGAAAATGAAAGTCGCAACAAGGAGCTCGTTTGTTCATTTATTTTCATGTCACAACATCACGAATCGGTTAATGAGGTTGGAGCCAAGAAAATGTGGTTGAAGGCAGAAGAAATTATTCAAAGCGATAAGGCGAGGTCGCGGCCTTGATACGAGAGTCGTAACATTGATTCGTTGATGAAGCCACAAATGAGGTCTTTAATACAGAAAATGTGAAATTGCAGCAGTTCTTAAATGAAGGACTTCGATTTGAGGTGGCGACATCATCGGTGCGACATGGAAGCTGAATTGAATCCGCAGCAAGGAGATTTGAGGTTCTGTTCTGAGAGTTGGGAAGCCGGAGTAAATTCGTGACTAATATCGGTCGCCTTGAGAAACACGAGATGAGCCAAGCGAAGTCGATTAGGAGTGGAAGTTCTGACCACTTTGTTATTCCAAGGACTGAGGAGTGCGACCCGATCAGTGTGACACGAATACACCTTGAAACATCGACATCGGTCGCAATTATGTTTAAAGCAACTGAGACAACCTGTAACCAAAAAGGAGTAACTTGAGGTCGTGATGTCATATTGAGGTCACGACCGGTTTTAAGGCAAGGGGCTATCAAAAGCAGTCGCAACCAATTATTGAGGTCGCAACTTGAAAAAGAAAGTCCGACTGAGGTGAGCGGTAGAACAACGTGGTCGCAACCCAATGAATTCGCAACATGCGTTAACAAGGAAGAGTCACATTTCGAACTAAAAAAATGGTGACAACTAAAAGGAGGTTGCAACCTAAAATTGAAGTCATGACTCGAGAAATCACGGCGAAGGGAGCAGCGAAGCGAGGTTGCGACTGTGAAGGACTAAAAGGTCGCGACATCAGTTCTTGAGAACAAGCGAGCCAAAATTCGCGACCACAATTGAGGTCGTGACCACTAATCAACGAGGTATGAGAAACACAGTGCATGGCCCAAGGGAGAAACACAGTCATAGTGAAATTTGGAGCAAAATAAATGGAATCAATTTGCGACATCGACGAGTCACGACTGAGGCAGTAATATAAGGCTTTTTCTTGTAGAATTCTACCTGGATCTTTGTACGTGAAGCCCATTTCTTTTAATGAATATAAATAGACAATGTTAGAATAGTAAAGTAACCTCTAACTTTTTCACTCTCGACATCGAGAACTGAGAGAGAAGAAGGGCTCATTGTATAGTTTAGAGTAGATTTTCTTTTCTTTTCGTTATTTTCTTTTATTTTAAGTTTGAATCGACCAGGCTTGTCTGCGATTGATCTTTGGATTTTTATTTATGTTATTTTCTTCTTAAAATTACTACCTGAAAATTGTGAAATCTAGACAAATTTCTGGAATTCATTTCTTCTCCGTTTAATCGCATTTACAGTGGATGTACTTGATTGATGCTCTATTGTTAATTGTGATCTGAAGTAAGTGAAGTATTTCGGCTGGATTCGATTGCAGATTTACAAATTTTCTACAAAATTTTGGAGAGAATTGTTGGGTTGGTTATTTACTTGCTGTTGTTTTGAATCTTTAAGTTCCCAAATAGCGTGCATTACCAGTTTAGGAGTGTATCTTGCTGATTTCGGGATGCCTACGTATTACGAGAGATGGGAGATTCACGAGTGAGAGCATTCACTTATGGGTATGTTAGACTACCATTGATGAATTGCTGAGATCTGAAAGTTCATTTTGATAAATCCCCCATTCACTCATAATTGAAGTTGGAGGGGAGTATTTAACAATATAAATATTGAAGGAGTTCTCAATCTAAAGGGAAGCTCAGGCCATGTGTTAGTTGAGATCTAATCAAAGGGAAAGGAAGGCATTAGATCTGAAGGATGAGCCACCAATTAAGTGGTAGAAGTTTTCAAAAATACGAGAGGAAGCAAAAGATCTGCAGTCATCGAGAAATGGGTGTAGTATTGAGAAAGAAAAAATGCGAGCAACTTGCAAGAAGATCAGAAATACAAGTAACTGGTTCGATCTTGACTTCGAGAGAAGCAAGGGCTTCTAACCAGTGAATATGGAGAAATCCAAATGCAACATTTAGGTAATCTTGGACAAATTCAGATCCATCAATAAAACAGAGCAATGTACTTTTGTGTAGGAATTGACTATTTCTTTGTAATTCGTTGATAGTTTTCGTTTCTCATAGGGAATAGATTGGGTCCAGTATTTTGTTCTTTATGTTCTTTGTTGTTTTCATGTTATTTCAGTTTATATTTTTTTAGTTAATAGTTTAGGATCTTTATTTTTCTAGATAAAACTTTCATTATCAGTTTTTAGTCCAAATAACATAGAACTTCAGTAGTTAGGGTAGTTGATTTCAAATTCTTGTCAATCTATGTGGGAATGATACCTGGACGTACATCCAGATTTTACTACTTGTATGACCTGTGCACTTGTAGTGTGATAGACTATACCCATTTTTAAAATCTTGAACTCTAAGAAATGTTTACAGTGTTGGGGCAGAAACGAGAGAAATCTTTCAAGTAATTTACTATGCAAGTAGAACCCTGAATGATGCTCAGCTGAATTATGCCACTACAGAAAAAGAACTATTGGCTATTGTCTTTGCTTTCGACAAATTCAGGCCATATTTGAGAACAAGGTCGTGGTGGTGCACACTGATCATTCTGCCATTAAGTACTTGATGACTAAAAAGATGCAGTTCCCAGATTAATTCAGGTGGGTTTCTTTTCTTGCAAGAATTTGATGTTGAATTAAAACGAAGGGCCTTTGAGAACCTAGTGGCAGATCATCTTTCACGATTGGAGGGGGCAAGCAATGATATTCAGGTGAATGATGACTTTCCAGATGAGCGAATCTTAGCTATTGAAGACAAGAGGGCAGTTCCATGGTTTGTAGATTACGTGAATTATTTGGTAGCCAAACAATTGTTATTCTAAGCCCGGTCATTATAGTTTCTTCTTCCTCTTTTCTCATGTTTTATCCTAAGTTTATGATGTATCAAACCTCTATCATGCTTTAAATTCGTAGATCTAGGGTTTTGGTTGTATATTGAACATGAGTTTTATATCTATTTGTTAATGTTCCGTTTTCTATTGTTTTCTTGTGAATGCACCTCACATTGATTCATACTTGGTTCTATTTACATATTGATTTAAGTTTAATCTCAAAATGTGGTGAGTGGTTCTTTGCAAGATCTGAGAAGGGAGTAAAGAACTAGACATAGATGAATCAACCTAATTAGCCTGATAGTGTAGAAATTATTGGTAATTAGGAGGCGTGTGAGACTTTCTCCCCATCCCCTTCATCCTTCTCCCAATTAGCCTTTGGTTAAGACCTGCGGTGGACACAGTTCTAGCTACAAGCCCTCTTCCCCAGCTCCAACCGCCGAGCCTCCTCAAGCTGCCGCCCCAGCCACAGCTGCTGCCGCCGGCCCTACCGCACCTGTTGTTGCCACTGCTGACATCCCTATTGCCCCTGCTCCTACTACCCTAGTCTAGCGCAGATACGAAATGAGGGTAGGACCTATCCCTCTCTCTCCTCCTCATCTGCGACCGTCTAGGAGGCCCCCGCTTCCAAAGAGGGCTCGGACTTCAAGATTGGGCGAATCCTCCTGCTCACGGCCCCAGGAGCATCCTTTATCACCTACATAGGGTCCAGTTTCTAACATTCCTCAGGATTAGTCTCCTGGCTCCATTATTAGAAGGCCTATCCTCCATTGTGGTTCCATTCCGGGAAATTCCGACTATAGTGGCAAGGATATACATAATGATTCATGGGCAAATGCAGTAGAAGTTAGAGATTTGGTGCTTGGAATAAAAAATATTTATAAACCTAAACCTCCTACTGTCGTAGCATAGCTACTGCAGTATAGTGGCTCTAGGGTCGAACACAGTGATGGATTTCTTCACACAAATAATTAACGGTTTCAAAATGGTGAATTTCAATTTGGATTTGAGGTTTCGATAAAAATAGTGAGGGGTAATGTTCAGAAACTTAAAACAAGGTGAAGAAAAGTATAAAAAGAACTCCTTGAACCATCGGGCCATAGGGTTTGAAATCCTAAGGTAATTGAGGTGTCCTTAGGTCCCTTTCCTCACGTTGAGGAGGATGACCTATAGTCATTTCCCGAACCAGATCTTCATTTAGCTATAAAAACTAAACCCTAATAATTTTCCTTTTTGAAATATAGCATTTATTGAACATAAATGCTCTCGAACAGTGCAAATTTATCTCCTTGATCTACCCTATAGTTACAAATAAATGGCAACTAACCGAGTCTTAGTGGATCTAGCAATAAGCATCCACAAAACCCTAAAAGAATGCCAAGTACTGGTCAATCAAGGTACATCTAATGGATTTAAACCTAGAATAAGAGATAGAAACATAAATGTCAATAAATGCTTACGTTAAAAACATGAGAACCATTAGTTTACCTCAAAACCGTAGCCCCGTAGCCTTCCTCTTCAAGGAGAAAAGAAGTTTAGCCAACCATCCCTTGAGTTGTCATCCATAAGGGGTGTTTGGCAGCCAATAAAGTGAAAGAAAAAGAGAGAAAATGAGATAAAAGAAAAGAAAGAGGAAACTCTCTTGAGTCACCAAAGGAGTGTGATCACCGAGAATGAAAGAAGTCCTTTACGATAAAGATACAAATAAACATAGCCCCAATCAGCAAATTACCAAAATTCTGGAGATATCACCATTATGAAGGAGGTATTTTAGGAAAAATCACAAAAAAGAGGTCAAGCGAGGGTGGCCCAGATTAGATTTGAAACGAGGTTCACGAAAATTTCCTGACTTCGCGAAATTCTACGGGTTCATTTTCGCAACCTACTAAATGCGAGTGGCCAATTTTCATACATTTCTACTCCTCCTTCGTCCTTCGTCTAGTTTCTAATCTGCAATCTTGGGTTCAACTGGATTCTTAGTCTTGAGTTGACTTTCGATAATTTTGCGAGTTTAGCTTGCAAAACTACAAAATAGCCATAAAATGCGATCGAGTAGCATAATAGGGACTTTAATAACGTCGGGTTAATTAAGTTGATTAGTACACAAAAGTCTTTCAAAAAACTCAAATAACTTGAGTTAATAACCTTGTTGGGAACTAATCACTAAGAACAATGTATCCTACTGCGGATTTAGGCCACCTGGGCGCACCAGGCTTATTCTTAAGCACTGCTAGAAGCCTCTTTAAGCTCCACCTCTGATGTAATGATAGAACACAGTCATCCGGCCCGACCAATGACTTCATTGGATCTTCTTCTGCCGATTGCAATGACCCAGTAAACATATCACGCATCCACTTTTATGAATTTGTGGCGAAGCTAGGAATGGAGTAGGCTTAAAGGTACCAGGCAATGTAGCTTAGATCCTATAATTTCTCTAGAAAATTCGGCGGGACTGACGTTTCTATAACAAATGACGAGATCACATTGTCCCATGATATCAATCTAAAATCTACTAATAATAACTTCAAATCTATATCATGATATTATCTCGAATAACATAACAAATGAGCCTCAGTGGTCATCCCACTTTAACAAAAGCGACTCAACGATCACGTAAAATATCGATAAGGTTCATCGAAAGCAAATTTATCCAACTCGACTATTCAAAATTTATCGATTTAACGAATAATTAACTTGATAACGAGTTAATTCCTGTGAATATCTGAAACTTAGACTCTCATTAACGAATAAGCAAAATCCGTTACATGTTTCAAATAGAATCCAAGTGGTGAAATGCGGATTCTCCTTTCTCTGTTACCACCAAGGAGGGAAATCAGCGGGGTGAGATAACTCTGGTAAAATATATCACCATACTTGTGAAATTTGGTACTGGCGCTCTGAGGATGGTTATGTAATCAATCAATCACCAGGTACATAGGTTATCACGACCAAAATAAAGCGGCAATATGAACAACAATATCAAAAAGGATTTAGAGGTTTGAAACCACGATATAGTTTTACCATTTAGAATCAGGTACATTCCTTTTACTTTTATCTTTGGAATCAGGTACATTCGACCAAGATCCTTAGAGCAGTGGGGTTCTCGCTGAGAGTTTTACCACCTGCAGGAAGGTATGGCTTTGCCCTCACGGAGGGTAATGTGCACATAGCCTGATGACCTCCCCATCAGTTAGGCTTTCCGTGATTCATACCATCAATGACATTAACGATTACAAGTTATAGTGGCCGTTTTCGGCTATACAGCGAGATAACACGAATCACAGTAAGAGTTATTGGCCCCAGTGCTCGAAGGACCATTCATCCCAGGGACACGTGACTTGGCATATGACAAATTCAATTCAATGAATGCTCGGGGATAAGGGTCTTAATCATAGTGATTACTACGATTGAAGTCGAAACAGTAAAAACTCAGCTATACATTTCGAAGGTGTGAGTACGATGATATGATTTACTCACCTCCTGATAGTCAGACTCCCGACTGACTATTCACTCTGAGTGAGCCTTTGACCGTTTGCTTCAGAAAGTGCTACAAGGCTTTGAAGGAATGAATCAGGAAAGAATTTGGCCTCCAATGAAATATTTCTCCCAGAAATTTGTTCTTCAAACCCCAGATCCAAAAGCCTACGTCCTCACGGGGATTCTATCAGCGAGAGAAATTCGAAGATGGATCGAAAGTTTCATACTCTTTGATTTATACTAGTGTATGCTATTAGGAAGAATTACTTTTTTACCCCTCTTATTAAATTAATTAATTAATTACTAATTGAATTACCATTATTATTTTCATAACGTCTAATTGAATTATCATTGTACCATAACGTCTGAATTCAATTATTATTATTATTTTCATATGCACATAAAATTCTGTCATTGTCTTTAGTAACTTATACATACAATTCACATTATTATTATTTTCCCTATCTTATACATATACAGTCTTAGGTGTTACATTCTCATATTTATCACAGTTTAGTCCTCTAAACTTGACTTACTGAGTCTTGAAATAATTGAGGATGCTTTTCTCTCATCTCTTCTTAGCTCACAAGTGGCCTCTCGGATACTATGATTCTCATAGGACTTTTACCAACTTGACAATGTCGTAGAGACCTTATTCATCACATCCATAATTACCACCTCAATGCATTCTAAATACATTTCCCCCAATTTTAAACATACCAGACCTAATTCACTTTCTCTTAGGTCACATTCTATAGATTAAAATGCAATTGCAACCCCAGCATACACATTAGAGCAATTAATTCATTCCAAACAACCTAATTGACCATCTAAACAACAACCATTTATCAGTTCAGCCCCTTTCCTCCAATACAGACCATGCAAAAAACCAAAATTAAAAACCATGGCTTTAATATACCTTCAGAAGTCTCCCACCATGAAAAATCACAGGTTTATTCAAAGGAATTGGCTGCAACAAAATTTTCTTCCTTCCCGGCGATTCGGCGCTAGAATGGAGAACCTAGGGTTCTTCAATTTTTTTATTTGTCTTATGCTCGATTTTGAGGCCTAATATTTTTAAAATTAATTAAATATTTCAATTAAATTCCCTCTTTGTTTTTCTTGAATTTTTTAAGGCCCTAGAGATTATTAAAATGTCTCTTTGTGGCCATGAGTGACAAAATCTACTGACTTTCCCTACGGGTTCACTGTTCACGTATTTTTATTATTATTTTTATTCATGTATTTTCATTAATTTTATTTTTATAACATATATTTGGACCTTAATTTGTTTCATAAAAATTCCCATAATTTATTTCATTCATTGGGTATTTTTAAAAATTCTATTTCAGTCCAAGCGCTCGGGTGACCTTCTTGGGTATATTTTCTAAAATTCCATTTAATTGAGAAATAATTCCTAAAAATTATTATAAATTCATGATGTTGTAAAACACCTAAAAATTAAATTCCATGAAAAAAAATCATTTAAAAAAAATGTTTGGGGTGTTACAAAACACTTCCCCAATTGCTCCTTCTCATCTAACTTCATTCGCAGCTGCTCAACCTACCCATGACGATGATGACATTTCACCAGCTGCCCACACTTGAGGAGGTATGATTCGTGCCACAGTAGGTGTTATGAATCAATAATATTTATAATCTAAAATTCCTCCTACTGCCGTAGCAAAGCTACTGCAGTATAGTGGCTCTAGGGTCGAACACAGGGATGGGTTTTACCTTGCACAAATGTTTATTGTTAAGCTCAAAATGGTGAATTTAGTTTGGATTTTCAGGTTTGGGTAAAAACAGGGGATTGGTTGTTCACAGACTGAAACTAAAATAAGAAAGAAAAAAAATGTAAAATAGAACCCCTTGAAGTGTCGGGCCACTGGTTTAGGGTTTAAGGCAAAGAACAACATCCTCGGGTCTTTTTTTCCTCGCGTTAGGAGGATGACATATAGTCATTCCCAGAAGCCCCGGATCTTCATTTAGCTTTAAAACCTAAACCACAAAGTTTTCCTCTTGAAAGATGGCATTTGATTAGGCATAAATGTCATAATGAAAACATATCTCAAAACTACACCCTACCTGATAACTAATAGAACTGACCCAACTAGGCATCGGTGGATCTAATGAAAGTATCCAGACAACTTACCCGAATACACATTAGGAGAGCATGCTTAAGAGATTTTAACTGTGTGAGAAGCTGAGGCGTGAACAACCATAAGCAACTATGAAAGCGAGAAGAAACGGTTGGTTTACCAGAAAGCCTTTTAGTGGCCTTCCCTTCAAAGGGATGGGGGAGGTTTAGCCGAACATCCTTTGATTTGTCATCATCAAAGGGTGTTTGGCAGCCGAGAAAATAGAAAAGAAAATGAAAGAAAATGGGAAAAGGAGGAAGCAGCGGCGAAACTGCCGCCCACGTCTCTTGCGAAAAGTGAAGTGATTGATAAGTGAAGTTAAGTTTGTACAGACTGAGGCTTATATAGGTGCTCAGTGTATATGAAATTACCAAAAAAACCAAAATCGGAAGGCTATTACATGGGTCGAATGGAAAAAAACCAACAAATGCAAATAGGGCACGGCGTAATTGAGAATGGGCGTGTGATGGCAGTGCTTCATGATGGTGAGCGATCTTTGTTTGTGAGCAGTCTTCTGAGGAACCCGGTATGAAGTGCCGATTTCCTTGTATTTTCTTCTCTTCCTTTCCTTACGATTATACGATATGCGTGCGGAGTTTGACTCGAATTCTTCGTGCTTGGATCGACTCAGCGATTTCGGCATGGTAATAGAAAAAACTACAAAATTTGCCACAAAATCACGTCCCGGTAGAATAGTATGGACCTTAATGTACCGTCGGGTTAATTAGAATGATTAGTACAGCTTTCAAAACCTACATAATAAATAGGCTTGAATGGCAGCCTTTAATCAGGTAGCACTTCGTATGCTTGTCGAGGCCCATTAAGGATAATGTGACATTTGGTTGGGGGGAGAGTTAGTAAAGGAAGTGGCTTATATATTATGGTTTTGTTGTTACTTTGAGTAGGTCCATTTTGTGTAGTTCAATGATATGCTGATAAGTTTCTTTTTGTGGTGTTAAAAATATAGTCATACCCTTATTTTCAATACATACTGCAAAGTTCTGATTATTGTAATGACACCCGACCAGAGAGGTGTACGAGTACATGTAGCTGTGGGCGTATCTGACAAGTACCATTATAATAGTTTTGGGGTGTTATTAATGATAAAAATTAGGAACTTAGAAAATTTAGGTACTAGTGCAAGGGTAAGTGGTAAATTCAAAAGGATATAAAGGCATATTTGAAGATAATATGCCAAAGTAAAATAATACAAGTTGATATCCAAATATTAAAAAGATGGAGGACCCAAAATTTAATCAAAGTAGAGATGGGCCGTTATCTGAAATATCGAGTTGATGTCTGAATATTAAAGAGATGAGGATTTAGTTGCAATTAATGAAAGTTAATATTATAATAATGGGAAAAACAAAATCCAAAAGTCATTTGGTCTCCAAAGTTAGGGCTCACGTAGGAGAGGAGAAGGAGAGCAAGGAAGAGAAGAAGAGCAAGGAAGAGAAGAAGAGGAAGAAGAAGGAGGAGGAGAAGTCCAAAGATTAAGGTATGTTTGTCTTAGGATCCCATGTATATTGGATTCATAAAAACTGGTATGGAGAATAGATGCTCGCTTTGGTCTAGGTTAGTGCAAAGATCACACAAACCTTTGAATTGTTGGGATTATGAGATTAAAACCCCAATTGGGAGAAAATAACCATGGAATCCTCTTATTTATGTGGTTTTATAAAGAATTAGGACCTTGATGATTCCTTGCATTTCTAGGGTTTGGTTTGAAGTTCCAAATCACCAATTCAAGTGTTGTGAAGTTGGTTTGGATGAATTCCATGTTGGTTTTGATGAATTGTTGTAAAAAGGAGAATGTTAGGTTTTTCAAGGAAATTCTGTCAAAATTTGTAAAAACCCCTGTGTTTGTTTTGCTTTATATATTAAGTTATAATCATCAAATGAATTGATTATAATTGGTAAAAGAACCATAGATGGGGCTAAATGTATAGAAGGTACCAGGCAAATTGTATTTCTAAGGCTCCAAATACGGTGAGAATTGATCTCGTGTGGATTCACTGATTATGCCCCTGTTTTGGGTATGGTTGTAGTATTTTGGCCATAGAGTGGGTTTCACCCATCGATTGCGTGATTCAAATTCTAGGTAAAATAGACTTCTAGGGAATAAGTTATCTGAAGAAAGTTCAAGCAAATTGTAAGCCAAGAAGTGCTGAATTTGTCAAAGTGGAGCTATGTGCAGATTCTGTTCTGCCAATTTAATTAATCTAGATATAAAATACAATAACTTGAGTTTTGGTGATCCAAGTTAGATTGATTCAAATTGAAGAAAACTTAGAACCATGGCTTCCATTGAGTGAAGAAACCATTTCCAATTTATGGAGTGAAGATCCCAGAAATCAAGGATAACAGTAGGTGATTCAGTGAGTTTGGAATCAAAAACATGTTATAACTTGTGTTAGGTGGTTGAGGGCCTTAGAAGGAATTTTAAAATTGAAAATTTAAGATATGTCATTGGATATATAAAAGAAGAGGACTGATCACTGGAGAGTTTCATAAATTTTGAAGACCGTTTGAATAATTTTGGGTCATAAAGTCTATAGAGTATTGTTGGAAAAGGTTGTAAAAATGAGTGTTTTTTTTTTTTTTGGGCTTTTTAGTATCAGGAGTAATTTGTTCATTTAGACTTTAAATGAATGTGTATGGTGAATTAAAATAGAGGTTATGATTAATGTGTAGTTGTGGTTCTTCGGCAAGGCACGGGGCGGCGTCCACGTGCGGTAGGCACGGGGCGGCGTCATGACTCGTAGAGGCGGCAATGAAATTGGCAGTTCAAGGTAAGTGGTTAAGCCACTTAAGATATTTTCAATTTTATGTAAATGGTTGATGTTATTGCCGAATATGGTAGTTAAGAAAAAAAATATTTGAAGAGAGTTTTAGAAATTTCAAAAGCGAGTTAGATTTGTGCTTTTGACACTAGCTTTTGACAAGTAAATGCGGTTTTAAAAACCCATGTATTCCTTAAGATATAATGGGGTTTAGCGTTATGTGACGGCCCTTGATAAATTCGATCCATAGTCAAACCTGATAAAGAAAAATTAGCACTCTGTGACGATGCAGAAAATTCCGTCGTGGTGCTCGGTTTCATAAGATGTGCAAAGCGCTACGTTGCGATGCGGATAGTCTAGCACGTAGTTGACTATTTGTATGGTTGGCTCACGTGGCGATGCGGATAAGTCGGCTCGTAGTTGCCCGGAGTTTGCACCGCAGTGCGATCACGATGGGAATTAGGTATTGTAGTTGCTCGGTGATAAGCTTTAAGCCACTACGTGCGATCACGATAGAATTAATGCGTAGTGGTTGAGATGACTTAGTAAACTACGTTGAGCGTTAGTTTTAAATGCTTGTGTTATTTAAAATAATTAAAGGATATATAGGGGTTTTTAACGAAATTATGACAAATGATAGAATTGTCATGTTAGTGTATGTGATATATATCTTCGTTGCACTAACTTGTTTGTTCATTGTAGCTATATATATTCAAGTGTGTCTTGCTCATGAGCGTGGGCGTCATCATTTTGTTGTCTATATAGGTGGGCGATTTATGACCTATGATGTAAAACTTTATGTATGGGATGGATATGTAATTGAACAATATATATTTAGATTTTGAAATTGTATATTTGTAAATATCTTTTGTAAAATACGCATGCATGGTTTTGAGAAAAACAGGTTGCGATGAAATTTTGTTGGATTGATCCTTAACTTATATTTTGATGAGGACCAGAGGTCCTTTATGATTAATAATTGAATTTTGGAAAATATTGGGAGTTTATTTTTGGTGGTTTGTATTTCGGGCTTGACCAGGTGCGGTCGTTATCTTTACTTGGGATTTTCGTTCATCTAAAGGTGTGATTTTGATAAAAAAGTGAAAATTTTATAACCCGCACGTTTTCCCAGAGATAGTTTTAAGCGGTTTGCGGCTTAGCTTCATGGTAACGTCGGTCGGCGAGCTTAGGCACAGGAGGTTCTTATTAGATTAAACAATTTCTGTCATAGGAAAGAAATTCTGTCGAAGTTAATTATCGAGAAACGAGTTCGTTCGAGTTGAAAGAAGTTTTAAGAAAAGTTGAAATATTTCGCCTGAAATTGTGTGCTAGTTATGCTCGAGGCACAGTTGTACGTGTACATCATTCTTGATTTCAAGAGTTATGTTTATTGATTGCATAAGCTAAAGCATAAGTTATGATGCCCCGAATTCATCATATTATGAATATGCATTAAATTGGCAGGTTACATATTGCGTAGTTTATCTGCGGATTATATTGAGTTAGTGGGCAGACTTGGGGAATTTTGATTTTGTTGTCTATATAGATAGTAATAACTAGTACATTTAGCTATCTTGTCGAGGTCGTCAGGGACGTGACCAGAGACGGCCATGAGAGGCACCCGCACGAGATAGAGAGCAGGTTGTGAGTGCGTCAGCGTGCGGTTCTGCACACCCACGGCCATCACGGTCGGTGCGACCCGAGCCTACCCGGGACTGTTCGGGCGGATGGAAGAGATGGCACGAGGATACTAGGCGACCCTTGGTATTTGCATGATGCAGGATATCGATTGGCGCCGTCAAATTAAGTAGCGAAAGCGGAGTATGATGGTAGCGAGACCCGAGGCGTTATCTTGGATAGAGGCAAACGAAGAGATTTTTTTTTTTTTTTGAGGATGATGGGGTGTACGGAGGAAGCCGAGGGTCTCTGATGCGCCTTCTGCCAGATGGTGAGGGTGGTGGAAACATCGGAAGAGCACACACAGGGTGTCATATGGGCGGAGTTGAGAGGAATTCTGGAGATTTTTCCTAAAGTATAAAGATGCCCAGTTGAAGAGTTTTATAGATTGGAAGCCCCGGGGAGCTCTGGGTCCCAGATACGAAAGAGTTTCGGGTTGATTCGCTAGTTCCTTTCTTCGCAGAGAATGAACAAAGAAGATCCGCGGTTATAAGCTGGTGCCAACCTGCCAATTGGATATAGTGACATCTTGCATCACATACGAATATGGTTGTTGGAGTAGCCACGAGTAGAAGCGATGCGCGAGCCTTTGAAGTCAAATCCTGATTAGGTCGGAAGAGGGCTGGGCCGTTAGCCATCGGGGAGGCTGGTACAGATGCAGAGTGGTCGGCGCCTGGCATGGTCCTGAAGTCGCGAGTCGGGGCCCCAGGCCAGTCAGAGTTGTGAGTCGTGGTGAGGAGCAATGAGTTGGAGGGGCAGAGCCCGGTGTACGATAGATGTGGCCGATCCGGTGGTGGTGCCTTGGGCGGGGCCCTGGGTGTTTCGGATGCGCCCGGGAGGCCATTTATGAATTGTCAGTCTGATAATGATCGAGGTCGGAGTCGGGGCGTATCTATGGGTTAAGGGCGAGACAGTGGGGTCGTGGACGGAATGGGGAGAGACCCGGAGGCTGGAGGGAGGCTGCCCAGTTCATGGCGACTGGTGGTGGAGCGGTGGGGGCACTACCCTGGAGACTGACCCAGTGATATCGAGCAGCGGCTGGTGTAGACCCTCGAGTCGGGCTGCCCCCCCGGAGTATATACGGTGACCAGGCGATCTGCAGGATCATGTCTGCGGTGCCATTTCTTTGGCTGATCACGTGCTCATGTATTGGTGGACTCGAGCCACCATTCTTTTTATTTCGGGAGTTCATAGGAAATTCGGGATAGAGATGAAACAATAAGTGTAGTATGTAGTATCACTTCCACGGGTGGTCGCGTATTGCGAATAGGTCTGCATCAGGGAAGTAAGTGACTATGTAGTCGTGAGTTGGTGATCACAGTGTACTCGATGTTCATGACTTTGCGACATCGTCTGGTATGGATTAGTTAGCTAAACATCAACTCGTGAGTTATATAGGAAGGGTCCGGTTGGTCGACACAGGGAACCAGAAGTGATCTTTTGTGGAGAGAGGAAGATACTTTCTAAGTTTAATCGGTATGTCTGGTAAACAAGATGCTCAGTAAAGCATCTGGGGTACACAGTGTATGCGATAGAATCTGCCCAGCCAGTGAAATGCGGTTGGCGAGAAGTCCATGTGGTGAGCGAGTTCTTTGATGTATTTCAGGGATGCCAGGGTTCTGTAGGATAGAGATTGAATTCGAGATTGAGCTAGCGCTGGCTTACGAAGCCCATCTACATAGCGCCACATCTGGGATGCTTTGTGAGAACTAAAGATTCAGAAGATTTAAATTAGAATTGTTGAGTAAAGACTTAGGTAAAGTATTTTATCGCGAGTAGAGACTCAGATGTTGTTTGTTAAGAAGAAAGATGGGAGCCTTCGTTTATGCATCGATTATAGGCGGCTCGACAAAGTAACCATCGAGATCAATATCCATGCCGAAATGATGATCTGTGATCAAACTCTAGAACTGGGTCAACTACCGAAGATAGATCTCTGATCGGGGTATCATCGACTAAAGTGCGTGGAAGATGTTCCTAAATTGACCTTGAGAACTAGATATGGGCATTATGAATTTTTGGTGATGCCATTCGGCTGGCATAATGCTCCAGCAACACTATGGGTTGATGAATCGTGTCTTCGGACCATATTTAAAATAGAGTTCTTTATAGTCTTCATGATGATATCTGAGTATATTCAAGTAGTAAAGAAAGAGCATGCGAGCACTTGAGGATAATTATTACAGACTACGAGAGAACATCGGCTACGTAAGAGTTCATCAAGTGCCAATTTTGGTTAGATCAGAGTAGCATTCTTGCAGGACATGTGGTATCCGTAGGAGTATTTCGGTAGACCCTCGGGAAAATAGAGGCCATTGTAGATTGGAAACCACCATGAAGTGTGAAATTAGAAGTTTCTTGGGTTTAGGATTACTATAGAAAGTTGTAGAAGGGTTCTCAAGATAGCTACTCCACTAACCAAGTTCTGAGGAAGAAGAGAAGTTCATCGGTGATGCAGTCGAAACCGGTTTGATGAGTTAAGCGGCGACTGCAGAGTGCCACACTCCCCTCGGGAGTGAGGTTCTACGATCTCTATTGTGATGCCTCCCGAGGCGAGTTTAGGTTGTGTGTTGATGCAACGTGATGAGTGATAGCTTATGCTTGAAGCGATTAAAGCCGTAAAACGCTATCGGCCTTGCGATTTAGAGTTAGCGATTTGTAGTGTTAGCGTTGAGAATATGGCGACCTTGCCTCATGGAGTACCTTGCGAGTCTTTCTGCCCACGATCCTGAAAACTGCCCGATTATCTATTCTGTAGATTTGAACATGAGGCAGAAATTGGATAGAACTCATCAAAGACTGGCGCACCATTGAATACCACCGGTGAGCAAATGTAGTAGCGAATGCGCTAGCGAGGAAGCCCTCGTTCCCTATAGCTGGCTTGGCGGAATGCCCGACGAAGTGCTGGTAGGCGAGATCATGGGGATCGGTTTAGAGCCTCCAGTCGAATGTGCCTCTAAGTGGCGGCTTTTCATGTTCGACCAGTGTTAGTGGACGGGGTTAGAGACTTATAAGCTCGGGATCCGTGTTGATGAAATTAAGAAGCCAAGATAAATTTGGGCCAATGAGTAACTTCTTACAAGGTGATGGGACCTTAGTCTTTGGAGACCGAAGATTATCCCCGATCTTGATAGAGTTGAAGAAATCATGGAAGGGCACACTCATGACATATGCGATGCGCGGGGGATACTAAGATGTATCGGACTGAAACCCTTCTTGGTGGAAGTATGAAGAGAGATAAGCGAGTTGTATCTAAGTGCCACAACTTGTCAACAAATTAAGATTGAACATCGAAACACACGTGGGTTACTACGACCTTTATCGATTCTGAGTGGAAATGGAAGAGAGGATCGCGATGGATTCGTGTGAGCTACAGGGTTCTGAGTGGACATGATCTTATTTGGTTGTGTTGGATGGGTGTGAGGTCGGCCCACTTCATTGCTCTTAATAATACCTATTCCTGAAAGATATGCGATTATATGTAGATGAGATTGTGAGGCTACATGCGCACCAATGTCCATTGTATCGGTGAGAGATCCCCGTTTTCACTTCCGATTAAAGTAGAAGCTACAGTGCTATGAAGCAGTTACACTTGATCTTGCTTTCCACCCACAGACGGATGGCGATCGAGAGAACGCCGTTGGGGACTCTCGAAGATATGTTTGAGAACTGTGTGATGGGTTTAAGGAAGGCTGGGATAATTACCTAGCATTGATAGAGTTTGCACTAGTGCCAGTTATCGGGTCTCTAAGTATTGGTATGGCACCACATAAGGCATTGTGATACAAATTGTAGAACCCCGATCTCTTTGGGACGAAGTGAGGAGAGAGATTGTTAGCTTAGGGTGTCAAGATCTAGTAGAAAAATTAAATATGATGCGGGCGAGTTGAAGATAGCGAGATAGACAGAAAAGTTATGCGGGGACAGGCAATTAGGGCTTGCAGTTTGAGATAGGTGACCAAGTCTTTAAAGATTTCACCTTGGAAATGTGTCTTCAGATTTGGGAAACAAGAAGCAGTAAGGTATATTGGTACCTTGAGTGAAACGAGGTGGGGCCCCCGGTAACCTGAGTTGAGTTACCCCGAATTATCAAGGATTCATGATACATTCCATGTATCGATGTTGAGGAAATATATCGGATCCTTCACATGTATTGAAGGCTTAGTATTGATTAAGGATAATTTGACTTGAAGAGACAGGTGCAGTTGTAGATCGAAGACAGTGTTGAGGACTAAGGTGATTCCTTTGGTTAAGTCTTGTAAGTCTTGAGAGGAGACATTGCCAGGGCGAGAGGCTCGGATGCGCCCGTCAGTACCATCACTTAAATTTCCACATGGTATTTTCCTTTCCTTTCTTTTGGAGTTTAGTTATTCATTTCGGGGACAGAAATGTTCCTGAGAGGAGGATTTTGTAACACCGGTCAGGGTGTACGGTACATGTAAGCTGTGAGGCATTATCTGACACTAAGTACCATTATAATAGTTTGGGAGTTGTTATTAATGATAAAAATTAGGAACCCGAAAATTTAGGTACTAGTGCAGGGTAAAGTAATTAAATTCAAGGATATAAAGGGCATAATTTAAGAGAAGATAATATGCCAAAATGAAAATAATACAAGTTGATATCAAATATTAAAAGATGGAGAACCAAAAATTTAATCAAGTAAGGGTGGGCCATTATACAAATATCAGAGTTGATGTGCAAATATTAAAGAGATGAGGATTTGGATTTTAGTAATGAAAAGTTAATATTATAATAATGGGAAAAACAAAATCCAAAAAGTCATTTGGTCTCGAGTTAAGGGCTCATACAGGAGAGGAGAAGGAGAGCAAGGAAAGAAAGAGAAGAGCAAGGAAGAGAAGAAGAGAGGAAGAGAAGGAGGAGGAGAAGTCCAAAGATTAAGGTATGTTTGTCTTAGGATCATATGTATTGGATTCTTAAGCTTTGGTATGGAGAATAGATGCTCCTTTGGTCTGGGTTGGGTGCGAAGATCTGACCTTTGGTGTTGGGATTATGAGATTAAAACCCGATTGGGAGAGAAAATAACCATGGAATCCTCTTATTTATGTGGTTTTATAAAGAATTGGAGGACCTTAGGTAGAGTTCTTGCATTTTCACCTAGGGTTTTTGTGGTTTGAAGTTCAAATCACCAATTCAAAATTGTGAAGTTGGTTTGGATGAATTCCATGTTGGTTTTGATGAATTGTTGTAAAAGGAGAATGTTAGGTTTAAAAGTGTCAAGAATTGTAAAAACCCCTGTGTTTGTTTTGCTATATATTAAGTTATAATCATCCAAATGATTGATTCTAAGTGGTAAGAACCATAAGAGATAGAACAAATGTATAGAGGTACCAAGAGCAAGTGTAGCTCACAGGAAACACAAATACGGGGCTGAGTGAGCTCGTGTAGTTCACTGATTATGCCCTGTTTTGGGTATGGTTGTAGTAGTTTGGTCATAAGTTGAGTTTCACCCATCCAAATTGAGTGATTCAAAATTATGGGTAAAATAGACGTCTAGGGGAATAAGTTATCTGAAGGAAGTGCAAGCAAATTGTAAACCAAAAAGTGCCCCGGAAAATTTGTCAAAGTGGAGCTATGTGCAGATGCAATTACGCCAATTTGAGTAATCTAGATATAAAATACAATAACTTGAGTTTTGGTGATCCAAATTGGGTGATTAAAATTGGAGAAGAAAAATTAGAACCATAGCTTCAATTGAGTGAAGAAACCATTTCCAATTTATGGAGTTAAGATCCCATAAATCAAGGATAACGATGGAGTGATTGGTGAGTTGGAATCAAAAACATGTACCTTAACTTGTGTTAGGTGGTTGAGGAGCCTTAGAAGGAATTTTAAATTTAAAATTTAAAGAAGTGTCATTGGATATATAAAAAGGACTGATCTGGAGAGTTTCATAAATTTTGAAGACCGTTTGAATAATTTTTGGGTCATAAAGTCTATAGAGTATTGTTGGAAAAAGGTTGGCCAAAATGAGTGTTTTTTTTTTGGGCTTTTTAGTGCTCAAGGGTAATTTGTTCATTTGGCTTTAAATGAATGTGTATGGTGAATTAAAATAGAGGTTATGATTAATGTGTAGTTGTGGTTTTCTTGACAAAGGCACGGGAGGCGACGTCCACGAGTAGGCACGGGAAGCGGCCGTCCACGAGCCTTGTAGAGGCGGCAACGGGGGTGGCGGTTGAGGTAAGTGGTTCGCCACTTAAAGTCTTTTGAATTTTATGTAAATGGTTGATGTTGGTAACGAATATGGTAGTTAAGAAAAAAAAAAATATTTGAAAAGAGAGTTTTAGAAATTTCAAAACGAGTTAGATTTGTGCTTTTGACACTAAGTAAATGCAGTTTTAAAAACCCATGTATATTCCTTAAGATATAATGAGGTTTAGCATTATGTGACGGCCTTAATAAATTCAAATCATAGTCGCTCACAATAAAGAAAAATTAGCACTCTGCGGCGATCTGAAGATTGGACCACGTAGTTGCTCGGTTTCATAAAGTAAAGCGCTGCGTTGCGTCACGGGCAAGTGCGCGCGTAGTTGACTATTTGTATAGTTTGGCACTACGTGGCGATCTCGATAAATTCCGGCTTCGTAGTTGCCCGGAGTTTTTAGCACCCGCAGTGCGATGCGATAGAATTAGTATTGTAGTTGCTCGATGATAGCTTTAGCGCCCTACGTGCGATGCGTAATTCCGTAACGTAGTGGTTGAGAGATGACAGTAAGCTTCACGTTGGCGTTAGTTTCATCGCCGTGATGGTTAAAAAAATTAAAGGATATACATAGGGGGTTTTTAACATAAATTATAAAACAAATGATAAATTGTCATGTTAGTGTATGTGATATATATCTTCGTTGCACTAACTTGTTTGTTCATTTTGTAGCTATATATATTCCAATGTGTGCTATCGCAGACGATAGGACGTCATCATTTTGTTGTCTATATAGGTGGGCGATTTATGACCTGATGTAAAACTTTATGTATGGAATGGATATAATTGAAGCAATATATATTTAGATTTTGATAAAAAGTGAAAATTTTTATAACCGTTTTCCCTAAGATAGTTTTAGCGGTTTAACGGCAGCTTCATGGTAACTTGTCGGTCGGCGAGAGGCGGGTGGGAGGTTCTTGTGGAGTTGAAGCAATTTCTGTCACTAGGAAGAGTGCAATCGGTTATAGCTTCAAATTGAAACCTTTTTTTTTTTTTTTTGTGTTTTGCGTAGCATATAGTAAGAGAAATTGAAACATTTTCCCAATTCTGTTGTTGTTAGATTGGTTCTATGTCTATCTAAGTGGATGACTAGTTGAATTTCTTTTGTTTTCAACCTCTTTCTTCCACTTTTAATTGACCACACACCCTGCAATTTAGTTTTCATTAATGAGCTGAAAAACTGTCTGACCTCTTAAACCATAAAAAAGGTCGGCCTAGTACTCTTGACCTCCTTTAATAGATATGGACCAAATAAAAAAAAATATTTGAAAAGAGAGTTTTAGAAATTTCAAAACGAGTTAGATTTGTGCTTTTGACACTAGCTTTTGACACTAAGTAAATGCAGTTTTAAAAACCCATGTATATTCCTTAAGATATAATGAGGTTTAGCGTTATGTGACGACGCAATAAATTCCGTCCATAGTCGCTCACAATAAAGAAAAATTAGCACTACGTGACGATCGAAGAATTCGGATTCGTAGTTGCTCGGTTTCGCCGTATAAAGCGCTGCGTTGCGTGCGGACAGTGCGCCGTGGTTGACTATTTGTATAGTTTGGCGCACGTGGCGTGCGGTAGAATTCCGCTTCGTAGTTGCCCGGGTTTTAGCACCACAATTACGATGCATTAAATTCCGTGTTAGCGATTGCTCATTGATACTTTAAGCGCCACTAACCTGCGTGCGATGCGATGGAATTCCGTAGCGTAGTGGTTGAGATGACTTAATGGCTTCCGCGTTGAGGCGTTGTTAGTTTTAAATCGCCGTGGTTAAAAGAATTAAAGGATATACATAGGGGTTTTTAACAGAAATTATAAAACAAATGATAAATTGTCATGTTAGTGTATGTGATATATATCTTCGTTGCACTAACTTGTTTGTTCATTTTGTAGCTATATATATTCCAATGTGTGCTATCGCAGACGATAGGACGTCATCATTTTGTTGTCTATATAGGTGGGCGATTTATGACCTATGATGTAAAACTTTATGTATGGGATGGATATGTAATTGAACAATATATATTTAGATTTTGATAAAAAAGTGAAAATTTTTATAACCCACGTTTTCCTAAGATAGTTTTAGCAGTTTAACGGCTTAGCTTCATGGTAACTTGTCAGTCGAGCGAGCTTGATTTGGGAGGTTCTTGTGGAGTTCTTCGACAATTCTGTCATTTAGGAAGGGTCTGTCAGTTATAGCTTCAAATTGAAACCTTTTTTTTTTTTTTTTGTGTTTTGCGTAGCATATAGTAAGAGAAATTGAAACATTTTCCCAATTCTGTTGTTGTTAGATTTGGTTACATGTCACATCTAAGTGGATGACTAGTTGAATTTCTTTGTTTTCAACCTCTTTCTTCCACTTTAATTGACCACACCACATAATTTAGTTTCATTAATGAGCTGAAAAACTGTCTGACCTCTTAAACCATAAAAAAGGTCGACCTAGTACTCTTGACCTCCTTTAATAGTATGGACCACCCCACAAAAATAGACGTGAGTCTTTAAAAAAAAAAAAAAAGAAAGATTTGTGATGCTTTGTCTTGAAACCCGAAGGCACGGTCAGAAATTTATATAGGCGAGATCTTTTAAAGCTTGGTGCCACTAAGCCAAGCGGTTGGGAGCCACCGACTTTATTAACTCATTACATAGATTGAATAGGCATAGCTTAACAAATTTGTAGAGTCTTGAGTCTTAAACTCATTAGAAATTAAGGGTGGCTTTGAAGAGTTAGGATTGAAAAATCCTTATGACTTGATGCCCTAAGTCTTAAGTGGTTGGGAGTCATCGGTGGAGCCCGCTACATGGACATCTGTGAAGTCGATTCCTCAGCATTGCACCCCTACAATGCAAAAAGAGTTGTGGAATAAATGTGAGTCTTGATCTATTAAGGGTGGTTAGTCTGCTAGGTTTTGGCATATGCTAGGTTGGGGGGGAGGGGGGGAGAGTGCAGTTTGGCAGCCTATCGTGGAAATCTAATCAAGGTAACACTAAGGTTTTGGTGGAAGTTTCGGGTTGGTGCTCTAGGCAAGGAGACTCTTTTGATACTTATCTTTGTATAGCGTTCAGTCTCTCAAGATAGTAATTGGGCATTGTTTTTGGTGACTCTTGCTGTTAGTTGCACATTACTCCCCAATTTTTTATTTTTTTGAAACAACATTTTTTGTGTACATATGTACTCGATCTTTTTGTTTGCTTTCTCTTTTTCATTGCTAAGGGACTAGCAATGTGTCAGTTGAGGAGTGATTATTACCCAAATAGTGCTATTATGTGCCTTGTTTATTACAAGTTTTAAGCACTCTTTGCGTAATAATCAACTTAATTAACCCGGTTTGCATGTTAAGGTCCTAGCTATACTACTGATCGTTTTTTGTGGCAAATTTTGTAGTTTTATGAATCAATCATGCCAAAGTTTTTGAATCAGCTCAATCACGGAGAATCCAAGTTGAACTCAGAGCTATAGGTTAAAAAGTAGAAGAAAGGAGCAGAAGAGCAACACCCTTGGAATTTCGCAAGGGTTGCAAAATTTCCTGACCCTTAGTGTTCGCAAGAATTTGCAAAATTTCCTTGACCCCTGCTAGTGTTCTCCACAGTTTGACTTTTTCTTGTATTTTTCTTATTTTTTCCTGAATTGCCCTTCATGTGATAGTGGTCAATTCATATATTTTTGTAATTTTGCATAGCTGGGACACTATATAATCCCAAGGTACACTATAATATAGATCTTGATCATTAATAAAGAATTTTGGCACTAAGCTTTCGGCAGCTCCCGCCTCTTTCCATTTTCCTTCACTTTCTCTCATTTTCTCGCTTGCCAAACAACATCTGAGGATGATAACTTAGAGGATGAGTGGCTAAAACCCCTTTATCCTTGAAGGGGAAGGCTACTGGAAAAAGGATCTAAAGGTTATTGAGGGTCTCTCATATCTTCAACACAGGTATTTACTGTCATTTATGTGTGTCCTTCCTTTGAGTTGAATCCATGGGTGCGGTTTTAATGACCCGTGCCCAGCGATCTTTTTGGGGTTCGGTGGTTGCTTATTGTTGAATCCCCTTTGAGATTGGTGATTTCCATTTATTAGTCATTGTAAGGTGGGGCATGGAGATAAGTTTTCACTGTCGAAGACCATTAATGCCCAGTAAATACTATTTTTCAAAAGGAACTGTTTAGGGTCAAGGTTTTGTAGACAAGTGAAGATCAGGTCGAGTGAAACTATAGGTCGTCACTCCCAATGATGAGGAAAAAGGGCCCGAGATCCCCTCATTGACACTTAGAACCCAATACCAGTAGCTTGACACTTGAACCTCGACTATATTTTATTTCATTTCATTCCCGAGTTTTTAATCATCGAACCCCAACCCCCTCACTTCGTTTAACAAATCCCAACATCCAAAACAAATTCACCATTTTAAACCCCACTGTAAATCATTTGTATGAAGAAAACCCATCCCTGTGTTTGACCCTAGAGCCACTATACTACAATAGCCATGCTACGACAGTAGGAGGAAATACGTATAAATTTTTTTTATTCTGGATAGCTGATGAGTAAAAAAAACTCATTAGATTTTGAATCTATTTTTCTGAGTATATTTAGAGATAAATGTTGATTTGTTTGCATAAATGTGGATATTTTACTCAAATTTCATTTTGCCGGAAAATACGGCAAAGCTAAAATCTCGTAATAAGAATAAACGGGTTTACAACGGAGGTGAAGTCATGGCGAAGAATTGGGGTGCGACAGAGCTTAGTTGTCAGTCAGTCCAAGTCATGACATCACCCAATTCAGCTTTGAGGAAGAAATAGAAGTCCTAAAAAGGGGTGAAGTCGTTACTTGAAGAAGAAGTGCGGCGAAAGGAAATAATTCGGGACTAAAGGAAATATCAAAAGAAGAAATCATGTCGCGACGCATCACTCCGTCTTCGGCGACATCACTTCCGTGTGTCGCGGCGATGGATCCGTCGATAACCACACGAGTGGTCTTCGCAAATAAGCGGGGTGCAACTAGACTTGATGAAGGGCTCCATTTGAAATTGCGACATAAAAGCGAGGCTGAGTCTCAACAGAAAAAGTGAAGTTGCAACCACATTAAAAGTTTAAGAAGCAGAAAGGAGTCCGCGACACGGAAAGAAGCCCGACAAAGTCTTAACAAAGAAAGCTGAAGTTGCAACCATTTAATGATCAAAGGCGCAAGCGATGTCGTGACCACTCATTTAGGTCGCGACTGTGAAACTAAAGCGAGGAAGAAATCCAAGCCACGACATCAGCGGGGTCGTGACCTAAAGAGAAGAGGAAAGGGAGAAATTGGTTGCAACAAAGAACTAAGGTTGCGCCAGATGAAAAAATAAATGGGCGACAAAAGTCGCGACATCACCATGATGTCGCGACATAACTCGAGCTTTGTGACGAGAAGACCACCAACACAATCGCGACCAAGAAATCAAAGTCACAACCTAAAATCATCATACAAACAAAAAGGTGGTCGCAACCTAAAACTGTTGTCTCAACTCAAAAGCTGGAAGAAGAGAAAGACAGCGATGTCGCGACATGTAACAGAGGTAGTTACATGTCGCGACATCGACCTGAAAGAAACAGGCAAATGAGTCGCGCGACTACAAGCGATGTCGCGACCATTGATCAACGGTTGCAGAAAAGCGAGGTCACAACATAAGCAACAAGGTCCGCGGCGGGGCGGAAGTAATCAAGGGAAATTCATGTGCGACATCAACTGATCGCCTTGTGAACAATATCTTTAACATCTTACTCTTTGAAATTCACGGGAAGCTTTGGGGATTCGGCCCAATTCCTTTTTATAGTATAAATAGACAGTTTTAGAATAGTAAAGTTAGCTTCCGTCTTCACTACCCAGAAAAGGGGAAAGGAGAGGAACTCAGTGTATAGTTTAGAGTAGATTTTTATTTCTTTTCTTTACTTTTAGTTTATTTCTTTTCTGGATTTGAATCTGCGACGTGCGAGAGACAGTGGGTTGGATTTTTATTTAATTATTTTCTTGAAATATTCTTGCCTGAAAATTTATGAAATCTAGACAAATTTACGGAATTCATTTCTTCTCAATTTTATTGTAATTACAGTGGTTGTACGTGATCAGTGCTCCATTTCTTAATTCGCAATGCAGTAATCAAAGCGCAGCTCTGCTGGATTTGATTTACATTTAGTTATAGTCTTTCCCTCACAAATATGGAGAACTAGTTTTGGTTTGGATTTACTTATTTGGTGTCGTGTTTGAATTGTTAAGTTCCCAATAGTAGTACCTAATACCCAGTTGAGGGAATGTATCTTGCTCACGATATCGGGATGCCCTCTGGCATTGACACGAGAGACGGAGATTCTGGTAGAGCATTCTTTTCCTAGGTATGTTCGACTACCATTGATGAAGGCGCTAAATACGAGAGTCCATTTGATAAATCCCCATTCGCTCATAGTGAAGTTGGAGGTGTATTTAACAATATAAATAATCAGAGAGTTCACCTTAATCTAAAGGTAAGTTCCTAACCCCGTGTTAGCTTAGATCTAATCAAGGGAAAGGGACGAACCCATAGATCTGGAGGTTGAGCCACCAATTAAGTGGTAGAAACTTTGCAAAAATCTTGAGAAGGAAAAGCAAAAGGTCTGCTGTCAACAGGAAATGTGTGTGAGGTGTTGAGAGAGAAAAATACCCAAATCTTGCAAGAGAATTTGGAATACAGGTAGCTGGTTGGATCTTGTCTTCGAGAGAAGCAAGGGTATCTAACCGGTGAATATGGAGAAATCCAATTCCAATAATTAGGAAATCTTGGACAAAACCAGATCCATACATAGAATAGAGCAATGTACTTTAGTGCTGGAATTGACTATTTCATTGTATTTTATTAATAGTTTTCGTTTCTCACAGGAAACTGATTCAATCCATTCTTATAGGTACACTTTATTTTTATTAATTTACTTTCTTTTAACTGGTTTGTGATATTCAATATTATAGGATCTTTAATTTTTGTTGTTTAGATAAAACTTTCACTATGATGTCTTAGTCCAAATAGTATGGAATTTCAGTAGTTGGGGTAGTTGATCTTTAATTCATTGCCAATCTCTGTGGGAATGATACCTGGACTTATTCAAATTTTACTACTTTGTATGACTTCATGCACTTGCGGTGTCATAGACTTGACCCTTATTTTTAAATCATGAACATTAAGAGAAAACTATTTTATCAAGAAAACTTATCCAAAGTGACATGGATGCAAGAGAAGTGTAAGGCTCTTGTAACTATGTTAATTTGAGGGGTTTTAGTCTATATAGAAAAAGGCAAACAATACCCCACTACATGCGAATCATTACTCTATTGTGAGACAACTTGCTATAGAGGCCAACAACTTTGAATTAAAGCCACCTTTGATCACAATGGTGCAGCAACATCAATACATTGGCCATCCAAGTGAAGACCCCAATGAGCACATGGGAAGATTTCTAAGGATGGCAAATACAATAAAGCTGAATGGGGTGAGACCTGAGGTGATCAAGCTACAAATCTTCCCTTTTTCACTAAGAGATATGGCAACCACTTGGTTTGAATCACTGCCATATGGATCAGTGGACAATTAGGAAGATTTGGTAGAGGCTTACATGAGTAGATTTTTCTCTTTTACCCTCACTTCAGAAAGGAAAAGGGAAATCATAGTGTTCAAACAAGGAGAGGATGAAAGTCTCTATAATGCATGTGAGAGATATAAAGAACGACTAAAAGATGCCTAATCGCGGAATAGATTTGACCTACCTAGATGGACATATTTATCACTCTATGAACTACACTTCTAAGGGTATAATTGATGCGACTGGCGCTGTGGGCATTGAAAAGAAGATTGTTGAAGGCAAAGCAGGTTGATTGAAGATCACAGAAAAAGCAATTCTGAGCTCCATCGGGGCTTGAGGGACGTGTTAGTAGGCCCAGAGGAAGTGGGGGTGATATAACTAAATAAAATGACTGCCATAGAATCCAAACTTGATTCATTAATGAACAAGTTGCGAAACCAAGAAAGAAGAATGCATTCATCACATGAAGTAAGAACAGTGGAAGAAAGTGAACAAAAGAGTAGCGCTAAAGAGGGACTAGCCCGTGAGGGTCCTTATCAAGTGGAGGAGGCTCAATTTTTCAATGGAAACATAAGTTACAACTTTAAGCCAACCTCAACTTGCCAACTCATCACACACCAGAACTTAGGAACCATGAGAATTTCTCATATGGAGGTGGAGCACATAAGGGTTGAAGAATAGTGTAGAATTTTCAACAACAATATGCTTCATAGGGGTTCTAAGGAAAGCAGCAACAAGGGAGTCATAGAGCACAAAATCCAAGACAAAGGAGATCTCAATCCTTTGAAAATCAAATGTTGACATTCATGGGAGAGAATAAGAGGCTGCTGAACATTCATGAGCAAAAAATTTCTTTGGCGGTAGCATTTCATGTAACCACCTTGTAGTGTGTTCAGGCCCGATACTAATGCCTCTACAAAAAATTTGGAGACACAAGTGAGGCGATAGCCCCAGCAATGCAGGCAGGTCTAAGGATGCCTTCCCAAGTGATGCAAAAAAGAATCCGAAGGACTGTATGGTGGTGACTATGAGGAGTGGTAGAAAGTTGGAAAGCAGAAAAGAAGAGGAGAAGAAAAAGACAGAAAAGATTGAGGAAGAAGAAACTAGAAAAGATGACAAGTTAAGCAGTTCAGAAGTGGCTGAAGAGACTAAGAAAGAAGAGGTGCAGACTGAGCAGCAACAGGAGATAAAAAGACTAAAAGAATAAGGAAATGCAAGCCTACATGCCTGCTGTTCCATTCCCTTAGATACTTCATAAAGAAAAAATGGAGGAGAAATTCTCTAGATTCTTGGATATGTTCAAGAAAATAAAGATTAATATACCTTTTGTTGAGGCATTGGCTTAGATGCCTAACTATACTAAGTTTCTAAAGGACATTGTGAGTAAGAAGAGGAGGCTTGCTGAAGAAGGAGTGGTGAATCCGACAGCCACCTACAATGTAGTGATCCAAAAGAGCCTACTAGTGAAGATGCAGGATCTTGGCAGCTTCACCATTCCCTGCACAATTGGGAAGGTTGAATTTGAAAAGGCTTTGTGTGATACAGGGGCAGGTATCAACTTGATGCCACTATCAGTAGTGAAGAGACTGAGTTTAGGGGGCTGCTCACCAAATAGTGGCGCTCCTGAATGGCGGATAAGAATATAAGCACAACGAGAAGAGGTCACTTGAAGATGTACTCATCAAGGTGGGAAAGTTTATTTTCCCTGTGGACTTTGTAGTTATGGATATGGAGGAAGATACACAAGTTCTATTGCTTATTACAAGCCCTTTCCTGGCCACTGGAGCTGCCTTGATAGATGTGAAGAAAGGAGAACTCACTCTTAAGGTGGGGGAAGAAACTGACACACTTCAACTGAACAAGCACGAAACGATCGAATGTGAAGTGCAGTTATTGAAAAAGAGATGAATTTCCAGTATCTTTAGGATCTTGATTGTGAATTTTTGACTTCTAGTTTTTATTAGAAAATAAAGAATGAACGGTATGAAGGAAAAAAGTTGAAAAAGAACATGCAGTTTGGGTAAAGTTGATCCTAAAATGACTAGTTAACTACCCAATGCCCAAGCCAAACATTACAAGCCTAAAATACCTATTTGATCTTGAAGGTTGTGTATGCCTACATTAGTGGAGATTAATATGACCAACAAGCTTATGAGATTATAAAAATAAATAAATAAAAAAGAAATAAAAAATGGAGAAATTTATTATCTGAACAGTATCTCAGAAAATTAACTAATTTGCTAAATTGAAAAAGGGAGAATACCATTGCACTCTCACTAATTCAGGGTAAATAATTGAATTATTTGTTTGATTAGTGAAATTAATTGAAATCTTCCTAAATTTTGGATTTGAAACTTGTTCAGAAGTAATATTACAACAATCTTGTTTTTGAACTGGTTTGTTGAATTTAAATGAAATAAATATTTGGTGCAAAACAAAAATTGCCTTAAAAAGATGATTTGCTTAAGGACAAGCAAAACTTTAAGTTTGGTAGAGTTTGATGAGTCCAAAACTCATCTATTTTTAAGTCCATTTTTCTTACCTTTTTTAATGTTTAGTTCTTATTTAATGAAAAATTATGGAATCTTCACCCAGGTTTGTGTTTTACAGGATTTTAATGCAAAAGAAACAAAACTAGCAAGAAAAGCAGCAAAGAATGGCTAAGGCAAAAAATACAAAATGCGTGACATTTTTTATTTATGTCAACAAAAATTCAAGGGAACCAGCAGAAGTATGTTGCAACACCCAAAAATTCTATCGTGACAAACAGTCAGAAGAATTGCCAAGAGAACAGTTAAAAAAATGTCATGACATTCCACAACTTTATCGCAACATAAATTGTGAAGAAGGCAAGAAAAGTTTGTCACGACAGTTTAAAAGTCTATCGCGACACAGTTAAGACGAAAGACAATTGAAGGTATGTCGTGACATTTATTAGCCATGTCACGATAAACAATAATGCATATGGCAATAAAACATTGTCGCGACAATGAGATGATGTTGCGATAAAAGATAAGCAGGAATCATGAAGAAACACTTAAGAGGTATCATGTCATGGCTTTGTTGACCAAATTTGTAACCGGCTACCAAAAGACTAACTAAATCAGAACGCGATTGCCAAAAACTTGTTCGATTGATTTTTGTGTAGAATATGTGTTTGTCCTTTTTGTAAAATGGATTAGTTAAAAAATGTTCTTGGTCTAAATCATTGCAAGTGCACATGTCGTATAAGTAATAAAAGTGGATTTTTAAGTCCAGATATCGTTCCCACGAGGATTGATGATAAATCAAAAGACTAACTAACCTTCTCAATATCAACACTATTGAACTCCATTGTTAAAATGATGAGATAACTAATAAAATAATACTAAAGTAATTTCACTAGTATACATAAAAAAATTAATAAGAATGGATTTGAGAGTTCACTAAGCGAGACAACACTGGGAAATAGAATGATGAATGATTGTCAATTTCTGCATCATTTTGAGTCATAGCTAAACCATTAGTTGGAAAGTTGAACTTATCAAAGATGCATTGTGGCATAGTTTGGATTTCGCCCCTAACAATACCTTTCACTAATTAGAGATTCATGTTCATTTCGACTCGTGGATCCTAATCGATTACCTTAGATATATTCCTCTTTATAAGATATGTGTATTTTCCTTTTAACTTCACACCTAATTTTAGGGTGAAGAATTCTTACATAGAAGGATGTGCAAGCTTTCTCCCCAATTTAGCGGCACCTCATCCTTCAATTCTAATGAAATTCTCTACATCCTTGATTAGATCTATGCTAACACAGGATCATAATCATTTCATCAGAAAAGGGAGAAACCTCTAAGAAATTAGCGATATTTCTCAATTAACCTCGCAGTGATAAGTTAGTGATCTATATGAATAATATTTCAAAGTTCATTAGTTTCGAAGTATTAGTCTACCATACCCACAAGGAACTGCTCTATACCCTCATGATTCTCCATCTCTGTGTCACATAGAGGGCCTCTTGGAAATCAGAGTAAGATACAATCCTTTGTTTTTGGGTACACGATACTAGTACTTTGAATAGTTAAGTTCAAGAATAATACCAATCAAATAAATTCAAGATTTCCAACTAAGGCGTTCTTCCACTTTGTGAAGAAAAATAACAATCACCATCAACCCAATCTTAGAGGGAACTCAATCTTTCAAAAATGGTTCACACATATCAATGACTAACTGGTAAGGAAAATTCACTATAATTGTGAACCAATTGAAATAAATGAACTCCAAAATTTTCCAAAAATCCATTTAAAACATAAAAGTAGTGAAAGAGAAATTTTACAATAAATTCCAGCTCGAAGTTTCACATTAGTTCATTACTCAACTTAGAAAATTAAACAGAAAACTAAGAACTATGCTAAAACAAGATCTACTAAAAGGAAATAAAAGAAAAATAATATACAATGAGTCTTCAGCTACCAAGAGATCTGGATTTTGCGGAAATGCGCCTGAGTGCCCTAGATGCGTCTATTTATAAAGCTTTAAATGATGGGCCGCACTTCAAGGCACAAATTGTGGATCCCAAAATTTCTGGCCCAAAATGGTCGCTTTGTTGTGACAAAGAAAGTTCTGTCACGACATGGTTCTTATCTTTGTTGCCTAACTGTTGTCTTGGCCTGTAGTTTCCTATCGCGACATATTTTCATGCAATCTTCTTCGATTATGTCGCGACATAATTTGACTTTATCATGACATAGTTATGTTCATGTTGTCTATTTTATGTCACGACATGGTGTCTTTTGTCACAACATAAATTTCTTCCTCCAACTCTTCAACTGTTTTGCAATAGTCTCTACTATGTTGCAACATTCTTTCTGTTGTTATTCTCAATTAATGTCACGATAAACTTTTCTTTGTTGCGACAGAGTTTCTCCCAGTAGCATGGATTTGTTCTTAGTGACTTGTTCTTTTCTTTGTCGCAGCGAGTTGTGTTGCGCTTGTATTGCGAGGCGGAACTACATCTTGCATGACCAGTTTCTCTACATGTCATGATAGAGTCTTCTTTACTCCTTGTTGCTGGCTGAACTTTTTGTTGCAACTTTGAATCCCTTGGCTCATCTCACTTCTTTTCCATTTTCTGTCGCGGCATAAAACTTCTCTGTTACGACATAAATATCTTACTTAGCAATTTTTATTGTCGCAACATAATCTTCCTTTATCGCGACAGAGATTTCTGCCTTCAATTCTTTATTCTGTCGTAACATGAGTTTCTATGTCGCAACATTCTTTTTGAAATTTTCTTAACTTATGTCGCGACAATATTTATCTTTGTTGCGACAAAATTCACCTCAGCTTAGTGTTGTGTTTGTCGTGACAACTTTGTCATGCCTTGTCTCATTGTTTTGCTATTTTCTATCGCGACAGAGTTGTCCTTTGTCACGACAGAGTTCATTTGATATCTTCATTTCTTTTTGTCACGACGAAGATTCGAAATGTCGTGACATAATTCCATTGTCATTTGCTTGATCAATGTCGCGACATAGTTTGGAATATCGCGATATTCTTTTTCATGAACTTCTCAAGCTATGTCGCTAAATAAAAATCCATTGTCGCGACAGAAATTAGTCAGTCTATCTGAAATTGCATCGCGACAATCTTCATTTCTAGATTGCGCTCAACTTGATCCTTGTTGCGACACTTTTTTTGGGTATATTGGAATTCTGTCGCAACATTATGATGCTATGTCACGACATAGTTTCCTGCACTGGCCAATTTTCCTACTGTTCTTGCTGGAATTCTCTTTTTTTCATACAAAACCTGCAAAACAAAAAGTTGGTGAATATTCCATAATTCAGGATTAAAATTAATCATAAACTTCTAGAATGATACTAGAAAAATGGATTAAAAATAGATGAGTGTAGAACTCATCAAATTCCCCCAAAATTAAAGTTTCTCTTAGCCCCAAGCAAAGAAAAGAAAATTTGTTTGTCCTAAAACAATTTAGCTTTAATTTTTAAGGACATTTTTCCGGTAAAATCCACAATTTTACAGGATCATAGGTTAGTTGTAAAGTTATTTCTAACTATGTTTCCAATCTAGAATCAGGAAGATTTTTAATTAAGTTCACTAAATAGCCAAATAAATTCTATTGTGTAAACAATTTAATTACTTCACCTGGATTTGTGAGTGTGTGATGGTCTTCTCTATTTTTTCTTGCAGATTAGTTAATCTTTTGGGATATTACTCAAATAAAAAACTTCTCCTTTATTCTTTAAAGTCTCATATGCTTGTTTTTCATATTAATCTCCACTAATGTGAGCATACCACCCCGCCCGAACCGGGTTCGGTCTTTTAGGCTTATAATGTGAGGCTTAGGTAATTGGGTAGATAACAGGACAATTTAGGCTCAATTTTTATCCAAATTTCACTACAACTTGACATACTTGCCTTCATATGCATTCTTATCTTTTTCCATTTCTGTCAACTCTTTAACCTCCCATTTAATTTTCTGTATACTTTGGGTTAGTAACTCCCATACCAGTTAGCATTAGGGTACTAGGTGTTGAACACCCCTAAGAACTTAATTGTTAAAGGGAGGAAGGCTATAAGACCAAACTTATTCCACCTTAATACTTTTCTTTTCATAGCTTCATTTCTTTATCTTTTTATCTTTCCTCATCACAATGGATTTTCCTGTCTCAACCCTTCTTATCCTTTTTCATAATTTGAAATAATATTCCCCCAAACTTGTCCTCTTCTATTATTACTGTATTAGTCATGTAATATGGGCAAATCATGGGTTCTTTACTGCATGATTATATTCAAGGGAGGAACTAGGATTTTTAATTGCTGCTTGATGATGAAAAGGGCTATTTGCTCAAATAAGGTGCAAAGGTGTATGCTTATGCATATTAATAGGGCAAGCTTTGAAAGGCTAAATCTTCCAAAATGGCCTATACCATTTCCTGTTAGTGGTATTGCTTAGGATTTCACCTTGACTAATAATCTAATAAGTTTTAGGACATTTAGAGATTTAACTGTGATGGATCCCAAAGATGTCGCTAACCTTAGCACAATCTGTTTCAGAGATACTTTTGACCATGTGTAGTGTTTATCAGGATTCTTAGTAACTAAACTATTTACAAAACATAATTACAAGTCTTATTTGTTCCATCAATTTGTTACAATCTCCCTTATTCTTGAAGTTCAAAACATTCATTAACATCCTTACAGATTCCTACCCCTATTCATCTATCCAATTCTGGTTTGGTTCCTGGATATGTTGCTATGCTATTTTTATAAGTTAACAGCTCATTAAAATTAACCATTCAATTCAGATGAAGTTAACATAACAACATTTCAATTCCCACAGTCATATTCAATTCTATATAGCACTGCAACAATCAAGTATTTTAACCTAGGAAATATGGTTTCTCCATTATTTAACAAAACCATTTACTGAAAGTCATCAACTTTCAATTATTTAAAGTAAAAGAAAGAAAATACAAATAAGACACACAAGAAATGAAAAATAAGAGTGAACACCAATTCTTGCACATAATTCTTCAAGGATAGGTATATGGTTACAGAGAGGAAAAAAAAAAGACAAAGTTCATTTTTTTTTCTTTTGGAAACATTTCCTTGGTACATTTCCATTCTTAAATATTCTTGACACCTCACACTAGGGTTAGTTCTTTCTTTCCTATTGCACTAAGGGTTTTATTTTGAACTGGTGCTTTGCAAGGTGAAGAAGATATTTCTTTCTCTGGATTCGGGTTAGAGAAGGGTATTGATGGGTTTGTTACACCTTGAGGGACTATTGTGTAAGGCAAACAGTCTGAAATTCTGTTTTGTGGTAGTGGCACTTTCTTCTTGCTTGAGACTATCTTCATAGCCCAATCTAAAAGTTTCGCATTGCTTTCTGTCAGTTCTCGTTTCCTTTTAGCTAATGATTCCAGGAGTGTCCTGTTGTTTACTTGCTCATAAGTCATTAGGCGAAAACTTTCTTTGCAATGTGCAAGATTATTCAACCAATTCTTGTCCCTTGATTCCAGTCACGCCTTTAAGGCATTGTCTCTATCCCCTAACATTTTTAACAAATCTTCTTCATGTTTTCCTATTTCAGTCCAGAAAGCTACTTTTCTATCCCTTATCAATGTTCTCCATTATGTATCCCTTTTTTCCAATTCTTCATCTCTTTGTTTCAATGCCTCCTATAGATTCTGATCCCTTCTTTTGAGCTTTGCATCCATATATTCATCCCTAAGCTAAAGTTAGATTTTTAGCCGGTTGTCCCTCTTTTGCATCTCCTGTTTCATAGATTTCAACATCTCCATCAGTTCTGTGTAATTACCTTGGTGCCCTGAACTTTCATCTTGTTCTGATGGACTTCTCTTATGTCTGGAGATACATTCCAGATGGGGCTTAGGCTTCTTTAAATCTCTTGTTGCTCTTGGGGTGGACTTTCCTAGTGTGCTAGCTCATTGTCCCTTTCATTCCCTATTTCTTCTTATGTTTCTCTTTCTTTCTTGTTTTTCTCTGTTTTTAAGGACTTTCGTTACTCCAGTTAATGTCAGAGGGGAGACCTTGGAGCATGTTTCTTCTACATCCTAATCTCCAATTACTCCCCCAGAAGGCAAAGCTTGGTGATTATGGCAGGGCGTGGAATCAAACCCCTATATTTTCTTCTGGAGTAACTCATGATAGAATTCTCGATTATCTTCCCACATTGATTTTATAACCCCTTCAGTAATGCATAAAGGAGTATTTCTTCATTCCTCCTCATTTTGTTGAGGTGCTTTGAAGAAGCGATAGGGTAGAAATCCCAACAAAGTAGAACCATATCTTAGCCTCTTCAGTTAAAAAACCTCTAGCAATGGATTCAAACAGAGTTTTCTACGTTGCTTTCCACTTTCCTTTTCTTCCTATTAGTAAGTCCACTATCTTCTGGTATTCTAGCTCTTTTAATAGTCTATTGAATTTTGACCCATCTTTCTGCACCCTCAGATTGAACATTTCATTTATTGTTTCTTTGCTAAAGTTTATCCATTTTCCTCTGACGTACACCTTCTTTCCTTTCTCTTCCACCATGTTGGCATAAAACTCCTTGACCAATGCACCAAAGCCAGATGTTGTGCTCGCCAAGTAATTGCCATCCTCTCTTCTCAAGCATTGTAGTAAAGGGTGAGATTGGCTTGTTAAACCCTCTTTCGACAATTAAACCCCTACTTTTTAGACTTTCTTTCAATAAAACAAAGGCTTTGTTTGAAATGAAGGTTCTTACACTTTCATTCCTCTGCTCTATTCCAGCTTCTACAATTTCTCTCTTTTTCTTCTTGGTTTCTTCTATTGACTGCTCAGACTCTACTATAGCTTCGACTCTTTCTTCTTGTTGCCCTGTTTCTACTTGAGTAGCTTGGACTGCTTCTTCCTCTATTTCTATGTATGCTTCCATCATTTCGTTCAAGTTTGGAACCAGGTTCGTCGACTCAAACATTATCAGAAAAGGGCTCTAGGGTTCTAGGGTATTTTCGAAGGAGGGGAAGAGATTTGGGGCAGAGAAGAATGAGTGGTTTGATGGTTTAATGAGGCAAGTGGATTTTTAGGTTAAAAAATGATCTATTTATAGGCTCACCATTGGTTGTACTTTCATTAATTGTCGCGTTAAGAACTAGCCTAGGGTTCAATCCCTTTTTAATTTTATGTCGCGACATAAAATGGTGTTGTCGCAACATATTTTGAAATTAATTAAAACTAGGTCAGTCCTTTGTTGTGATAGAGAAAAAATTGTCACGACATCAAATGTGATGTTCAAGCTTACTTATGTTGTGACAATGAGAAATATTGTCGCAACAGAAACTTTCCTTACAATATCTGAATCTAAAGTTGGCTATGTCGCAACACAGAAAAAAGTATGTCGTGACACAAAAATTTGATGCTCAAGTGAACCTATGTCGCGACATACAAAAATATTGTTACGATAATGTTTTTCTCTTCCAGAAACATAGGTTATTTACAATTATGTCGCGACACAGTTAAATTGTGTCACGAAAGACTTTCCTACGACTTTCCAAAGGTTGATTTAGTCCTTGTCGTGACATAAAGAAACACAATGTCATAGTAGGAGTTTTGGCAATAATGTCATAGCAGAGAGAAAGCATGTTGACATTGAACCAAAATTTTCTTTAGGAATTGCACGATTTCATTTTGAAATCAAGCCACGCTCAAAAGCAAGGTGTATTCACTCATACCAATCAGAACATACTTGTGAAAACACATCTAATCATCTAAGAACCTCAATTCAAGTATGAACAATCACATTTCATTTCTTCACTCAATATAATTCATAAAATGATATTCATAATATCTTAAAAAAATGACAACAAAACTACTATTCATTTTCTGCTCTAAATAAAATCACATTTCCCCAAACTTCAATTATGCATTATCATTAAAGACAAAGTGAGGGAAATAGAAATACTCCTCCTTGTAGCAATTTTCTGCATATTTCAGTTTGAGAAACGGCTTCCTAATAGCATCCATTTCTAATTCAACTTCAGTCTTTGAAAAGTACCAAAAACAACACTTAAAATTTTATACCAAGTGAAACTAAACTTCAAACATACCAAATTTAAACAAACCAAATTAACTATGAAAATTAAAATTTTATTGGGTTGCCTCCCAAGAAGTTGCTCATTTTAATGTCTCTAGCTATACATTTGTTGTATAATGTCTTCAGTTCAGCAAAATTCTTCCCTCTCTCTCAGATCTGGTTCACTCTTCATTTATGTTCTCTCCAAGGTAATGCTTCAATCTCTAACCATTCAATTTTGAGTGTTATTGCTTCAAAGGGTGTACTTGCTACTACTTTGTAGGGACCACTCCATATTGACTTTAGTTTTCCTAGAATCAGTTTGAGCCTGGAATTATATAATAGGACTTGTTCCCCTACTTTGAATTCCTTCATCAAAATCCTTTGATCATGTCATTTCTTAGTCTTATCTTTATAGATTATGGCATTATCATAAGCTTAATTCCTCAACTCTTCCAGTTCATTCAATTGGAGTAATCTTTATTCTTTTGCAGCTTGGAAGTCACAATTCAATTTCTTGATAGCCCACATAGCCTTGTATTCTAGTTCCAGAAGAAGATGACAATGTTTCCCCGAATACTATTACGTATGGGGACATTCGATAAAGTTTTGTAGCAGTTTATAAGCCTGATGCATCATCTAGCTTTTGGAGCCGGTCTTTTACCTTTGTATTCCACGATTTTCTCTAGAATTTTCTTTATCTCCATATTGGAAATTTCAGCTTGCCCATTTAACTGAGGGTGATAAGCCAATCCCATCATATGTTTGATTCTATATCTATTCATGAGTTTTGCAAAAACTTTGTTTGGAAAATGGCTTCCCTCATCACTAATGATTGTTCTGAGTGCTCCAAATATGCTCAAAATATTTCTTTGTATAAACTGACCATTATCTTTGGCATCATTTATACGGACAGAAAGCTATTGCTTCCACCCATTTGGATACATAATCCACAGCTAGGAGAATGTATAGATTTCCAAATGATGATGGGAAAGGTCCCATGAAGTCTATCCCCAATACATAAAAAATCTGCACCACCAGAATTCCTTACAGGGGCATTTCATTTCTTCTACTTATATTGCCCATTCTCTGATAATTATCATGATGTTTTACCCATTCAAAATAGTCTTTGAATAGAGTAGGCCAATTAAAACTTGATTGGAGAATTTTCTAGGCAGTTCTGTCTCCTGAAAGTGTCCTCCATATGGTGATGCATGACATTTCTCCATAATACCACCTTGTTTTGTTTTTGGAACACATCTCCTTATGATCAAATATGCTCCTCTTCTAAAAAGTAGTGGGTCATCCCAAATATAAAATTTGTAATAAGTTCTCAATTTTCTTCTCTACTGGAAGCTTAGCTCAAGTGGCACAACTCCAAAAGCTAAGTAATTCACAATATCAGCATACCAGGGTGTTTGGCCTGATAACTAAAACAACTGCTCATTAGGAAAATTTTCTATTGTTTTAGTTTCCTTTTCCTTTTCAGCAGTCTTTTCCAATCTAGACAAGTGATCATCTATCACATTGTCACTACCCTTCTTATCTTTGATCTCTATATCAAATTCTTGCAATTATAATACCCATCTGATCAGTTTTGGTCTAGCATCTTTCTTTGCCATCAAATATCTAATTGCAACATCATCAGTGTGTATTATAACATGGGACCTTAATATGTAAGGCCTAAAATTTTCATAAGGAAACATCATTGCCGGCATATCCTTCTCTATGGTAGAGCAGTTCTTTTGTGCCTCATTGAAGGTTTTGCTAGCATAGTACATGGCCTTGATTATCTTTCTAGTTCTTTGTCCCAATATAGCTCCCATTGCAAAATCACTAGCATCACACATAATTTCAAATTCATTGTTCCACAAAGAATTTACATGGGTGTTATAACTGTTTATGGATTTTAATTTCTCATCAAATGCCGCATTACATAATTCATCAAAATTAAATTTTGCATCTTTTTCCAGTAGTCTACATAATGGCCTGGAGATTTTTGAGAATTCCTTTATAAATCTTATGTAAAAACCAACATGTCCTAAGAAACTTCTTATCCCCTTGACTGTTGTAGGTGGCAAGAGAGTTTTTATGATAACAACTTTTCCTTGGCCTACTTCCAATCCAACTGTAGAAATCTTTTGTCCCAAGACAATACCCTCTGTTACCATGAAATGACAATACCCTCTGTAGAAATCTTGACACATCTGAAGTATTGTTTCCAAATTTTCCAAACAATTCTCAAAACTGGATCTATAAACTGAGAAGTCATCCATGAAGATTTCCATAGCTTCCTCCACCAAATTAGAAAACATAGACATCATACATATTTGAAAGGTGGCATGAGCATTACATAATCTAAAAGGCATCCTTCTAGTGCTAAAAAGGTGCCATAAGGACACAAATTCACCTCCTAATCCTCTGGGGCTATAGCAATCTTGTTATAACCAGAATATCCATCAAGAAAATAGTAATGGAGTGCCTTGCTAACCTGTCCAGCATCTGGTCAATGAAAGGTAAAGAATAATGGTCCTTTATGGTAGCACTGTTTAGTTTTATGTAGTCTATACACACTCTCCATCCTATCTCAATTCTTGTAGGAATCAATTCATTCTTCTCATTTCTGATTACAGTGAATCCACCCTTCTTGGGAACCACATGAACTGGGCTCACCCAAGGGCCGTTTGAGATTGCATATATGAAGCCTGCATTTAGCAATTTCAATACTTCTTTTCTAACTACTTCTTTCATCACTGGATTAATCCTTCTTTGATGTTCTATAGAGGTTTTAGCATTCTCATCTAAAAGGATTTTGTGCATACAGATAGAAGGACTGATTCCTTTCAGGTCATCTATAGACTAAGCTATTGCTTTCTTGTATTTTATGAGAATCTCCAACAGTTTTTGTTCTTCAAGCTCATTCAATCCAGCTGAAACGATGACTGGCTTTGCCTTTTCTAGTTGCAAAAAAAAGCATACTTCAAATGTTTAGGCAATTCTTTTAGAATCAAACCCTCTGAGCTTGTGTTTACTTTAATAACTTTCTCTTCATAACTGCTAGATTTTTCTGTACTAATTTCTTCAACACTGAGTACTGACTCTTTTAATTTAAAATTGGAGTTTATAAATTCAACTTCAAGATGCTCAAGATATTGGAAATTCATCTCATTCTCATTCATTGAACTCTAAAAATTACAATCATTTATCAGTTCAAAACTGATGGGAATTTTTGTTTCTATAATCTCATACTCAAAATTAATAAGTTCTGACTGTTTCATACTAAGATTGAGATTGAAGTACATTGCCTCTTTTCCAACCCTGAGAGTCAGTTCTCCTTTCTTCACATCGATCAAAGATGCTCCTATTACTAAGAAAGGCCTTCCCAACAGCAGTGGGACTTGTTTGTCTTCTTCTATATCAATTACTACAATGTCTACTGGGAAAATAAACTTTCCCACTTTGATTAGCACATCTTCAAGAATGCCCTTAGGTTAGGCCAAGGTTTTGTCTACCATCTACAAGGTCATGGCTGTGGGAGTAAGCTCCCCCAAAATGAGTCCTTTAACCACAGATAAAGGCATCAAGTTGATGTTCGCTCCAGAATTGCATAATGCTTTTCCCATATCAGAATTCCCAATTTTTCAAGGTATAGTGTTGCTTGGATCCTGCATTTTCTTGGGTAAAGACTTCTGAATAACTGCACTGTAGGTTGCTGTCAGGCTCACTACACCTTCTTCAATAATTATTTTATTTCTACTCAATATATCCTTCATGAATTTTACATAGTGAGGCATTTGAGTTAATGCCTCAGGAAAAGGGATAATGATCTCTATCTTCTTGATGAATTTCAAGAATTGCTCTTCAAGCTTTGCCTTTTGCAGCCTCCGAGGGAATGGAACTTGAGGATTGTAAGCTTTAACCTCTATCTTCTTCTTTAGATTTCCTTTTTCAACTTGCCGCTCTTGCTGTATTTTTGCTGTTTTGTCTTCTTCAACAACTTCTGAACTTTGTTGCTTTAATTCTTCTACAATTTCAGTATGTTTCTTTTCCTCGGTTTCCTTATTCTCATTTCTCCTCTTCCGCCCCACTTCCTCAGTTATCGCCATGCAATCCTTCTGATTCTTACTTGTATTACTGTGGAATGAATCCATGGACTCCGATTCTCGTGATGGATGCGGCAAGTTCATCTACTCGCAGTTTCCATTCTTCAAAGAGGGCTGGTATTAGCTGAAATGTAATTGCATTTCTTAAATGCTAGAGCTCGCAGTCCTCGCTCTCATATGTTTAGAAGCCTCTTATTTTCTCTCATGAAAGCAAGCATCTAGTCCCTGAAGAATTCATCTCCTCCGCCTGATTTTCCTCGCTTCCTGGTCTCGTTAGCTATTGTTGCCAAGTGAGCGTTGGAACCAAGTGAGGCAGCGATATTTAAGATACCTGCTCTAGGTTCACCTGCAGGTTCCTCCCTCCATATGAGAAATTCTCATGGTTCCTTAGTGCTGGTGTGTAATGAGTGGGTAAGTTGAGGTTGGGCTTAAAAGTGTAGCTCCTATTGCCATTTAAGTACAGTGCCTCCTCAACTTAATATGAACCATCATGGGTCAGTCCCTCATTAACACTCTCTCTTTAATCTCATTCATCCATTGTCCCCACTTCAAGTGTCGTGTACATTATTCTCTCATTGTTTCCAAGCTTGTTCATTAATGCATCCAACTTTGCTTCTATGGAAGTCATTCAATTAAGCTTAATTACACCACTCCCCTTTAGTATGCTAATGCTCCCTGAAGCTTCAGATGGAGCTTTGTAGTTGCATTTGGAAAGGTCTTCAATCGGTTGCCTTGCCTCCTTAGCATTTCTTCTTTTAAAAGCCCCACAGCAAGCTGCATCAATTATACCATTTGAGGCATAATTCATTGAATGGTAAAAAATGTCCATATGAGTGCTCATATCTATTCCATGCATAGGGCATCTTTTTAGTAGTCTCTTGTATCTCTCCCATACATTGTAGAGACTTTCATCCTCCCCCTATTTGAAGACTATGATTTCCTATTCTTCAAAAAGTTGTATCAGGAAAATCTACTACTATAGGCCTCCACCTCAACTCTTCCCACTCCTGTCATCTAACAAGTAGTTATCAAAACCAAGTCATCGGCGACATCTCTCAATGAGAAAGGAAAGTGTAACGCCCCAAAAATACCCTAGAATTTTTATAATAATTTTTATTATATATTATGGGTATAAATTGAGCCAAACTTGAGTTTTTCATGGAAAATTGATAAATTGTTAAATTGTGAAAATGATAAATGTGAAAATGAATATGTGAGCATATGATTGAATGTTATATGCTAAATTGAGAAATTGACGAACCAAAATAAACCCAAGGCAAAAGTGGCAATTTGGAATTTTGAAAATAAGAACTTATGGGTCAAGAATAGAATGTTTTTAAAATGCCAAGTGAATTAATTCTGATAAACAGGAAAGTAGTCTAAGAGTTAAAATGCTAAAAATGAGAAATGGATTTATGAAAGTGCCAAACATGGTCTTTATATTGATAAGTTGTATTAGACCACATTCGGGTCTTAGAAACCACCCACAAGTGCCAAAAACGCTGAAAATGAGAGAGAGGAAACTAGGTTTCTGGGAAATAGTCGAGATCGTGTGAATCCCTCCATGTTTATGCAATATCTTGCAAGGAGGAAGGAAGAAGGTCGCTAAGGCTTCAAGTGCAAAGTGATTTCAAGGTATTACATAAACCCTAGATCTCTTTAAATGATATTTGGGTTAGAAAAACCCTAATCCATCCATGGGTTTTGCTCATGGTTGGTTTAGGATGATATTAAAAAGCCTTTGGGAGAGTTTTCCATAATTTGTTTTGAGTTTTTGGGTGACTTTTAGAGAAAATCGCAAAAATGAGCAAAAAGAAGGAAAAAGGGAATCTGGGCAAAACGGGCCCCTTCGCTTCGGGGAAGGCACCGTTCATAGAGGCAAAATTTTCAGATTTTTGTTTCCGAAAGTCTCGTGTTCATGCACCGATAGTTTGGGGACCCTAATAAATTATCAATGGGGTTTCAAATAAGAATGAAACTAAGTGAAAAACGTATCGTACCTCACCGCCTTGGCAAGCTTCGCTTTACCTCGACGATATTCGTTAAGTGTGATTAGTGCTAGTTCACTAAATGTGATGTGTGTGATTTGCTAGGGACAAGTGAGGATCACCTAACCTAGGATCGAGATTGAAGGCAAGGCAAAAAGAAAGAGAATAATTGGTTTGTTCTACCTTTTCTTATTCTCGTTTCATGATTTGAAATGTTTGTTCTATCTTCTCCAATTCTTGTTTCAATATTTGAAATGTTTGTTCTAAATGCATAAGAAAAGCATATTTAATTGCTTAAATTGATTTGAGGCAAATGATTGTGAAATGTTTGCATATGAAAATTGTATGATTATTGAAAATGAGCAGTTTATACAAATGTACATATTGTACTGTATTTTGATATAAAGCATTTGAACGCCCTTAATAGAATGTTAATCGTTTAATTCGTATTAAGGGTAGATTGGTATACCAATAAAAGTCAAATTAGTAGTACTGCAAATAAATGTATTGATGTGTCACTCCGATTAGCAACCCAAGAGGGACAAGATCGGGTTGTGTTCCACGTAATTGATTTTTAATAACCATCAACAAGCTTCAACGGGACCGCATCAGGTTATAAAATTGTTTTTATATGGGGCTCAGAAATTCTAACCCGACCATGCCGATGATTCCGATATCCTTTATACTGAAAGCATAGGTTAAATTCGTTAAGGGCAGAACTGAATTGATTTGAGATTGTTGACATATTGATATTGAAAAGCATGAATGCAAATTGAAATGAAAAGAGCATTGTGAAATGCATGAATTGATTATAAATGAATTATAACATATGAAAGTGTATATTCGGGATGATTAATGAACTGTGAAATGATTGTATATGAAATAAGTATATGTATTGCATTGACATTGATCATCCAAAATATTTGAAAGTTTTGTTTAGCAAAATTGCATGCTTTGACTTAAACTGAAACAGAAGAATGGAATTGTATAGAACCATTAAGCATGAAAATGCTTAGCGTATTGTTTTTATCAATGCGCAAAGTACCAAGTGATTGATAGTGATTGAAAGTGGACCCAAGGCAAGATAGTGGAGTGTCGAGTCATGGAGAAAGAATTGTGGAGTATGCTCCGTCATATGCATTCACTCTATTTCTTTTGAACATTGATATTTTGTAAAAACAATTTGAATTGGCACCTCTTATTTTGTAAATCATTTTAAAGCAAAATGGACGCTTCCATTGTAATGCATTTTGTTAAATGTAAATGTTATGGGCCTATTTAATTTGTAAATGTTTATAGGCTTGCCCTAAATTGAAACCGCTTCCATGCGTGTTTGATAAATGATTTTGATAAAGTGATATAATGGTAACCGGGCATCCCATGGGTTTTGGTCTGGATCCGCCAACCGGGTTAGGTTGGGCTCCAGGGTCGCCACAAAAAGAGCTGCAACTTGATCACTTATTGTCTCACCCCATTCAACTTGACTGTGTTAGCCATTCTCATAAATCTTCCCATATGTTCATTGGGGTCTTCACTGGGATGTCCAGTGAACGGATGTTGTTGTACCATTGTGATCGTGAGTCGGCTTGAGTTAAAATTGTTGGGCTTCGAGGCAGTCGTCTCTGTCGTATCACTCATTCAATAACAGGCTCCAAAGTCCTCCATCGCTATTTTCCACAGTATCTTTCTTGATTATGCTTTCTTCTTGAATAGGTTGCAATCTTTCTTTGATTGCTATACTTGTAGATTCAAAGACTGTAACCTCCTCACCCTCCTCTCAGCGGCCTCAACCCATATCCAAAAAAAATGCACCGCCTCCCGGGGAAAACAACTGAGATCAAATTAAATATGTGGGAAACAGTTATATCCGTTAAGCTCATAGAAGATTTTTAGTAGCTTACTCAGTGATTACTTCCCAAATAATGTTGTTTCATACTTTTAAAAACATGGGTTTTGAGCACTTTTTGCCTAGTAATCAGCCAAATTAACCTAGTTGGCACGTTGATGACCTAGAAATGCTTCTGATCAATTTTATAGCAGTTGTTATAGTTTTCATAGGCTATAAATATTGAAGATAGGGATGCAAAGATCAAGTACGAAGAACCAATTGGAACCCGTGAGTCGCATGTAAGACAAAATGAGAAGCTTGTAGAGAATAAGAAGCAAACCCCTACAAATTTCGCAACCCCTGCGAATTTTCGTAACCTGCGAATTTTTGTTGACTTTTGTTCCTCATTTGTTGATTTCTTCCCTTTTTGTCCATATAATAGTTTACCGCTTTTGTTTATTTTGGTAATTTGTATGGTTTTGGTGGTATATAATCCTCAAAACAAAGACTTTGTAAAGGATCTGAAAATCTTTCACAAGATAATTCTCGAGGTCATTAACAAGCTCCCCGCTTTTTCTTTTCATTTTCTCTCATTTTCTCACTAGCCAAATACCCCCTGAGGATGACAACTTAGAGGATGAGCGGCTAAACTCCCTCCTTCCTTGAAGGAGAAGGCACTGGGCAAGAGAACTTGTGGCAAAGCAGGGGCCCTCATGTTTTTAACGTAGGTATCCTCTTCCATTGATGTTCTCTTCTTCAACTTAAGGTTTCAATCCCTTCAATTAACCTTGAATGGTTAGTATATGGTGTTTTTACAAATTTCATTGGATGATTATTAAGTAAACATCCCTGCGGATGTTGATTAGTTATCATTTATGAGCCATTGGAAGGTGACTCAAGGAGACATGTTTTTAACTGACTGAGAACATTAATGGAAATTAAATGTCATTTTCAAAGGATAGTTACTGAGGGTCAAGTTTTATAGCTAAACCAAAATCCGATTCGGGAGGTAACTATATGTTACTACCCCTATTGCAAGGAAAAGACTCCGAGAACCCCTCCATTTCCCTAAGAACCCAAGCCTAATGACCTGACACTTCAAGGGAATTCTTTCTATATTTTTATATCACTTTGGTCATGATTTCAACTACCAAAACCCACTCTTTTATAATAACCCAAAAATCCAAAATAAATTCACCTATTTAAACTTCACTGTGAGTCATTTACACGAAGAAAACCCATCCCTATGGACGATCCTAGAACCACTGTGCTATAGTAGCTATGCTACGCCAGTACGAGGTGTTAGGTTATAAATAAATATTGTTGATTCAAAATACCCTACGGGCTACACATACACACGCGAATCAAATGGCGTCGTTGCCGAGGATGGTGCCTTAGTGCAAATGACAGTCAATAATGAACACTTGTGATCCTCATCACAAGTTCTGGTGAATTTCTTTTCTCTTTTCATTCGTTCTAGCAATTACTGCTAGGTTGATTAATTCCATTACATTGTCTATATTTTTTAGCTAACATTAACCCTTGTTGGTAGAATTTTCTTTGTTTCTTTTTGGTGTTGTCTTGTTTTTCATGTAGAAAGCTATGATCCAAAGGGTTTTAGAAATCTCAAAAGGCAGACAGGAAAATCGCATTTCCACAGAACCACAGGAATCACAAGAAATATATTCTATTGTGAGCCTAACTTTTGATCCAATGGAACCCCCACATGAAGAGTAGCAGAGTCAGCAGGGAGTGGACAGGAACCTTAATGCATTCAGGTCCATGACGGACAATATACACCCTCCACGACCGAGTGCACTCCTCCCGTATCGACCCAACCGAGGAAACGGTTGTTAGCCCACTGCGCTGCCACTCATTCCCACTTTTCATGGTCATAGCCTCGTCCCATACATCGTGAATTTGAGGAGGTTTGCAACACCTTCAAGGAGGATACTACCACCATGGAATTAATGAGGCTTAAGTTTTTTTCCTTTCACGTTGAAGAATAAAGCAATGATTTCGCTCAACTCTTTGAGGCCATGGACCATCCGAAATTGGACTGAGATGCAGGCTGAATTTTTGAAGAAATTCTTCTCCATTCACAGGACAAACAACTTAAAGAGGCAGATTTCCACCTTCTCAGCTAATGAAAACGAAAAATTCTATGCCTGCTGGGAAAGATATATGGAAGCACTCAATGCCTATCCTCACCATGGGTTTGACACTTGGCTGCTGGTCAGCTATTTTTATGATGGTTGATTCGTGCCACAATAGGTGTATTGGAATCAACAAAATTTATATCCTATCTCTAATGTCGTAGCAAAACTACGGTAAAGATAGAGCTCTGGGATCAACACTGTGGATGGGTCCTCTTCGCACAAATGATTCAACAGCATTCAAAATGGTGAATTTGGTTTTGATTTCAAGGCTTGGTAAAAATAGAGTCGATTAGTAAGATAAAAAATAAAATAAGTAAATAAAAAACGTAAAATAGAACCCCTTGAAGCTGTCGGGGCCACCGGTTTAGGTTTTAAGGCAAACAAAACAGTCCCTGTCTTTTCCTCAAGGCTGTGGGAGTGATGACATATAGTCATTTCCTAACCTGATCTTCATTTAGCTTTTAAACCTAGACCCTAAGAGTTTTCCTCCTCGAGTGATGGCATTTTATTAGCATAAATGTCCTTAGCAAAGTTAGTGCACATCTCAAAAAACACTACCCTACGATAACTAATCAGAGATAATTGAACCGGGCCTCAAAGTGGATCTAGCCGAAAGTATCCACTCGAACCTAAAAAAGCTTTCCAAATACACATTAAAGAGAGTGATGCATAAGAGAGATTTTAAACTCTCGTGAGAATAGGGGCACAAATACCCTAACACGTACGTGAAGAGTATGAGTAACATGCAAATAAGCCTAAACAAATACCAGCGCGGCCTCCCTTCATAGACAGAGTTAATTTAACATCCTTTGATTTGTCATCATCAAAGGGTGTGTTTACAAATAATAAAATGGAAAAGAAAATAAAAAAGAGCTAAGTAGAGGAGAGAGTAAATGAGAAATGAAGCTTCTCCCGTCACTTTATTGATTAAAGTTGATCGATTCAAAGCTCAGACAGTATCAAGGCTTATATGCATGCTCGTGTAAGGGAAGTTACAAAAACCAAAATCGAAGGCTATTATACAGGTAAAATGGAAAAACCAAAACAAATGCAAACAGTGGCATAGCGTAAAAGGTGAATGGCAAAGAAGGAACAGGCAACAGTAGCAGAAATGGGCAAGCGTAGAAATAATAAAGGTTTCACTGGATGTCAGCAGTGGCAAAAGCAATTCTCAAAGGTAGTTGCTCCATTTTTCTTCACATTTTGCTCTTTCTTTCCTTCGTGCTCCTTTGATCCGCAATAGCCGAGTTTGATCAATTCTTCGTGTTTGATCGACTAACAATTTTGGCATAATTAGCTCACAAAACTCCGCAAAATTTGCCACGAAATGCGACAGTAGAATAAATAGGACTCCAATGTGCAAAATCGGTTAATTAGAATGATTAGTACACAAAAGCACTCAAAACCTATAATAATAGGGTTCAAAATAGCACTTTCGGGCACTAATCACACTTAACCGACAGCCACATTGCGTCCCTTAGCAATGCAAGAAGAAAATAAAGAAAACATATAAAACTATGACAAAATTATGTTACAAGGTTGTAATTCAAAAAGGTTGTGAAGAAGTAATGCCTGACCCTCAATGAAAATTACCGAAACTTCGCCTAATAACTATCTCCTCGAGAGAATGAATGCCATACAAAATTGAGTATCAAAATAGCCTCCTTCTTAAAGACTCAACCAGGAACTTCCACCAAAATCTAAGTGTTTGTTTGATCAGTCCTCAACAATAAACTGCCAAACCGCACTCTCCCCCAACCAAGCTACCGCCACAATCCCAGCGCTGCCAACTAACTTGTTAGATTAGAACCACTTTATTCCACAACCCTTTCTTGTGTTGTAGGGGTGCAATGCCGAGAATCGACCACCAAGTCCATGTAATCGGGAATCCACCGATGACTCCCAAATCCAATTGGGGGCTTGTGGGCACTAAGTCACAAGGATCTTTCGACTCACTAACTCTTTTAGGTTTCACCTTGACTAATGATTTAAACTCCAGCACCTACAACTTGCTAAACTCCACCCATCCACCAAGTGTAGCGAGCACTAAGTCTGGGTGGGCTCCCAACCTGGGCTTAGGCACCGGCTTTAAAGGCTTTCGCCATATGCCTCTAGAACCGTGCTCGGGTTTCAAGGCAAAGCGGTGCAATTTTTCTTTTCTTTTTCTTTTTCTTTTTCTTTTGGAAGAGAAGTAATACTGGTTCCATGGGGTCCTAATCTATTAAGCAAGTGGTCAACGAAACTAGTGGTAGGTTTTACAATGTTTAGAGGTGTAGGCAGCTTTTCAAATCTCTATTGTTGAAAACTGATGTACACTGTGTGGTTAGCTAAAGGTGGAAGAAAAAGGTCAAAAGCAGCAAGGATTCAACTAATCATCCACTCAACTAGGCATGACATCAATCTAACATCAACAAGTGATTTGTGATAAAAAGCTCTAATTTTCCAACTTATAGTTAGGCAAAACCACAAAAGCGGTGCAATTTTGTGTGTCTGTTGTGCTAGTATAATGTACTTCACACAAAAAGAAACCAACAGAGCCACTGAACATAACAAAATGGCCTTGCTCAAAATAGTAACTAAAACATAAACAAATGCCACTACCTTTACTAACTTCCCCCAACCAATGTCTCACCGTCTCCGCAATGAGGCTCTGATTGGAAAGTTAGAAGGAAGTGCTACCTCCTTGATGAGATGTGCTTGTTTTTGATAGGATATCACAAGCTTCCATCGACACCTTGTCTACTCCGCTTTTGGGCTTCAGAAATAAACAAGTTAGAGAAGAAAAGAGAGGAAAATGACCAATTGAGAATTTTGAAAATTATAATCTTCATAATAATTTCAAAGAGTTATTCTGGCTATATTTGATTCTATACCTCTAATCTTTCCAACGTACCAAACGCCCTAAAACTGAGTTCCGATGAAAAAGTTATGATGAAAACAAAATTGCCATAAAATTTTCGAGGTTACAATTTTTAAATAAATAAAAATAAAATAAATTTTTTTTAATTATTTTTATTTTTGTGTGAGACAAATTTCAAATTTATATATATATATGAGGTATGGTATATATATATATATATATATATATATATATATATATATATATATATATATATATATAATACATAATAATAATAATAATAATATATATCATATAAGATTTAAATAGTGCACACAAGGTATACAAAAATAAAAAATCAGTTAGAATAAAGGATTCACGAAAATTCGCAGATGTTAATTTTTGCACTCCGCGAATTTTCGTGTGTCATAAAATTTCAACTTATGCACCTGCAAAAATAAACATAGAAAAAGTTAATGAAAATTATAGAAAATATAAAAATGTTTTAGAAACACGTGACATTAACTACAAATTAGAGAAAATCTAGAAATAAAATTAATCAACCTCAAATAAAAATAAAATAAGACAAGAGAAATGGAATACAAAAGGCGGGGGAGGACCGTGCTCCCCAAACCGCTTTAGGCATTCGAGGTTGCTGGAACCGTGAGCTTCAGGATTTGCGAGGTTCGGTGCCCCAAACTAACCACAAGATCGCCAACCAACTACCAGGCATGCAAAGCAAGGGAAAGTGGCTGCCAATGTGTTTGATGTAGTGGCAAAAGTCTGTACATTGGCCACTAATTTCTTGAGGATTTTCAAGGCAGGCAGTGCAAGGCTGGCTTTAGCTTTAGCAAATGTGAGTTCTAGGTCGACTGTGGATGTGAAGGCGGACATACACCGGCGCTTGGCTATCTTTAGGGTCAGAGTGGCATTAGGATTCAAATTTATGGGGTTTCTGCTGAGGGATGTTCTGGGCTCCTTCCCGTTTCCCTTTCCTCTTACCTCCCGGTTTCCTCTGCCACCGCGCTCCTCAGGAACTTCTACTGGTTCCTCTTTCAATTCCTCCTGAAGCTGTAGTTGAGCCTGTTCACCCAAAATAGTTTCAATCAAGCACTAGATTCTCCTCCTCTTGATGTGAGATGGATTGATGCAGGATGTCAAATTTTTTTATCGAACCCATCCAATTCCTTACTTAGGGAGCTCTCCACTGTCTCAATTTCCTGATTAGCCTGAACATTCACTGCCCTCTAGTCCTCTATGAAATTATCCACTAGTTTGCTCAAATTTAGGATGGCTTGTTCAACAGGGGATGAGGGAGGTGGTTGCCGGGCCGTTGAGAAGTTAGCATAATATGGAGAAAGAGAAGATGCATAATTGGGGGGGAAACACCAGAGAAGGTGCACTCATCCCTTGCCCTTAGGTCCCCTCATGGACTCCATATGGGTTTGGATTTCTCTCAAGGGTCGTTTGATTATGCCATGGCGTTTCTATAGTCCTTCATTGACATGTATGTCTAGGGTTTCCTCTCCATGGTATCGACCGAATCGCTTCTTCCTCTATGAAATCATTTGGTTCCAGGCTCGAGATCAATGCAAACTTCGCTTACCGACCGGAACATGTGCACTTCTCGCTAGAAAACATGGCAACACTAAGACAATGTAGAAAAATCCCGCAAAGCACTAATTTTTTTTTAAAATGAAACTAAAAGAAATGATGTTGAAATATAAAAGCACCACCGCACTAGTGATGAGGATCACAAGTGTTCCACAGCTCGTCAAATGCACTTAGGCACCATCCCCGGCAACGACGCCATTTGATTCGTGCCATAGTAGGTGTATAGGAATCAACAAAATTTATATCCTAAGCTCCTACTGCCGTAGCAAAACATCGCAGATATGCTCTAGGGTCGAACACAAGGGATGGGTTTTCTTCTCTGCATAAATGACGGCGCTGATTCAAAAATGGTGAATTTGGTTTTTAATTTCAAGGCTTGGTAAAAACAGGGGAGTTGGATGGTGCAGATTAAAAATAAAATAAGTAAATAAAAACGTAAAATAGAACCCCTTGAAGGGTCGGGCCACTGGTTTAGGGTTTTAAGGCAACAAACATGTCCTCGGGTCTTTTTCTCAAAGGGTTGGGAGGATAGATATAGTCATTTCCCGAACCGATCTCATTTAGCTTTAAAAACCTAGACCCTAAGAGTTTTCCTTCTTTTGAAAGATGGCATTTTATTAGCATAAATGTCCCCATAAAGGAAAAACACATCTAAAAACACTACCCTACGATAACTAATAGGAGAGACAACTAACTGGCCCCTAGTGGATCTGAAGCTTAAAGTATCCACTCGAACCGAAAAAGTTTGCCAACACACATTAAAGAGAGTATGTGCATAAGAGATTTTAACCTTTTTGTAGAAGCTAGGCACAAATACTCCTAAACATAGATTTGAAGAGCATGAGAAATTGCTGCAGCTGCTTCTAAAACACCCATGGCTTTCCTTCACACAAGGAGGTTTATTTAACATCCCTGATTTGTCATCATCAAAGGGTGTTTGGTAGCCGAGAAAATGGAAAAGAAAATAAAAGAAAGTGAAGTAGAGGAGAGGAGAAGCGGGAGAGCTGGAAGCTTCTCCCGTCACTTTATTAATCAAGCTGATCAATGATTCAAAAGTTCAGGCTGCATCAAGGCTTATAGATGCTCAGTGTAAGGGAAGTTACAAAAAAAAACCAAAATTCCAAGAATATGTGGGTAAACAAAACCAAAAAACAAATGCAAACAGTGGCACATCGTAAAAGGAAGAACTATGTGCCAGGAAGGGAATGCAGAAGAACAAAGGTTCGGCTGATTAAATGAAGGGCAGTTGAAAAAGCACTGGCAGTTGCTCCATTTTTCTTCACATTTCGCTTCTTCTTTCCTTCGGGTCTTTGATCTCGCAATGCTAAGTTTGACTAATTCTTCTGCGTTTTGATCGCACCTCAACAAATTTTGGCATAATTAGCTCTCGCAACCGTAAAATTTGCCACAAATGCAATCGTGAGAATAAGCAGTGGACCTAATGTGAAAATAGAGTTAGAGATTAGAAGATTAGTACACAAAAGCACCAAACTTAGTAGCCAAATAGGGTCTAAAATAGTACTGGGGTAACAATCAATGGTATTCTCCTTCCACATGAAGCAATTGTTGAGACTATGTGTGGAGTGAGATTTCTTGAGCAAAATCATATGAGGATTGATTTCCTAGGTAGCGGGGAAGTGAGCTCAGTGTTAGGATGTTTCAATCCTAAGGGAGATGGGAAGAATGAAACCTTAACCTAGCACACGGGGTGGCATGTATTCCCTTCTAGAGGACTTCAACACGAAGGCCAAACTTTCAACCTTTGCTAGAAGGTTGGAAGAACTGGAAATGACAAACCAGCATGAGGTGCAAGCAGTGACTGAGACTCCTGTGCCAAACAAGCCGTGTTTCATCTGTCAGTCTATTGAGCATCTGGGAGAACAATGTCCAACTGTTCCAGCAATGAGGGAGATGTTAGTGAATGGGGTTAATGCCGTTACTTCAATCTCAAACCACCAACTAATGCACCATATGGCAACACCACAACCCTAATGGAGAAATCACCCAAACCTCTCCTTGAAGTCAGAACTCCCCCAGTATGCAACCCTCCTCGCCTCTTCTCCTCTCCTCTCTCCTCTCGTGGCTGGGCCGTATGCTTCAACTTCTCATCCATCACAACCATAGTCAACTTCTCCAGTTGAACAAGCCATCCTCAATTTGAGCAAAGTGGTGGGTAACTTTGTAGAGGAGCATAAAGTTATGCTGAAGGTGTGCAAGCTTTAAATCGTGAGGGCTGATAACGTTGAGCAGAGCACATTGAAACAAAGAGATTAGATGGGTTCTAGAGCTCAAATCAGCTCAAAATTTGACAACTTGTAGTATTCAATTTGGTAGACTAAACCCAACTGCGGTGAAAGGGAAAATTTCTCACGACACAAAATAAACCCTAGGGGGAGTTCACAAAGTAGCCTCTACCCGTGAACCCAACCTCGTGGCACTAAAGTGAAAGCAATTATCCCTGTGGGCGGTAAAAAGGCTGATCGCCAGCGCTCAAGTCGCTTGATGCAACTAAAGAATATAAAAGAACAGGAAACGTAAGAATTCAGACAAAATGAAGATATGGGATGAAAAAGAGCATGCCTCCTCCATTTCCTCAAGCAAAAAGAAGGCGAGGAACCAAACTGAGATTCTTGAAGTGTTAAGGCAAGTGAAAGTTATCATTCCTCTTTTAGACATGATTAGCAAAGTCCTAATACACAAGTTTTTAAAAGACTCAGCATTTATGAAAAGAGTATTGAATATCTAAAAGTCTTTCTTGGATGTATCATGAGCTTACTCATCCAATGCAAAAACCCTGAAGGCCAAAAGACCTAAGGTGTCCTACTATTTCAATGGATATTGGAGGAATTTGTGTTGAAAAGGCATTACTAGATTTAGGGCTAGGGTGTCAAACCCACACCTACTCATTAGTGTGCATTTGGGACTATGAGAATTGAAGCCTACCAGTACCATCAAGATTATCTCCGGGAAGACAAAGTTAAAGAAAATTTCCAAGGGCACTCACGAAGATGTTTTGGTAAGTAGACAAATTTACTACCCAAAGCGACTTCCTCGTTGTCCCCAACACCGAGCCAGTAGCTACGTGGGATGTTTCAATTGGTGCTCATCATCCCAGGTAGTAGGCTACTTTTGGCTACTCTAAATGCAATCATAAATTTTTAAATAAAATGTAACTTACATTTGGGAATGCCATGACATTGAACTCCAATATTTTTTCACCTAGTAAAAAGTAGAATAAAAATCTAGGATAAGAGGGTCCGTAAGAGGTATGTCTGATTGAAAACCATCAGGATGAATAATGATCCTAGTAGCAGCAACTGCAAGAAGATTTGATAGAGGAATTGGTAGAGTTTTTTGAATATCCAAATGAAACCTCAAAATTATTTGCTACTTATGGCTCTTGGAAAAAGAAAGAAATTATCCCCTTGTCATTCGGGAGGAGGCGGGAAAGAAAGAAGATAAAGGAACTCAAAAATCCTTGATCTTAAGCCCTCCCCACATAATTGGAACAGTATATTTAGAGAAGTGTACAATGCCCCGTTGTCATTTCCTCATCTCTAAATGCTCCTCATAGAGGACAGCTTTGCTTGGAACCACGATAGTGCAAATGTACTAATGATGGAAAATATCGTGACGAAAGGATTAGCTCTTTGGTTTCCAGGATCTGATTACATGGAGGATGAAGTTTTAAACCAAGGAGACAACCATAGAGATGGCTAAACCCCCATATGCAAGAGGTAGTGCAGGTCAGAGGTCAAGTTGTTATGTGTCAACATTATTTAATTCCTATTTCTCATATCCCTCGCGAGCCCTACTCAAGTCATGCCTAAGAAGTCGGGGGTGACTATTGTACAAAATGAAAAGGGGGGAAGATATGCCTACCCTTCTTACCATAGGTTAGGGTGTGTGTATAGATTACCGGAGACTAAATGTAGTGACAAGGAAGGACCACTTCCTTTTACCTTTCATTAATCAACTTCTTGAGAGAGTTTCCGAGCATCAATTTTATTGTTTTTTAGATGGGTATTCTGGATACTTTCAAAGAGCGATTTCAGCAAAAGACTAGGAGAAAGACACCTTCACCTGTCCGTTTGGGACTTATGCCTGTAAGAGAATGCCTTTTGGCCTTTGCAATGCACCTTGCACATTCCAAAGATGTATGCTCAGTATTTTCAGTGATATGGTGGAGCGCATTATGGAAGTATATACGGATGATATCACCATATATGGGGGTACTTTTGAGGAGTTCTCAACCAACCTCTAAACTGTTCTCTGTAGATGCATTGAAAAAAACTTGGTGCTTAACTGGGAAAAATGTCATTTTATGGTGAATGCCTTTTGGCCTTTGCAATGGCTGGTAATGCTTCTTAAAGATATGCCCGGCATTTTCAGTGATATGGTGGAACGCATTATGGAAGTGTATATGGATGATATCACCATATATGGGGGTACTGAGGAGTTCTGAAGCCACCGAACCCGTCAGATGCACAAAAACTGGCCGCTTAATCGAAAACGCCATTTTATGGTGAATCAAGGAATTGTCCTTGGGCATGTCATCTCCACCAAAGGAATTGAGGTCGATAAGGCCAAAGTTGAGCTTATTTCCAAGCTACCACCTCCCACAAGTGTCAAGGTAGTGAGGTAGTTCCTTGGTCATGCTAGCTTCTACAAGAGGTTTATTAAGGACTTCTCAAAAATTGCAAAACCCCTCTATGAGCTGTTGGAAAAGGACTCCAAATTTGTTCGGGATGATAAGTGCCAAGCAAGCTTCGAAAGATTGAAATTACACCTGACTACTGCGCCTATAGTAAGAGCACCCACAAGCAGCTCCCCTTTGAAGTAATGTGTGATGCGAAAGATTTTAAGTATTAGGCGCCGCGTAGGAGAAGACCGGGAAGTTCGATTAGTGCTCAAAAGTGCTATTTAACCCTCGTTTATTTCGTGTTTTGAGCACTTTTGTGTACTAACTTGTAATTAACCCGACGGTAATATCAAGGTCCCTACTTATTCCCACCGATTGCATTTTGTGCTAATTTTAGTAGTTTTTGTAAGCTTTGGCTTATTAAAATTCCTGTCGGTCGATCCAAAGCACAAGAATTCGAGTCAAAATCAGTGTTGCAGATCAGAGACCAAAAGGAAATAAGAGCATAAAATGCAAGGAAAGGGGAGCAGAAAGTAGAAGAAAAAGGGAAGCAGTGGAATTTTGTAGGATTGCGAAAATTTTGCAACCTCGAAGTGTAATTTAGGTTGCGAAATTTCGCAAAGCCGGCGATATATTTCCCTTCTCCGCGCACTGCTTCATCCTCTGCAAACACTATTCATTCATCCCGCATCACTGACTTCCCGAGCCTTTTGGCCGTTTTGACTCTTTTGTCACTTTAGTTTTCTTCCCAAATTTGTCCCTTGTAATAGCTTTTATTTTGGTTTATTTTGTAATTTTAGTTAGTCAAAGTGAGTATAAACTCCCGCACTGTAATCAAAGACAATCTCTTTTTTGCTCAATTAAATAGGCTGAACCTTTTAAAGTTCCCGCTTTTCTTTTTCCTTCACTTTCCCTCATTTTCTCTCCCTTTCTCGGCTGCCAAACACCCCTTGAGGATGGTTGGCTAAAACCCCTTCATCCTTGAAGAGGAGGGCTATCAAGCTCACTAAGTGTAAACTATTGGTCCTTTTGTTTTTAACGCATGCATTTGTTGTTATTTATGTCCCCGTTTCTACACTAGGTTTTAATCCTCAGATGTGCCTCGATTGACAAGATTAATTCATAGCCGAAGTGGATGCTTATGCTAGATCCACTGATATTCGGTTAGTTGTCTCTTATGAGTCACTGTAGGGTAGATCCAAGAGGAAAGGTTTTCACTGTAGGGTAGATCCTAGAGGAAAGGTTTTCACTGCCGGGGACCATAAATGATTATTAAATGCCATCTTTCGAAAGGAACAATTATTAGGTCTCTGGGCTTTTATAGCCAACAAGAAGATCCAGTTTGGGAAATGACTATAGGTCATCCTCCCAATGCGAGGAAATGAACCCGAGGACCTCTCAGTCGCCTTAGGACCTCAAACTAGTAGCTCAATGCTTCAAGGAGTTCTTTTTCTTATTTTTCTTCATTTTATTTTCAATCTGCACACCATCAACCTCCACTGTATTTACCAAAATCCCATAATCCAAAACAAATTCACCATTTCGAGCTGGTACTTCAAATCATATGCGAAGAAAACTCCATCCCCTCGAAGTTCGACCCTAGAGCTGCTATATCAGTGAGCTTTTGCTACCGCAGTAGGAGGAATTTAGGATATAAATTTTTGTTGATTCCGAATAAATGCATCGTGGGCGTGATAACCAAATGGCGTTGTTGTTCCGGGACGGTGCCTAAGTGTAGATGATGCCCGATGAACACTTCTGTGATCCTCATCACAAGTCTCGTGAATTTTTTTCTCAGATATACTTTGATCAAGTTAGTCTCTTAGTTTTAGTTCACGCTTATTTTTTTTAGGTAACCCTAAATCTTTAGGTAGGATTGTTTCTTCGTCGCTTGGTGTTCGCCTCTATTTTCCCGCAGAATTTCCAAAGGGATTAGAAACTGCAGGGCAAGCTGATCATACCAATTTTCCACAGAACTCAGACTAAATTTGAATATCGACCAAATGGAAGAGGGAGAGCAATACAGTGAGTACTCAGTGGAAAGAAACCATGGTGCATATATGTCAATGAGGGATTACATAAACCTTCCATGGCAGAATCAGCAACCCGTAGAGAGAAATCCAAACCCATCTAGGTCTATGAGGGACTATAAAAGCCCTCCATGGATTAGTGCACCTTTCTGCGGTGTTTCCTCAACTGATGCACCATTTGACACATCTTTACAATTGATTGGGGAACTACACAAATTCCTCAGGAAAATCAAGACTTTAATACAGAGTGCACTCCTTCCAAGATCCACATAATATGCTCTCTCTACCGTACCTCAACCACCACGCCACCCCTCCAATGAGTAAGCAATAACAAACTTCGCCAAGTCGGTGGGTGACGTTGTTGAAGAGCAAAAGGCCTTCAATGCCCAATTAAGGCAAAGAATTCATACTATAGAGAACTCTTTGAACAAAAAATTAGATGGACTTCAAAGTGAAATGAATCAATTACAACCCAAAGCTGAATTGATCTTGTAAATTAAGAACTTTCTTTAAATCAATTCTCCAAGGCTTGCCAATCAACATGTTCATCAAGAGGGAAGAGACAAGAGGGAAGATGCTTCAAGGACACCATGGTGGAGTGAAAGCAAAGGTCACCAATAACTATTATTGAATCCCAGCCCCGCTTAGCTCACGGGTACTCTTTTCTAACTCTATCCAAAATTCGTAATATGAAAATTTTCAATGCTCTAATCTTTAAGCCAGCCGTAAAATTAATGCCAGATTTGAATTTGCTGAAAATATTTCTTGCATTTCTTTCAACCCCATTTGGTTGAATTGGTTGAATTTAATTGAAAACAAGCAGGAAAACATTTTTTACCCCAAGTTTTCTCGATTCATATATGTAAATGTTAAAAATGCTGAATTCATTTTCTTTATTTTTCAAAATTTGTTTTCGCTTTATTCTCGTAATCTAAATCGCTTTCCTTATTTTCAAAGTTTGAATAGAGAAAATGTGAAAATTTTCTACCTACTAAACAATGTGGCCTGGGATATTGGTGCTACCTTTATCCAGTTCATGGAAAAGAACTCCCCATCGTTTGGACATTTAAGACGGCAATGGAAAGGAAGTAGGGAAGGAGCCCCAAAAGCTTATCCTTCAACCAATCCCCATAAATTCGGGATCCTACATTATCGCTCAACCTAAAATGCACTCACTCCCAAAGGTACATCCCCTACTTTCACCTGCTAGTAATATATGCTCTAGCCTTATCGATGACATGGTATTTGACTATTTATGAGAATTCAATTATTATTGATTCGTATGCTTATTATATATATAATGTCCTGAATACCATTATTAATCATTCTAAATATCCCTAATCATATTGTTATGTAATAACAATGAATTAAGATTAGTAAGAAGTTTCGGATTGATCTATGGATGTAATTATGTTATGAGATACAAATCAAATTTTATATGTATTTGTTGGAGAACAAATAATGGACAGACCGCCTCAGATTAATACTACGGATCAAAGTCATAAACAATCCTAATAGTTGTGTCATTAAACTGATCCGAGATCGCCATAGTTTTCAAATTATGCATAAATATTGTGTTTTGATATAATCAAACGCTGTCTTTAACTGGATGACTATAAAGGTTATACTTAACATAATAAGAATATGTAGTGAGGATAAGAGCGATTAAATGAATTTGTCCTTTATTATAAGAGATATCTCTGAGTCCCTCGACAATTGGAGAGACTGAGAAATGCATGAATGTGTTCTCAAATGAATTGATGGAGATCAATGTCTTTTGTTTAGTCACCACCGGGTTTTGAGTAATCAAAGATAGAACGATATAAGGTCAATTTCACATGCCTTATATTCTATCAAGATATCATGAGATAAAAGGATTATGTCATTAGCTATATTAAGGTTGTCTCATCATGAGCTTTCATTTAACTTGGGTAGTCATAATGTCTTGCTAGAGGCTACTTTTATGACTTGTAGGATCAAAATGTGATTTAGACCTATCGACAATGTTTAATGAATCCTATAGGATTCGCACATTAAGAAACTTAATAATAATCTAAGTATGGTTTTTCTCACTGTAGTAATTTAAATGATGAGATTATTTTAAATTACAAATAACAATTAGTTGTTATTTAAATTCGAATTTAATTATGAGAAAGTTTAAATTGTGATTTAAATTATAACAAATAATTAATTTGTTATATTTTCTTATCGATACGAAGAATCTATAAAATGGTTTTAAATATATAATATAATTTGTTTCCTTATCTCGATAAGGAAATTATTTAAATTGTTAGCTATTTAAAGAGTTTAAATATAGCACAATATAAATAAATTCAAGCCTTATCCGATAAGGACGGAATTTAAATTGTTACTATTTAAAAGCCGCTTTAAATATATAATGATATAAATTCTGTTTCTTATCCGATAAGGAAATCCGCTTTTTGATTTAAACCCTAGCAGATTTATATAGATATATATATGTGAGACATATATATTTTGGAGTAGTCGTCTTTACAAGAAGAACAACCAAAATGAGAGAGACCCTAATTCTCGTTCAGAAAACGAACCGAACTAGCATTCAACAAGATCGTTCATTATTTGCTCGTGTGTGGATACTTGTAGAGGGTGGTCGCCGTAAAGGCGCACCTTTGAAGATCCGACAAACCAAGACGTTGCACTTGAAGGCTTGATCGAACTGATCTACAAGAGGTAAGCTCGCTTACCTTCCTGCTTTTATGAACGACAGGATCCTCGGTGGGTTAAGGATAAAAATTTATAAATTCCACGCATTTATGTTCCAACCAAACTGATATCTCGCTCGCAACCCAACATCACCTGCATCACAATCCCAACCCAAAACTCTTGCTGCTGAAGCTAACGCCATCCCACCTTACCGCCTATCTAATATTTTACAGTTAAGGGCTCCTATCTGCACTTCGCCACTACATCGAAGACTTTCGCAAATACCATACTACATGGCACACGGATGGTTCGGTGTCGGGTTCGTATAATGGAGCACTTGGACCTCGCACCTTGACTAGCTCCACTAAATTCCAACAAACTTCCAAAGGCTTGAGAAATCGCTCTGTATACAAATTCCTACCTTTTGTTTTGATTTTTATTGTTTTATTTTATTTTATTTTGATTTCTTTAATTTTTCTTTTTAGATTTCCTCTAATTTTTAGTTAATCTTTGTTTCTAGCTTAATTTTCTGTACCTTTCAATTGTCTTAATTTTTTTTATGTGTTTATTTTTTGCAGCTTGAGTCAAATTTTTTGCAGGGAGGTCCAGTAAGCTCACCCTGCAAAATTTCGCAACTTATAGATTCAAGAGTCATGAATTTCGCAACCCAACTGTAGGTGGTGTACGGCCATAACAAGACAAAACATGCACAGTACAGTTGGTAAAAAAAAATTTCTTTTCTTTTATTTATATATATAATAATATATATTTTTAAAAATAATTTATCTCTAAAAAACACCAAAATTTGGACTTTGAAAATAATTTTCAAAAATAAATAAAAATAAAACATTGCATTATAAATTTCACAACTCGCGAAATTCCGCAACCTCCAGCTTATAAACCCAATTTTGTTTTAACCATAACTTTTTCGAACTCCGTTTTGAGTAATTTTGGTACCGTTAGAAAGCTTGGAGAGTATAGAATCCAAATATAGCCAGAAATAACACTTTTCAAATTATTATGAAGGTTTAATTTTCAAAATGCTCCAACTGGTCCTTTTTTCCTCTCTTTTCTTCTCCTAACTTATTTATTTGAAGCCCAAATGGAGTGAATATGTCCTGTAGGTTAGAAAGTTTCTAATGAACCAACATCTTATCATGAGTAACATCTCAACTCAACTCCCACAATAATAATCTCAGGAGAAAGAAGAAGGAAGTGGCATTTATTTTGTGTTTTGTTTCTATTTTGAGCAAGCCCATTTTGTATGTTCAGTGGCTTGCTGGTTTTCCTTTTTGTGAAGATGTTATACTATACAACTTACTTTTTCAATTCAAATTGCACCCATTTTTGCACCCATTTTTTTGTATTTTACTCTAACTCAAGAAGTGAAAAAATTAAACATTGTCCATTTGCTCACTTTGTGATTAGTTTCATGTTTAATTAAGTGATGATCGCTGAACTCTTGTTAAGCTAACCTTTTTCTTCCACCTCTAGCTAACCACACACGGTGCACATTAGGTTTCAACAATAGGTTGAAGAACTACCTAACCTCCTAAACTTTGCAAAACCTACCTTAGTTTTGTTGACTATCTTTAATAGGTTAAGGTCCCCAATGAAAAGAAGGCCAATGTGTCTTCCAAAATAAAAAGAAATGGAAAAGAAAAAGAAAAAGAAAAAGAAAAGAAAAAGAAAAAGAAGAAAATTGCAACGCTTTGCCTTGAAACCCGAGCACGGTCCGAGGGGTATACGGCGAAAGTCTTTAAAGCCTAGTGCCCTCAGCCAACTGGTTGGGAGTCACCGACTTAGTTCTCACTACATGGGTGGATGGGTGAGGTTTAGCGAGTTGTAGGTGCTGGAGTTTCAAAATCATTCGAGTCCTGGGGTAAACCCGAAGAGTTAGTGGTCGAAAGATCCTACACTGGTGCCCTAAACTCCAATTGGGTTGGGAGTCATCGGTAGATCCCCGTTTATACGGACTTCGGGTGGAGGTCGATTCTCAAAGATCGCACCCTTACAACACAAAAAGAGTTGTGGAAATGCGGGTCCCGATCTATTTAGGTTGGTTAGTATCCTAGGTGGAGGCAAGAGCTTGGCTGGGGTAGGTGGTGGGGGAGAGTGCAGTCTCGGTAGTTTATTGTTGAGAATCAATAAACAAACACTTAGGTTTTAGGGGAAGTCTCTAGTTGATTCACTAAGAGGCAGGCTTTATATACTCAATTTTTATGGCATTCTATTCTCTCTTGAGATAGTTATCAGGGCAAGGGTTTCTAAAGGATTCTCATTGAGGGTTGTGGCATTACTCATTCACAACCTTTTGAAATATAATTTTTGTGAACATAATTTTGATTTTTGTTTGTATGCTTTCTTTATTTTCTTCTTTCATTAAGGCGTGATCAGCAATGTGTAGGTTGAGGGGTATGATTAGTGCTCAAAAAGTGCTATTTTGAACCCTATTTATTTCAAGTTTTGAGCACTTTTTGTGTACTAATCAGTGTAATTAACCCGATTTGCACATTGCTGTCCCTTTACTATTCTATCAATTCGTGATTTTGTGGCTAATTTTGTAGTTTTTGCAAGCTATTTATGCCAAAATTGTCGAGTCGATCCAAACACGAAGAATTCAAGTCAAACTCAATGTTGCATATCAGAGACCAAAAGGAAAGAATAGCATAAAATGCAAGGAAAGAGGAGCAGAAAGTAGAAGAAAAAGGGAAGCAATGGAATTTTGTGCCTGCGAAAAATTTCGTAACCTACTGTATTCTCAGTTGCTAAATCGAGAACCTACGAATTTCACAGCTAGAATTTTCGCAAAGGCATTACTCATTCACAACCTTTTTGAAATATAATTTTTGGGAACATAATTTTGATTTTGTTTTGTATGCTCTCTCTTTCTTTCATTTTTTCATTACTAAGGGACTAACAATGTGTAGGTTGGGGGTGTGATTAGTGCTCAAAAAGTGCTATTTTGAACCCTGTTTATTTCAAGTTTTGAGCACTTTTTGTGTACTAATCAGTGTAATTAACCTAATTTGAACATTAAGGTCCCTACTATTCCCATCGATCGCATTTTGTGGCTAATTTTGTAGTTTTTGCAAGCTATTTATGCCAAAATTGTCGAGTCGATCCAAGCACGAAGAATTCAAGTCAAACTCAGTGTTGCAGATCGAGACTAAAAGGAAAGAAGAGCAGAAAATGCAAGGAAAGAGGAGCATAAAGTAGAAGAAAAAGGGAAGCAGTGGAATTTTGTAGGATTGCGAAAATTTCGCAACTTGCATAATTTCGTAGGTTGCGAATTTTCGCAACCTGCGAAATTTCCTTCATGCGCACACTGTTCATCCTGCAGCCACTGTTCATTCATCCTGCACTGTTGAGTTCCTGCGCCTTTTACCTTTTTGCCTCATTTTTGTCACTTTTTAGTTTTCTTCCAAATTTGTCCCTTGTAATAGCTTTTGATTTTGGTTTATTTTGTAATTTTGCTTGGCTGGGGCAGTATATAAGCTCCTACACTGTAATCAAAGACAACTTTTGCTCATTAATAAAATAGGTAGGAACCTTCAGCTTCCCGCTTTCTTTTTCCCCTTCACTTTCATTTTCTCCTTTCTGGCCAAACACCCTTGAGGATGACAATTCAAGGGGGATGGCTATTAAAAACCACTTCATCCTTGGAAGCAGGAGGGCTACCTGGCTTGATAAGGTAAACTCGTTGGTCCTTCGTTTTTAACGCATGCATTTTTTGTTATTTATGTCCCTACTCACACTAGATTTAAACCCTTGTGTATGTGCCTTATCATTCAAGACTTGAAATCGTTTTGGGTTTAGTGGATGCTTATTGCTAGATCCACTGATATTCGGTTAGTTGTCTCTTATGAGTCACTGTAGGGTAGATCCAAGAGGAAAGATTTTCACTGCCAAGGACCATAAATGATTATTAAATGCCATCTTTCAAAAGGAACAATTATTAGGGTTCGGTTTCTATAGCCAAATGAAGCTTCGGTTCGGGAAATGACTATAGGTCATCCTCCCCAATGCGAGGAAATGAACCCGAGGACCTCTCAGTCGCCTTAGGACCTTAAACCAGTAGCTCAATGCTTCAAGGAGTTCTTTTTCTTATTTTTCTTCATTTTATTTTCAATCTGCACACCATCAACCTCCACTCTTTTCACCAAAATCCCATAATCCAAAACAAGTTCACCATTTTGAGCCAATTGCAAATCATTGGTACGAAGAAAACCCATCCCTGAGTTTGACCTTGGGAGCTACAGTACTGCTGTAAGAGCTTATACTACAAAGAGGAATTTATGATATAAATTTTGTTGATTCCGAACACCTACTGTGGCAAGAATGAAAGCCTTATGTGGTTTATTATGCAAGTAAGACTCTGAATGAAGCTTAGAGGAATTACATAACCATAGAAAAGGAACTGTTAGCAATAGTCTATGCCTTAGACAAATTCCGAGCTTACTTGGTAGGGTCAATCATTATTATATTTACATACCACTCTACCTTGAAGTACCTTTAAACCAAGCAAGATGCTAAGGCAAGGCTTATCAGGTGGGTTCTCCTACTCCAGGAATTCAATCTCCAGATCAAAGATAAGAAAGGGGTAGAGAATGTAGTGGAAGATCATCTCTCCAGATTGACCATAGCTCATGACTCCCACAGTCCTCCCATTAATGATGAATTCCCTGAAGAGTCTTTGCTGCTTGTAGAGAATGCTCCCTATTATGTGCATATCGCTAATTATTTAGCAACAGGGGAAATCCTAGATGAATGAAAAGTACAGGACAAGAAATACTTCTTCGCAAAAATTCATTCTTATTATTGGGAGGAGCCATTTATGTTCAAATACTGTGCAGACCAAATCATTAGGAGGTGTGTGCCTTAAAGAGAACAACAAGGGATTCTCAATCACTACCACAAAATGCCTGTGGATGTCAGTTTTCTTCGCAAAAGACTACTATGATGGTATTGCAATCCGGTTTTTATTAGCCTTCCCTTTTCAAAGATGCGTATGCTATGTGTCGAAGTTACGATCGATGCTAAAGACTCGGGAAGCTTTCTCGCCGTAATATGATGCACTTAAACCCAATTCTACTAGTTGATTTATTCAATGTTTGGGGCATTGATTTCATGGAGCCATTCCCTACGTTTTTCAGGTATTTGTACATCTTGGTGGGGGTTGATTATGTGTCCAAGTGGGTCGAGACTTATCCCTGGTAAAACTAATGATCATGTGATTCATGCGGCGTAGGTGTACTTAGAATCACTGAATTATCCTAGGTTCCTACTGTCGTAGCTAAGCTACTGCAATATAGTGGTCTAGGGTCGAACACGGGGATGGGTTTTCTTCGTGAGAGAAGAGTTACAAAGGGATTGAAATGGTATTACTCTGGATTTGTGGATTTGTGTAAAACAAAGGTAGTGAATGGTTGAAAACTGAACAAATTGAAACAAAAGTTAAAGGAGAACCTTGAAGTCTCACATCAATAGGGGTTCTAAGTGTTAACATGTCCTCGGGTTCATTTCCTCGCGTTGGGGAGGATGACATATAGTCATTTCCCGAACCAGATCTTCATTTAGCTTTAAAACCTAAACCCTAAAAGTTTTTCTCTTGAAAAATAGCATTCAATGAGCATAAATGCTCCCAGATGGTGAGAACACACCTCCTAAACCTACCCTACATTGACTAATAGGAGACAACTAACTGGGCATCAGTGGATCTATTGATAAGTATCCACTGAACCCAAAAAGCTTGTCAAATACACGTTAGGGAGAGCATGCCTAAGAGATTTAACCTAGGGTGAGAAGTAGGAACGCAAATACCCATAAATGCATACATGAAAAGCATGAGAACATGCAACTTACCTCAAAACTAACACCTAGTGGCCTTCCCTTCAAGGATGATGGTTTAGGCCAAACATCCCTTTGATTTGTCATCATCAAGGGTGTTTCATACCAAGAAAATGCAAGAAAATGAAGGAGAGGGAGAGAAAATCACAAAACCAGCCGAGGGAGAGGAAGCTTCGTGCCCAATTTTATTGATTGATTGATTGACTGCAAGATTGATTGATGTTACAAGCAAGACTGAGCATATATAGGTGCTCAGTAACAAGGAAATTACAACTATGTACAAAGGAACCAAAATTACATCAAGGGAAAATTTGTACAAAGCCAAACAAAAAGCGAGTCAAAAGCAAATAACAACAAAGTATGGGAGCAAGAGCAGGAACTTCGTGTGTTGCGAATTTTCTCAACCCTACAAAATTTTCACTGAGCTTTCCTTCTCTTCAGCATTTTTGCTCCAAATTTCCTCTGGTTCGATCAAGCATCTTTGAATTCGACTCGGGTTCATCGTGTTTGAATCGGATTGAAGATAATGAGGCATTTGGCCTACAAAACTACTAAAAATAGCTACAAAATGTGATCATTAGTAAAGCCGGGACCTCAATGTATCAATTGGGTTATTTAAGCTGATTAGTACACAAAAAGTGCTTAAAACCTGCAATAACTAGGGCTCAAAATAGCACTATTTGGGTACTAATCAATAGGGTGGTGCTTAAATTTCTAAAGGAGAATGTCTTCTCTAGATTTAGAGTGCTAAAAGCCATAATCAGTGATGGAGGTACCCACTTTTGCAACAAACCTTTTGAAACTCTCCTGGCTAAATATGGTGTGAAACAAAAGGTGGCCACCCCTTACCATCCTCAGACCAATGGGCAAGTTGAGCTTGCTAACAGAGAGATCAAGACTATCTTGATGAAAGTGGTGAATTCCAATAGAAAAGATTAGTCCCTAAAGCTACTGGACTCACTGTGGGCATGCAGGACAGCTTTGAAGACTATTCTTGAGATATCCCCCTGGCAAAGCATGCTACCTCCTGGTGGAAATTGAATACAAGGCATGGTGGGTAATTAAAAAGCTCAACTTAGATCTGGGGAGAGTTGGCCTCAAAAGGTTTCTCGACCTCAATGAGTTGGAAGAACTCCGGAACGATGCCTACCTTAATTCAAGAATTGCGAAAGAAAAGTCTAAGAAATGGCATGACTAGATGATAGCTCGAAAATTTTTTCCATCAAGGAGATCAAGTTTTGCTCATGATTCAAAGCTCCACATCTTTCCAAGAAAACTCAAGTCGAGGTGGACTGGCCCCTTCACAATTCATCAAGTTTATCCCAATGGGGTAGTGGAAATCCAGAGCTTGAAGGATAACCAACAGACAAGGAATATCTCACCCTTCTTGAGCCTCCAAATTCCTAAAAAGCTGGTTTGGGTGGACCAATCCCCCCCGAGATTGAAAAGTCCACTTCTTTTTGTTGAATCTTCTATTTTATGTTATTTTCACTTATTTTTCCTTTTTCCTTTGCTTTATTCAAAAAATTTCTTCAATTTATTTTTCATTTCATTTTCCTGCTTTTTATTGGATTTTCCTGTGTTATTTTTGCAGGGCTATGCTAAAATCCTGAAGTAGGGAGTTCTAGAAGCATTTCGTAGGAAATTTCGCAAGAGTTTCGAAATTTCACAACCCCTGCGAAATTTCGTAAGGTCACCCACTGTTTGATCTTCTGCCACTTCCATTTCCCAAGCCTTCGAATTCCCACACATTAATCTTCCATCTCCCTAGCCCTTCGCATTCCTCGCCATTAAGTTTTTTATCCTCCATTTTCTCGACCTTTCACATCCCCATCCTCTCTAAATAGCAAGCTCTCCCTACCGAACCCACACCCTTCCTTCCCTATGAAAACCCTCATCCTCTCTTGAGTCCTCATCCATTCTAGCCATGGAAAAGACTCGCGGAGGCCACAACTCTTCGTCCAGAACCTGTGTATGACCCTCCTCTCTTGGCCAGGGCCCACGGCTGCCGCTGGTGCCAGCATCCCCTGTTGCCCCTGTGGATGCTGCTGCAATCTCCCAAGATGCTGCCCCTGTTTCTCCCACGGTACGCAGGTTTTTGCCAACCTGTCGGAGCTCCAGGACTCGATGGGACTTGTTCAGCGCTACTCTCGCTACTCTCTATACCAATTTATGATTCCTCGCCAATTCTTCTATCCGAGGGTAGTGATCGACTTCTACCAGTCCATGACGTCCCGAGGTGAGCGCTATCCTACTGCTATCCACTTCACCATTGACGACCATAAGGGCATCCGATATAGTCACCGCTTTTCACCTTCTAGTGATCTTGGCCAATTCCGTAGATGATAGGCAGTGGCCACATCCTTTAGTTTTAGATCGAAATAATTTGTTTGAAAAAAAATATTATTAAATTAGGTTGGAAGACAAAATAATTGCCAAAGTAGTGCGTAATGTCGCTGTCATGGACAGCGGCAATTGGAATTATGAAATTCTCAAATACCGCTGTCCATGACAAGGGCAATTGGACTTAAAAATGGGCAAATGTCGCTGTCCATGACAGCGGTAATTGGTGTTTGTATCATTGCCAAATAGCAGTTAGGGTTTGTTCGAAGATTTTTCCTTTTCTCCTCCCATATTCTCCTCTCTGCTATTGAAGACGACGCCATTGACGACTTACTTGCTTGCTTCAGATTTGGATTCTTCATCAACATCCCTTCCTTTTACTTTCTGTTTCTTCACTCAGGTTTGTTGTCATCTTCCACCATCACGAGCGATATTCGTTTCATTTCATTTTATTTTAATATTTTTGTTTTCTCGAACTATTGTGAATATGGAGTAATTTGATATGATTCTAGAGTAGCTTATTTGATTTCGTAACTATGATTTCAGTTTTAAAAGAAATGATGAAAATAAAATAAACCAATTTTTTAGAATAAAAACCAGTTTTTTACATCAATCCCCTGTTCAGATTAAAAACTAGTTGTTTAAGAATAGAAACCGGTTTTTTCATGATAAAAACTAGTTTGTTCAAAATAAAAACCAGTTTTTTTCTAGAATAAAAACAAGTTTTTTCAGAATTAAAACCAGTTTTTTCAGAATTAAATCAATTTTTTAAACCAGTTTTTCAGAATAAAGGTTCAAATAATTATACATGCTTTAGCTAACTCATAAGTTTGCTTTGCGACTTTATTCAGTGATTAAACTAAATTAGCTATATTCTGCATGAGTTAAGCTGTATTCAGTAATTAAGGCATTCTGAAATGAAATTAAGAAATTATCCATTGCAATTTATTGTTGATAGAAAGTAAGATGAGCTTGGACTTCCTAGTATTGATTTTCCAAGAGCATGTAACTACATACATGAGGATCCTAAGATCATAATTGCTTCCTAGTCAATAATGGTTCCAGCAATGCCAGCATTATTGACCTGCGAAATTTTTTTTGATTTCATATTAATTGCTTATCGATTTACAACGAATGGCAACTTATTTGATTCTCATTTTCTCGTATAAATTTTCTTTTATTGTTGCTTTTATTGTTTCTCTGCATGATTAAAATGTAATTGCTTTGCTTCTCCTTGGAGTGGTTGGCCTCTAAATGAGAGGTGGCGATTGCCTTTTTTTTAGCCTTGCTGGCTTCTTGTATACTCCCTACTCTTTTTTTTTGTTAATATACTACCGTTTATCTATTAAATAAATAAATAACTAGAACTCCCAAATATCCTCCCCCCACCTTTTTTTTTTTTTTATGTGCGAGTAAAAACCCCAAATATCCCATTTTTTTCACTAGAAGTAAAATGAGTAAAAAGATCATCTAACAAGTGTTGATTACTTACCAAAATATCAAGCTTCCCATTATTGGTTATAATGAATTTTGCCAAGGAAGCGACACTAATGGCATCCATCACATCAAGCTGATGAAAAAGTACATTAGAAAGGCCAGATTCATGAAGCTTTGCCATAGCTTCAAGACCCCTTTTCTCATCTCTAGCTGTCAATAACACCATGACTCCATCAAAAGCTAACTGTCTGCTTATCTCGAGTCTAATTTCTTTATTTGCTCCAGTTACAACAGCATACCTGAAAACCAACTAATAAATAGTAACTAAGAATATGAAAAATGCCTTTTTATTCCCCAACATATATGAGTTGTTGTCTATGTAGCTCAAAAGAACATGTACCTCATTTTTGTAGAATCTAAGATGGTTGATGCAATTTTATTTTTGAACCAAATGAGGAATATTAGGCTGAACTGAACATATCTAGGTTTTTTTTTATACACACCTTCTTGGAAATGGTCTCCAACACATAGTGATTCTCACCCTTCTCCAGCTCTAGCACATAGTGAGTCTCGTCCTTCTCCAGAGTCAACCACTGCAATATTCATTAATTTCTCCTCTGATAAGTATCTATCCATCAATTTTATTTTGTTTCTAATTAAAGAACGCAAGTGAGAAGAACCAAAGAAAGAAGGGAAGAATTCAAGGTATTTTTTATTCAATACCCATCAACAAAGTCTCTTGAAAAAATGATTAGGAAAAGAAAGATGGAAACCTAAAGCACAAAAAGAGAAGAGAATAAAACTCAAAATACTATTCTACCCTTAAATAAGAAAAAATATAACAAAATAACCCTTTTTTTATTTAACAATAGCATATTAAAGTACTTAATAAAAGTAGAATCTGTTCACTTTGATTTCACGTTTTGGTAGTTAGTGGATAATCTTTAAAGAGAAGTTCTACTATTTGTGATTGACATTAAGAGAATTGTGTTTTGGTGCCCAATCTAGCTATTCTTTGAAAAATAATTATACTATCTGCTATTGACATTAAGATGATGTTGTTTCAGCACTCTATTGAAATATTTCTCGGTAATAAATGATGCATTTCAATTATAAAATGTACCAAAATTTGAAAGCTTTTAGAGAACAAAAAGAATAGGAAAATTGACATTCCTCATTTGCATCTTTGAAACAACTTGAGTCTACTTTCTTTGGCCAACTTATTCTCTAACACCTAGTGGTTAATAAGGCATAATGGGAATGTACTTATTACAAGTATGATTAATATATCACTGTCAGATACAAGCATTGTTTTCAGTATTGGATGAGGATCTCTAGGATGTCACTAAACTTAATTAATGGGAATGATATACAATGGTCAGCATGTAATCAGACATCATTCACATAACCTTTAAAAAGTAAAGCAAAAAATAAGTTTTCTTGACAAAACTAAAAATTCACTCATCTATGGAAATATCCTCAGCATGTGTATTTTACAATTTCTCTACACCTCTTTTGTCATGATGTATATTCTAGAGCTTATTGCCATGGTTAAATTAAGCCCATTAGGCTGGTTCCAAATCACTAGTTGGAATTATATACTCTTAGGAATAGTGATTAGTACAAAATTGCTATTTTGAACCCTATTATAGGTTTTGAGTGCTTTTTGTGTACTAATCATTCTAGTCTTGATTTGCACATTAAAGGTCCTACACTATTCCTGCGTCGTATTTTGTGACGATTTACGATTTTGCGAGCTAATTACTTCTGCCAAAATTGTAAGGAGTCGATCCAGTGAAGAATTCAAGTCAAACTCGGCATTACAAATCAAAGATGGAGGAAGAATAGCGAGAAAACGAGGAAGAAATTACACCATTGCGGGAATGCTTTCCTGCGAAACCTTTGTTCTGCCTCTAGGGCATTGTTCCACACAACCTACAAACACTGCAATTACACGCTTTTGTTGTTTTATTCTGATTTTAGTTTTCTATTTTAACCCTTGTAATAAGCTTTAGTTTACCAGTTTTTTGTAATTTCCTTGACTCACGAGCATATATAAGTCTCAATTTGTATCAATCGACTTCAATCAGTAAAGTAGCGGGAGAAGCCTGCTCTGAAGCAGCCTCCTTCTCTCTGCTTCACTTTCTTTTGTTTCTTTTTCCATTTTCTCGGCTGCCAAACACCCTTTGATGATGACAAATCAGAGGATGTTAAATTTAAACCTCCCCATCCTTGAAGGGGAAGGCCACTAGGTCTTAGGTTTGAGGTAAAATTGCATGTTCTCATGTACTCTTCATGTAGTGTTTAAGAATTGTTGTGCTCCTGACTCACCATAGATTAAAATCTCTTAAGCATGCTCTCTTTAATGTGTATTTGGCAAGCTTTTGAGTTCGGATGCTCACCGAGATCCACTTTGAGGCCAGGTTCAGTTGTCTCTATTAGTTATCGTAGGGTAGTGTTTTCGGATGTGTTTTCCTTTGGTAGGGACATTATACTAAGTGACTTTCAAAGAAACTCTAAGGGTCTGAGTTTTAAAGCTAAATGAAGATCCGGTTCGAAATGACTATATGTCATGCTCCCCCAGCGTGAGGATAAAGACTAGAGCACATGTCGGTTGCCACTAAAAACCCCTAACCCGGTGGCAGGGCTTCAAGGAGTTCTTTTCTTATTTTTCCTTCATTTTAATTTTAATTTACCCATCAACTCCTGTTTCCACGAGCCTTAAAATCGAAGCAAATTCACCATTTTTGAATCATTGCGAATCATTTGTACGAAGAAAACCCTTCCCTGAGTTCGACCCTAGAGCCGCTATACTGCAGTAGCTTGACTACGGAAGTAGAAGGAATTTAGGATATAAATATTATTGATTAAAGCGCCCTCGTAGCGCGAATCATATACATGAATGTAAGTTTAAATGGTAAGGATAATGGCCTCTCATATTATTTAATTCATTTAGGACCATTCTTTACAAGTGAATTATGTTTTGTTTCAACTATTCTGCGATATGTTATTACATTGGAAATATATTGAGAATTTAGACAAATGTTAAATATAGAGGCGAAAAGCTATTATTATGCCTTTGGATGTCTTAGATTTAATGCGTTTGAACAATTGAATGATATGATATATAAGGACAACCATTGACAAACAAAGGTTCAAATTAGTCCTCGATTGTAAGTATCCACTAAAAGGTAGAGTAGGTTCCTAACATTTTCCAATATGGGATGACAATAGTGTGTCTGAATGTTGAACATGGTTAACAGCTAGCATTGAGGGAATTGAATTGTATGTGAAGTTGTTAGTCGAGCCATAGTGAATAAATACATGGTGGCCATGATTTGTGCTTGGCGGCCGATTATAATGTTGCAGAATTTGACTATGGTTGTGGGCCTAGTAGTGGTCTAGTATCGGATACTGGAGTATGAAGGAGATGAAGATTGTGCTTATGAAGAAGCTAATGATGAATCTGATGAGGATGTTGATGATGAATCTGATGAGGATGTTGATGATGAATCTAATGGAGACGTGGATGTTCAAGCTGATGGACATATGTCAGCATTTCAAATTTTCAACCAAGTTTTGGAGAATAAGCAAGAGGTATATGTCTTTGCCCATGGAGCATCTTGTGATGTATCGAATAACCCAGATGTCGAGGAACCAAATGAGTCATCCCCTATTCATTATCACTTACCACCCGACACCTTAATTTGAATGTGTTGCTTGATGCTTATTTCAAGTGGTTAGACTCCATAGGTGCAACATACTCTAGGTTATTCAGTGGAGAATTTGTAAGTTGTAGGATTTTAAATTATAAATATGATTTGCAAGAGGTTGGAAGATTTACTCCAATTCAAAGCCTATGGGTTTATCGTTGATACATCCTCGAAAAATTACTCGTTTTAAGATGTAAAAAGGCCGAAGAATGTCAATGTCAATGGAAGCTTTGTGCCATGGTTGTGAAAGATACTTTCTTATTTGTTGTCAAAAAATATAAAGGGTTGCATACTTGTGTCAATCCTTGCTTGAACTGAGACCATTAGCAATTGGACTCAAACTTGGTTGCTGCTCATATAAAGATAATAATTAAGGCACAATTCACATTGACTGGCTGCTGTCGAGCAAGTGTGATGGAGAAGTAGAGATATTAAATATCTACAAAAGGCATTGGATGGAAAGCATAAAGCACTTAGACAATTATTTGGTGACTTTTCTCAGTCATATACAGAGTTGCCACGTTTGTTCTTGGCCATAAAACAAGCAAATCCTGGATGTGTTGTAATTTGGAAAACATTTGACACTAATATGCCAAACAACGTCCAATGTGTTACAGTGGTGAAGCCATCTATTGAAGGGTTTGAACATTGTCATCCCATACTGAGTATTGATGGCACACATTGGTATGGAAAGTATATAGGCACATTATTGATTGCTATAGGGTGTGACAAAAATAATAAGTTGTTTCCATTGCCATTTGCTATTACAGAAGGCGAGAATATTGATAGTTGGGGATGGTTCTTGGCATGTATCAGAAATAGAGTAACTCAACAACGGGGATTTGTGTTATATCTGACAGACATCAAGGTATTATGGCAGCAATGAGTGATCCTCATCTTGGTTGGGCTGCACCATCTGCCTATCATAGGATTTGCATGCGTCAACTTGCAAGCAATTTTATGACCTGTTTCAAAGATAAACTCCTAAAGAATTTGGTATGCAAAACAACTGCTTAAGTCTTGATTAGTACTCAAAAGTGCTATTTTGAACCTGTTTTATTCTACGGGTTTGAGCTATTTTTATGTACTAATCGAGCGTAGTCTTAATTTACACATTAAGGTCCCTATTATTTCTTTTGTCGCATTTTGTGGAAAATTTTCTGATTTTGCAGGCTAATCGTGCCCAAAATTGTTAGTCGATCAAAGCACAAAGAATTCATCAAACTCGGCATTACGAGATCGAAACCGAGAAGGAAGCGGAAAATGCAAAAGTGGAGATGCAAGAAATTTCGCACGTTAAGGAATTTGCTCCTGCATGCTATTCATCGACACTTATTAATGCATCCGGTACTGTTCCTTCTAGCTGCCGTGTTTTGCTTTTGTCTCTTACGGTTTCTTCCTTTTTATTGTAATAGGTTTTGCAATGTTATTTTTGTAATTTTGTAAAGGGGCTTTGGTATGGAGCAGGAATTTCAATTATGGAATAAGGGCAAAATCGTAATTTCGATTACAAAATTGTAATTTCGGTTAAAAATCCGGAATTAATTCTCTAGATCTCGGATGATGAAACAAATTTCACCGTTGGAATCGTCTCGTGAAATCTAGCTAGCACGTAAAATTTCGTCGAATTTTGAGACGATCGAAGTAAGCCACTTTTCGGCGTCGGTCGAATGCAAGTAAACGGTTTTTGGTTATGCAGAAAGTCATATATATCTGTACTCATATTACTTATAAAGTGGTATAATTAGAGAAATGATGAAAATGGACCAGTAGAGATAGTCTTAGAATATCCAATTCAGTGAAGGACATAATGGTCATTTGAAATTTGATTTTAAGTCAACTAAATGACAAAATTATCGATAGTCTTCTTATAATAATTAAAGCCAAAGAGGAAAACGTGAAACAAGAAATTGGAATCCAGTAGCCATTTTTTAGAGCTTTTTTAGAGAGAGAGGACGCCTGCTCTAGAAATCTGACGTCCGGCCAGTCGCGGCGGTCTTCGGGACAAGAAGAAGAACTGCTCTACGCGAAGAGGGCTTTGCGTGGGTACCGGATTTAGGGAGTTTACTCAAACTCCGAGAGGTAGGGGTTTCTCCCTACTTGGATTTATTCCCTATTTTAAATACTTTGAAAATGTTTGAGCTGATTGAGGCCGTGAGAGGCCGGTTGATCGATCCCCGAGCCTTGGGGCTGGGTGATATGAATTTTTGAGTACCCATTGGAGCAGCCGTGACTGCCACGGCTGATTGGGTTGTCAAATTGGGTGATTTGGTATTAAATCATGTGGTTTGGAAAAGCAGGGGAATGAGCGGTGAGATCTGGAGTTCCTGAAGTGAGGCAGGTGACTTGTTGGTAGTGGAGCGAAGTATTGACCACAGGGTTTTCTTTGTTCCTAGGAATAGTGACACAAATATATTTTGTGAAATATGTGTTTGGTCGAGTGATTTAAATTAAATTGCTTTCGTGTTTGATCATTAGCCCAGTGAGCTAATTTTGATGTATGAGTTGTAAATTGCATAACATGATTGTGTGATTTGGATTATGCGAGAATATTCATGTTATATATTTGCATGTGATTAAATTTGTATTGGGCGCATACATGCATTCCATATGCTGTGGAGACACCCCAGGATTATAGGAGTGAGTGCATGAGATGAATCTAGAAAATATCAATCGTCGGGCTAGTTGATTGATATTCATCGGAGGAGTAGTCCACAAACAAATAATATATCAATCGTCGGGCTTGTGATTGATATATATATATATCTCATGGAGGTTGTCCACAAATAAACAAATTAATAGATTCTCATACGAGGCTTAGGCGAGTGAGTCGATGAGGACTGGGATGCGAGTTGGTCATGTAGACATTCAAGTAGGATCATGCATTTGCTTGAATGTGTGTTTAAATTGGAACATTACTGACACTTAGGTGGTGAGTAGCCCCTTGAGGCGATTCTCCTGCGAGCATTATTTCCTTGCGTCGTGGGACCCACCTTTATTTTACGGTACGGAGTAGCGTGCGGGGGACGGCTCGTCTGAGGCGAGATTAGAAGAAAAGGGATTGGCTGGCTTTGGCGAATGTTACATGTATTTAGAGATTTGAGTATTTTAATATATGTTGTATAAAGTAAAACATTTGAACTCTTGTAACTATTGGGTATATAGTTGGATTCTAGTTGGTATGTGTATTGAGTATTGTTTATGGGCCCCAGTGGTAAATTGATACTCATGTGATTGGATATATTGGATTATATTACCTTTGTTAGGACCCCGGGATGTCACCGGAGTATTGTATTTGGGTAGAGCTCCCAGTACAAAGGAGACTCTGCTAATGTTCTGAAGTGGCGTCGGGTAACCCGACATCCATATATTCCGTAGGTTGTGAATTAGTCAACGGACCCCGGGATTGGGGCGTCACAGCTTGGTATCAGAGCTTAGGTATACGACTACCTAGGGCTTGAGGGGATTTGGGCTTAGGCCATAGTCTTTGAGGTGTAAGAACATCACCACTAGGTGTGGTTTGATGTTGAGTTTAGGTACGAGATTACCTAGGAAAATCACGAGAATAGAACACTGCATGCATGCTGTTTGGTGTGTGATTGCGTGTATAACATGAGTTGTATGTTATGTGAATGATGTTTATAACATGGTTTGTAATGTGTTATAATGTTATTGTACTTGGTGATTAACACATGGATGAGTTAGAAAATATTTTAGAAAAATATTTGGAGTGTCTGAGTCATAAAAAGAAATGAAAATTAAATAAAATAAATTTTACTAAATATATTTGGATTGTTGGAAAATGAGAAGAAATTTAAAAGCAAAGAAAATAAATTTGATAAATTTATTTGGTTAAGAGGAGGAGAAAATAATTTTCTAGGATTTTACAAGGTGTGAAATTGAAGAAAAGTGAAGAAAATAGAAATTTTTATAAATTTATTTGAGTGTCCCAAAAAATAAAAAATAAAAAATAATAATAAATTTGATAAATTTAATGAATGAATGTATTTTTGAGTATCTTCGAGTGTTTTGGAAGAAAGGAAAAAAAAAAAATGAAATGAGGTAAAGAAAATCATTTTCTAAGGTTTTAGTAGTGTGTAAAACTAAAAGAAAATGAATGAAAATAAATTTTATAAATTTATTTGGTATTAAGGAAAAATGAGAAAAAAAAGGCAAAAAAAAATTTGATGACGAGGAGGCAGTTTGCAGACTCTTGTGAATAAATATTGTGAATAAAAGAAAAATTGTATTACGAGAAAGTGGATTGCGAGCTAGGCTTGGATGGAATTTGGAAATTTTTTTTTGTATTGCAGGTCTTGCAATTGGCTTGTTGCAAGAGTGAGAGAAATTTGAGCACGATTGTAGTGAAAGATTGTGTTGCAATACAGTTTTTGTATTGTAGAGAAAGACTTGAGTGAAATTTAGGATTGTATTGCAATCTGAGGGTGTATTGCGATGATGCTTCTGGGTGGAGGTATTGTATTGCAAGATTTAAATAGCTGGGGGGTTCAAGTGTATTGCGAGAAAGTTGTACTTGACTTGAATGTGTAATGGGTAGAAATTGTATTGCAATACCCCAAAGTGTATTGCAAGAGTATGCAGTGGCTATAAGTGTATTGCAGCATGGGGTAGGCTGAAAATTGTATTGCAAGATTAAATTGTATTGCAACTTAGGGAACAGTACGGGTGAACAGTAATCCATGAGCAGTGTCGTGAAACGATAATATTGTAGGTCAAGCGTGAAGTATTTTCGAAATTTTATTTTTTTGAAAAATCAAATAAAATAAAAAATTTAATAGATTAAACGAAAATTTCAAAAAAAAAAAATTAAATACAAAATTTCGAAAATAAAATTTTGTTAAGCTTGAATATTTAAATGCAAAATTGATTACGTATCTGCCCCGAGTTACGTGTATGATTAGTGTCTCGAGTGTGTTTATGCCTTAGAATCTTTGTATTGGATTTAACTACCATTTGGAATCGTGATTGCGGTAGTTGCGTAGAAAATTATATGCATGGTGTAATGCGTATAGGAAAAAGGTAAATGCTAAGGTTATGAACTATGACCTTAGGGAGTTGGATACTGAAATGAACAAGAGCCTAGAACCTTCTTGAAATAAATAAATTAATTAGGTGGAATTTAGCGCCACATAGAAAATGGCTTGAATTAGGTTCATGGTTGTAATCTATTAATGTCGGCATCTGCATTACTAGTTAGGCGAAGTGAAAGTCGTATTCTTGTTGCCATATTAATTTGTGTAAATGGCTAGTAAGAACGGGGCGTAAGAGGATGTCGCGAAGTCTTTGGTCGAGTACAAATCATTTGAATCCCGGCAAACTACTCTTAGGGGCATGTGTCTGTGAATGCTATAGCCTTGGTGTATAGCGGAGTAGGGGAAGATCCTAAGTAACCTTGAGAGGTTTAGGCGCATCATCCTCAGATATTCACGAGGGGAGAGACCGGATGGTGACCAGGACATTGGTTTATGCAGTCGAGAAGGTGTTAGGGCCATTGGAATTACCTGCGACCACGACCCGAGTTAGACTAGGCTGCGTTCTAGCTAGAGAATGAGGCTATATATGGTGGAAATGACGAAAGATATGAGACCTTAGAGGTCGTTGTCGTGAGTTCCTCCCGAGGATTAGAGGGGCGAGAATAGGGATATATCGAGGTTGCGGGTGGAATCTCGGGGACTCTACTCACAGTGGACCTGAGGAACATGGACATGTCAGTCAGATGTCATCACGGGGATGGATGGGCGATAGTAACCTTGGGGTCGTTATCGATTGTGAGGCGTAGGAGGTTACACTTTACCGCAGCGGAGGACGGTACTCGTGTGGTATTTCGGGGAGACGAAGCATGATATTTACCCCATACGATTATACGAGTCCGGTGTCGGGGGCGATTAGAGGGTTAATTTGAAGGCCTTACCACAGAGGACGGAGAGACCGGACTTAGATCTACCTCGGGATGGTGTGAGTATGGATGTTTTTCAGATGATCTACGGACTACCTCCACATAGGGATGTTGGCTTACGTATCGAGTTACACTACAGTACTTCACCCGCGTCATGACTCCGCATAGGATGGCACGAGTTGAGTTGCAGGAACTCAGAGTCCAGTTACAGGAGCTATTGGACCAGGGGTTCATTAGACCGAGCACTTCACCATGGGGCGCTCCGGTGCATTTGCAAGAAGAAGGGCCGAGACCCTTGTTGTGCATTGATTATCAACGGTTGAACAGGGGTTCACGATCGAATCGGTACCCGTTTCACAGGGATTGATGATTTATTTGTTGATCGAGAGGGGCGAGTTTACTCAGGGATGACATACCATGCGTTACCATCAATTTGAGGTTAGGGAGGCAGATATCCCGAGGCGACATTTAGGACACGTTATGGGCACTTTGAGTTCACGGTGATGCCTTTTGGATTGGCGAATCACGTACTTGACATTCATGGATCTCATGCATAGGGTGTTCCAGCCCTATCTAGATCGGTTAATAAAGTAGTCTTCGTGGATGACATTTGATCTACTCCCGGGTCAGTGGGAGCATGAGTATCACTTGAGGATTGTGCGATTCTTGAGAGACCATCGGTGTGCGCTAAGTTCGATGAGTCGCGATTTTAGCTTGCGAGGGAGATTTTTGGGTTACGTGGTGTCGGCCTGCAGTGTCGATCGACTGAAGGTTGAGGCGGAGTGATGAGTTGGGAGCCGAATGTCAATCTTGGGAATCATTAGTTTCTTGGGATTGGTGAGTGTGAGATTCGAGAATGGATGAGTTGTCCGGTCGGAAGAATTGTGGGATTCGCTACGGGACATGAATTTCTATGGATTTGGGGCTGACCCCTAACCATAGAGAGAGAGATTAGTATACTTGGAACACTCGGGATATGGGTGTTGGTAACAGAGGCTCATTTTCTTAAGTTCGGGAAGAGCGAGAAGACTACGCCCGCATGAGTTTCAAGACCGGGGCCGGGATTGGGCGGTTAGTCGAGAGCGGGGCGGGTGATATGTTATTTGCAGGCAACTAGGCATATGAGACGGGATTGCTCTAAGGGCTGGGGATCCCGGGGGTTTGGGGCGGCCTGGAGTCCTAGTCGGCGGTAGAAGGACGGGAGAGTATCACAGGTTCATTCCTCCACACCTGGGACGGGTCGGAGGCCGGTTTCGGTTGAGGTGCTATCTGGCTTAACACCCGGCCCAACCTGAGATAGACGGAGGGGCGGAGTGTGGAGTCGAAGTCGAGGGACGGTCCCGGAGTTGCGCGGCCAGACGTAGTGGACCTTAGAGTTAGTAGACACATTGGTTGATGATGTCGGGGATTGACATGGATGAGATGGCGACCATCGGGTTGTCGATGTGGTGGGACATATCAGGGTTGTCATACGAACCTGACATGGTTGGGCAGAGGGTTAAAGGCGCTAGAAGCCAGGTATAGATGTTGCCTAGGATGTAGGGTGAGTTGACGATGGAGTGCGGATTATGAGTGAGATCTCAGGGTCATCACGGTGGACCGAGATAAGTGTACAGCATGGCATTATTACATTCGTGTGCGGTACATCGCGTCAGTCGGGTGTGGGTGCGGTACGGTCATTCACCACTCTTGGTGAGTGAGGGGTTGAGTTTGTCTTTGAGACCTACGTCAGTAGAAGACTCTTAATTGATTCGAAATGACAAGTAATTAGAGTGTGTGAAATGAAACCAGCGGTGAAATCACGGAGTTAGGGTGTAAGGGCAGGGGAGATATCGAATTTACTGTGAGAATGCTTAATTTCGATGTGTAAGTAGAAAAATTATGTTGCCGAAATGAAAACACCGCGACCAGTATCACATAGACTTAGAGTTTAGTGATAAGAGTCGGGAGTGACTCGAGATGAAAACACACGGTCGGGTTATCACGTAAACTTAGAGTTAAGTGATAGGAGTCGGGAGTGACTCGAGGTTTGGATACCCCATTGAAAATTACATTAGATTTATTGGCGCGAGGAGCTCGGTATATGGATGTCATTCATGACATGGACTAGGTGATCCATTGGATTGTCGATGATTATGACCTTGGGAAGGTTAGCATTTACACTAAGCAAGGGTTGTGTAGGGTTACATGTGGTATGGATTATATCTTTGGTGTTAGAGGACATCTTTGCGAGCATGCGTCTGGATCATAAGGGTAGAGAGCAATTGCCTTAGTGGGTCGCCTGCAAGCAATGGATTATCGAGGGCGAGCATACGGATGTACCAAGATGAGGCGTGTATGGGAGGCCGTGGGTGCAGTGGGTTGGATCAGTGGAAGAGAGCCACAAATCCACAGGTCGATATGTTGAGACACCTCAGAAGGTGAGCTTGATCTGGCGTCTTCTCATGGCTCCGAGCCGGCGAAGGCTATGAGGATGTGCGACGTCGGCCCTTAGTTCAGTTGGTGATCACGTTTTCTTGAAGGTGATGCACAAGAGAGAGAGTGGTGGGAGTTCGAGCGAGAGCGGGAAAAATTTATCGTAGGGTTTATTGGACCTTCGGGATACTTTCGAGGATATGCCAGTTGCGTAATAGGTTGGGCGTTACCGCCCGACATGTCAGGTGTCCATGAGGTATTCCATCTCCATGCTCGGAAGTATGCTCCAGATCCAGCCCATGTGGTGGATTGGGGACAGATCGAGGTTGACACGGATGGGATCTTCGAGGAGGGACCAGTGTGCATTGTTGATAGCCGTGATCAGGTTTTGCGATGCAAGACCGTGAGGCTAGTGAGAGTGCTATGGCGGCACTACGGTGTAGAGGAGTCAACGTGGGAGCGTGAGGACACGATGCGGGCCACCTATCCCTTCTTGTTTAGGGATGAAGGTCGTGGTTTGTCGTTTAGCATTTAAATGACTGGATTTACATGCATGGTAAAGTTGGGTGCATATGCATGTAAATGATTATGATTGTCCTGAACCCGGGGCCAGGAAATTCCTTTTAAGGAGGGAGAATGTAAAGACCCAGGAATTCCAATTTACGGAATAAGGGCAAAATCGTAATTTCGATTACAAATGTAATTTAGGTTAAAAATGGGAATTAATTATCTAGATCTCGGATGACAAAACGGATTTCACCGTTCAGGTGTCTCGCGAAATCTAGCTATACGTAGAATTCATTGCGGTCTGACGGTCGGGTCGACACGTTTTTCGAGGCATGTCAGCGATTCGAATGCTAGTAAAGCGGTTTTAGTTTGTAGCAGAAAGTCATATATAACGCGGCACTCATGTGCCGCCGTGGTATGAGTAGAGAAATGATGAAAATGGACGGCGAGATAGTCCAGAGATATCAATTCTGGGGAAGGAGACATGTAGTCATTTGGGGGAATTTGATTTTAAGTCAGCAAATGACAAATTGTGTAGTGATTCTTCTCCTTCATTAAGCCAAGAGAGGAAACGTGAGAAACAAAATTGGAGATCAGTAATATTTTGAGCTTTTAGAGAGAGATGATACTTCTCTCTAGAAATACGAGCACGTCGGCCCAGTCGCGGTCTTCGGAACAAGAAGGAGGCTGGCCTCTGTAGGAGGGGGCTTGTGGAGTGCAGTTTAGGAGTTTACTCAAACTCAGAAGTGGGGTTTCTCCTACTTGGTTTTTTATTCCCTATTTTAAATACTTTGCAAATGTTTGGCGATTGAGGCAGTGAGAGGCTAGTTTGATCGATCGAACCTTGGGGGCCGGGTAATTTTTGAGTATCCATTGGAGCAGCCGTGACTACCACGGCTGATTGGGTTGTCAAATTTGGGTGATTTGGTATTAAATCATATATTGGTTTGGAAAAGGCCGGGAATGGCCGTGAGATGCGGGTTCACAAAATGAATCGATGACTTGTTGAGTGTTAGAACCGTAAACCCTAGGGTTTTACTGTTCCTAGGAATAGTGACACAAAAATATATTTTTGTGAAAATATGTGTTTGGTCAAGTGATTTAAATTAAATTGCTCGTGTTTGATCATTAGCCCAAGTGAGCTAATTTTGATGTATGAGTTGTAAAATTGCATAACATGATTGTGTGATTTGAATTATGCGAGAATATTCATGTTTATATATTTGCATGTGATTAGGCGTGACATGCGGCCATTCCATATCTGCTGGAACACCTAGGATTATAGGGTGAGTACGCAAGAGATGAGTCTAGAGAAAAGGTTCGGAGGTTGTCTAAAAACATTAATTATCGGAGGGTAGTCCAAATTTAAAATATCGATCGTGGGCTGACTGATTGATATTCATCGGAGGAGTAAGTCACAAACAATTAAAATATCAATCGTCGGAGTAGCCCCGATTGATATTCATCGAGATGAATCCACAAACAAATAATATATGTCGTCGGACGGCCCAATTGATATATATATACATCGGAGGTTGTCCACAAATAAACAAATTAATAATTCTATCACGAGGCTTAGGCGAGTGTAGGGGAAATCGGTGGACCGATGTCAGTTTAGTCATGTAGACATTCAAGTAGGATCATGCATTTGCTTGAATGTGTGTTTAAATTATGGAACATTGCAACACTTAGGTGGTGAGTAGCCCCACTTAGGGCGATTCTCCTCACGAGCATTAGCTCACCCAGGTGATGGGACCCCCACTTTATTTTACGGTGCAGTGGCGTGCGGGGGACTGGCTCGTCTAGGGCGGGGATTAGAAGAAAAGCCGGATTGTGGCTTTGGCTTTGACGATATTTATATGTATTAGAATTTGAGTATTTTAATATATGTTGTATAAGAGTAAAACATTTGAACTCTTGTAACTATTGGGTATATAGTTGGATTCATAGTTGGTATGTGTATTGAGTATTGTTTATGGGCCCAAGTGGTCGTATTACTCATGTGATTGGATATATTGGATTATATTGCACTGTTGGGACAGGATATGCAGGTATTGTATTTGGGTAGAGCTCCTCGTACAAAGGAGACTCTGGGTGCTAGTGGCGTCGGGTAGCCTACATCACTTGTATTCGCGAGGTTGATCAAGCGGACCCCGGGATTGGGGCGTCACATTGTATTAAGAATCCCAAGCGAGCGTGTGAAACATCCCATGTCGATAAAAAAAGTGGCGGGAGAAACAAGCTTCCTTCTCCCTTCTCTCACTTTCTTTCATTTTTCACATTTTCTTTTATTTTCCTGACATCCAGACATCACCTCAGGATGACAACTCGGAGGATGGTTGGCTAGAGCTCCGTTCCTCCTTGAAGCGGAAGGTTCTTTGGGTGCGGATTGAAGGGCTAGAGGTCCCCTTGTTCTTCGCACGGTATCCTCTGAATCCTTTGTGTTCCTTTCTAAGCGTAGGTTTATCCCTTGAATCTCCTTGAATGGCTATTGTTGGTAAGATTTAGGGTTCGATGGATGCTTATTGTTAGATCAAGGGCCATTAGTTACCCTCTATGACCCATTGAAAGGGGAGTCCAGGAGACTTATTCTTCATTGTCGGTGACCACTGATGGCCGATAGATGCCATTTTTCAAAAGGATAAATATTTTGGGTTAGGTTTTATAGCTAAATGAAGATCAATTCCAGAAGGAGGTGATATAGGTCATCCTCCTGACTGAGAAAATGACAGAGCCCTCGGTTGCCACTGGGATCCTAAGCCCGGAGTATCCACGATACTTGAGGAGACCTCTTTTATTTTCTTATTTTCTCCATTTTTTTTTCAATCTTCCCACCATCAAAACCCCTTGTTTTCACAAAACCTTAAAGTCCAAATTGAAATTCACTTATTTTTTGAATACTTTGCCAAATCATTTGTACCTGAAAACCCATCCACGAGTTTCCGACCCTAGAGCCCTTTATCTTTGCGGTAAGCTTTGCCTACGGCCGGTAGAATAATTGGGTTATAAATTTTGTTAGTCAGAAACCTCTTTGTGGGAATGAATCAAATGGCGTCGTTGCCGGATGGTGCCTAAATGCGAGAATGATGACTGTGAACACTTGTGATCCTCATCACAAGTTCTAGTCAATTTTCTTATATATGTATCTTTTAGTGTTTTCGATTAATGTTTAGACATTGGTTTTATTTTTTTTTTTTTAGCTAACCTTTACCTTTTGGTGATTGTTTTTTTCCTTGTTTGGTGTTTGTTTGTTCTTGTTGCGGGGGTTCGTGTTCCGAGTGGGATAGAGTTTCTGTCAAGGTTGAATTTGAACCAGTGGAAGAGACCGGTCACGGTCGACATGTGGCGGGGGTAACCTAGTGCACGTATGTCCATGAAAGGATTCACGAAACCGGCCATGGCAAAGTCGATGCGCATGGAGAGGAATCCAAATGAATATAGGTCCATGAGGACTATAGAAACCAATGGATGAGTTCACCATATGGCGAGTACTACAACCATAGTTGGGGACTCTAAATTCTCATAGAACGAGACCTCTGATATGCACCTCCACGAACCTCCATGTTATGCTTCAACTCCTCAGTCACCTCAGCCACCACAGTCAATCCCTCCATTTGAACAAGCCATTTTGGACCTTACCCAGATAGTGGATGACTTTGTGGTAGAGGAGAAGGGGATTAATGCCCATTTGAATAAGAGAATTGTCACTATGGAAGACAATTTGAACAAGAAATTAAATGGGCTAGAAAATGACTTTGAGCATAAATGGGACAACCTGCAAGACTCCATTGAAAACCTCATCGATCAGCAACAATGTCCACCAGAGGAAGAGTGCCAAAGTGACACCATGGTAGAGGAGTAGCGGTCAACAACAAACACACTAGCTTATAGAGGATTTTATTGAATATCTCGAAGGGTCATTCTAATCCGATACGTGGTGTTGTTGTTAAGCCTGGGCGTATAAGAAAGAATAAATCCTTCCCTTTTATAACCGAGGAGGGCAAGTGGAAAGAAGCAGGAAAGAACCACAAAGCTACTCCTTCAAACCACCCCATGAAATTGAATCCTAAAGCCACTACCAGGGCCACCAAAAGCCCACCGCTAATGTACCACCCGACCAAGCGTACATTTTGCTCACACCGAAGCATTACCCAACTCCCGAAGCTCATGCTTCCAGCTAAGGCCGCCCATCGCCGCCATGCAAACCAAGAGATTAGTGGCCACCGCATTTAATTTCGCACCATTCCAAAAACACACGGCGTACTACCACACGCATGGCGTAGTGGATGGTCTCTGCAAGCCGGTTCTGATTGGGAGTTAACCCAACTCTCAAGATTTCTAAGTCTCATTCGTGGCTCCAAATGAGCCTCCAAAGCTGCTTAAGGAATTATTTGGGGGAGCACGCTTCCACCCTTTTTGTTTTAATTTTTCTTGTTTTATTTTATTTTATTTTTAGCTTATTTTGGATTTCACTTTTCTTTTAGATTTTCAATTTTTAAGTTAATCTTTGCTCCTAGCTGTTTTTCACTTTTCAATTTTTTTTTTATATTAATTACAGCTTGAGGGAAATTTTTGAAGGTGAACCAGATATATGCTACTTCTTCAAGAATTATAGCTTAGTTCTTCGTTAGAATAGCTTAAATTTTCGCTCGGTAGGTAGCTACCGCTTATGCTAGCTAATTTTCCTCGCATAGTTAAATATTTTCGCTACAAGTAGCAAATTTTGATTTTGGTGCACTATGCATTTTTGTCTTATATGATATATATTACTTTTATTATTATTATTATTATTATTATTATTATTTTATATATATATATATATATAATAAAAAAGTTATTTTTATTTTTATTTGAAGTATTTTTATAAAAAAAAATTTTCTTAAAAAAATTTAATTAATTAATTATTTTATTTTGTTTAATTTTATTTTTATTAAAAAAAATTGTCTCTCAAAATTTTTTTTAATTAATTAATTATTTTATTTTATTTATTTTAAAAAAACAAAAAAATTGCAAAGTATAATAAATATTCTCGCTAGATTTGGGCCTCTTCGCTATGTAATAATTTCACCACATAGCTTACTCCTTGCGCTATGTTAGCTAATTTCGCTACGTATTAAACGAATTTTCGCTATAGTAGCCAAAAACCCTCCCATGTTTTGCCACCCGATTGTTACCCATAACTTTTCATCCCGAACTGCTTTTATGTGCTTTTGGTACTGTTGGAAAGCTTAGAGAGTGTAGAATCCAAATATAGCCAGAAAGAACACTTTTGAAATTATTATGATGGTGTAATTTTCAAAATACTCCAACTGGTCACTTTTTTCTCTCTTTTCTTCTCCTAACTTGTTTATTTGAAGCCCAAACAGAGTGAATAAGGTGTCGATTGAAAGCTTGCGAAGTCTCCTATCCAACAGCGATCACATGAGGGGAACACTTCCTTCCCTAACTTTCCAACTGAGCCCCACGGCGACAATGACATTCGTCGGGGGAAAGCTACGAAGGAAGTGACTTTTGTATTTATGTTTTTGTTATTATTTTAAGCAAGCCCATTTTGTGATGTTCGTTGGTTTGTCGGGTTTTCCTTTGTGAAGTCGTTATACTATACAACTTATTTTTTCAAAACGCACTCAATTTTTTTTTTTGTTTTGCCTAGCATGTGGCTTGAAAATGAAACTTTGTCCACTCCTATTGATAGATTGTCCCCATGCCTAATCGGGAGTGGATAATAAGTAGAACTCTTGTTGCTTTCACCATTTTTCTTCCACCTTAGCTAACCACACCTGTGCACATCAAGCTTCTTCAATAAACCCCGAAAACCGCTTCAGCCTTCTAAGCCTTGCACCTACCCTAAGCTATTATCACCAATTCCTAATAGGTTAAGGACCCCCATTAAAAGAAGGCCGATGTGTCTTCCAAAATAAAAAGAAGTGAGAAAGAAAGAAAACTAAAAGAAAAGGTTAAGAAAATTGCAACGTTAGTCTCCGAAAATGAAAGCACGGTCCAAGGGCAGGCGGGCGAAAAGTTTTCTAAAGCCTGTGTCTGCCAACTGGTCGGAGCCACCCACTTAGTGCTCGCACACAGGTGGATGAGTGAAGTTTAGCAAGTTGTAGGTGCTGAGTTCGAAATCATTCGTAAGTCCCAGAAACCCGAAGAGTTTGTGGTCGAAAAGATCCCATGACTCTGGTGCCCCAAGCCTTAATTGGTTGGGAGTCATCTGTAGATCCCCGTTACATGGACCCTTTGTGAGAAGCCGATTTCAAGACGCACCCCTGGCCAACACAAAAAAAGAGTCGTGGAATAAGAGTGGGTCCTCGACTATTTAATGGTTAGCATGCTTGGTTGTGGTAGTAGCTAGGGCGTTTCCTCGGGAGAGTGTAGTTTCGTGTTATCATGAGAACTCGATCAAACAAACACTAGAATTTCGTGAAGGTCCGGTTGATCTCGCAAGAATAAGGCTCTTCGATACCAATCTTGTATGACATCTCATTCTCTCAAGATAGTTATTAAGCAGTACGCTTATTCTCATTGAGGGTTAGGCATTACTTATTCACAACCTTGAAATACAATTTTTAAAATCATACTTGATTGCAGATGCTCTCTTTCTTTCTTTCATCGCTATGACTTATGTAGGTGCTCTAGTGTGATAGTACCTCAAAAGTGCTATTTGAACCCTCGTTTATTACTGTGTTTTGAGCATTTTTTATGTACTAATTAGCATAATTAACCCACTGCAATATTAAGGTCCCTATTATTTACATCGACGTATTTGTGGAAAAGTGGTGCTTTTGCAGCTAATCGTGTCAAAATTGTTGAGTCAACCGTACATCAAGAATTCGGAAGTCAAACTCGCGATTACAGATCGAGACCATGGGAAAGAAGAAGAGCGTAAAAATGCAAGAAAAAAGTGGGAGTCGCAAGAAATTTCTCGAGACGTTGAGGAATTTGCTCCCCTCTCAATTACTATTCATCCCGACACTATTCATGCATCCAAACACGTTTCCTTCCTCGTCGATTTTTTCTTTGGCTCTTTGGTTTTTCTTCCTCCTTTTTTCGCCTATCGTAATAGGTTTTGCAATGTTATTTTTTGTACTTTGTAAAAGGCTTTGACTACAAAATCCAGCCAAGCATTGTAGAAACATCACTTAATCAATAAAAAAGTGACGAGAGAAGCTTTCAACTTCCCCGCTTCTCCTTTTTCTCACTTTCTTTCATTTTCTTTTTCATTTTCTAGGCATCCAAACATCCTCCGAGGATGACAACTCGGAGGATGGTTGGCTAAAACACGTTCCTCCTTGAAGCAGAAGGTTGTCAAGTGCAAGACCAAGGCTACCGGAGGTCCTCCTGTTCGTCTCACGCAGTATCCACCGCCATCACCTGCGGTTCCCTATCTAACCGTAGGCTTTATCCCTTCTCGGGACCTCCTCGAACGGGTTATTTGGTAAGTTTTTAGGGTTCAATGGATGCTTATTGTTAGATCCATTGAGACTATTAGTTACCCCTTATGACCCATTGAAAGTGCTGGGAGTCCAGTATTCTTCAATCGTTTGCGGACCACGATGGCCAATAGAGCATTTTTCTCAAAAAGGATAAATATTCTTTGGGTTAGTTTTATAGCTAAATGAAGATCCGGGTTCTGGGAGATGCATCATAGGTCATCCTCCCCAACACGTAGAAATGACCCCTGAACCCGCTGCCCTAGATCCTAAGCCCGCATCTCGATACACTTCAAGGAGACCTCCTTTATTATTTTTTCTTATTTTTCTCCATTTTTTATTTCACCGCCCACCATCAAACCCCGTTTTCTCACAAAACCTTAAAAATCCAAATTGAAATTCACCATTTTTGAATCACCCAGAACATTTTTGCACAAAGAAAACCTTATCCTGAGTTCTAACCCTAGAGTCGCTATATCAGCAAGAGTTTTTGCTAATGCAGTAGGCGGTTATAAATTTTGTCGGGAACCCTACCGGTGGCAATCTTAATCAAGTACGTAATGCAAATTCAATAAGCATATGGCTACAATTGGAGAATTAATTTTGAAGCACAACAACAATGGTTAGAGGCAATCCCTTTTCGCAGGGCACCACATGATGGAGGTCGAAGATATGGGATAATGACAACCAACACATCGGAGGTATTTAACAAGGTTCTTAAAAGGAGCTAGAAGCAAATGATTCGTGCCACGTTAGGGTCGAGCTAAAAATCAACAAATTTATATACACTCCAGCCTTACCACGTCGTAGTCAAGCTACCGCTAGCAGGGGTGGTCTAGGGTCGAACACCGATGGGTTTTCATCCCAAAAATGGTTTGCATCGCTTCATGAAGGTAAGGCTTTCATTTGGACTCTTGGATTTGTGTTTAAAAACAAGTGGGAAATGGCTTGAAAACTAATAATTGTAAAAACCTAAATTTAAGTGTGAAAAAGTTAACTTTGAAGATTTAGGTTAATAACTTTGGCAAGTTAGGCAAACAAGTGTCCTGTGCTTATCCCTCGCTGCTATGACATGCAACATATAGTCCATGGCATACCGGATCTATATTTAACTAGCAAACCTCACCCATGAAACACTTCCTATTTGAGTCAATGGTTATGTACTATGGCTCCTTTATCGTTTAAAACCCCAACATTTAATATCATCTCGTGGCTCTAAAGACCATCATCTAAAGAACAATAGTCCTGCAGCATGGAGAGTATTGGCCAAATCAATAACATTAAATGCTATGCAACCCTAATTTGAGAAACCTAACATATAAATATCATTTTAGAGTGTCGTAAAGACATCTAAAGAATCACAAGACTTCTCACCGAATATGCACCGATTCTAAAGCATGGAGAGTACAAATTAATGACATTCAATGTGTTATAACCATGTTTTTGAGAATATAAGGGCCATAAATACACTACATGTAGCTTTTAGTACAAGAGAACAACATGCAATGTCTCCAACCACTGCTAGCTTCTCCTTCCTCTTCAAAGAAAGGAGGCTTAGCCAAGCATCTGCTGAGTTGTCATCCTCAAGAGGGGTGTTTTGGCAACAGAAAGGGAGAGAAAGAGGAGAGAGAAGTAGAAAAGAAATAAAAACAAAAACCTAAAAATAAAAGACTTTATTTACAAAATAAAAACTTACAAAATATAGCTCCACGATAGTTGCTCCAATTGTTACTTAGGTTCAAACAAAGAGGGGTTTATATGCCTCCAATAAAGGTATGAAAATACCAAAAAACCCATGAAATTGGCTAAGTTATAGGACAATTAAGTAATATACCAAGTTTGAGGCGGTTTGGCATTAATACAAAAGCATGATCGAGGCATCACCCTTTAGGTCGAGTGAATTTCGCTAACCAGTTTAAATCAACGTGCCTCACGAAAACAAGAAATTTCGCTATACTCGCTAGTTAGCTTAACCGCTGTTACGAAACGCTGTTAGCTTAAATTTTTTGTGAGAAGCGAAATCAATTATTTTCGCTAAAATGATGCCTAATAAACGGTTATCTAGCGAAATTTGGTGTTTTTCGTTAAGGCCATGAATTTATTAAGGTTGCGAAATTTTCGCTAAGGTTGCGAAATTTTCGCAATCTTAGAGAAAATTTTCGCAATCCTAGCGAAAATTCCTGCATTGGTGATCTTCACTCCTGTCTTCAACTGCATCACATTTTCTTCATTTTGCCTTGGTTTTCTCATTGATTCTTGGGCTGGTTGATGGCTGAGACTTGAATTCCAACTTCATGATTCATCATTTGACTCGAGATTGGACTCCAAAAGCGCCGCAAAAGCTCGCAAACAAACCGTACCATTCCCTCTAAATGGCATAAGTGCTACTAAGAAGATTAGAACACTACAATTGGAGTAATGACATGATTAATGCGCAAAGCACTCAAAACCTATCTAATATGTGGTTCAAAATTGCACTGGGCATTAATCACACCCCCCAACCCGAAACGTTGCTAGTCCCTTAGCAATGCAAAATAAAGAAAAAGAAGATGCATGTGGTGATTTGCGGTGTTATGATTCAAAAAGGGTTTATATACATATAAACATTACCTTAAACTGAGAAATTGAAATCAAAGTTGTAAACCGATATGAAAGAATCAAAACCATACAAGAACAATTCTAGGTCAATATTGGATCCATAATTCTCAACTTGAATTTCCACCCCAAGTCTACGGGTCTTTATGTAACCAGATTAAGCTAATAAACCGCAAAATTGCCACCTCCCCAACCTGGGGCACCGACATGGCCTTAAGTTGTTGAACCTAGATGTGGCTAGTTACACTTTTTCTTTCTTTTCAATTATAATGTAGGATGCAATGCTTAAAATTTACCACCAAAGTCCGTGTAACGGGGTCCAATCGATGACTCCCAACCACTAAGGTTTAGGCATCGCCAAAAGGATCACTTGACCACTAATCCTAAAGGCTTCACCCTGACCGACGACTTCGAAAAATTAAGCACCCACAAGTCATTAAACTTCACCTATCCACCCATGTAATCTTAACACTAAATCGATGACTCCCCAACCACTAAGTGCTTAGGGCATCGTTTCAAAGGCTACCATACACCCCGCGCGGACCGTGTTTTGCCGGGTTTCAAAACTTCACGACTTTATTTTTCTTTCGTTTTTTCCTTTTTTTTTTTTTTTTTTTTTTTTTTTTGCTTTTTCTTTTCTTTTCCTTTTTGGAAGACATCATTGGTCTTCAATTGTAAGTAACACAAACCTATCCTAGGTTACCAACATACTTAAGGCCGGCTATGCAAAGTAGTAGCAACAAAATTCACGTACTTATTGGAACAATCAGAGTGCAAGCAGGTGAATTAGCATGCCGTGGGAAATTTCAAGTTGAGCACGCAGAACTCAACCGACCAAAAATTTAATTCAAGCATGGAAGTTGTCCCAGCATATAGGTGATAAAAGTGATTTCACTTCTCAACATGAGCAATTCAATTGTCCAATTAGGCACTAATTGTTCAATTGAAAAGAAAACACAATTAAACATAGTGGAAGCACAAAACATGATATGTACAAAAAGCTGTATATATATAAACTGAATAGCTTTTGATATAGCCAAAGTGGCTAATACATGAGTAAGCTAAACAAAAATATCACTGCCTACTATGGCTAATACAGCAAATCCTAATCAAGATCAAGAGGCGCTGACAAAGCCGATAACTAAACAAAAATCAAAGAAACCCAACCTCAATCTCACTATCAGGGCGGCTGCGGTGGGCTCAAACTGCTTGCCGCCAAGTACTAACATCCAATGAAGCCGCATCGCTGGTGGGCTCCTCTCTCGGGCGGATCACGAGGAAGACCCGCATGGGTCATAATTGAAGTCGCCATAGAATGGCATCCGGCCAATCTCTCGATCCCTGGCAGCCGTAGCCGCTAGTGAAAGCAGATGGCATCCATCACACCGCCATTCCCGAAGCTAGCATGGATGTACCCCGATGAATGATGTACCGAATAGGGAAGGCCCAGATTCCATGCGCCGCCGATGTAGTATGTGGAGGAGATGGAGGTGAACAATCTGGAATGGGAGTCCTCTGCACTCCTGCTCAAAGGTGCATATCATCCGAGGGCGCGGGTCCCAGCCTCCGACCCTGCACTCCCCGGTCCTCGGTGGTCGTATGTGGAATGAGACCGGGCATGTCATAACCCCGGTCTACCGGACACCATATGTAGACATCTAGCTCTCATTCTAGTCTGGGTTCTCCGGGAATCCCATCTCGGCCGAGAACATAGCATGTGAGTTTCAAGATCGCGCTGGATGTTTTCCGCCGGCCGTCCTTCCGATGACCTTCCTCAAACCGCAACAGTGGTGCCATCACCAGCTCGAGGGGCTGAACCAAAATCCCCGAGATCCTGCAGTGCCCGTGATGGCTCCCCTCCGCACATACACGCCGGCAGAGGGAACAAAGCCGGTACGTACAGCGGTCAATCGCCAGCGATTCGAGGCTAAGTCGCCCCGGTAATAACATCGGACCAGCGCGATGCCCGCCGCTGTCGACCATCTCCCCTCGTGAGGCGAAATCGAAGCCAGAACCCTTCGACTCGCGCTACGCAGAGGCGTAATCCAATGTCGCCAGCTGACGGCCGGTTCAGTACACCAAAGGCTATCTATACGAATCAATCTCTAGCTGATCGCTCGGCCTTCCTTGATGTCATAGAGCGGTAGAACTCGTCGCACCACTTTGGGTAATAAAACCGCCGCGGAAAGTCATGAAGGGTGGGAGGAGCACTCCCATCAATCTCAAAGACTCCTATCCGGGGTCGCCACGCGTGGGATGTCATAAAATGACTCCCCGATGAAACTTTCAGCTGAGTCGCATTCTCGAATGGGGTTCTCACGAATAGTGGTCTCCGATCCGATGTCGGCGACAACTGAGGTGATGAAGTCGCCTCCGCAGCTGGAGTAACTGGAGATGATGGAAGTCTGGTGGAAGATGACTCGCCTGGGCCCGATGTGAGGGCCCGCTTGGAGGGTCGGCCCTAATCCTCCTCCGTGGTACGCGATGGGGCCCCGGTCCCATCCGAAGTTCGATAACGCCTAAATCCTCGCGTTTCGATATCGCCTGGGACCTGGTGATGAGGGCCAGAGCTGACCGCCGGGCTCTCTCGCGCGCAGCACCACTCGAGGCCGAAGACGGGACCCACCTCGAGTACAAACCATATTTGATATCGAAATAAAAATACTCTAAAAGGGCTCAACTCACCGAAAGCGTTAACGCCTCATCTATATGTCTCGAACCGAAGATCTTCGGCGGCTACCGAAAGCCGCTCGGGGCAAGCAAACCGAACTAGGGCTCACCGGTTTGAGGTTTAAATGGCCCCCGAACCGGCAAATGCGGCTCGTGAAATGACCGATGCCGGTGCGGCACCAACCGCTGAACCGGCTGCGGCGCGATGTACCGCTGTGGAAGCTCACCGGCGCTCTGCGGCTCGTGCGTGCCGGTGATCGGGTAGCAACTCGCCGTGTCGCTACAAGGCGGGGCAGATCAAGGCAAAGAAAAAGTCGGCTCGGGTCACCTGTGAGTGAGGAAGGGCCGAAGGCTCAAGGGACCCGCTACGGCGAAGATAGCTCGTGGCCTCTGGGGGCTGGGGCCGGGGGTGTATCCAAAATGCCTCACTTCCCAAAAATGGTGTATCCAAAAATACCACTTCCCAAAAATACACTTCACATTCTTCTTTCCCAAAAATGGGTGTATCCAAAATACCACCTCCCAAAAATACCACTTCACATCGCCCCGATTTATATAAACATCCAACGGCACCGAAGAGTTCTCCTCCAAATTCTCCCGCCATTTTCAGCGGTTTTAGCTCAAACCGACACACTACCGCATTTCAAAAAAAATTTAACTTACTAATTAATATATAAAAATTATTATTATAAAAATTTAATATATGCACCGGTACTAAAATTTAAAACACAACACAATGCTATACCACTAATCAATTAGAAAATGAAAAATACTAAGTTAAAAATTTCTTGGAAAATAACTGAATCTCAACACAACTAACTAACTTAAGACGTGTATTTAAAACTGCAGAACCGCATCTGCTTTGAAAACACCGAACCGCTCAATTTCTCGTGATACTCAAGGCAATAAGGAGAATGATCTCCTCAACCCCCACCGCTCGGGCTAATTCCATGGTTCAAATTCACTGCTGATCTCGTTCGAAATGGCGCTGAATTGAGCAATTGGCTTGCGCGGGTGTCGATGGCAAAGACCAATATATCTTCATTTTCGCTGATCACCCCTGCATTTCCTCGACACTCAGCTTTCCGCACACCGATCAATTGAAACAACCTCATCGTAAATGATTTTCATTTCAAGAACTCATGTTTGTTGTTCAAATGAAAGATATTCAACTCATGGTTCATGTTATCAAAAGTTAATCAGATGACTCCATTCGTACTTATTATTGCATCGGGCAAATAGGCCGTAAATGGTCTTCCTAAGATGATCGGGTACATGATCGGGTTCACTCAGCAATCGTTCGCGTCAAGCACCACAAAATCTACCGGCAAGAGAATTTGTCTATCTTCACTACACATCCCCAACTATCCCCTTAGGGATTTTCACCGATCTATCGACCAATGAGAGTGTGATTGCAGGTTTAAGTTCACCCAGACCTAACTGCTTGTATACCGAATAACGGCATTAGTTCACACCGCTCCTAAATCGCTAGCGATTTTTTCGCGGGCTCCCATCAATATTGACCTGAAATTGGTGGAGATCCGTGATCTTTTTGTATTTTTGACAGGTTATTTGCTTTGGATTATGGAACTGATATGTTCGTGAGAAATGCTTTCTTTCTCAATGCTCAATCCCTTGATCGTGCAAAGATCCTTCAAAAAATTTTCGCATAGGACTTGCTTGATTAGGTCCAGTTGAAGGTATATTAACCTTCACTTTGCCTTAAAAACCTCAAGAATGCCTGCTTGTTGAGTTGCCTTTTTCTTTCCTCTGAAGTGCTTGTGGAAATGGAGGTGGTATGCGTATTTCATTGAATCCTTCTAGGAGAATATGCTCGTGTTGCAATTCTTCCCCCGCCAGATTCTTTTTCAACAAAGCTGCATAGTTGATCAACCTCTTTTCCACTTCGGGTTATTATGTACTCAACCTCATCCATTCCCGAATTGTTGGATGATCCTACCTCATGAATTCCTTTTGGGTTTGGAACTGTTTGTGATGGAAACCTCCCTTCTCATTCCTCTAGCAACTTGTTGATCTTATGATTGAATACTCGTAGTTATCAATTTTCCGGGTCGAGATTGCTCTCAAGCCCATCTATTCTCTTATTCGTACTTTCTACAAGACAACTCTTGTGCCGCTATGCATAATTCTCTTTTTGTTCCTCAACAAAGTTGCCTACCACCTTACTCTCAACCAATATAGCTTCGTTTCTACCGAGAAGAGGATGGTGGTCAAGCTGCGGGTCGCGCGAGGGAAACCAACCGAGGCTTGGCACCCGGGGTACATAGGCGTGGGGATTGGGTCTCCATGCAAGATTAGTGGTGATTCCTCCAATTGGAATTGTAGGTATAACATATGGAGCATTGATTGTTGTGGTTTGTATTGTCCTACGTGTGTTAAACACATTCCACACCAACTCTCACCATGAAAATGACAGATCAATCTGTTTCTCGTCAAGCACAAAGAATGGAAAATGAAAAAGCGCTATCGATTCCAAAAAGATCGCCCACTGACTGACGCGTCCCTCAATGTTATTCTCAAGTTCCTCTCTACTTCCTCTAGCTAGGGCTGGAAATCCTAGCTCTCATCTCTATTTCTTCAAAGTAAGGCATACATCCCACCTCTCGCTGACCGCGGTCTTCATCTCATTCAATTTCTAGGGTCGTTCATCCCAACCCGAAGTTTCAGCCACGTAATTTTCTAAGAAATCTCATGGTTTCATCAGGATGTTTGCTTAAAAAGCTCAATAACATAGTTTCCAAAAAGTTGCCTCATGGCGGAGAAATTGACCATAGGAAATGGTTCACTACCACCCAAGTATCAAACCCATTTATGTGGGCCACAGACCGATGGTTTCCATAAATTCTTTCCCAAGACCGTAAAATCTCTCACCATCATGAGCTGCAAAAGTATAGATTTGTCTTTTCAAATTATCAATCTTATGAGTACCGAAAAATTCCTCAGAATTCAAATTATAGCCACCTTCACTTCTATTTGTCTCTAGGCTCCTCGCGAGTCGAGCCACACCTGGCCTTGTCCTTGTAGGAGTCAATGCCTTTAGCTCAGCAAATCCATGTCCATCATACCTTAAAGGTAGTGCAAACCTCCTCAAAAATCCCTAATAGAGGTATGATTTTCATTTTCCATACCATGATATGTGGGGAAAGTAGGGGTACAAGGCCTCATCGTACATCTTCGGCCAGTGGAGGTATGATACAAGATGGGGCACCAACTCTAGAGGGTGGATGTGATCCCTCATGGTTCTATAGGCATTTGGATTCATGGGGTGTTCCGGTTGGCTCTGTTGTTCCTCGTGTATGGGATCCATGGTATCGGCTATACACCAACTTCACTAGCGTCAAGCCGTATCTCTATCCTATGCGGCCTACCCGATGTGCTCCTATCCCACTGCCGCATAAACACCGTTACAAAATTTAGAGACAACAAAGAGCAACAAACAACTGGTAAAGATAAAATTAACTAACAACAATAAAACCGACCGAATGAAAACCGGAACCGAATCAAAACTCGAAACAAAGGTGCTATCGGCACTGCTAAAAACTCGGGTAGCTCCTCGCAACTAAGTTGCAAAAAGAGGTGGTAAAAGGTTACCTTCACTTGTGATGTGGATCACAAGTACTCTTCAATCCAATATTTGTAGTTTGGCAATCATCCTCGCAACTGTGCCATTTGATTCAGGTGTAAACAAGAGGCTCAGCTAAAATCAACAAAATTTATATACACCTGTGTTCCTACTACCGCCGTAGTCGTTACCTCCAGCAAAGATAAGGGTCTAGTCAACACCCGTGGATGGGAGCCATCCTAAAAATGGTTTGCACGCTGCATGAAGGTAATATTTGACCCCTGATTTTGTGTTTAAAAACAAGGGGAAATGGTTTGAAAACCAATAATTGTAAAACCGAAATTCTAAGTGTGAAAAAGTTAACTACTCTAGTTACTAACTTCGGCGTTAGGGCAAACAAGTGTCCTCTGGTGTTTTATCCTCGCGTTATGACATGCAACATATAGTCCATGGCATAACCGGATCTATATTTAACTAGCAAACCTCACCCATGAAACATCTCCTATTTGAGTCAATACAGGTATTATGTAATTATGGCTCCTTTACTGTTTAAAACCCTAACATTTAATATCATCTCAGAGGCTCGTAAAGACCATCTAAAGAACAATAGTCCCAAAGCATGGAGAGTATTGGCCAAATCAATAACATTAAATGCTATGCAACCCCAATTTGAGAAACCTTAACATATAATATCATTTTAGAGGCTCGCCACACCATCTAAAGAATCACAAGCATTCCTCTCTCACCGAATATGCACCGATTCTAAAGCATGGAGAGTATTGGCCAAATTAATGACATTCAATGTTATGCAAATCCTCATGTTTTGAGAATATAAGGGCCATAAATACACTACCGTAGCTTTTAGTACAAAGAGAACAACATGCATATGCCCCACCACCAAGCTAAGCTTCCTTCCCTCTTTCTCAAAGAAGGAGGTTAATAATCCCATGAAACATCATCCCAAGAGGCAAGCCAGTTCTATAAGCATGTCACCAGAGAAGAGAAAGAAATAAAAACAAACCTAAAATAAAAGACTTTATTTACAAAAAATAAAAACTTACAAAAATTTTCTCCACGCATAGTTGCTTCAATTGTTAGCTTAGGTTACAAAAACAAGAGGGGCTTATAGGCCTCCAATATGAAAATACCAAAAACCTATGAAATTGGCTAAGTTATAGGATCAATTAAGTAATATACCAAGTTGGGAGGCTGCTTCAAGATAATTACAAAGCCACGACGAGCAAGATCAAATTCTCGCTAGGGTCGAGGATTCTCGCTAACCAGCGAAATCAACAAAGCTCAGCGAAACAAGAAATTTCGCTAAGGGTGAGCACTGCATAATGTACCGCTTAAGCTAATAGCTCTTGTGAGAAGTTTAAATCACTGCCGCTAAAAACGACGCCTATCGAAACCGGAAGGTCTAGCACTAAATTGGTAGTTTTGCTATAGTCATAAATTCGCATATTGCAAATTTTCGCAATCTTAGCGAAAATTTTCAACCCAGCGAAAATTCCGGCGGCATTGGTGATCTTCACTATACCTCAATCAGATCACATTTTCTTCATTTTGCCTTGGTTTTCATTGATTCTTGGGTCGGTTGATACTGAGACTTAATTCCAACTTCATGATTCATCATTTGACTTTGCATCGACTCCAAAAGTGCGCAAAAGCCGCAAACAACCAAAATACCCTCTAAATTCAGATAAGCGCGCCAAGAAGATTAGAACACTACAATTGGTAGGTAAATGACATTAATGCAAGAAAAAGCACTCAAACTCATCTTAACATAAACCAAATTGCACTTTTTGGGCATTAATCACTTACCATTCACTGCATTAGTACAGTTGACCTTCTTTCGCCTTAATAGTTACTTTGTTAAAAGAGTAGGAACATGTACATAGATTATCATTCAATTAGCATTCACTCCATATGTTGATGCTCGATTAAGGTCGGTTAAACAAGGATGGTTTGATGGAAATTGTTCTTTACGATCGTGATACAAGGGTCGATTTCAAGGTCAATTCAAGGTTATTTAACACATCACCTCAACTTACATGGCAAAAAGCATGGAAAGCATAATGATCTATGGATTTACAGCCATATCATAGCAAAGATGTTAGCATCGATGTGTTGATTTTTGCTATTTGTTTAAGGCTACTATGACCACGTTAGCCATACTATGATACATGCAAGGGCATGTTTCATCCAATATTTACCGAAGATGAGTGGCCTCTCTTTATGATGGTCCTACGACAAATTCTCCGAGTCAATGAAACGTATAGACAATGGACGCCCAAATCAACCCAAGGTAAAATGAACGGACGTTAGGGAGGGAAAACTACTATCACATGTGGGTTGTGCAAACAACCAGTCACAATCGCTGTCTAAAGAAAATAAACCGTCGTCGGATGACGGAAATACTCAGAAAATTTTATTTGGCGTAAATGAGACATCAATCATGTACATGTGTATTTAATTCATCACGTAATTAGTACTTGCATTAATTAAAACATTACTATTTCTCCTACGTGTATTAATAATTATATCGCTTCTTGTGTTATCTCGTTATAGATAAGGGAATTCTAGGTTTCATGATGCAAGTATCCTCGATCCATCATTCAGACAAATGACAAATAGACAGGTCGCATTTAGTAGATATAGTATAAAGTATGTATTTTATTACTAACAATTACTACTAATTGTAACATGTAATTATATATAATCAATTATGCACCGCCTTGCTACATATCAAGAAGCAGCCTACACTCGTCACAAACAGCCTTGAGTTACGCGAGGATGATTGTGCATATCGTCATACAGAATCATGAACATTTAGCGGTGGTTAATCTCAACACTATGATCATCGGGCCACTTATCACTTGTCTCTTCGAGAGATGGCGCACATGGTATTATTACGACGTCACAGCTCATCGATAGATGACGCATCACGCTACGTGATGTTGCCATCATCCACAATCTCTCATCACGACCACGTACCATTGGGACCAGTATCAATGCCGCGAGCAGCAGAGTCGCGGTGTAACCCTACCCACTAATGTTCTCAAAGGATTCGCTATCTCCATCCGATGGTTCTGTGACCAGTTATCCACCCCAGCACCTGATATAGATGAGGTCACTTTAGAGCAAAGTGCGCGTGGTTTCACCTTAGAGTTGATGGTCCTCTGTTTTCGTAGCGGGAAGGAAGGAGTGCATGTTCATTTTTGCTTTCACTACTTCACTAGATTTAACACATACTACAATCCTTATAATCGTGTAGTACCAGCACATACATATCATGAGTTGCGCCGAGCCGCTGGGATTCGTGATATTAGCGGTTGTATTACACCGATATAGGTATAAATTTTGCTACATACACATTCACATACACAACACACTATTAGGTTGCTTATTTCTGCTATTTTATATTCAGCCATGGTCTGGGAGAGACTTACATAGGCAATCTACTCTCGCATCACTGTATTCAAGACCAATAGTCCTCATGCTCATGATGACGATGTCGATCTGATTGTGACCTCAACAGGCCCTGACGATGGATTACCAGCCCGCCATCGGGAGCTAGTTTGAGCCGCCTTCATCAGCGGGTGAGAGTACTCTGATAAGATGGCACCTATTCTAAGGTACTCCTTCTATATCGAGATCAACCGGACGCACAAATCCTCAAGATCAGTAAATTTATTATTAGCGTGTAAAAGATATGGTTCTATAAGAGTGCAATTTCATCTATAGTTCATTATAAAATGACGTCATGTAAAATGTGTAGGCCTTATATACCACGCCTGAGAGTTGATTGAATAGTGATGAGTCTTAAACTCATCTATTTTTAATCCATTTTTCGTTATTTTTAGTATATTCAGATCTGTTTTAATGCCAAATTATGGATTATTCACCAACTATGTGTTTTGAAGGTTTTAATTGAAAAGGGAGAAAAATCCAGTAAGAAAAAGAGAAAAAGAGCGGTATCTATTATATCGCAACACAAAGGACCGAATATAGAAGACGAGCTATGTTGTGATAAAAGACAGCGTGCCGCAACAGAACATGAGAAGAAAGTAACAAGTCAGCTGAGACAAAGAGAGATAATGTTGCGATAAGGTTTCTTATGCTGGATGTTAAAACCAAGAGGAACCTATTGCGACATAAAAGTGTAGCACCCCTTTTTGGTCCAACCTGATTGGTGGGTCCGAACTGGATCCGGGATGCTCTAATACCACTTTAGGTGTGGCGACTTCAAGTCATCCAACCCGCTGGTGGATCCAACTGAAACCTCGAGACACCCCGCCACACTCAATCACTTTATCAAAATCATTTATCAAACACGCAAAGCTGTATTTCACTAGGGCAGGCCTATAAATTTACAAATTCACAGCTCCATAACATTTAACAAAATACATTTACACATATGCTCAAGCCTTACTGCAAAATGATTTGGCAAAATAGATGTTCATTCAAATTGTTTTACAAAATATCAATGTTCAAAACAATGGAGGAATGCATATATGTCTATATCTTCTTCATGACTCGAGCCCGACCTTGGGTCCTCTTTCAATTACTATAAAATCACTGGTACCACGCATTGATAAAATAATGATTTTCAAGCATTTTCATGCTTAGTGGTTCACATAACCCAATCTTCTGCTTCTGGGCTTTAAATCAATCATTAATGCATTTCAAACAAGACTTTCATATGCAATCATTTATAGTTCATTGATCACCCTAAACATACCCTTTCATATGCAGTAAAACATTTATACCAAATCATGCATTTCACAATGCACTTTTCATTTCAGTTTGCAATCATGCTTTTCAATTCCAATATGTCGACAATCTCAAACCAATTCAGTTCTGCCCTTAACAAATTTAACCTATGTTTTATATTCAAGATGATTTAAATCACTAAGATACCCTCGGGCTACAGCCTATAGAACATTTGCTTCGATAACACGCATGATCTGCACTATTGTCGATCAAGCAAAATCAATTTCGTGGAACACTACCTCGAAGGCTGTCTTGTGGTCATTGATCAAGGACACATTAATATATTTGTTCGCAGTATCGCGACTAACTTCTATTGGTATACCAATCTATCCTAATGAGAATTAAATTATGGGCTGCTCAAATCCTTTATATCCAAATACGCATATGTATATTTGTATAAATCCACTCATTTCAATAATCATGTAATTTTCGTATGCAAATTTCACAATCATTTGCCTCAAATCAATTAAAGCAAATCAATATGTTTTTCTTATGCATTTAGAACAACATTTTCAAATAATATTGAAACAAGTAACAAGAGAAGATAGAACAAACCAATCTGTCTTTCTTTTTGCCTTGCCTTCAATCTCGGTCCTAGGTCAGGTGATCCTCACCGGTCCCTAGCAAATCACACACATCACATTTAGTGAACTAGCACTAATCACACTTAACGAATATCCCTGAGGCGGCGAGGTACGGTACGTTTTTCACTTAGTTTCATTCTTATTTGAACCCCAATTGATCATTTATTAGGGTCCCTAAACTATCGGTGCATGAACAAGAGACTTTCGAAAACAAAAATCATAAAATTTTGCCTCTATGAACAATGCGTCTTCACGGGCGAAGCATCGCCGACGTAGTAGGCCACGCCTCGCAAACCCAAGGGGCCTTTCGGCCCGCCTCATCGCGGCAACCCTTCGCTACGGCGCCCTTCGCTGGGCGCACAAGGGGCCCGATGTCTGGTTTTTCTAGTTCTTTCCTTTTTGCGATTTTTTAACCAAAATTCTCAAAAACTCAAACCAAAACATGGGAATGACTCCCAATGATATCTAAATACCATCCTAAACCAATCATGAGCAAAACCCATGGATGCATTAGGGTTTTTCTAACCCAAACTTCATTTAAAGAGATCTAGGGTTTGTTTCTTAAATCCTTGAATCTTCTTTCACCAAGATGCTTGGACCACGAAGCAAGAAATGAGAAGAAATCACACCAAAATCACTTCTTCTTGCACAACCCTAGCTTCTCCTCTCACTCTTGTCTCCAAAATGTTTTTGCTCCAATGAGCATTCTAAGACAAAAAATGCCTTAAGTCATGTTTTCACCCTAAGGCCATGTTTGGCTTGTTCATTAAATCCATTTCTCATTTTTCTTCCTTTTTGTCTTCATTTGACTTCCCTTTATCATTTAATTCACTTTTGCATTTAAGCTTATTCTATTCTTGACCTATAGGTCCTCATTTTGCAAAATTCCAAATTTGCCCTTTACACTTGGGTTAATTTCTAGGTCCAATCAATTCTCATTTAGCATATAATATTTGCATTTGACTCTTAGCCATATAATCATTTAATTAATATTCATTTAACAATTCCCGAAAAATACCCAAGTTGTTTCAATTTATACCCGGAATATATAATAATTTTTATTATAAAAATTTAAAATATTTGGGGCATTACAAAAGCTCCCGGCTGTGACACCGAAACAACAGCGCAATCTCAGCCACGACATAAAACATCCAAGCCAGACACCGATTATTGCAACGGAAAATCCTCGTTGAGACATTAGGAAGAAGTTATGTCGACAGTGATGAATGTCGCGATACCCAAGACAAGGTTTCTGGTCCTGGCAGAGAAACAAAGTCTCAACAAGTGAAGCTGACTTAGTGAACTGACCTGATTGCAACACAAGAGTTTAATGTGTTGGCGGCATACTATGTCAAGAGAAGTTTTGATGTTGCGATAGAGATATTAAGGTCACGACACATAAATAAGCTGAACACAGAGAAACAAGGTCGCGACAAACTTTTCCATATCGCGACAAAGATTCTAACACAAGGAAGAGAAGTTTTGTCGCGTCATAACAGAACGTAATCTGGGCCAGAATTATAGGGATCCACAATGTAGCCTCGAATTTAGGGCCTAAAACTGGTTCTATAACAAAAACATTTGAGGAGCGAAGTCACTCATTGAAACTGGCGATCCGTGTCACACCAACACACCTCATCTCATCAACAATAACCTCATTTTTATCGACTTAAAACAGTGGATTGTTCAAAAGCTTTAAGTTGAGTTAAATTAGCTGAAAATCAATTCGCATTATTGTTTGAATCTAATGAAGTCCCAGAAAGCCTGAATTTATTTCTTCATTGATGTTGCATTGAAAATTTGCTGATTTGTACTATGTTGTTTACCGCGATTCACTGAAACTATAACTTCCATCAGAAAGATTCGATGTTAGTTATGGTATTTCCTACATACTAGAGAAAGAGATTTATTGATTGTGAATTTCGAATTTATTTCGAATGGTGTTGTTTACAGAGCAAAGACTCCTAATATTATAAATTTATACCCGATTAAGGATTATTGTCTAGCCTGATTTCCAAGAGGCTCTCGGGTGACAATGAGTTGGAGATTCCCTATATGGATGCATTATTTAGGGGCATGTAGACTATTATTGAAGAATTAATGAGCTCTAAAAGATTACTTAGATAAATCATCAATTTACTCATGGTTTGAGAATTTATTAAATGATCTATCAGCTATAATCACTAGAGATTTCTCCTTTAATCTTAAGGAATGACTTTGATCCCGTGAAGTAGAGATTCTCCTGTTCCAAGAATGATCTTGATCCCGCCAGAGATCTCGCAAATGGCCTCTGGTTTCAAAACAACAACTTCGCAGCCATATGAAATGGTTATGAAGTATTGGAAAAGGAAAATACCCAATTCTTACAGAAAAAATCTGATTACAAGCAATTGGTTAGATACATGTTTCATAAATGAACATGACTCTCAATCATGAATATACAAGGTTAGAGAAATCCAAACTATACTAATTGGCCGACATTTTCATTCCAATTCATGAAAAAGAATGTAATTAAATATGTTGTAAGAATTATACTTCTACAGTTGAAATCCCGTTGTCTACTCTAGTAATATGGTTCAAATTACTTAGGTCTAGATTTTAAATTTCCTTCATTATAGATGTAGAAATTTAAATAGTGAATCTATAGTTAGGTTACTGAAAATTATATGATTATGGTAGTCTGGAAGAGTGAGGAACTTTAGTAGTTGTGAAAGAAGCAACCAAATTCTTTTCTTTATCTCTATGAATGATATCCGCATCATTAACCACTTTATTACTTGTACAAACTCACCCTGCATTTTTGAATTCAACCATATCTCTTCAATGAATTCAATGACAAACTGGCTTACATGAGCATACATGTTCTATCTTGTCAACAATTTTTGATGCCTTTATCGGGATTAGAAATAATGGCTATGTCAGAGCGTAAATTTGATCATAAAGAAGGTAACAACAAGTAGTTTCTAGATAACTCGCAGCCGATAAGGAGATCTCATGACGATTTCACCACTTATATGTTTCAGACCATTTGAGTGGCACTGGTCTGCATGAAGTCTTCAAGGCTAGTTTGGACTACACCAGAGATATACCCCATCTTGCTCTTAAGGAGCAACAACTACATAAAGTGGATGCACATGGACGACACTAAAGAGATTAGACGACATATCATGCTCCATACATTACCTTATGGGATAAAACGAGAAAGTAAAGATCATCACTACACCTCATGCGGTATGACGACTTTATGATCCATATATGCGCAGTATCATCAGATACACGATCGCATGACACTACTATCAGATAGGATGAAGAGGTCCATTACTTCATTGTCCATCCCGTCTTCAAGGGTCAGAGTCCCAGTCAGCGTCATCGATCCACATCATTTATCATCTTGTCATTCATTTAGATCCACGCCATGCAAGAACGCTCATCACATCGTCGTCGATCCATCTGTTGATTGCATCAGATCATGAACCGATCAGATTCGCTCTTTACATCCAGATCGATCGTGACGTGGCACACACCATCGGTCCTATGGTGTCATCCACCCATCACGCACTATAAGAAAAAGACCTATCTTAACCCGGCACGATCGTCATCGGCGTGTTATATGCGTCATCATAACTCAGAGTCTTATAGCGTCATCTATTCGCAAAGGTCAAGCGTAGGTGTATCAGCAACCTCGGCATATATGGCAAATGTTAATGAATGTGTTTTTCTATTAATCAATATAACTTCTCTCACCACCTGGCAATATGTCAAGGTTTAGTTCAAATAAATCATGGCTCTTTAAAAATATGTCAAGGTAAGGATCTTCCTACCATAGATTATAAATTGGAATTAGAAGCATATGTCATGATAGCTTTGAAAATTTAAAATAAGCTTTTAATGTTGCAATGAAGTATATGCAATAACTTGCTGGGTATATTGGAAAATTGTTTAATCTAAACACTTATTACAAAATATACCTTGTTTCATAACTAAGACTTTATCTTTGTTAACTACAATAAAACATATAAATATACATGTAGCTATTAAAACACATGTACATATATTGTTAATTTGAATTAGTTGTCCTCCTTTCAATATACAAACAAAATAATATATTCAAAAGAGAAGCAAAGCAACTTCACTTAGAATAAAAGATACCAAAGATAATGTAAATCAAGTTCTATTTATAATACACATAAAAATAAAAACTCATAGAACCAATAGATAAATTATACAACTAAAATATTAATAACCCATGTATGTATATACATCTTAAATGTCTATATGCAAAAACCACCTTGAGTCTTTCATTAACTCGACTCAGAGCCAAAAAATAAATAGGACAAATGACACTAATTAATTATTAGTTGAAGATGAACCATGTAATAAAATCTAGTAACTACACAAACTTTAATCTTACCAAAATAACAACCGTACAACCAAAAATATTAGTAACACATTCGTATATACATCTTGAATCTCCAAAAATACCATCTTGAGTCTCATTAATCGATACCTATACTAAAGAAATAAGGAAACAAAAATGATATTAATTAATTATTGATATAAGATGAAACCTATGTAATGAAACTTTAAGAACTAATAAACTTTAATCTTACCAAAATAATCGAGTTTAGTGAGTTATATAGCAATGCAATGAATCAGACGCAACATAAGTCATCGAAGCCGAAGGAAAAGTTATATTGTGATACAATATTCTATATCGCAATAAAAGGCAAGTGAAGATCACAAGCATCACAAGATCATTCGCATCTTCGCGAATTTCTCGCACCGAGTACCTTCGCACCGCGTAAATTTTCGCACCGGAACAACCCATTTTGTTTCGCCATAACTTTCATCCGAACCCGTTTGGCAATTTTGGTACCGTTGGAAAGCTTAAAGAGTGTAGAATCCAATATATCTAGAAATAACACTTTAAATTATGATGAAGGTGTAATTTTCAAAATTCTCCAATCAATATCACTTTTTTTTTTTCCTCTTTTCTTCTCCTAACTTGTTTATTCAGTCAAACATAGCGGCAAGGTGTCGATGGAAAGCTTACGAAGTCTCCTATCCAACAAGTACATTTCATCATGGAGGTAGCACTTTCCTTTCTTTAACTTTCCAATCCGAGCCCCATTGCGGACAATGTGACATTTGGTTGGGGGGAGAGTTAGCGAAGGAAGTGACATCTATTTCACGATGCAAACCAAGACAAAGTGTATTGTCATTTTTTAAGTCTTTCCCTTGCAATACAGTTTCTAGACAATTCATGGAATATAAATGGGATGAGAACTGAGTATTTGACAAGCAAAATGTGGTAAATAGGGACTTAGGGCCTTTTATTACTGGTAAGACTAGTACTTGTAAGGTAGTACCCGCATTACATTAAGGTAGTACTTGCATTATATCGACTAGTACTTGGCACACTGGTCAAAGGAAGGTGGTTTGAGTATATTTTGACATAAAAATTACTAGGGATAACCGATCACCACTTCTTTCCCCACGTATGGACCTCATGCTCAAATGAAGTAAGACTCCGCTTTCTAAACATTTCACATATATACCTAATTTGGTTTTCCATTGAGGAGTCATACTATAATTCACCAATTTCATGGAATATATATGAGATGAGAACTGAGTATTCAAGTAAGCAAAATGTGGTAAATATGGTTTGTGTGGCCTTTATATCAAGGTAGTGGAAAATAGGGTCTTCCTAATTTATTTGTGCCACCACTGCCCGCCCTTAAAAATACAAAGCAAAGTGGGTCGACCCAATCAGTCAAAACCCATTATCCCACCTCACGCTACCTTTTTTTCCCATTTCCCTCATATTTCAATCATAATCTCAAAATAAGAGTCCAAGGAGATGTCAGAGTTAGATGGAAAAATTGAAGGCATTGATATTAGGATAATAAGGAGGTGAGGATGGGGACACAATGTGTCGACACTAAACCCAGAGAACATATATTTAAGAGACCCAACATAGGTTAGTTCTAATATGGGAATATAATTTGCTATGATATGAAGTAACAATCAACTTACAAAAATAAAAGAACGTCCATACCTCCCAAATGCAGCTTCTAACTTGAATGCCCAACACTCAAGTGAGCGTCGACACCTGTTGGTCACCTCTCTGGTGAGGTAGCGATCATGTAGAAATCGCCTTCCTACAAGTGGGGAAAACTATGATGAGCACTTTCAACCATACCATAATGAAAATGAATTCGAGCTTGTGGGATCTAACACAGTCTCTTTCTTAAGAGAAAGACAATGAAGCTTATCAAAATTTATTTCATTTATTGAAAATATGAATATTTCCAAATAATTGAATACTATAAGCTCGTCTCCAAGAGACTCATTAGGAAGAAATGTGAAAACATGTAATGTGACTTTCTTCTTATAGGTTGAAACATGTAATTAACTATTGATTTTTCCATTATATAATCAAATAATAATTCACACAATTGTAATTAACTATTGAAAACATTATAGGTTAACCATCAAAATTCAACACTTTTTCCTCAATAACGAGAACCACATGAATCTAATTACAATTATATCCACATGAATCCTCTCTAAAATCTAGATTCAATTATATTCGCTTACTAAAAGACAACATTATCAATAATATAATTACAATGACAAATAAAAAGATGAAATATTACCATTTTTTCACCTTCAACTTAAAGAGAATATTTTCTTTTTAATCAGATAGACAATTTCAAAGGAAAAAAGAAAAGATAAAGAATAATAATTTATGTGATTGAGAGAACATGAACCATAGGCACAATTCTTTCCAGATTCTATCTCACACATTGCTCTAACTCGAATCGTATAAAACAATCAAGAAACTTAAGTATATTATAGATGTGAAACAAACAGACTATGGCACAATCAAATAGTTTTAATTTTTATCAAGATCCCAAGGAATTGGGCACATTTTTAAATATGAAATATAGATAAACTTAATTAAAATAAAATTATATTCAACGTGCTCATCCCTTAAACCCTAAAAGGTTTAAAGGCAAAGTATAATATGTATATACGTAAACAGAGATACAAAAAGATGAAAAACAAAAGGTATGGATTTTTAAGTGGCGATTAAATGTTATGATATATAGAGGAGAAAGAAGAGGTATTGCTCTCAAGAAAGTTGCAGTGAATCTAACCCATGTATGGAAGAAATGGAAAAACCAGAAATGAAAAGTGGAAGAATGGAAAGAAAAATAATCACCAGGATTACGATCTTCGAGATCGAGAATCCTATTCTCTAAGATGTTAAGAGAAAGACCTTGCCATATTCAATATCGTCATACTTATCTTTCTGAAATTGTCTTTCCCTAAGAGTCCTAAAAATCTGACATTCGCTTAATTCCACTCTTCATCGCATCTTCTATTCAATCGATCTACATTCTTAAACCCATCCAAACACACAAACCTCTTTAGTACCAACCCAACGACCCTCAAAATACTAGAATCTACCTCATTGAGCTTAGATGATTCAAGAATGGCCCACTCTCGGCTTCCTCAACACAACTTACTCATGGTTTTTGAGAGAAAACAATTACGAACATCATCACTGTGATCAAACGCGAGAACAAGATGATAGAGGAAAGTTTCATCGGCAAAGGCTAATACAAAGGTTTTGTCAAGGCTATGTTTCAGGGGTGAAAATGGAGAGGAGAGAAGAGGATGTGGTAGGCAGAGGAATTTGGGAATGGGAGGCACGACATAGGTTAAATCAAGAGGATCGGTGATGTGAAAGAGGGAGGGAGGAAATTGGCTGCCTTTTGAAAAATCGAGGGAGAGGGAATCTTGCTCTAAAAAAAGGAGATAGTGTAATTAAATTATACCTATCCTTATAAAATAATTTGGACATCAACGTCCAGAAGAATATTTTAGAAACAAAATTTGCAACCAAAACTTCAATAAAAGTCCACTTCTTAAATACCAAAATTGTTTTTATTTCTTGCAAAGTAATCATTATTTAATCTTTTTGTAAAAATCCAATGTTTCTAAAATTAGTTATTTCAATTCAAAATTTGAGATATATGAGTTTGGTCACATAATTTGACTTTTGAACTCACTTTATTTTTATTCAATTTAATTTATATTTTATAAATTATTTATTATTTTTAAAATTGATTTATATTTATCTGAAATTTTAATTTTTATTTATTCATTTGAGTTGAGTCACCATTTGTTTTTTTTAAACATAAAGTAAGAAAAAAATTATTCCTTTGAAAATCCTAAAATTGTTTCGTTAGGATCGCTCCAAATTTGAAACATAGGTCTTTATTCTATAAAAATATAAATTTGGAAATTAAATATCTTATTAAGGGACCCTCTTACAATTTTATACATATTAATTATCCAACGTACAATGCATTTATTCAATGGATAGAGTTTTTAAATGCATAAAAATTTAGTAAATTCATGAGTTATTATTATTTTTTCCACGCACTCTCGACACAGTATAAATATTAATCCAACGGTGACTTATAAATTTTGTCAAGGTTCCATCATCCCAAATCATGGAACAACGCAACAAGTTTTATGTATGTCATTATTGCTCTTGAAGTAAGTTAAAAGGTCACAATTGCACTAAATACACAATATTGACATATATTGTCATAAGTCAAGATAATATATGTCAAGAATTGCATTTTTTCTTGTAGTGACGTATGCAGCTCATTCGAGGTAGAGGGAGAGGGAGAGTTTATCTATGAGGTTATGGTCGAGATGGTGGCCGAGGTCATGGTCACGATGGTGAAGGCGGTCATGGTTACCTGAGCTAACATTGCCTACTTCGATACCCCCCATACTTACCCATCACTCGAGATTTTTATACCCCTACAGACTTACACATCACCATCCATACCCTTAGACACTTACACATCTTTACTCATAGCTGGCTCAGACACTCCATATCGCAGATATCACCTATCATCCCCACATTACCTCCCACTCCGGAGACAACATCCTCGACCTTGTATCGGAGTTTGGTGCACTTCACAGTGACCTCGTGCCCATGTATACGCGAAAGTACTTCATCCAACTCTCTCATTCCCGGCTCCATCGCTCCGCTTGAGATTGCACGAGACCCTATAGATCAACTAGCTATGTATTATAGGCCCCATCCTAAGAGAAATATAAAGATGCCATCTTGTGGGACTCATTGATATATGTTGATATTTTTATATATTGATATTTGTATACAATTTTTTTTATATATATTCATAAGATTTGGTTTATGCATGGAGGTAATAATCGACTATTTTTCCTCGGCTAGTGGGGTTGTCTGTTATGATTCCTTGATAATCAGAAAGCTGGTGTCTTTGCCTAGATCTTAGTTTATGGGGGTCAGGTGTTTTTGTTTTTCAGATAGGTCTCTGGGGCACCTCGTATAATTTTTCCGGGGCTGTTTTGCCACCCTGCTTTCATTGAGCTCCCTTGGCTATCAAAAACATTTCAAATGTGACAGAGCTCATGGCATCATTTCCTAGACACATATTTGTCTTCTTTTGTTTTAGCAAATGATAATGACTAGTCCCTTCAAAAGATAAATGAGGCTCTCTTTAAAAATAACAATACAAGGATAAGTTGACTAATCAAATCAAATGAGAATCAATTGATCAGATTTTTAACATCAGTGATGTTTTAGTTTCAACATATGCAAGGAATGATTTCTTGCAAGTAAAACAGCAAGCAATGCAAACACATAACCTACAACATTTGGAAAGCAATGCTAATCATAATCAGCCCAATTTATGTTGTCTGTGAGAACGACATTTGAAAAAGCCCAATTATAGTTGTCCATGACAGCGACATTTGAAAATTTTATGCCCACTTAAAAATCCCAATCGTCAGATTTGAAAGCTTCAATTGTAGCGTTTCATGACAACAACATTTTCTCATTTTATGTCTAATCACTGCCATGGACAACGACATTTGAAATTTTCATAATTCCAATTGCCACTATCCTTGACAACGGCATTATGCACTACTTTGGAAATTATTTTGGCTTCAAAACTAATTTAATAATTTTTTTTTTCAAACAAATTATTTCGTACTCTCAATCCACATCTCACCATGATGGTTCGATCCTCTCACAAGACATACATCAACTGTACTCTATTGCTCCAGTAGACAGCTTCTCAATTGGATGCTTTTCATGGGACTACATAACGTGGTCCAATCTATTTCCTCTTCAGCATCTTGTTCAAAGGTGGGGCACCATCCTGGAGGCCCCTTAATGATACTCTCTTATGCCTTTACTTTAGCCCCATTGTTACACATCCTCTCTTCCACTTTAAGATAACTAAAAGCACCTCAAATGAGCCGAGACCCGTCCCATTGTTTTTTCCATTGTTGCTTGTCATGTATCGAGCACCAGCTTTCATTGAGTTCTCGCCCAGAGACTCGCTTTACGAGCCACACTATCATGAGAAGTGAGATGCTTGCCTAGGGCCCTCCTCTTTCTCAAGCAGTATCTTCACGGTGCGTGCATCCTCTGTAGATCCACCATAGAACCAAAGAGTCTCCCTTACCAAAGAGCCACACCTCATTGTCACCACCTACTTCTTTACCTAGTGCCTCGGCTCCACTAGTTCCACTCATCTCAGCTCCCACCGCCCAAACAACCCCAACTCCTTTTCACTACGACTCGCACTTTTTCTGCCATCACGGCCGTCCGCAATTTTCAAGGCCTACATCCCATTCCTTCGCATCGCAGTGCCAATCATGCATCGAAAGTGGATGTTCGCCCGGGCCGCCCTTGCTCAAAGTACGCTTGTCCTTGCTCATACCAAGAATGATTCTTGCTTCAAAGTTCAAAGAATCGGCTTGCCACCCATCCTCTCACTCCAAAGAATACAGCCTACGTGGATCGCTAGCTATATCACTACGTACCAAGAAGATAAACGGCTGTGATCAGCAATTATACCACCGCAACTTCCAAATAATTATCCTACTCCCCTACAACTTAAGCCGCTTCCACTAACCAAGCCATTGTTCTCGCTTGGGCTCGGGAGCATAGGAGGAGGATGAGGTTTCACCCTCTAGCACTACTTGAGGATGTATCACTTCCTTCATTCAGTTTCCACTCCAAACCCATTGAGGACAATGTTATATTTGGTTTGGGAGGAGAATTAATGAAGGAAGTGCAATTTATGTTTATAGCAAGTATGTTTTGCTTTAGTTGAATGACTTGCTAGTTGTTTGTTTTCTTTACAGTACATGATTAGTGCCCAAAAAGTGCTATTTTGAACCTTATTTTTAATAGGTTTTGAGCGCTTTTTGTGTACTAATTGTTATAATTAACCCAATTTACATGTTCGGGTCCCTATTGTACTTTTGATTGCATTCCTGGTCATGGTAGTTTTTGCAGAATCGTAGCCAAATCGTCGTTGAACCAATCAACAAAGTCGGGTAAATTACCAATTTCATGTAGTTATCAATTTCGAAGTCGGGAATGAAGAATATCGCCAAGAAGAAATGCAATAGTAAAGCAATAGGGAGCAATGGAACAAAGGATGAATGCAAGGTCAAGCAAAATTTCGCACACCGAAAATTCGCACAGCTATGTAGCGGCAAAATTTCGTTTGTAGCGAAATTTCCATTTTGTTGCTGTAGATAAACCGCTTTGCATCATTTCTATCCTTGTAATAGCTTTTGTTTTGGCTTGTTTTTGTAATTTCCCTTGATCTGAGCACTATATAAGCTCAGTCAAGTTCCTGTAAGATCAATCACTTCTGCAATAAATTTTTGGGGAGAAGCTTTCAACTCTCCCGCATTTTTCATTTTCTGCTTCACTTTCCCTCATTTTCTTTTCTATTTTCTGGGCAGCCAAACACCCTCCGAGGATGACAACTTGGAGGATGGTTGGCTAAAACCCTTCCCTCCTTGAAGTGGAAGGCCAAGTGTGATATAGGCTACCGAGGGTCCCTTGTTCTTTCACGCAGTATCCACCGCCGTCACCGGTGTTCCCTTTCTAATCAGGAAGTTTTTTCCTTCGAATCTCCTTTAAATAGCTATTATTTGGTAAGCTTTTAGGTTCAGCGATGCCATTGTTAGATCCACCGATATCCACAGTTACCTCTATGACCCATTGAAAGGGTCTGTGAGACTTATTCTTCACTGTTGGTGACCACCATGGCCAAGATGCCATTTTTCAAAAGGATAAATATTTCGGGGCTAGGGTTTATAGCTAAATGAAGATCCTGCTCGGAATGATCTATATGTCATCCCTCCCCACCTGAGGAAATGAACCTCGAGGACTCTTAGTTGCCCTAGAATCCTAAGCTCGCATTCCATACTTCAAGGAGAATTCCTTTATTTTTATCTTATTTCACTTCAGTTTATTTTTCCGGCCATCACCAAACCTCAACGCTTTTACAAACCCTAACCAAATTGAATCACCAATTTTGGCCTTCACTGTTAGTCATTTGTACAAAGAAAACCCATCCTTGAGTTCGACCCTAGACCACTATACTGCAGTAGCTTTGCTACGGTAGTAGGAGCTTTAGGATATAAATTTTGTTGATTCCGCATACCTACTGTGGCACGAATCAAATGGCGCCATTGCCGGGGATGGTGCCTAAGTGCGAATGATGACCTGTTGAACACTTGTGATCCGCATCACAAGTTCTGGTGAATTTTCAGATATATATCTTTTAGTGTTTTCTAGTAGTGTTTAATTTTGTTTAATTTATTTTGTTTTTATCTAATTTTACCCCTTTGCAGTTGTTTTTTTTTCCTTTGGTGTTGCTTATTTCCATCAAGTAGGGGGTCGGCTCAGTGGGTTAGAAATTGTAAATCAAGGTTGAATTTGAACCCAATGGAAGAGGGATAGTACGGTCAGCATGAGGCAGGGGGTAACCCTAGTGCATATATGTCCATGAGGGATTGGCTAAACCAGCTATGGCAGTTAGTATAAACCTTGAGAGGAATCCAAATGAATATAGGTCCATGAGGGACTATAGAAACCAATGGATGAATTCACCATATGAAAATTCTTACAAACCTAGTTGGAGGGAACCAATTTAAACTCCTAATGTCCAAGACTCCACAAAGATGCATCTCCGAACTCCATATTATGCTTTTCTTCAATCCTCAACATCTTCGCCACCACAAATAATCCTCCATTTGAACAAGCCATTTCTGGGATCTTACCAGATAGTGGATGACTTTGTGGTAGAGCAGAAGGGGATTAATGCTCATTTGAATAAGAGAGAATTGTTTCATTGGAAGACACTTGAACAAGAAATTAGATGGGCTGAAAATGATTTACGATAAACGGGCAACCCGCAAGACTCCATTGAAAAACCTAATCACCGCTGAAGAATGGGTCCACTCAGAGGAAGAGTGCAAAAGTGACACCACATGGCAGGAGCAAGCCAACAAATGTCTGCTACTAGGCTTATAGAGGATTTTATTGAATAGTCTGAAGGGTTGTCTCAATCCTCCTGGGGCCATGTGTGGCTTGTTTTTCCAAGGGAGAAGAAAGAAGAAATCCTTCCTTTTATAACTGAGGAGGGTAGTGGAAAAGAAATAGTGGAAGAGCCCCAAGAGCTTGTTTCGAAACCATTTCCCACATAATTGAGCCCCACTGCCACGGCCCAAGCCACCAAAAGCCCACTGCCAGTAGCCCCCTCCACTGACCAAGTGCATATTCTGCCTACACCTGAAGCACGGCCAACCCTTGAAGAGTGAGCCAAGGCCACCCCATCACCGCTCATGCAAAAACTTAAAGAGATTAGTGGCCACTGCTAGAGCCTTCCGCCACTACATCAAGACACAAGCAATGCTTACATTGTATGGCACGTCAGTTCGTGGTGCCTGCCTTCTGGATTGGAGCACCGAACCTCAAGATTTCTAAGCTCCACCAACATGTTGTTCTCCAAAGGCTTAAAGAATTATTTAAGGTATACATTTCCACTTTTTGTTTTAATTTTTCTTGTTTTTTTTTTCATTTTATTTTATTTTATTTGGATTTCTATAATTTTTCTTCTTAGATTTTCCCTAATTTTTAAGTTAATATTTGTTCTAGCTTGTTTTTCACTTTCATAATTTTTCTTAATTTTTCTTGTATTAATTTCTTTGCAACTTGAGGAAATTTTTGTGTTTGGACTTCGAAGATCAACAAGCAAGCAAAGAAGTAGGAGCAGGGACACCTCGCATACGTAGCTTAAAATTTCATAATAAATAATGCCCGCTATTATAGTCGAATAGGAATTTTCGCTACATAGCGAAATTCAGACTTGACATCCCGCCATAAAAGACAAAATGAACAATAAATTTTATTTATTTATTTTCTTTTTTCTTTTTATTAAAAAAAAAATCGTCTCTCACACAAAAAATTTAAAAAAAATTTTTGTTTTTTTTCATTTATTTATATTTTTATTTATTAAAAAAAATTTTTTATTTTTTATTTTTATTTTTATTTATTAACATTTTATTTTTCTTTTTCTTTTTATAAAAAAATTGTTCTAAAATAAAAATAATAAAAATATGTTTGTATTTTTATTTTTATTATTTATTATTATTATTATTATTATTATTATTATTAATTATAAGCTTAGAGAGTGTAGAATCCAAAAATAGCCAGAAAGGATACTTTTGAAATTTTTATGAAGATGAAATTTTCAAAATGCTCAAACTGGTAACTTTTTTTTCTCTCTTTTCTTCTTCTAACTTGTTCATTTGAAGCCCAACGAGTGAAGGAGGCACACGGAAAGCTTACAAGTCTCCTATCCACAAGATCATACACACTAAGTGATAAATACTGCTTTCCTAACTTTCCAATCCGAGCCCTATTGCGGACAATGAGACATTTGGTTTGGGAGTGCGAAGGAAGTGGCTTTTGCACTTATGTTTGTATTATTTTGAGTGCCCATTTGTAATGTCTGTGGCTTGCCGGTTTTCTTTTCGGTGAAGCCGTTATACTATACAAACTATATTTTGTTCAAAATCCCACCCATTTTTTTTGTGTTTTGATTAACCCGTGGTTTGAAAAATTTGAAACTTTGTCCAATTCTATTGATGCTAGACGGTTTCATGCCTAGTTATGGATGATCAGTTGAACTTCAATACTTTCTAACCATTTTTCTTCCACCTTTAGCTAACCAAGACTGCACACTGCCTTCAATAACCCAAAAACCCGCTAGCCTCCTAAGCCTTGCACAACTCCACCAGTTTCGTTTGACCACCCTAATAGGTTAAGACCCCCATGAATAGAAGGCCAATGTGTCTTCCAAAATAAAAAGAAATGAGTAACAAAAAGAAGATAAATTGCAACGCTTGGCTCAAAACCCGAGCACGGTCCGAGGGGTGCAGTGGCGAAAGCCTGAAGTCAGCCCTAAGCCATCCGGTTGGGAGCCACCGACCTGCTCGCTACATGGGTGGATAGGTGGCTTTAGAAAGTTAGGAAGGAGTCCCAAAATCACCCAAGTCCCGTGGTGAAACCGGTTAGTGGTCGAAAAGATCCTCGCGACTCGTGCCCTAAGCCCAATCTGGCTGGGAGTCATCGTAGATCCTCGTTACATGGACTTTGGTGAGGTCGATTCTCAAGATTGCACCCAAATACAAAAAGCCGGAATAAGATGGTCCCCGATCTATTTAGGTTGGTTAAGATGCTAGGTCAGGCAGAGCTAGGTCAGGAGAGTGCGCTTGCGCTTTATTGTTGAGAGTCGATCAAACAAGCACTTAGATTTTCGTGGAAGTTTCGTTGATTCACCAAGATGGAGGCCTTGATACTCAATTTTGTATGGCATTCATTCTCTCAAGATAGCATTGACAAGGCTTGGATGATTCACTGCAAAGTTAGGCATTACTTCTCACAACCTGAATCGCAACCAAAATATAATTTGTTATAGTTTTATATGTTTTTTTCTTCTCATTGCTAAGGACCAGCAATGTCGGTTGGGGGTGTAATTAGTGCCCGCTATTTTGAACCGTATTTTTAATAGGTTTTGAGCGCTTGTGTACTAATTGTTATAATTAACCCAATTGACATGTTCGTCCTATCATTACCAGACCGGTCATTTAGTTGCAGAACTGAAGCCAAATCGCCGTGTCAATCCAATCATAACAAAGTCGGGTTCATTTCCATCAATTTCATATGGTTTTCTATCAATTTCAGCAAGCCGGGAATGAAGAATATCAAAGCAAGAAGAAATGGAATAGTAGCAGCAGGGAGCAATGGAACAGTGATGAACAGTGCTGAAGCAAAAATTTGCTATGCTAGAAAATTCGCTATATAGCGAAATTTCGCTATGTAGCGAAAATTTTGTTTGTAGCGAAATTCTCTGCTCTTGCTGTTTTGTGTATAAACGACCTCGTTTTGGTTAATTTCATTTCTACCCTTGTAATAGCTTGTTTTGCTTGTTTCGTAATTTTCCTCATTCGAGCACTATGTCAACAAGTTCCCATAAGATCAATCACTACAATAAATTTTGTGGCAGCTTTCAACTCTCCCGTTTCATTTTCCTGGCTTCACTTTCCCTCATTTTTTGTTGGCAAATAAACACCTCCGAGGATGACAAACTGAGGATGGTTACAAACCCTTCCCCTCTCCTCAAGGGAAGGCCGCCGGGTGCAACATATAGGCTAACAGGGTCCCCTCGTTTTTCATGCAGATCCACTACCGTCACCATGGTTCCTTTCAATCGAGGTAGTTTTTATCCTTCAAATCTTTAATGGTTATTTGGTAAGCTTATAGGTTCTCATGGATGCTTATTGTTAGATCCACCGATATTCATTAGTTACTCTCTACGACCATTGAAAGGGGAGTCCAGAGACTTATTCTTCATCAAGCAGGACCACCGATGGCCGTGATGCCATTTTCAAAAGGATGTTATTTTAAGTAGTTTATAGCTAAATGAAGATTCACCGAAATGACTATATGTCATCCTCCCAACGTGGGAGGAAATGAACCCGAGAACCCTAAGGTCTCTAGAATCCTAAGCCCGCAGATTCGATACTTCAAGGAGACCCCTTTTATTATTTTTCTTATTTACCTTCATTTTATTTTCGCTTTTCATCATCAAACCCTCACTGCTTACAAAAACCCTAAATCCAAATTGAATTTCTACTAATTTTGGCTTTCTTTCATCATAGTCATTTGTACAAAAGAAAACCCATCCCCGTAGCTCGACCTAGACCACCATATCAGAGTAGCTTGCTACCATAAAGAGAAGTTTTAGATATAAATTGTCAGATTCGCATACCTACCTGTAAATTTAATCAGCATAAAGTATATGTTTTTAGTTTTTAACACATGTTTTAGTATTTTTTTTTCATTTCCCACTTACAGAAATTTTTTTTTTGTAATGCTCAACTTCTATATGAGAAATTGGAGTCTTGTCCTAATGCTATTGATGTTAGGATGGTGTTTTGCTTATTTGAGTTGATGAATTGTTGAAATTCTGTCTACAAATTTCTATTTCTTCCACTTGAACTAATCCACACATTGTACATTTAGGCTTCCAATTATAAACTGAAAAACTATCTTACCTCCTAAACCCAACAAAAGTATGGCCTAGTGCTTTTCAGCACCTTTAATAGGTCGGGACCCTTAAATAAAAGACCAATGAGTCTTTAAAAAAAAAAAGCAAAAATAAAAGAAAAGAAATTATTGTGACACTTTCTTGGAAACCCGAGCACAGTCTGAGGGGTATATAGTGAAAGTCTTTAAATCCTGGTGTCCTAAACCAACTGGTTGGGAGTCACCAACTTTGTTGCTCGTTACATGGGTGGATAGGTGGAGTTTAGCAAATTATAGGTGCTGGAGTCTCGAGCTCATTAAAAGTCCGGGGTAAAACCTGAAGAGTTAGTGGTTAAGAGATCCTTATGACTTGATGCCCTAAAACTTAATTGGTTTGGAGTCATCGGTGGACCCCCGTTACATGGACATTTGTGTCGGACTTCAGCATTGCACCCTACAAAGACAAAAAGAGTTGTAACAGCCAGAATCCTCACCTATCGAGGTTAGTTAATTTTCATGTATGTAAAAGAACTAGGTTGGGAGGGAGGCAAATAGCAACCATGCTCAAAGCTAATCAAGCAACACTTAGGTTTTCAGGAAGGTTTCAGCAGTTGGTTCCTAGGAGTTGATTACTCTTGACACTGAATATGCTTAGCACACACTCTTCCTAAGATAGTCTGCAAGATGCAGGACTTTGTTGAAAGTAGAGCGTATCCTCATTTTATTTGCAAAAAACCATTTTCAGATAGATATTTATATTTCATCTTGCTTTTGATTACTTTATTCTTCCTTCATTGCTAAGGGACTAGCAATGTGTCGGTCAGGGAGTGATTACTACCCAAATAGTGCTGTTTCATGCACTAAAGTCCGGTTTTGGAGCACTTTTGCGAGTAATCAACCAAATTCGACCTAGTTGGCACGTTGATGACCCAATGCTTCCGATCAATTTTTATAAACGCTTGCGCTTACATGCTAAGTAACATTGAAGATAGGATGTACTGAGCATGAAGAAGATGAACTATTGTAGCTACATTTAACGAGAAAGCTTGTAGAGAAAAGGAAGAACCTTGCATTTGGTAAGGGCTATAAAATTCGCAGAACCCCGGAAGATATTCTCAAGAAGGCTACTTAATTTCGTAGTTTAAGTAATCTTTTGTTGACACTTTTGTTCCTCATTTGTTGATTTCTTCCATTGTCTCTATGATAGTTTACCACTTTTGTTGATTTTCAGAATTTGTATGGTTTTGTGATATATAATCCCCAAAATAAAGACTTTGTAAAAGGATCTCAAAATCTTTCAAGATGATTTTCGGGAGGTCATTTCAACAAGCTCCTCGCTTTTTCTTTCATTTTCTCTCATTTTCGAAGCAATAAACACCGAGGATGACAACCTCGCAGATGATCAAGTAACTCCCCATTCCTTGAAAGAGAAGGCACTGGGCAAGGGAACCTGTGGCAAAGCAGGGGCCCTCATGTTTTCTGTAAACCCCTAGTTTCGATCTTTAACTTAAAAGATGGATTAGAGAGGTAAAATAAATCTCTAAATTAGATTAATTGAATCTCATGCCATTAGAGAATTATCAATTTAAGGTTGACGACTAAATTAGTTGTAACGCCCCGTCCCGAGAAAGATACAAAGACATGATGCCGTAGGCGTATAAGAGCAATTAAGTGTCCCATTGTAATATTTTGAGATGAATGAAATGATAAATTATGGAACTTAATGTGTAGCAGCAAGGGTACAATTGCAATTGACCATAAAGCTGATGATGTGTCATAAAACAAGCAGAGATGGGCCATACAGAAATAAAACAAGTTACAATTGCAATATTAAAGAATTAAGGACCAACTTGCAAATTGAGAATTTTGAGGCTATAAATAGCCATGAGACAAAACCAAAAATCATATTTTTTGGTCTCATTTAAGTTAGAAACAGAGGAGGGAGGAGAATAGAGAAAAAGAAGAGCAAGGAAGAGGGGAAGAGGAGGGAAGTAGTTTTAGGTATGTGTTTGCCTCTGGAATCACGTGGTACTGAATTCTTAAGGTTTGGTATGGGAGATTAGTTGTTCCTTTTTGGTCTAGGTTTGTTCAAAGATCACATAAACCTTTGAATTTGTTGGGCAAGTGACAGAAAGTCAAAAACTCTTTTTTAACGAAACAGAAAAAGCCAACACTTAACCACTTCCAAATATATGATCAGGGAAGAATCTGGTGGAATCTTCTCAAAAAGAACTGGCAAGATTTTCACCTGTAGTTCTACAGTAAGAGTCCAAAACCACCAATAAAAGTGTTATGGAGTGGTTTTGAATTACTTTCATGTTGATTATTGAGGTATTATGGTTTTGAGGATTAATTGTAAAAAAAAAAAAAAAACAAAGGAGAATGTTGGTTTTTTTAAAGGAATTGCTGTCAAAATTTTTGTAAAACCCCTGTTTGTTTTACAGAATTATGTTTGAATCATCCAAATGAATTGATCTTAAATTGGTAAAGAACCATACGATATAGGGCTATAAATGTATAGAAGGGGACCAAGAGAAAATTGTAGCTTCCAAGGGCTCCCAATATGGACTGAAGGTGAATCCCTGCAGCTCACTCATTTTGCTCTGTTTTGGGTATGGTTGTAGTGTTTTGGCTCATAAGTGAGTTTCACTCATCCAAATTGAAAGGGATTCAAACAGTGGTAAAATATACTTAGGGAATAAGTTAGCTGAAGGAAGTTCAAGCAAATTTTAACTCCAGATTGCTCCAGAAAATATTTCCATGGAGCTATGTGCGTATTCTCGTTATGCCAATTTGAGTAATCTAGATATAAAATACAATAACTTGAGTTTTGGTGATCCAATGTGTGATTCAATTGAGAAGAAACCTTAGAACCATAGCTTCAAATGAGTGAAGAAACAAAGGAAATTTTCGTGTGACTAGAAGATGATATATGAACCGTAGGAAGAAGAATCACTGAAAACGAGGCCCCAGAGCAATGGGTATAACACCGCTCGTTATGGTCAGTCTCGCTTTGAGTAAAAATATAATTTTAGTTCCAAGCTCAGGAAATTAAATGGACTGTGGGTGATCCCTAAGTGGCCAAAACTAAAACTTTTACATGTAACAGGGATTAGAGAGTCTGCTGAGGAAACAAGTTGGGGAGGATATATAGAGAAAAATGGTCTTAATTGAGATTCTTGACCTTATAGTCGTAGAATTCTCAAAATTTTTTTTTTTTTGTCACTAGGTAATGATGAGGAATATTGTGTAGGTGTATGTTACTGTGAGCGACGTCCATGAGCCCCGTGAGAAGCTTGACGGAGGGACGCTGGCTTCAATGTAAGTGGTCTCGTCACTCTAAGATCCTTTCACTTCATGCAATTGTCAGATGTTGGTAATGAATATAGAAGTTAAGTAATCTAAAAGAAAACATTTGAAAAGAGAGTTTTATAATTTCCAAAAACGAGTTAGATTTGTGCTTTAGACAATAAGTGAATGTAGTTTTAAACCCATGTATATTCCTTAAGATATAATGAGATTTAATGTGACTACAACAAATTCCATCCATAGAAAGTATAAGGCTCTACAAGCAGATGCACAACCCGCATCAGCTGCCTATTTGTATAGTTTGCACTACGTGGCTACTAAAGAAATTCCGCTTAAGCCGTCTGCAGCTTTATGTTCACAATTACATGCAAGAATCTGTGACAGTCAGTTTCAAATGATAAGCTTTAAGACCCTACTGAAGGAGTGCAAGAATTCAGAACGTAGTGGTTGAGATGAATTGCAGCTTCACATTACGCGTTTTAAATCGCCTGTGATGGTTAAAATAATTTTAAAGGATATACATAGGGGTTTTTGAAACAAATCTGTAAAACAAATGATAAAGTGGGTCATGTTAGTATATGTGATATATATCTTCGCTGCACTAACTTGTTTGTTCATTTGTAGCTATTTATATTCCATCACAGTGTTATCGCATCTACGTGACGTCATCATTTTCATTGCCTATGCAAAGAGCATTTAGTAATTCCATGATGTAAAACTTATGTAATAAGATGGATATGTAATTGAACAACATATATTTGGATTTGAAATTGTATATTTTCAGAATATCCATGCATTTCTATATATATGATGCATCTAGATATATTCTACTTAATTTTGTAAGTTTGTATTTAGTAAATTGAGAATTATGTCATGGCATGTTGGTGGGAAATATGATAATGGGATTATTGCAAGTCAACAAAGAAGTTGGGAGGGAATTTGAGGTATTAGTAAAGTGTAAATTTCGACAGTAAATTTTTTGTTTATCAAAATGTACCAAGAGGCCGAAAATTTTATAAAATATTTGAAACAAAGTTGCAAAATTTTTATCACTCCCAACTAATTAAAAGCAAATTCTAATTTCTGGAGTTTAAACGAGTAAACCGGTTATAGAAAGTTAGGTTCACTTCTGATTTCTCTCGATCCAACGAGCCTGGCTTTTGCGGAGTCCGCTAGCGTCCCAGATCTCCAGACAGAGTTTAGATAAGGTCTGGGAAGGGTCCTGTCATGTTGGTATCAGAGCAGGTTCTCGTTCAGTTGAAAGAAAGTTTTAAGAGAAAAGTTTGAACTATTTCGCACAAATTGTGTACTAGTTATGCTTAAGGCATGAAGTTATTCTGTGTACACATCATTCTTCAGATTTCAAGAGTTATGTTTTCATTGATTGCATAAGCTAAAGCATAAGTTATAGTACTTGAATTTAGCATATTATGAATATGCATTAAATTGTGAAATAAATATCGTGATGGAATCATCATGCCAGATTATATTGAGCAAGTGGCTGAACTTGAAATTTTGATTTGTTGTCTATATAGTGCACGTTGCATACATTTAGCTATGCAAACAATGGTGTTGTCCAAGGATCGCGCGACAGCACCGTTGCAGGCACCCACACCAGACAGAGAGCTGTGCTGATCAGTCCCCAATAACAGGCCGTAGAGTTCCCACACCCACAGCCCATCAAGGGGCCATCACAACTGCAGCCTACCCTAGGACTTGGCTCCAGGTGATGAATTGTATGGCACAGATGCGCAGCAAGGCCCTTCAATTCATGTAGAGTCTGATATCGATTGAGCTGTGCCCTTAAATTAGGTGAAGTCAGATAATAGAAGTGAGAATCGAGAGAGCTATCTGATAGAGGCAAACAAAGAGGATTTTTCAAATGACGGGTATGTAGGGAGCTGAGGTCCTCTATTCCTCGCCTTCCTACTAGTACCAGTAAAGGACCGTGGAAGGCGCACGTAGAGCACACCCAGGGTGTCATATGGCGGGAGTTCAAGAGAATTTACAGAGAGATTTTTTCCTAAAAGCTACAAAGCAAGAAGTAGTTTTGATGATCGGGAGCAGGGGAGCTCCTGGGCCCCTGGGCAGTACTGCAAGCCAGAGTTGATTCATTGGCTCCTTTCTTCAGAGAATGAACAAGAGAAGATCAATAGATTTGCAAGCCCAACCCTCACAAAGGGGACCATGTTGACATCCGCATCACATACCAGATATGGGCGCTTGGTGGGAGGCAAACACCAGTAGAGCAAAGTGCACTGCACTCAGCCTCAAGTCAAAGTCACACCAATAAGAGGATCTCGACCGAGCCATTAGGGAGAGGCCGCAGATGCCTAAGAGTGGCTGGGGAGTTCAGATATCACGTGAGTCGGCAGCAGTCGAGACCCAGCTTGGGAAGCTCACTTGGCCATCGCAGGTCCAGAGCAAGAGAGCTGGAGGAGCGACCTGTGTGATGTGGCCGATCATATTCCTGAGTGCCTTCTGAGGGCAAGGACTGTGCTTCATGACGAGGCTGGCTTCATGAGTAATTTCAAGTGTAAAGTGACGTCGAGTCCGTCAGAGGCCATATCTACAACTCGGGCGCACCAATGGAGTCGGATCCGATAGGGAGGCCTCAGATCGAGAAGCACAGGCACTCAGTGGCGGAGGTGTGAGGCATACCTCTAGAGGGCCAATCCTAGGGGTAGACCTCATCCAGAGCAATCATTGTGCAGACCCCAAGTCAGCTTCGCCAGAGAGAGATGGCACCCAAGAGGGCAATCGGGAGGCACCGGGGACGTGGGTCACAGTAATTACTTTATTTAACATGCTCATGTGACAGGACTTAGAGCCACCCATTTCTTTATTTCTTGGGAGTTCATAGAGAGAGCTCTGGATAGAGATGACCACCGAGTGTAGTATGGTAGTGTCACTCCACTGGTGATTCGGGCCATTGCTAATATAGTCTATAGGGGAGGTAAAGTGACTAAGTCATGAGTGCCCGAGGGGGGCTGATCGTACTTAAGACTCGATATTCATGACTTTGACATCATTCGTATGGATTGGTTAGCTGAACATTGCGCACCTGTCGATTGTTGCGTAAAAGAGGTCCATTTAGTCACTGGGAACTGTGGCGCATTCAGGGAGAGGGGAAGATACTTTCATAGGTTTAATCAGCATACAAGCAAACAAGATGTTTCCTAATTGTGCGAATCTGATAGTGGCAGAATCCGGCAAATGCTGGAGGATGCAAAATGGGTATAAGTTCCCGGTGATCCAGCCTCGATGTATTTCTCGAGACTCACCGGCTACCGCCTGAGGAGAGATGACCCTGACTGAGCTAGCGCCGGCACAGCAGCCCATCTCTATAGCTCCGCACCAGATGGCACCAAGAGAGCTAAAAAAGAACTGAAGGTGCAAATGGAAGAATTTGTTGAGTAAAGGTCATAAGACGAGTACATCACCCCGTGGGGAGCCCCAAAGTGTTTGTTAAGAAGAAAGATGGGAGCCTCTATGCATCTATCTATAGACAGCTCAACAAAAGTAATCCATCTGAACTAGTATCCATTGCCAAGAATCGATGATCTATTTGACGCCATATGAGTTAAGGTCTTCAAGATAGATCTACTGATCGTGGTATCATCAAATTGAATAAAGGTGAAAGATGTTCCAAGATGCCTCTTCGAATCAGATATCGTGATTATGAATTTTTAGATGTTATTTGCCTAACCAACGCTCCAAGAACTCATGGATTTGATGAATCGTGGTTCTGACCTTATTTAGACAAGTTCGCCATAGTCTTCATTGATGATATCCTAAGTATATTCAAGTAGTAAAGAAGAGCATGTAAAGCACTTATGATAGTATTATTAAACTCCGAGAGAGCACGCCTATGCAAAGTTCATCAAGTGCCAATTTTGGTTAGGATCGAGTAGCATCTTGACATGTGGTATCCGCCGAGGTATTTCGTGGGACCTCTAAAAAATAGAGGCCATCAGATTGGAAACCACCTACGAACGAATCAAGTCGGTGCTGGTTTAGGCTGGTTACTATAGAAAGTTTCGTAGAAGGGTTCTCAAAGATAGCTACCTTAATCGACTCAAGTTAACAAGAAAAGAAGAGAAGTTCATCTCGGTCAAGCTCCGTCGTAACAGTCAAGGAAAGGTAGCAAAAGATCGATCTATCAGACCAAGATTTCACTCCTCGTGAAGTAAGGGATTTACAAGATATCCGTGATGCCTCCAGCAAGGTTTAGGTCAGGAAATGATGCAACGTGATAAGGATAACTTATGCTTCAAGGTAATTAAAGAAGCATGAAGTAAACTATCCACCAGATCGATTTAGAGTTAGCTGGCCAGTGTTCAAGAAAATATGGCGACACTACTCCTATGGAGTACCTCGTGAAGATCTTACCGATCACAAAGTCACAGTGATTCTATTCTCACACAAAAGATTTGAACACACAGGAGGTGATAACTCATCAAAGACTATGATCAGCATCCATTGAATACCACCTGTGCAAGGCAAATGTAGTAGCAGATGCTTAAGTAGGAAGCCCTAGTTCCCCCAAATTCACCTTAAAGCGTATCACTCTGACAATGCTAGTAGAATCGAGATCTATGGGGGTCGGCAGAGACAAGCAGACCTTCGTGCACTCAGAAAGGCCTTCATGTTCTGGCCAAGGTTAGTGGATTGTATTAGAGACTTGCAAGCCTCGACCCAGATTTTCCGATGAAATTGAAGCAAGATGTAGGCTGGACAACAGAGTAACTTCACCTTACGAGGTAATGGGGACACTGGGGCACACAAAAGATTACGTGGTCCCGTATGTGATGTAGTTTAAGAAAGAAATCATGAAAGAGCACACTATTAGCATATGCGATGCATCCAGGGAGTACTAAGATGTATCGGACTCTGAGAGACCACTATTGGTGGAGAGGTATGAAGAGAGTAGAGATAGCAGAGTTCGTATCTAAGTGCCTAACTTATCAACAAATTCAGATTGAAATACTGGAACCTTGTGTTTACTACAAATTTTTATCCATTCCCGAGCTGAAATGGGAAAGGATCATGATGGATTTCAGACGTGATCTCCAGACACAAATGACATGATGCTATTCGTTATCAGGATGATTGACGAAGTCTACCACTTCATTGCTACTAATAATACCTATTCCCTAGAAAGATATGCGCAGTTGTATGTAGATGAGATTGTGAGGCTACATGGCGCACCAATGTCCATTGTATCGGACAGAAATCTTCGCTTCACTTCTCGATTATGGCCGAAGCTACAAGATGCTATGGGCACCAGATTACACTTCATCGCTTTAAACCAATGCATGATGGCTAATCGTAGAGAAGTCCATTCGACTTCAAAGATATGTCGAGAGCCCCGTGTGATGGAGTTTAAGTGTCGATAATTACCTAGCATTGATAGAGTTTGCCTACAAATGTTAAGTTAGCCTAGTATCGGGTATGGCACTATGAGGCATTGTATGGCGTAGCGTAGAACCTCAAATTACCGGGACGGCGTGGGGAGAGAGATTAATTGGCCTCGAGATTGTCCAAGATACAAATGCAGAAAGTAAATATGATAATGAGCGATCAAGATAAGAAACGATAGGCGTAGTGCTATGCGAACAATCGAAGACTTAGATCTTAAAGTTTGAAATGGTGATCAAGTATCTTACGAGTCTCGCCATGGAAGGGTATTTTGAGGTCTCGGAAGCTGGAAAGTCAGTCCACGATATATGCCCCTATGAGATAGTAGACAAGGTGGGCGTGGTTGTTTATTGATCGAGGCTACCATCGAGTTATTAACATCCATGATCACACTCCACGTCTCCATGCTACGTAGGCATATAACCTAATTTACATATTCTTAAGGAGCAACCTATTCAAATAAGGAAAACTCGACCTACGAGGAGCATCCAAGAGAAACCTAGATCTTAGGAGATCAAGTTTCGTAATAAAGGGATTCCGCTAGTGAAGGTGCTATGGCGAAATCACGCGTAAGAGCGCACGGGAGCCCGGGCTACGTATGTGTGCCCAATACCTCGCTTGTTTGAATACAGGTTTCAATTTAAATTTCGAGAACGAAATTTTTTAAGGGGGGAAGAAATTGTAAACCCCTAGTTTCGATCTATAACCTCTTAGTGTTAAAAGATGGATTAGAGAGGTAAAATAAATCTCTAAATTAGATTAATTGAATCTCACATATGAGAATTATCAATTTAAGGTCGATTATTTAAATATTTGTGACACTTCATCCCAGAGAGTATACAATACATGATGTTGTAGGGGCGTATAAGAGCACTAAGTGTTCCATTGTAATATTGGAGATGAAATTAGAAATGATAAATTATGGAACCCTAATTTTGGTGTTAGTGCAAGGGCATAAATCTGTAATGACTCATAAAGGACATGTAAGTCATAAACAAGTAGAGACGGGCCATATTAGAAATAAAACAAGTTAATTGCAATATTAAAGAATTAAGGAATCTAAACTTGCAAATTTGAGAATTTTCAGGTTATAATAGCCATGAGACAAACCAAAATCATATTGGTCTCATTTGGTTAGGGCAAAACGTAGAGGGAGGAGAATATGGGAAAGAAGAGCAAGGAAGAGGGAAGAGGGAGGAAAAAGGAGAAGACCAAAAATTCAGGTATGTGTTTGCCTGGAATCAAGGGTAATCAATTCTGCCTGCAAGGAGATTAAGTTGTTCCTGGTCTAGGTTTTGTGCAAAGATCACATAAACCTTTGAATTTGTCAAGTTATGAGAGTTAAACCCCCAATTGGTGGAAAATAAACATGGAATCATCAAATTATATGATGCTTAGAAGAATTAGTGGACCTGGGGTGAATTCATAAGATTTTCACTCTGTGGTTTTATTTAGAGTTCCAAACCACCAATACAAGTGTTATGGAGTGGTTTTGAATGATCATGTTGATTATTGAGGTATTACTAGCTTTGAGGATTGGTTGTAAAAAAAAAAACCAAAGGAGAATGTTGGTTTTTTTAAAGGAATTGGGTTGCCAAAATTTTCAGAAACCCTCGTTGTTACTATAATTATGTTCGAATCATCCAAATGAATTGATTCAAATTGGTAAAGAACCATAATATATAGGGCTACAAATGTATAGAAGGGACCAAGAGAAAATTGTAACTCTAAGGCTCCCAAATATGGACTAAAGGTGAACCCGTAGCTCACCGATTTTGCCTGCTTGCATGGTTGTAGTGTTTTGGTCATAAGTGGAGTAGTTTCACTCATCCAAATTGAGTGATTCAAAATTCTGGGTAAAATAGACTTCTAGGGGAATAATTTATCTGAAGGAAGTTCAAGCAAATTTTAACCCTGCAGTGCCCCGAACATTCCAAGCCGAGTTACGTGCGCATTCCGTTATGCCAATTTGAGTAATCTAGATATAAAATACAATAACTCAGTTTTGGTGATCCAAATCAGATTCCACTGGAGAAGAAACCTTAGGAACCATAGCTTCAAATGAGTGAAGAAACAAAAGGCAATTTCATGTGACTAGAAGGTGATATAAGTGAACTGCAGGGAAGAAGAACGAAGGAAAATCCTGAGCCTCGAGCAAAGATGCTACCACCTCGCTCATGGCTATCCGCTTTGAGTAAAAATATAATTTTTAGTTCCAAGCCTCGTAAATTAAACGACTGGGCGTGGGGTGATCCCTAAGAGTCAAAAAAGTAAAACTTTACATAAAAATCTGATTAGAGAGTCTCATTTGAGTATAAACAAGTTGGGGAGGATATATAGAGAAAAATGGTCTTAATCGAGATTCTCGACCTTTATAGTCGAGTCGAATTTTTTTTGTCACTAGTAATGATGAGGAATGTTGTGTAGGTGACGGGCACGGGAGCGACGTCCACGAGCCTCATAGAGAAGCTTGACGGGGAGTGACGCGACTCCAATGTAAGTGGTTCGCCACTTAAGATCCTTTCCAATTTCATGCAATTGGTTGATGGTTGTAATGAATATGGTAGTTAAGTAATCTAAAAAGAAAATATTTGAAAAGAGAGTTTTAGAAGTTCAAAAACGAGTTAGATTTGCGCTTTTGACAATAAGTAACTGTAGTTTTAAAACCCATGTATATTCCTTAAGATATAATGAGATTTAGCTTTATGTAACGACGCAATAAATTCCATCCATAGTCGCTCACAATAAAGAAAAATTAGCACTACACGACGATGCAGAAAATTTCGTCCATAGTTGCCTCTCGCTCATAGAAAGTACAAGCGCCTTACGCTGCGATGCGCATAATCTCGCACCGTAGCTGGCTATTTGTAGCGTTCAGCACTACGTGGCGATGCAAGAAATTCCATCAGGTCATCAGAGTTTTAGCACTCGCACCGCGATGCAAGAAATTCCGTATCAGAGCTGCCCGATAAGCTTTAAAGACCCTACGTGCGATGCAAGAATCTCGTGAACGTAGTGGTTGAGATGAATTAGTAAGCTTCACGTTGGCGTTAGTTTTAAATCGCCAGTGATGGTTAAAATAATTAAAGGATATACATGTGGGTTTTTGAAAGAAATCATAAAACAAATGATAAATTGTCATGTTAGTGTATATGTGATATATATATCTTCGCCAGATTAACTTCGCTTGTTCATTTTAACTATTTATATTCCATTGTGTGCTATCGCGGACGACAAGACGTCATCATTTTGTTGTCTATATAGGTGGGCTGACATGCACTATGATGTAAAACTTATGTATAAGATGGATATGTAATTGAACAAATATATTCTGATTTTTGAAATCAGATATTTGTAAATATCCACTTATTTCATATATACGATGCATCTAGATATATTCTACTTAATTTTGTAAGTTTGTATTTATGAATTGAGAATTGAGTGTTGATGTGGCATGTTGGTGGAAATATGATAATGATTTTTGCAAGTTTGGGAATAAAGAAGTTGGGAGGAATTGAGGTATTAGTAGAAGTGTAAATTTCTTAACAGGTAAATTTTGGTTTATCAAAATGCAGCCGTTATGCTGTCGAAAATTTTATAAAAATATTTGAAACAAAAGTTGCGAAATTTTTTATCACTCCCAACTAATTAAAAGCAAATTTAATTTCTGAGTTTAAACGAGTAAACCGGTTATAGAAAGTTAGGGTTCACTTCTCGGATTTCTTCGATCCAACGAGTCGGTTTCAAGGAGTCCGTTGAAGTGCCCAGTAGGATCCTCCAGACAAGAGTTTAGATAAGGTCTGGGAAGGGTCTTGTCATTTTCAACGTAGGTATTCTCTTCCATTGATGTTCTCTCCTTCAACTTTAGGTTTCGATCCCTTCGATTGACCTTGAATGGTTAGTATAAGGTGCTTTACGTACCTCATCGATGCTTATTTCTAGATCATGTGATGTTGATTAGTTATCATTTATGAGTCATTGGAAGGTGACTCAAGGAGACAGGTTTTTAACCGACTGAGAACATTAATGGACATTGAATGCCATTTTAAAAGGATAGTTACTGAGGGTCAAGTTTTATAGCTAAACCAAAATCCGATTCGGGAGGTAACTATATGTTACTACCCCCAATGCTAGGAAAAGACTCTGAGAACCCCTCATTTTCCCTAGGAACCAAGCCCAGTGACCTGACACTTTAAGACAATTCTTTCTATATTTTTACATCACTTTGGTCACGATTTTAACTACCAAAACCCACTCTTTTATAACAACCCAAAAATCCAAAATGAATTCACCAATTTAAACTTCACTATAAGTCATTTACATGAAGAAAACCCATCCTTGTGGATGATCCTAGAACCACTGTGCTATAGTAGCTATGCTACGCCAGTACGAGGTGTCAAGTTATAAATATTGTTGATTCTGTAATACCCTTACTGCCACACATACACACGCGAATCACTTTCGCCATCAAGTATTAAACTATTTTTGTGATTTTCTTTATTATTTTTCGATAAATAAAGAAAAATGTCACAATTAGTAATTCTCTATTTGATTAGAATATTGATATTTAAATTCATCAATCGATCCCGAACCATGGCACGAAAACTTATTATTGACTTTAAATGCGGCTACGAAGAATAACTAAAATCACAACACTTGATTACCAAAAACTTAATAGTTTTTGTAGAATATGTGTTTGTCCTTTTGTAAAAATGGATTCATTAAAAATTGTGTTTGAGTGCGAATCACTTGCAAGTCCCTTGATTCGTACAAGTAAAAAAGTGGATTTTTTAAGTCCCGAATATCGTTCCCATGAATTGATGATAAATCAGACTAACTACTGACTACTTAAGATCCTTGCTATTTTGAACTCCATTGTTAAAATGATGAGAACTAATAAAATAATACAAAGTAATTTCACTAGTATACATAAAAAAATTAATAGAGTGGATTTGAGTGTTCTTGAGTAAGGCAAACAGGAAATGGCGATGAATCATTGTCGATTTCTGCATCATTTGGAGTCATATCAACCATTGGTTGGAAAGATGAACTTGACAAAGAAGTATTGTGGTATAGTTTGAATTTCTCCCCTAACCATACCTTTTACTAATTAGATATTCATGTTCATTTATGACTCATGGATCTAATCAGTTACTTGTAAGATATATTCCTCTTTCTAAGATCTGTATTTTTCCTTTTTAGTACTTCAAACCCAAATCTTAGGACTAAAGAATTTTTGCCCCTATAGATAAGATATTGCAAGCCTTCTCCAATTTAACTGGCACCTCATCCTTCAATTCTAATGAAAATCTATTTATCTTGATTTGATCTATGCTAACACGGGATCGAAATCATTTCTGACCCCAGAAAATAAGAAAACCTTTGAGAGAAATTAAACTAATATTTCCTCGAATTGACCTCACACAATATGGTAAGTTAGTGATCTATTTGGGTAATCTTTGGGGATTCATTAGTTCCAAAAGTGATGATCTACCATGCCCATAAGGAACTACTCAGTGCCCTCGATTCTCCACCTTTGTCACCTGAAAAGGGCCTCCTGAAATCGAGTGAATCGATCTTGTTTTGAGTACACGATACTAGTACTTTGAACAATTAAGTTCAAGAATAATACCAATAAATAAATTAAAGATTTCCATCTAAGGCATTCTTCCACTTTGTGACAAAAATAACAATCACCATCAACCCATTCCTAGAGCGAGCTCAATCTTTCAAAACTGGTTCACACATATCGATGACTAACTGGTAAGGAAAATTCATTGTAATTGTGAACGAACTGAAATAAAAGAACTCCAGAATTTTCCAAAAATCCATTTAAAACATAACAGTAGTGAAAGAGAAATTTTACAATAAATTCCAACTTAAAGTTGCATATCAGTTCATTACTCTACTCCAGAAGTTAAATAGAAAATGAAACTAAAGCACTTCTTTAAAAACAGATCTACTAAAAGGAAATAAAGATAAAATAAAAAGAAAAATAATATAGAAAGAGTCTTGACTACGAAAGTCTTAGATTTGAGAAAGGCGAGCACAGTTCCCTGAAATACATACATTTATAGAGCAAATGATAGACGCACTTCAATACACAAATTGTGGATCAAATTTATGAGGTAGAAATGGTGCTTTATCGCGCGAATACACAATGCGACATGGTTCTATCTTTTGTCGACTCTTGTAGTGACTTTGGAGTTTCCTATCGTGACATAGTTTCATGTTATCTTCTTCGATTCTATCATGACATGAATTTGACTTTGTCGACGCCAGTTATGTTGTTATGCTGTTTCCATGTCGCGACATGCTTGTCTTTTTCGCGTCGAGAAATTTCCCTCCTCGACTCTTCAACTTTGTTGCTAGCAGTCCTACCCTTCGTTGTGACATTCAGCTACATTGTTATTCTCGATTTATGTCCGCGACAAACTTTTTGTATTTGAAGTTTCTCGATAGCATGGATTTGTTGTCGCCCTGAGACTTTTTCTTTGTTGCGATAGAGTTGTGTTGCCTTGTATTATTGGTGACTACGTGGCAGTGATGGAGCTCTTTCTATGTCGTGATAGAGTCTTCTTTACTCCTTGTTACTGGCTAAACTTTTTGTTGCAACGTTGAATCCCTTGTCACTACAAACTTGCCTTGGCTCATCTCACTTCTTTTCCATTTTCTGTCGCGACATAAAACTTCTGTTACAATAGAAATCTTTTACTTAGCAATTTTTATTGTTGCGTTTGTCTTGACAGAGATTTCTGCCTTCAGTTCTTTATTCTATCGCAACATGAGTTTCTGTGTCACAACATTCTTTTTGTAATTTTCTCAACTTCTGTCGCAACAATATTTGTCTTTGTTGCGACAAAATTCACCTCAGCCTCATGTTGTGTTTGTCGCGACATAAAACTTCTCTGTTATGACAACTTTGTCTTGCCTTGTCTCATTGTTTTGCTATTTTCTATCGTGACAGAGTTGTCTTTTGTCGTGATATAGTCATCTGATATCTTCATTTCTTTCTATCGTGAAAAAGATTCGAAATGTCGTGACATAATTCTACTGCCATTTGCTTAATCAATGTCGCGACATAGTTTGGAATATTGCGACATTCTTCTTCATGAACTTCTCCAACTATGTCGCGACATAAAAATCCATTGTCGCAACAAAAATTAGTCAATCTATCTCAAATTGTGTCGTAATAGTCTTCATTTCTAACTTGTGCTCAACTTGATCCTTGTTATGACATACTTCTGCTGGTTATATTGGAATTATATATTCACATTTGCTGAGATGTTATAGCAATTCTTATACTATCTAAATTTTCCCTTTCTTCTCAATTCTCTACCATAACACATAAAAATAAGTTGACTCTTCCATATTCCATTAGTAACCATAAATCATTCTAGATTCTGAAATGTTAAAATCGTTTAGACTCATGATATATTTCTATGATACAGTCAAGATTAGAATAAATAAGAGTTTGTTCGACATATAAATTCTTTATTAACCTGACAATGGAGAAGGCTAAAGGAGGAATGTCACAATATAGAAAAGATTGTTGTGAAACAAGAGATCGAGTTCATTGAGAGTTTAATCGCGACATTTGAAACTGTTGCGATAACACATGAATATCAACTACAAGGCGGAAATGTGGCTTGTAGTGACATAAATTACTTTTCGCAACAATTATCAAATGTTGTCAAGCGAAATTACGATCGACATGCAATTCTGTATGCAAAAAAAAAAAAAAAAAAAAAAAAAAAGAACAGGCCTGAAAATTGTGCGTGACAGTAAATATTTATGTGCGGCTTGATCCTTTCAGCGAAATATCACTCAGAAATGTTACGAAAGAGTCATGACAAAGAGTTAAGACATAGAAGTTGCAAATATGTCGCGATATTTAAAAATTTTGTCACGATAAACAACCCATGGGCAATAAACTGAAGACATGCCAAAAATGTTACGACAATCTCACAACAAAGCCTGACATTACGCTTTAATGTCGTGACATAGATCAACTTTGTCGCGATAAAGACTCGATTAGGCACGCATTGGGAAATCCACAATTCGACCTAAATTACATTAACATTTATGCCTTATGAATAGAAAGAGATAGGGCAGCAAATACATCTTTGGATCAACAACTTTTCAACAGCTTTCAACCAGCTTTTAGCTTTTTGGAAGAGTTAAAGACTCTTTGTATATATTTTCTTTTTATTTTTATTTTTCCTTTCTTTTAGAAGTAAAGGTAGATTTGAATTGAAATTTCAAGCTGGATAGAATGTAAATCAAGCTTCATGTCTGTTCGAACTAGAGTGAAATCTGGAAATTTTTTGGGATTCATTTTTATTTAGTTTTAATTACAGTTATAGTGAATTTGTCTGATCAACCAGTCATTGTTACTTGTGATTCAGAGATGGAAGTCATAGCTTTGTGGGAAAGGGTTTTGTGTTCTTACTATTATTTTACAGTATTTTGAGTGAAGGTTTTGGGTATGAAAACTGAGTTTATCTAATTGTTATTGCTCTTGTAATAAGTTGTTCTATATATCAATGCTTGTTACCTATAAAGAGTTGTATATATACTACGATTCCAAGGATCATCCCGAGTTACGGAGATGGACTACACGAAGAATAAATGATCCTTAAGGGTAAAATACATTGATATGTCGGAACTAATATACTCAAAGTATCACTTGGATACATCATAGGCGATGTTCTAACTTCTAGCAGGTCCTGCCAAGTGACCAATGAGAAGTGTGTTCAGGGGCCAGGACCACTGATAGAGATATCAATTTGCCCAATTCTTGAGGTTTCATCTCAATTCAATAAAATGATCTTAATCATGTGTTAGCTAAGATTCTAATCAAGGGGAAAGAGAATTCTATTAGATTGATGGTTGAGATACCAATTACTTTGGAGAAGGCTTGTGTTACCCTATCTATGGGGCAAGTAATATCCAGTCCCAAGAGATGGCTATGAAGTACTGGTTTAGGAAAAATATCCAAATCTTGAAGATGATCAAATCCTAAAAGTAACTATTTAGATCCATTGACCTAGTTTAGGAATATGGTAAGCTAAACAATGAAATGTGTAGTGTCAGGAGGCATTCCAAGGCTACACTACCTTGCTCTTGGACAAATCAAGGATTTATACCTTTAACAATATTTTATTTGGGTAATATGCAAATTGATTGTAAGAATACTAGCCACTTCCCAGTGTTATTTCTATTTTGTGATATCTCTAATTCTAATTGGATTAGATTTTTTTTTTAGCTAAGGTTATTTCATCAATTTTATATTTGATAATTCATACTTCCATTTAGAGGTTCAAATAGTGATGATCTTGATTAGTAGGAGTAGTTGATCTTTAGATTTTCTAATCAATCCCTATGGGAATGATATCTGGACTTAAAAATTCACTTTATTACTTGTATGACCTCTACACTAGCAGTGATTTAGACCAAAACCAATTTTTAACAACATTATTATAGACAACAGCAGAAAACAATTTTTATATATAGAGAAAATCATTTTGTCAAATTTTGATCTATGTTAAAGACAAAAAATAAAGTCCCTAAATCATTAATCCCATGTTTTACAAGATAATCCAGAAACTCTTGGCATAAGTATTCACCACCTCGATAAGATCTAAGTGTTTTAATACTTTTTCTAAGTTGGTTCTCCAATTCATTTTTGAATTCCTTGAACTTTTCAAAGGCTTCAAATTTATACTTCATAAGATATAAGGACCCATACCTTGAAAAGTCATCAGTGGAAGTAATGAAGTAGAAGAAACCACCCATGGCATGTGTGGACATCGGACCACATACATATATATGTATTAGGTCTAAAGGCCCACTTGCATGTTCACCCTTTCCCTTAAAGGATAGTTTAGTCATCTTGCCTAATAAACAAGATTCGCATGTGTAATATGATTCCATAATCAAAATGACCCTAGTTTGACTCTTGTGTAACTTAGCCATGTGTCTCTCATTTATATGGTCAAGGCGACAATACCATAAATAGGAGGGTTTCACATTATCTTGCTTGTTGTCATGGATAGTGAAGTAGATGGGGCATACAATGCCTTCTGCTTCAAGGACCCTAAATAGGCTTTGTAGTTTCTCTTCCAATTTCCATCCTTATGGCAGTGGAAGCAAGTACCTTTTGAGGTAGTCTCTTTGGCTTTCTTCTTGGTTACACCTCCCATTGCTTTAATGGGCCTTTTCTTTATTTTTTTTTCTTATTCTTAGAAATAGAAGAGTCCATAAGCATCATAATTTTAGCCCCCCTTTTCAAGGTGGGCTCAACTGTCTTGAGGAGATTGACTAACTCTAGAATGGAGGTTTCTTTGCTTTGCATATGATAATTAAGCACAAATTGGGCAAAATTATCAGTCATGCTGGATAGGATCAAGTCTATACTTAATTCATGGTCCATTACAAAATCCAGCTGACCCAATCTCTCAATATAAGTATTCATCTTCAGTGCATGCTGCATTGGAGATGTCCCACTTGCATCTTGGTGCTAAAGAATAACTTTGAGATCTCGAACCTTTCAGATCTCACATGCTTATCAAATAGGTCCTTAAGATGGATGACTATATCTGCTTCCATAGTTTTGTGTTGCATCGAAGCTCGGTGGTCATAGATGGAAGCCAGTGCAACTCGATCTACTGTCGACTATATGCTTTTGATACACACTCTAATCATTATCAGATGCATCAACAGGTGGGGATTTAGGAAGTGGCCTATTGAGGACATAGGCTATTTTTTTAGCCTTGAGAACAATTTTTCAGTTTTCTAATCCAATCCAAGAAGTTTGGGCCTATCAATTTGTTGTTATCCAAAATTGGTCATAGGTTCACATTTGAAGACATGATGTTGATTCTAGTAACCTAGATGTAATAATAGATATTATTGATTGTACTTAAAATAAATATTATTATGACTTTAATAATCGTATTATGGCTCCACTTTTATTAAAAACTCTTAGCCTCACTATGAACCTAAGAACTTATATGGAAGTTCTCCTCGTGAGTCGATATCCAATCTTACCTTAATGACCTTGGGTTTACCCAACAAGTCACCACGAGTCAAAAGGTAGGTATCATACATACCAATTGCATCTACTTGTAATAATCGAATCCAGTGCTATCAACTGATTGATGTGTTCACCATCATTAAGTTATCAACTCTTTGACATGTGTATGTCTCTTATATACACTACCCAACTTGTCTCCAGGCCTATTGACCTTGGGTTTACCCAACAAACCAATGAACTTAGTTAAACCCGACCCATTAATCCGGAAAACATGTTTCCATGGTTTGAACATATTCATGTAGCGAGAGCTTGGGTTTACCTAACAACCAAAACTCTAAAAGAACTCTGGTTCTAGCCATATTAATGGAAGACTTTTGGTTTAATGTAGTTTAATGAGGGATTTATTTTTAAGTCTCATCTTTTATTAATAAGCATGCATTTATAACCATTCATCACATGAATCATATAAAAGGATAGTTCTCTAACTATATGGCATGGTTATGGACTTTTCTAATGTCAATTCCTCGAGCCATGAAGGAATTGACTAGGTCATATCTAGGACATGCATGAATAACAACCCTTTCAAAAATAAATCAAATTTACAACAAGGATCTTCTTCTCCATGGTGCCTCCTTCTACTCCTTGCTCCTTTGCATCTTCAATCTAATCTAATCCTATGAAATCTAATTACATTCAAAAGAGGGGGCCTCAAGTTACATTTGAGGGGGATTGAGATGAGATGAGAAAAGAAGACAAAAGAGACAGAGAGAAAAAAATAGGGACACACAAGCCCTATTTACCATTAAAAGAAAACATGCATATGCTCAATCACCATTGGGCTCAGTCCATAAACTAACCACCATGCTTGTTCCATACACCCTTAGCATACATCTAATGTATCATTATTTGATAACGGCATCCTAAGTTTTAATTTTTCAAAACCAAAACACCTGGGCCCAACTCTTTGTCACCAAGGTCCAATTCTTGAACTAGGATTACTTAAAAGTGTAGTAAAATTCAATTGGGGTTCATATGCATATTTCTAAAGAATATTTTAATTTTAAAAAATTAAATTAAAACCCTAAGTTCCAATATTAATTCATAATTAATCTGCCCTTTTATAGCATGTCAACTTCATGCCCTTTGAACATTTCAAAGTTAAAGCTTGCTATTCACTTTTCTGGACTTACTAGAATTCGTGATTAATTAGTAAAATTCAAAACAATTATTTTAAAATTCAGAAAATTATTCCACAAGCTTCTAGCATTTAATTAACATCCAAAAGTTTCTGGAAAACTTAGTTTCAAGGGCTAGAACGCAAAATTGCATGCCCAAATGATTTTAACAAAACCGGGTTGGTTGGGTGGACACAACAGCCCAGCCCAATCCATGTAGCCAACTTGTTTTAATTTTTAAAAATTCAATTTAAATATGATTTGGATCATTCCAAAGTCTAAAATTAAATTTGGAAAGTCTAAAATTTAATTCCAAGATTAAATCTTGAAACTATCTAGACTAGATAATTAAAAAAAAAAAAAACAATTACAAAATCGGGTATGTGGGCGCTCACAGCAGCCTTCCCAAATCAGTACTTTATCTTGTTTTAATTTTTAAAAATCCAATTTAAGTCAGATTTGGATAATTTAAAAGCCTAAAATTAAATTTTAGATGTTTAGATTTTATTCAAAAATTAAAATCATGGAATTATCATCTTAAACAATTTCAAAAAATTGAAACTCCATTGCGCATCGAGCATTAGAAAAACTACGATTACGGGTTTTTTAAGTTAGGGAGTTTGATGAGTGTAAACTCGTCAGTTTTAAGCCCATTTTCATGCATAATTGAGAGCTTAATTCTTATTTTAATACAAAATTATGGATTCTTCACTAAATTTATTGTTTTGTATGAATCAAGAGCAAAATGAGCAAAAAGAGTAGGAAAAGCGACAAAAAAGAAGGCCTAAGGCAGAAAATATTATCGCGACATTCAAGAATTTGTTGTGACAAAAGACTAAAAAAAACTTGAAATTTGTCGCGAAAATCGGTCAGAAGGTAGCAGTAGCAGAATAGTAAGAAATTGTCGCAACAACTTCCAATTGTACTAGTTTGGACCTTTGATGAGACCGTGGTTCCTTTTTCTTTCATAGTGGTTCAATTGTCATCCCAATACTACAGTATCAGATCAACAGTTCTAGGGACCACTCCTAGTTCATAAATTAACTAACTTATCCAAACCGCTTCCATAGCTGCCAGCGGAAACAACGATGCACTCTAATTCAGTTGTAGAACTCAGACTCATTTCTTATTTGGAACTCTTCCAATTGACTGTGCCACCATTCAATGTGAATATTCAGCTTGATAGAGATTTTGAATCATCTCTGTCAGATTATTAGTTGGCATCTTACAATAAGATCTTCATCTCTTTCACTCAAGAATACACAACCACCCAATGACCCTCACCTGGGTCCAACTGGTATTTGCTCGTGACTCTCAAAGCATATGATCAGTCAGGTCTAGTACACTACATAGCATACATGATTGATCTTATAGCTGAAGCATATGGGGTCATACTCATGTGTGTCCTCCCTTGTTGTGTTTTTAGACACACGGACTTTGAGAGGGTGATCTTACTAGACATGATAATGTATCCTCTCTTGGAGTGCTCCATGTTAAACCTCTTTAGCAAGTAAGCTATGTATGTAGACTATGAAAGACCAAGCAACCTACTTGATCTATCTCTATATGTAAGCTAACCCTTAGGTTTATGATTATGACACAACCTAAGTAAAGTATGCAAAAACCTCTTCGCACATGTAAGCTAAGTTACACAAGAGTTGAAACTTAGGGTCATTTGATTAGGAATCATATGACATATGTGAATCTTGTTTATTAGGCAAGATGACTAAACTATCCTTTAAGGGAAAGGGTGAATGTGTGCGAAGACCTCTGGTTGTGTCATACACACATCCTTACTTAGGTTTCCTTTGTGGAAAGTTGTTTTCACACCCATTTGCTATTTCTCATAATCACAATGAGCACCAATGGCAAGGAGTATCCTTTTGGATTTAAGCATAGTTAACAGACTAATAGCCTCATCATAGTCAATTCCTTGTCTTTGACAATGACCCTTAAATTTATAAGCAGCCTTCTGGTGTCATTACCTTCCATGTCGATCTTCTTCTTAAAGATCCACTTGCACCTATGGGTTTATCCTAATTGGATTGACCCAGTCCATACTTAGTTTTTATTCATGGAATCCATCGACTTCACTGCCTTCAAGCCATTTGTTAGACTACGAGATCCCAGAGATTCATAAGTAGCTAGTAGGCTAAATACGACTACAATGGCTTGATACATCCGCTGTTTGCAATGAGAAATCCATATCTCTCTGGAACAGTACATATCCTACTTGTCCTATGAAATGATTGTGTTTCAAAAGGATCAATTGCTACTTCATCAACATGAATAACAACCTTAGATTAAGTCAATTGACCTACATCTATTTGAGCACTTTAACCTTCATCGAGTTCACCCTAGCTCCCATTGTCTTTTCTTAGAAGAAACTCTTTCTCTAAGAAGACTATATACTTTGAAACAAACAACATTTGTTCCAATGTTGTAAATTAATATCGATGGTTTCTTTAGAATATCTGCAAATAGACACTTGTCGGTTAACTCTGGCTTGCCCAACAAGTTTGCTTCTTTTAAGCTAGATAACCCCATACTTTAAGGTAAGTAAGATAGGGATTCTCGTTAGTCCATATCTCAAATGAAGTAACCACAACTGACTTGGATTGGACCTTGTTTAACACATAAACAATAGTCTCATGTGCATACCTCTAAGGTGACTCGAGTAGATCCACCTTGCCCTTTCACCACACTACTTGGCGCGATAGGTAAGGTGGATTCCACTTGGATAAAGTCTCATTATCTTAGAGATAACCCATAAACTCTTGGCTTAAGTATTCGCCACTTGGATCTCATAAAAAGTGATTTGATACTGATTAGTGCTTAAAAAGTGCTATTTTGAACCCTGTTTATTTAAGGTTTTGAGCACTTTTTGTGTACTAATCATCGTAATCTTGATTGCACATTGAGTCCTACTATTCTGCTAATCGCATTTTGTGGCTAATTTGTAGTTTTTGCGAGATAATCGGGCCAAAATTATGAGTCAATTCAAACACGAGGCAGAGTTGAACTCATCGTGCGGTCGGATCCACAGAGGAAGAAAGAGCAAAAGTGTAGAAAAATGGAGCATTGCAGGAATGCTTTTCCTGCGACACTATTCACCCATCCAGCCACTGTTCACCTCTCCTGCAGTTTGATGTTGTGACCTTTTTGTTGCATATTTTGGTTTCTTCCCATTTTATCCCTTGTATTAGCTTTTGGTTTTGGTTTTTTGTTGTAATTTCCCTTGCTCTGAGCACTATAAACTCCAGTCAGCTATTGTAAAAAATCAATCCATCGTCCGATAAAATTCACGGGAAGCTTTAGCTTTCAGCTTCTTCTCTTCTGCTTCAACAACCATTTTCTACTTTGCAGGCGAGTACCCTCTAGAAAGGATGACAACTCGGAGGATGAGCGCTAAAAGCCACACTTCTCCTTGAAGACAAAAGGCTACTTGAGTGTTGGATCCACAAAGGCCCGAAGGATGGAGTCCCTGTTTTCACCTTGAGTACTCAGCATCGTCTGTGTTCTCCTTTCAACTCTAGGACTTGATCCCATGATTCATGTTGAATGGTTAGTATTTGGTAATCTTTTAGTGCTCACTTGATGCTTATTACTAGATCTCGTGATGTTCATTAGTTATCGTTTATTACCCATTGTAATGTGAGTCAAGGAGACTCGTTTGAACTGACTAAGAACATTAACGGCGGTGATACATTCGGAGAAATTTAATAAAGTTTAGTTTTTATAGCTTCACATGAAGATCCGTTTCGGGAGATGATTATAGGTCATCCTCCCCAGCGCGAAATGACCACAGAGCCCTCGGTTGCCTAGGATCCTAATCTCGATATCTGATACTTGAGGAGATCTCTTATTATTTTCTTATTTTACTTCAGTTTATTTCCAGTTTTCACCATCAAAACCCCCATTGTTTTTACAAAAACCTTAAATCCAAACTGAAAATTCACCATTTTGAATCACTGAAAATCATTTTGTACGAAGAAAACTCATCCTGTGTTCGACCCTAGAGCCACTGGCGGAAGTAGCTGCCTTTCTGGCTGATGGGAGGAGATTACAGGATATAAATTTTGTTGAATTGGGCACTCTTTGAATCAAATGGCGTTGCGAGATGTTTCAGTTGAAATGATATAAACTTTGATGTTATGATCTATCATGTGGATCAACGACCGATTTTTCTTTTGCTTTTCTGTTTTCAGTTTTCTGGGTTGTCATTTTTTAGGTAATTTTTTTAGTTAACATAACCCTTTTAGTAAATTGTTTTCCTTTTTCCCTTGTTGGTATCTGCCTTGTTCTTCTTTGCAAGAGAACATGTTTCGAGTGGAGTAAGGAATTTTGAAGAGCGGGTTAATCAAAGTCGATTTTCCACGAAACACGGAATTTGGTGAATCGACCAAATGGAAGAGGGAGGAAGCGTCTGAGTGAGTGGAGAAACCTAGTGCGTACATGTCGATGAGGGACTATAGAAACCCTCCATGGATGAGTGCACTTTTTTGTAGTGTTTCCCCAACTAATGCACCGCCCGGCAATGCCTGACCACTGATTAGAACCACACAGTACTCGTAGGATCAAGACCTCCATAGTATGCACCTCCTGCTTCTCCATATTATGCCTCAACTCCTCAGCCACCACAACCACCACAGTTGACATCTTCAGTTGAACAAGCAATATTGAACTTGAGTAAACTAGTGGATAATTTCATAGAGGAGTAGAGGGCAGTGAATGTCCAGGCCAATCAAAAAATTGACACTATGGAAAACAATGTGAACAAGAGAATTGATGAACTTCAAAGTGAAATGGAGAATAAATTTGACAACTGTAATTACTCCATTTAGGCTCACTATCGGTAGCATGTTCGCGAGAGGAAGTGAATCAAAATAAGAGTGCACGTCGACACCACGGTGGAGGGCTTGATATAGCGACAAAAGAAGAAACCTCCACAATCTTGACTAAGGAGGTGAGTGGAAAGGAAGAAATAGAGAGAGCCCCAGTCCATTGCCCATTCCCTGAAATAGCCTTGCTAGAAGCACCCTCTCGACCCTAGTGTATACCACACTCTGTGTGACCTTCTGGAAAAGACACACTCCTGGCTGGCACGAAGTAAAGGCCATCCCATCTCCACTGCCTATACTATAAAACTTTAGGAAGTTAGTGGCCACTGCTCATATTTTTGCCACTACATCGAAGAAATTGGTAGCTGCTCATACTGCATGACATAGTGGATGGATTCGAGTCTTTGGTTGAACGTGAACACTGGACCTCGGCATTTAGCAGCTCCACCGGTTCAACGACCTCAGGCTTGGCGGTTTGGAAATTTCTGATCTCCCCGGCACATTTTCATTTTTCTTGTCTTATTTTATTTTGATTTCTTTAATTTTCTTTTAGATTTTCTCTAATTTTAGTTAATCTTTGTTTTTAGCTTAATTTTCAATTTTACGCAATTTTCTTAATTTTTTTGTGTTTATTTTTGCGGAGTCAAACTTTTGTAGGAAACCCGGAAGTGTAGCGGAAGTGCGGGGAACAATTTGTGCGGTGCGCGAGTGTTCATGGAAATTATGCGTGAAAATTCGCGCCTTTGTGCGGAATTTGTCTCTACTTAACGCGAAGTTGCCCTCTTCCCATTTTGTTTCGCCCATAACTTTATCATCCGAGCTCCGTTTTGGGTAATTTTGGTATTGTTGGAAATATTAGAGAGTGTAGAATCCAAATATATCTAGAAAGAACACTTTTGAAATTATGATGAAGGTGTAAATTTAAAAATGCTCCAACTGGTCACTTTTTTCCTCTCTTTTCTTCTCCTAACTTGTTCATTTGAAGTCCAAACGGAGTGAATAAGGTGTCGATGGAAAACTGCGAGAATCTCATATCCGACAACGAGTCGTCTCATCGGGTAGCACTTCCTTTCCTAAATTTCCAATCGAGCCCCATTGAGGACCAGTGTGTGACATTTGGTTGGGAGAGAGTTAGCGAAGAAGTGGCATTTATTTATGTTTTTGTTACTATTTTGAGCACGGCCCACTTTTTATGTTTAGTGGCTTCTTTGGTTTTCTACTTTAATGTGAGCATTTATCTTATCTGACTTAGCACCAATTCAAATTGCACCCGTTTTTGTGGTTTTGCCTAACTGCGAGTTGGAAAAGTGAGACTTTATGCAATCTTATTCTTTGTTAGATTGATTCCATGCCCTAGTTGAGTGGATGATTAGTTTTAATTCTTGTTGCTTTCAACCTTTTTTTAACACCTCTGGCTAACCACACACTATGCACACTAGTTTTCATGATAGAACAGCCTTCTTCTAAACTTTGCAAAACTGCCCTAGTTTTAGTTGACTACCTTTAAATAGGTTAAGGACCCCATGAAAAGGAGACGATGTGTCTTCGAAATAAAATGAAGTGAAAAGAAAGAAAAAGAAGAAAAATTGTAGCGCTTTGCCTTGAAACGAGGCACGATCCAGGGGTATATGGCGAGCCTTTGCACCTGCACCTGGGGTGCCTCAAGCCGGTCGGTTGGGAGCCCACTTGGGCTTAGTGCTCGCTACACGGGTGGATGAGTGGAGTTTAGCGAGTTGTAGGTGCTGTAGTTTCGAAATCATTCGGAGTCCGGGGTGAAACCTAAAGAGTTAGTGGTCGAAAGATCCTTATTAATTGGTGCCCTAAGCCTTAATTGGTTAGGAGTCATCGGTAGATCCCCGTTACATGGACTTTGGTGAGGTCGATTCTGACATTGCACCCTGGAAAACCTGAGGATTGTGGAATAAGAGTGGAGTCCTGATATTTTTAGTCGAGTTAGTGTGTCCTAAGTGTGAGTAGTAGCTTGGTTGGGGAGAGTTCGAGATCGAGTTTATTGTTGAAATGATCAAACAGCTGCCAGGCTTTGGTGGAAGTCTACGGTTGATTCACCAAAAAGGAGGCTCTTTGATACTCGATTTTGTATGGCATTCATTCTCAGAGATAGTTATTGGGCAAGGGTTTGATGATTCTCGCCGAAGGTTAGGCATTACTCGTCCATGACCATTTTGAAACACCATTTTTGTAGACATCATTTATTGTGTTTTGTATCCTTTCTCTTTCTTTCTTTCTTTCATTGCTGAGGACTAGCAATGTGTAGGTTGAAGTGTGATTAGTACTCAAAAAGTGCTATTTTGAACCCTGTTTAATTAAGGGTTTGAGCACTTTTTGTGTACTAATCAGCGTAATTAACCCGATTTGCACATTAAAGTCCCTGTTATTCCACTGATCGCATTTTGTGGCTAATTTTGTAGTTTTTGCAAGATAATCAGGCCAAAATTATCGAGTCAATTCAAACACGAAGAACCCGAGTTGAACTCATCGTTGTAGATCAGATCCTAGAAGGAAAGAAGAGAAAAAAGTAAAGAAAAATGGAGCATTGCAGGAATGCTTTCTGTGATCACCGTGATATCTAAACCTTTATTCACCTCAGGCCCATTTTATTCACATCTCTTGCAATTTGACGCTGTGACCTTTTTGTTGCATTTTTTTGGCTTCTTTCCATTTTATCCCTTGTATTAGCTTTCGATTTTGGTTTTTTTTTTTTTGTAATTTCCCTTGCTCTGAGCACTATATAAGCTCAGTCAAGCTATTGTAAAAATCAATCCATCAAGTGATGAAATTCACGGGAAGCTTTGTTCCTGGCATATATCTACTTCACTCTTCATTTTCTTTTTAAGGCAGCGAGCACTGCCCTCAGGGATGACAGCTCGGAGGATGTTGGCTAAAACCCACTCCTTGAAGACAAAGGCTGTAGTGTTGGATCCTAAGGCAAGGCGAGGAGTCCCTGCTTTCACGCGGGTACTCCTTTATCGTGTGTTCTCCTTTACAACTCTAGGTTTCGATCCTTAGTTCATGTTGAATGGTCAGTACTTGGTAATCTTTTAGTGCTCGCCAGTGCTTATTACTAGATATCGTGATGTTCATTAGTTACCATTTGTACCCATTGTAATGTAGTCGAGGAGACTCGTTGACGGCGAGAACGTGCGACATTGAATGCCATTTTCGGAGAAATTTAATAAGGGTTAGTTTTACTATCTAAATGAAAGATCTGGTTGGGGTGATTATAGGTCATCCTCCCCAGCTGAAGAGATGGCCAAATCCTCGGTTGCCCTGGATCCTGTCCCAATATCTTGATACTTGAGGAGATCTCTTTATTAATTTCCTTATTTTACATCGATTTATTTCCAGTTTCACCATCAAAACCCCCTTGTTTTTATAAAACCTTGTCCAAAGTGAAAATTCACCATTTTGAATCCTTTGCAAATCATTTTGTCTGCGAATAAAACCCATCCACTGTATTCGACCCTAGAGCCATTGCTCTTTGCGGTGCTCTACTACGCGTGGAGGAACTGGGATATAAATTTGTTGATTAGGTGCACTCTTGTAGCGCGAATCGGATGCTTCTCCCCGAAGCTAGTTCCTGCTTCATGTCTGGGTCTTTGAACTTTTCAAAGTTGAGATTTGTATCTCATAAGATACAAGTACCCAAATTATGAATGATTATTGATAAAGTTATAGTAGATAAACCACCCTACAGCATGTGGACATAAGGCACGTTGGAATCCGGCGATAAGAAAACACATTTAAAATAAAAAAATTTATGACTGACGCATTAGGATCAGCGGAACATGAAACTAAACAATGAATAAAGAAATCCAGATCTCGGCTCTTGTAGACCGTCCTTTTCGACTAGTGCGATTTTCTTGATCACACACATGACTGATACAAAAGCGAACTCCTTAGAAGCGATCGACATCAGAGCGAGCGATGCGTGTGGAAACGCCCTCTAAAGGTATCCACCTGAGCGACTGTCGTTGGATGGATGTGCTGCTTTTCAACCACGATAGGTCACGTGTCCCCTGAAACCAAAGACACCTTGGTATGTTTGAAACTCTAAAAGAATTCTCCTCAAAAGCCAGCGAAAAGAACCACCTACTTTTAGATGATAAACCCCCTTATTTATATCAAAACTCCCAAACCCTTTTATTAAGCGAATTTAAAACAAATTCCATTAACTATTAATGGGCTTAGGCTTGACTAGGCTTAATCATGGGCTAAGAGAACCTTTCTAACGTCCATTATAGCTCATTCTTTTTATAGGTTCCTCGATGTTGGCGGCGAATTTGAAATCATATTCCTAAGCCCACAAGTTATAATTGGTCTCTAACTGAGACATTATAACTACCAGAATCAAGTGAATTCGATGACTCGAATAACCTTACCATAGTATGATATTAGTCCTTTGTCACCACGATGTCTCGATTAAGCCTGGCATGGATGAAGTCATCTTACAACTTAATCGCTTCTTGATTCTCAAGTAGATCGACTAAACAAATGAGATTGATAACTCATAATAACTTCATTCCCGAGCACTACATGCATTTCGCCTCACTTATCAAGAGGCCAATAGACATCTCACTCAATTAAGAGCGGGACAAATTCCTTCACTATCACTCACATTCCTCCACATGATTTACCGCATGCCCAACCATAGCCTCAGATACTATCCCGTTAAAGCCATTATTGAGCTAATACGCTAAGACACGGTTCCTCATGCAGGAACTACGGTGGATTCAAATAAGGACTCAATACCACTACTCGCAATGAGAATTACCGATGACATAATCCATGGTATTTTCTATGAATGTCAGTCTAATAACATGAACTTAACATGTATTTATGTTCGAGTAACATCTTATGTTCATGATCAAGAAACGTGGTATTTTCTAGGAAAACATAATAGTCTTACTTCATTATTATTTTATAATAATGATCGACCGCGGGACTATTTGTGAATGTTGTTCTTATGCCTTAAGGTTTTACTATCAAGTCACATACTTGATGACATAAAGTGGAGCCAACTATTCAAGGATCTCGACATCAAGAACCACAATTCTCCTAAATATAGCAAGATAAAAACAGATACAAATACCTCATGTATATAAACATAATGACAATGTATACGCCACTCGCCAGAGCATACTCACTAAGAAAGACCACATACATCTCGTATGTATCGTGCCCAAAATCCATCGCATGTCTCACCGCTTTTGGTAAAGGCAACTAAGTCATATTTTAAAGAAAGATTCACATGTCAAAATGAATTACAATCAAATGACCCTAAGCTACCATTCTTATGTAACCTAACTGCTGTTCTCTCGCTTTATAATGTACAAGGTGACAATGCCATGAGCACGATGATTTTAGATTGTTCCTTTAGTATTTTTTATTGTCATTAAAATTTAAAATTAGATTGACATATCTAATATGTAAATTCCATCGCTTAATGCACCACCAACATAAAAGACATCATAATGTAACAACCATCGTTACTAAAAATAAATGAAAACCTTTTCGCTTCAAATAAAGAAAACTCTAAAAAGTTCATCATCAATGCTGTGATATAACAACAATCATCCAAATTTCAACAAAGATCACTAGGGAGGTTCAAAACATAAGTCCATATAGCAATAGCTTCAACTCTTGCACCATTGCCCACTCGAAAGTCAGACTCTCTTTTATGAGCTTCCTACTGCTCCTTAGGCCTTGTATATCAATCCATATGTATGAGCCAGGTATCATATACCCCTATGTTGTTAGGAGAAACAATGTTAACCTAAATGACATAAATACCTTAAGATGATGGTGCATCACATGTCACCTTCTTGTTCAACTCCAAGTAAGCCTTGCAGTTCCTCTTCCAATGGCCAACTTGACCAAAATGGAAGTTTCAGTGCAGTCTCTTTAGCCTTTTTCTTTGCCACACCTCCTTTAGCCTGAGTGGATTTACTTCTCTTCTCGTTCTTAGAACCAGAAGAATCCACAAGCATCACATGCTTTTTCTCCTTTCTTAAAGAAGACTCATTTGTTTCTTAAGAGCAAGCCGATCAAACTTTGACATGGACACGATGTAGTTCATCCTATAGTCAAGCACAAACTATGCAAAACAATCAAGTAAATTGGCTAGAATCAAGTATACAATTAATTCAATGTCCATCCAATAACCTAATTGATTCAACATCTCAATGTGTTCATACATCTTCAGTGCATACTGCATTGGGGATGTCCTCTCCTCCATCTTGGAACCAAAAAGTAGCTCAGAGACTTTGAACCTTTTAGTTCTCGCCTACTCATTATAGTGATCCCTTAGATGTCACACTATGGAAATGGTGCATCCATACATTATATCGCTTCAGGCAACCCAGCACATGGAGGAGGATAATTCGAATCCCGTCCCTCGCACTATCAACCAAACGCTTCGATACGCCCTTCAACTATTTTTAGATGCATCAACAAATGGGATCGAGGAGCGGCCCAACAAGGATATAGACTATTATTTCCCTTTTGAGGACTATTCTCAAATTTCTAGCTAGTCTAAGAAGTTAGGCTTGGTCAATTTGTTGGCATCCATTATTGATTACGAGTTCGCATTCAATGACATGGTTTGGATTCTAGCAACCTAGATGTAAAAGAGATCATGTTAGATCGTACTTAAAATGCATAATTATTACGACTTGATAATTATGCATTATAGCTCCCACTATTTTATTACGAATCAGGAGCCCTTACTATTGATCCAGAGAACCTATATGGAAGTTCTCCTCATGGTCGATATCCAATAAAGACTAATAATGACCTTGGGTTTGATCTAATGTACCACCTGGTCAAAAGGTGTGTATCCCTTTCCATACTAATTGCAATTCCCAAACTATCAATCCAAAGGCTATCAACTCCACTGATGTATGCACCATTATTTGGTTATCAACTCTTGATAAAGATATCTCATATGTGTAATAATTTACCCAACTCGCTCTATCCAACATTAACCTTAGGGTTTGCCCAACAAACTAACAAAGCCTGAAGTTGGCGCTCAAATTTCTCACTAATCAAGAAAAGTCATTTCCATGGATAGAACATGACCTTGTGGAGAGGGATTGGGTTTACCCAACAACCACAACTCTAGAAGAAGTCTAGTTCACATCATATTACTGGAAGACATTAGCCTTAATATATTTCATTGAGGGGTTTCTTTAGATTAGTCTCATCATTTCATTGGCATGCTTTACCAATTCATCTCAAAAAAATATAAAGAAAGTTACTCTAACTATATGGCGCGATTTTGATACAGATTACCTAAAATCAATTCCACGCTTAAATGGAATTGACTATTAGGCCAAACTTAAGGACATGCATGATTATTACAACTCCATGAAATTAAATCGAATTTATACTCACACTTCTTCTTTGGGTATTCCTCCATGCTCCTTTCTCCATCGATTCTACG